>BTSY01000005.1:9429252-10029252 GCA_036245785.1 Pristionchus fissidentatus | reverse complement strand
ACCGTCTACGCAGCAAAAAAAGGTGTGTCGTAGTTCATTCGAATCAGACATCCGATTATTTAGCAATGCGACGTTTCAACGACAGATTCTTGCAAGATCACGATCAAAACGATAAGGGGACAAATCTACTGATTGATCTTTTTGTGGAGTGTCTAAAACACAAGATCACCTTGTTTCAAAAGAGGGCGGAAATGATTCACAAAGGCGTGCGCGTAATAGAGTCTCTCTCCTCTTTTAAAGGGACCTGGCACTGCAAAATAAGTTATTTTTACTTTAAAGAAAATTCTTTTCTGATTAGAAAGCAAAAAATCGCATATTTTTACGATTTTTTTGAAAGAAGTTATGATTTTTTCAAAGTTCGGAATTTGCGTTGATGTACCGGGCGCTACGGTGTTTAGCGCGCTAAACACAGTAATGCCCGGTACACGAGCATCTTTAAAAAATCATAACTCTTTTCAAAAAAATCGTAAAAATATGCGATTTTTACATTCCAATCGGAAAACAATTTTCTTTTAAATAAAATAACTTATTTTGCAGTGCCAGGTCCCTTTAAGCCTGAACTTTACGCCCTATTATGCAGTTGAAGTTGTTCGTATCTTCTCATTAATTCTCGGTGAAGTTATTTCCCTTTTCTTCCGAAAACTATTTCCCAACCCGTTTCTCGATGCTTGGCTGATCTGATTGTGTGGACACTACATCATTCGGCCAACCTTACAGAAAAGGGCCAGGAATGAGAGAGCGTGTAAAAACGAGAGGGACTCTCTCACGTTAGCACACTCTCTCGCCCTGACCCCTTTCTGGCGATGTAGTAGCCTGTGGATGTCCTTTTCAGCGCGAGCGATCGATAGTCTCAATTGCACCTTTCGCGCCACTCTTACGGCCAGCGAAAGAATGAGATCATATAGGTCCACACAGAGAATGATTATACTAAGATGAGGCACCGAGTATATGACGCGCGACGAGAGAGCGTGCGAAAACGAGAGAATATACTCAATATTGAGTATATCATATACTCGGTGTCATATCTCAGTATAGGATATACTCAATAGTAAGTATATTCATTCTGGGTGCACACCCCAGAAATTAATTAGGAAAAATAAGGGTGCATAGAAAATGTAAAATTTAGACGACTCTCATGATTACACACATCCGCGCACCTCTGGTTTTCGCGCACACTACTAGTAGTACCAGTGGCTCTCTCACATTCTCACACTCTCTCGTTTTGCACCAGTTGCTCACCAATAGGGTAGACTACTAGTTGAAAGTGAGAGAGTGTGGGAAATTGAGAGAGCCACTGGTACTACTAGTAGTGGGCGAAGACCAGAGACACAGGTTTGACCGAACTACAAAATAATGTGACCCTTTCCAACATGCGATGTCACCGCATCATTCCCCACATAATATCTCAGTTAGACGCGGACTACATTGAATAGCGCGATAAGAAATGACCTCTCGAATGGGTTGAATCTCTCGTCGGTCAGAAAATGTTAAGAGATCACGCGGAAAGGAGAGAGTGCAGACACTGCCCTCTTCTCTTGTGGTGGTAAGAAAATGCTAGAGAGTGTGAAAGAAGGGGAGAGAAACTGATAACACCGATTTTAGTGATAGAGGTTAATATCACGACGCATAGTCAGTAGAGTAGGCAACATTAACGAGGCGGCAATCTTGGTTGCTCTCAACATCATTCCACATAACCGCCCAGAAAAGGCGACTCTCTCAATTTTACACGCTCTCTCACCCTTAACTCTTCCTGTAAATTTGGAATTCTGTGTCTCTGCATGGCTCCACATAGAAACTCCTTTGTTGCCTAGTGATGATGTAATCGTCACTACGCAATGACTACATTTTGGCTTTTGGAAGACGTCTCTTTCCGTTGGCAACCTGCCAAGAAAGCGTAGTTGACCTACTCATTCAAATGCTACCACATCGATGTCTCGACGACTGCGTCATCTCTAGGCAACATAGGGTGCTATTTTCTTTTTGCACTTTCATTACGCCATCGTCATTTTGATATTGCCAATGTGAACGCACTTTTTGACACGGAGAAAGGGAAAATAGAGAGCGAGGTTGCGCGCAAAAACACGGATTTCTCTTGTTTTGTACCTGTATCGCATCTCTCTTTTCGGCAGTTTTACCCCCTATCGAACTGGTAGATCGCGCTAGACAGTTTTGTATGTTTCTTCGAGTACCAGTTGGAAAGTTTCTAACTGTCGGACTCTCTCGATTAACGTGGCCTCTCACTTTTCTCTAAGTGTCCGACTAGTTCTAGACTATACAGTTTTGGGGGGGGGGTGACAATTCCGCAACGGCATTTCCGCAACCGACATTTCCGCAACCGACATTTCCGCAACGGGTCATAACTCGGTCAGGAGTGATTTTTATGTCATGGGACAGGTGTCATTGGTATCGGTTTCACTGATATGATATATCACTAAAGTTGATCTTTGATCTTTGCCCACTCGACGACATTTCCGCAACGGGGTATAGAACTGTTCAAATGCATCCTAGAGATACCGGGTTGGTTTTATTCGATTACTGACCACCTCCCTTTGCCATCCAAGAGTTGATCTTTGATCTTTGCCCACTCAACGACATTTCCGCAACGGGGTATATAACTGCTCAATTGCACCCTAGAGATACCGGGATGGTTTTATTCGATTGCTGACCACTTCCCCTTTCCATCCAAGAGTTGATCTTTGATCTTTGCCCACTCAACGACATTTCCGCAACGGGGTATAGAACTGTTCAAATGCATCCTAGAGATACCGGGTTGGTTTTATTCGATTGCTGACCACTTCCCCTTTCCATCCAAGTGTTGATCTTTGAACTTTCTCCACTCGACGACATTTCCGCAACGGGGTATATACCTGTCCAAAATCATCCTAGAGATACCGGGTTGGTTTCATTAGAATACTTACCAACCATTTCACATAAAATTTGGTCTTTTCCTGCTCGACGACATTTCCGCAACGGCTTAAAACTTTGCTCGAACTCGAGAAATCTGTGTGAAATTTTTTCCCTGTTGGTTACTTGGTAACCTCCATCGATTCGGCTTGTTGCTGTATTTTTCTGACAATTTTAAATTTTCGGCTAATTAGCGAAATTTTAATTAGCTAATTATCTAATTTGTGGGTTTGAAAGCCCTCTCGGTTCTGATCATGATAACAGTTTGGTGGGGTTATGCAGATAGGTTTAGTGCAGTTATATACCCCGTTGCGGAAATGTCGTCGAGTAGGTAAATACCAAAGATCAACTCTTTGATGGAAAGGGGAAGTGGTCAGTATTCTAATGAAACCAACCCGGTATCTCTAGGATGATTTTGAACAGTTCTATACCCCGTTGCGGAAATGTCGTTGGGTGGGCAAAGATCAAAGATCAACTCTTGGATGGCAAGGGGATTTGGTCAGTTATCTAATAAAACCATCCCGGTATCTCTAGGGTGCATTTGAGCAGTTATATACCCCGTTGCGGAAATGTCGTCGAGTGGGCAAAGATCAAAGATCAACTTTAGTGATATATCATATCAGTGAAACCGATACCAAAGACACCTGTCCCATGACATAAAAATCACTCCTGACCGAGTTATGACCCGTTGCGGAAATGTCGGTTGCGGAAATGTCGGTTGCGGAATTGTCACCCCCCCCCCCAGTTTTGGATAATGTGTCTAGTGTACCTAAAACCAATTCAAATTTTCTTTGCGTAAGTTCCTTAGTATCTATGAGCGTGTGTTCAATAGTGTTGCTTGATCCCATCAGTAGAGATGAAGCGCAAACAAATATCATAGCTTGTTGAAACCCCAATCTCGGAGGTTGTTGTTTTATCTCTAACGGGAGCACCCTAGATCGTCTAATGTCTGGCGCTATTGAACTGACGAGAGTTCATTTTTCGATGATGATGAAGTTCATTCCATTTTGTTTAAATAATTTAACAATGAATCGGCAATCAATCAATAATTGCAGCGGTGCGATGGTGAAATCGATCAATGTCGCTGGACTGGAGGAGCAATTGCCCGCCGACGCCGCACAGGTATCGATTTCTTTTTTTCTAAAGTATCCTCTGGATATCCTGGGTACGGTAATCGATTTGCTAATCAATGGAACATTTGCGCCCAAGTCCAATCGGTCCACGGGCGCCATTCACGTTGACCAGAGTGATAAGAGAGTTCCGGATGGGGAGAGTGTAAGATTATTTGAATATTGCACTTATTTTTGGACTTGAAATCTTAGAACATTTGTCCCTTTTCGAGTTTCTTTAAGGGACTTCTACAACATTGTTCCTCAAAAACAATCTGTTGTAAATTATGCGCAATCTCCTGTTTGTCTGCCTGCTTTAAAATTATGGTCTCTTGACACTCCCCCGATCTCCGGAATACGGTCTCCAATCGATAACTGAACTGGAAGCGGTGATTTCCCGGCCGGAAATAAAGCGGAAGTTTTCATATTTCAGTACGAGGGCGCGTTCACAACTGCCGGTGACGTCATGAAACACGCGGTCGAACTGGTCAGTGCGGCTGATTTCGAATCAAAAGCGTCCTGGAAGGTGAGACAATAACACATCATTCCACAGCAAGTTCGAGTGAGAGAGTACAATCGAGAGTGCAGACTGTGCTTTTCTATTGTACATACTTCATGTAGGATTCGAATAATGTGAAAAATAATAGTGTACATAAAATGATCTCCATGATTTGTGGGAACATTTGGATCACGAGAAAGTCATTCTTTCGGAAGCGAGCAAAAAGTGTGCAAAAGTGAGAGAATCTCGCGTTTATCACTCAAATTCCCTTTTGTGCTGGTCTTTGGAGGTTTTAATGGGCAATGCGTGGCAGAGCTTATCGGGTAAGATGCAGACCTCTGACAATCTTTCGGTGTCATTTCTAGATAGTTATAGCTATATTTTTGTGTGCCTTTTTTGGGCGATGCAAAGGCAATTAAGTGATAATAACAATGAATAGCGTGTCCTGGTTGCTCCTACAGTCACGTCTGGCGATAAACACAATAGTAAATCAAAGCAACTGTGAGGGACACAGTTTGACATTGTGCAAATGGAATGTAAAATCTCGGTGCCTATTGTCAGACATTCATAGTTTCCATTGCAACGTCCACACAAAAGAACGAAATTTGGTCTCTCCGCGCATTTTATCGGCGAATATCACCTCAGTTAAGTGGGGTGTTGTGATGTTGATCAGAGAAGTGTGAGGGGAGAAGGGGGCGGAGTCTACGAGGGGGCGGAGTCTAAAATGGGCGGGGCTTCTTCTTCTCCTCATCTCACTTCTTGATCTCTTCTGCCGTATCTTTGTTGGATGACTTGGAGGTATTTTCTTTTTTCGGAGTGTTGGCTTTCTTTCCTTTGCCGCCACCGAACATCTTCTGAAAACGCAATCAATAACTTGGCTAGTTACAGTAACCCGGAATTACAGTAATCCCCAGCACTACAGTAATTCAACTCACAAATATCCCTCCTCCAGTTTTCTTTTCACCTTCGTCATCATCCGATCCCGTCTGCTTGTCACTGTCGTGCTTCTGAAAATGGGCGGAGTCAGAAAGGGGCTTGGTCAGTAAGAGGAGCCAAAAGTGGGCGGAGTCTTGCCTCGTTATTGCCCGGGGTCTTGGGCGCAGCATTCAATTTGCCGGCCCAGTCAACGAGTTTGTCCGAGGTGTCCACCTTTAGCGTCTTGGCCATGTGATCGCAAACTGACTGAAAATGAGTGGATTCGGTATATAAATACGGTATTTTCATACAGCAACACCATATACCTGATTGCCTTCACCGCCATCATTGATACAACACCCGGGTACCGTACCCCTCCCTATTGTGTTACAGTATCCGTCTACAGTATCCCTCCCATCCTCACCAGCATCATACTTACAGTACCCCACGTTCGCCGGCACCGTCTACCGTATCCCCATCACCACATGAACATTCTTACTCTCTACAGTACTCTCTCCTTCTCACCAGCATCCATGCATAATCCGGTGTGTCGACGTACTCCAACTTGTCAATATAAGTGACCACTCGAAGGAATTCCTTCGGACAACGTTTCGTTGGTAGTTCTGAAAGGGGCGGAGTCAAAAGGGAGAGGGCGGAGCTTGGTAGTGGACGGAGTCTGCACTCACTCTTTCCCAGCATCAATTCATCCTTCATCTTGAGAATCTTGGGTCGATCACTTTCGCCTCTCCACGGAATGCCCGAAACGACATCGAAGAGATCAAAGACCATGAAGATCCTGAAGTGGGCGGGGCTTAAATGGGCGGAGCTTAGAGGGGGGCGGAGTCTCACCAGACTTCGACGTCGTCTTTCGGGGATTGCTCCTCTTTCTTGTGGCAGGCGCGTGCAGCGAATCGAGGAGTCCCGAGGAAGGGAATGTTCTCTCGAGGTTTACTGTAAGAGGAAGAAAATATCAATTGGTCTACAGGATACGGTAGGGGCAATCCCTTTACCGGACGAAAGGAGTGAATGAGGGCAACCGATAGATTCACCCACCCCGGGTTACTTGGTCCGGTATAGGGAAGAGGTGCCTACGGTAGGATTCGAAGAATATCGATAAGTGGGGAATAGAATAGCCGTACCGTAGTGTACCATTGGCGTTCTTGAATTCTCGGGCGATGCCAAAATCGAGCATGAATATGCACGTTTCCTGCTCGGGACCGAGTCCTGAAATCGGAAACAGTTAGGCTCCGCCCACTCGCTTTCTCCTCCCCTTAAAACTCCGCCCCTTTTCTTACCGACGGAGAAATTGGCGGGTTTGATGTCTCTGTGCAAGAATCCGAGTGTGTGCAGGTCCCACACCGCCTGGAGCGTCCGCTTGCTCACATTGAGTACGGTACCCTTGCTGCAATTGATTTATCCTGACTCCGCCCAATTTCTGTTGTGGCCGCGCCCACTCACCTGAACTCATTGTTGCAGAACTTCTTTCTCACAGATTCGAGCGACGGGCCGACGACATCCATGCAGATGAACTGGAACAAAGGGCATACTGTAGGCATGAAATGGGTTACTGTAGTCTAAGACATCCTGATTGCAGTACCTTGAAGTACGGGCACTACTGCTGAAGCCCGGAACAGGCCAATAAATATTCGATCATAGATATTAAATGATCCCGGAAAAATCGAAGAACAATGTAATTTGTGATCATTTTATGTCTATGATCGAATATTTATTGGCATGTTTCGGGCTTCAGCAGTAGTGCCGAAGTACGCTACCATATCCCGGTACAGTACCTTGAAATCTGCGGTAGTTCCCTTGTCTCTCAGGCAGAGGAACTGTTTTCGGCTGTGTTCTGGTGCTTTCCCACACTTGTCGAGTACGTGAGCTTCGATCTGAATACGGTAGAATACGGCAGGTTACTGTAGATCGTCTCTGATATTACAATTAGTGAACTACGGTAAGTGATGGTACCGTATACCTTCAATCTCGAGTAGAGCGTCTTTTTGGCGCCGTAGAATTCAGTCTTGAGGGCGTATTTCTGCAACGGCTACCGTAATCCGGGGAATCGTTGCGAGATCAACGAACCACTTTGAGCACGTCATCCTCCACCAGATACACGTCTCCGAAACCTCCCGATCCGAGTAGCTTCACTACCGTATACCTGAAATTAGGCGGAGCTTGGCTGCGCGCGATTCGTGCGCGACATACGTGTGCGCCGGGCTGGAGATGATGTTGCCGGCCTTGAGCAGCGCGCGTTTCGTCGTTCCTTTCTGAAAGAAGTGGGGTTGGCACGGTGCCAAGTGGACTACGGTATCTACAGTACGCCAAGGTATACGGTACCTCCTTCTTCGTGTCCTTTGGCGGCTGATTAGGCTGCATGACGGACTTCTCATCGGTCTCAGTTTTCTGCGCTGCAAAAGGATACTGTAGGTTGGTGGCGGCGGATTGGCGCCAAGTGACGCCGGCTGGCTCCAGGATCCGCGGTACCTGTAGTGCCCTGACCCGTCGTGGTGCTGGTTCCGGTGCCGCCGGACGACGGCGGCTGTGTTAACTATAAGATGGAGTCTGACGTAGGTTGTTAGTAGAGGGGTACGGTAGGGGTACGGTAATTAGGATATGGTACACCAGTGCTTCAGGATACTTTAACAGGTTTCGGCAGGGTACGGTAGGTGATTCGGAGTGCGGTTGGGTCAGAAAAAATCGGTAGGTCGTATGTGGATCTCACCACAACGGGAGGAGCGGCCGGTTTCGACATTGGCGAGGAGTGAGAGTGAATGGAGGAGGGAATGAATGAGGAGAAGAAGAGAGGACGGAAAAAGGGATGCAGATGCAGAATTTGAAGCAATGAAACTGATCCCATTGTTTTGTCTTATTTGGACATGCTTTTGTGACGATCATTGTTTGAATACATACTGAAATTGTAGTCAAAGAGAGTTTCAGAGAGTTGTTTTCGGCTGCGGGAAATTGGATTGTTGCAAAGAGTAAGTAATTCGTAGGGATTTTTTTCAAACTACCAGTGCCAGAATATTAGAAAAATGATGATTTTCGAGTATGCATAGCAAGCGTGAAACACGGATGTGACAGCTCGGGTTAGCAGAGTAAGTGAGAGTAAGAGAGCAAAAATCAAGGCAGTAAGTAGTGAATTGGGCAGATGCAGAATGAGAAGTAAGCAAACAGATCCCATTGTTACATTTTACAACGAGTTCTCTGTAACAGCGCAGTGGGGGATGGCACAGGGACTCAAAATGGTCGCAGGATGTTCATACTTGGTGGATAGAGTCCCTAGGGGTGGGATACACTTCAGCCAAAAAATTGACCCCAATTATCGATTTTTGATCTACCAAAATCGAAAATTTCATCATCGTATTATAGCCTCATGTTACATACCATTCGAAAGAGCATCAAAAGTTATGTCGGAATTTATGTTTTCGTGAAGATTAATTAATTTATGTTCGAGTAGTTACCGAAAAATCGATATTTTTGCAAATTGAACATAAATGACTATTTTTTTCTATATCTTCCCATCATTTGCGGGTCCTGAAAATTTGGCTCATGGCGTAGAAATGGATGGCCAATCCAATAAAAAATAAGAGGATGTGTTTTCACATTCCCTGCATAGCGTTTTTCTTAAATTTCTATCACCCGAAAAACGAAAATCTCGACTCAGGTTCGATTCCGCCTGCCCACATAAAATTTTTGCCAACTTTTTTTCGCCGTCAATTCATACTTATACGGTTATTTATCAGGTTTTATGCAATCTGCGATGCATTTGGAGCATCTCTGGATTATGAAGCGATCTTTTGAGCTTACAGGGAGGAAGTAATACATTGATGAGTGAATACAATCACTTAATTTCTTTCAAATACAAGTAAATCCGATGAAACTGACTATGATATTGTTTTTGGTGGTACATTTTCAACAGTTGTTCATTTCGATTGCCATGAGCATTCATTATGTCACTGATCCAACCATTGTCTTACTAGGTAATGCGCAGCATGTCGATAACAGAGGCTGCCAACATAATGTTGCTGGAGACGTTAGTAGATACCACCCCACTAATACAATGCCGAGGGGAGCTCCTCCCGCCTCCGCCCACATCGACAATCGATAGTCTCCGCCCTTTTGTGATCTACGAAAAATCGATAATTAGAATATCAAAAGAGGAGGGGTCAATTATCGATTGGTGATACCTAGCCTGCTGATGCTGGTCTTTGAACTTTTTCGTCAGTCTTCTGATGCCTCACTCTTACTGTGCCTTATGGAGCTCCTCTCGTCATCGCCTTGATCGACCAAACGATATTCTAATTATCGATTTTTCATAGAAGGGGGCGGAGCCTATCGATTGGCGGTGTGGGCGGAGGCGGGAGGAGCTCCCCTAGGAATTGTATCTGTGGGGTGGTATCTACTAACGTCTCCAGCAACATTGTGTTGGCAGCCTCTGTTATCAAATATTCTTTACCCTCAACTTCTTTATGTGGTATGTATTGGAGAAGGAGGTACGCTCCACCACCCCTTCGAATCTGAATTTGCACAGGAAGGCATTAACGAATGTGTAGGCTAACGAAAATGACATGCTGCGCATTACCTAGTAAGACAATGGTTGGATCAGTGACATAATGAATGCTCATGGCAATCGAAATGAACAACTGTTGAAAATGTACCACCAAAAACAATATCATAGTCAGTTTAATCGGATTTACTTGTATTTGAAAGAAATTAAGTGATTGTATTCACTCATCAATGTATTACTTCCTCCCTGTAAGCTCAAAAGATCGCTTCATAATCCAGAGATGCTCCAAATGCATCGCAGATTGCATAAAACCTGATAAATAACCGTATAAGTATGAATTGACGGCGAAAAAAAGTTGGCAAAAATTTTATGTGGGCAGGCGGAATCGAACCTGAGTCGAGATTTTCGTTTTTCGGGTGATAGAAATTTAAGAAAAACGCTATGCAGGGAATGTGAAAACACATCCTCTTATTTTTTATTGGATTGGCCATCCATTTCTACGCCATGAGCCAAATTTTCAGGACCCGGAAATGATGGGAAGATATAGAAAAAAATAGTCATTTATGTTCAATTTGCAAAAATATCGATTTTTCGGTAACTACTCGAACATAAATTAATTAATCTTCACGAAAACATAAATTCCGACATAACTTTTGATGCTCTTTCGAATGGTATGTAACATGAGGCTATAATACGATGATGAAATTTTCGATTTTGGTAGATCAAAAATCGATAATTGGGGTCAATTTTTTGGCTGAAGTGTATCCCACCCCTAGGGACTCTATCCACCAAGTATGAACATCCTGCGACCATTTTGAGTCCCTGTGCCATCCCTCCGTCACGGGCACTGCGCTGTTACGGAGAACGCGTTTTACATTTCAACAACTTTATCAGCTGATTTGGATGTTAGGTCAACTGGGTCGCCATAAAAGTTCTCCACTGAGTTTGATTGTTCCTTGCGATTTGCATGAAAAGAGGTCCAGCTGCTTTCACGAAATCATCTCTCCATCTCTTAGCCGGTCTTCCACGCTTCTTCTTGCCTCTTGGGGTCCATCCGAGCGCTTTCAGACTCCAACGATTATAGCATGATTTCGAGAGCCTTTGAACCCATATCCATTTACGCTTTTCCGATGTTAGGTCTTTTCAAAGCGTAAATCCCATTGTGTCTGTCCCATTTGGCCGTACTCTTGGCTCATTATTGGGGAGATAGAAATTGTAGTCAAGGAGAGAGTTCTCAGAGGGAAATAAGTCTACGACTTCAGAAGTCTTGGCTACCGACCGACGACTTTAAAGTCTAAAAATGCCGCTCCCCTGCCTCTGATCGAAGAGAGTAGACTTATAAAGTCGTTGCACGGTAGCCGAGAAGTCTACAGTCGTAGACTTATTTCCCTGTGAATTGTTTTCGGCAGCGGATTGTTGCAAAGAGTAATTCGTTGGGAATCATCAGGACGCGTGACTATTAACACAATGCGGACGCTCGAGTGTGCATAGCAAGCGTGAAACACGGGTGTGACTGCTCGGGTGAGCAGCAAAGGGAAGAATAACAGACTAGAAATCAAAGCTCAGCGTAAATTCTCTTCCAGCTGGACTGTCAGTCATGGGAAACGAAACCACCGTAGCCTCTCTCCATTTTATAATTTGAGAATTTTGAAATCATCTTCAACATTCACTATAATGCATTGCCGATGCCCAACAATTTTGAGGGGTCAAAAGTCTCCTCACTCGGCTGATTCCTGTTTGATTCCTGGCTACTGGCTAAATCAGTGTGAGCTACTGATGGCAGTGTGTTTGATTCGACCGGTCGATTGGCGAGAGAGTGTGCAAAGTGAAGAGACTGGCCCTTCAGCTATTTGACGCTGAAGCCAGCATAATGCCCACATTATGCATATGCAAAACACGAGAAACAAAACACGACCAATTCACATTTTGTCGTATGAGAGAGGATGAGTGCCGATGAGGATGAGTGTTGAATGCGCATTCAACACGGGATTCATCCTCTCTCAGACGATAAAATGTGAGTTGGGCGTGTTTTTTTTCTCTTTTTTTCCGCTTTCGGTAGTGTTCTCTGCACGAAAAAACATTGTAAATTGTATAGATATTAATATCACAGCTTATGACTGTCGTATCAGCAACATTCGCATCCCCTATTAATCATAGCATGCGTGAAACACATATGTGAATGGTCTAATGGAAAATGAAACTTGGAAAAACATGGGATAGGATCAACGGCTAAAAACCAAAGACCAAAGATCAATTTCTCTCTTTCAGCTCGACTGTCAGTCGGATGACGTCACCGTCCACTACAAGGACCTGCCCGACGGTCGATACTTTGCCGGAAGGGTGAGTATTATCGATTGATTTAATTGATTTATTATGTATTATCCACAAAAAAAAATTATCCAGAAACGGGGAGAAACTTGCGATTCTGAAGTTTCACAGCTTCTAGAAAGTCTTTTCCAGTTTGTCAGAATCGGTAGAGTACGCAGCCGTGATATTCGTAGTAGAAGCAGAATAGCAACTCACACACTTTATCCTTATCTGTTGTGATAGTCTCTGACGGCAAATCAGACGATTGACGCTTGATGACTAGGCGATCGGGGAGTGATCGGAAGATTAAGAACCTCTACATGCTAATGCGCCTCCAGAAAGGGGTCAGAAGTGCGCAATGTTATAATGAATCTCAATTTCACACTCTCTCTTGCTCCCGACCCCTTTCTGGAGATTAGATGGAGGAAGTGAGCGGTGATGGTGTACGTCACTCCATGGGCCCGTTAACCAAAGCCCCCTTTCTGGAGGTTTGATGCCTGTGAAAGAACGCCGTGAAAATTGCTGGAGAAAATCTCGGACGAGATCTTCTTTTTTTCAGTGCAAAGTCCGCATCGCCGCCAAGGATCTTGTAATGCAATTCTGGAACCATCTGGACCAGGTACGGTAGGGCGAATCGGTTACGGTAGGTCGGTAAAATGGAGAACGTATACTAGCCACAGCATTCGAAACAGAGTGGAAGAGAACGAGTTAGAGAAAAAGAGAGATGGAGAGAGCGCCCCAAACAAGAGGGTCAGACAACGTTTTTGAGTTGGTGCCAACTGGATGCTGTGCTAGCGTATCTACGCTATATTGCAAAATCCCAATGTTGATTTTAGCATATGTCTAGTGATGATGTCATCGCCGAATTCAGGATTGACTAATAATGATGCAATTTCAGGACCACGAATGGAACGACAACATCAAATCGGCGAAGAAAATCCGCCCGATAACCGACAACACCGACATTGTTACGGTAAGTGGAGGAATCGATCGATAATCAGTTTGCGATCGCAGAAAGAGGTCAAACCTTGAGTAGACGGAAGCGAGGGAGTGTGAAGAACTATCTCCCTTTCACATACTCTCTCGCTAGACCCCTTTGTGGAGGTTTTGGATTCGTAAATCTTTACTGATAGCGGATGTTACAGTACTGCAGCAATGACGTCATGATAATCAAGAGCAGAGAGTTCGTCGCCGCCCGCGCACTCAGACATGTACGGTAGAGGATACGGTATTACATTTATAAAATGATACGATCATACCAAAAAGCCGAATCACGAACTTCCGTTGTTTACCATACAGGAACAATGACGACCCTCTCGCTTTCTCTCGTCTCGGTAAACACAGGAAGTCCCAGTTCGACATTTTGTTTGATCGTATCATTTTATAAATGTAATAATTTGCAAACTATCGGCGCCATGAAGCACATTTTATGCTGAAAAAAAGGAAAATTTTTTTTTATAAATGTAATATAGGTTACGGTAGAGATTAGATTACTGAGAAAAAAGTTCACTGTAGAGGTACGGTTGAGTAAAACACTAGTGTAAATTAATGCACCGGTGAAACTTCTCAGAACAATGTTTTGATTGAAATGTCACAGAGAAAACATCAACATATTGTCCTTACAGCACAACAACGCCTGGCTTCTGGCAGGTCGCTCCATCGATCTTAAGGAAATGCCCGAGACCAAGGGCAACGTACGGTAAGCTCGATCGATATCTTCTTGGCTCGATGCCAACATTCATCTAACTTCGGGTCTGGACTGGAATCTACCGTATGCTCAGGGCGTACCTTCATCTGGGTCTGGGCCGCGCTGTCCCTGATCCCGAGGATCCCGAGCACTCGTGCATCTACGACTACGTCGTGTGTATGGACCTCAAGGGAATGATGTTCAAGAGTGCTGTCAATCAGGTGACGTCATCATTAGGCAATGATTGGTTAATGCAGAGATTGAGATACTGCATAGATATCATTACTACATCATCACTAGGCACTCATTCCTCTATCGTGGCAAAGAGAACGCTAAACTTTAAAACAGTTTCACGTCATTACTAAGCGATTTATTTTCGGCATACTTTGGATATCCGTAAAGTTCGACTCTCGATGACGTCATCACTACGCAATCTATCCCCCTATTTTCTTCAGGTTCTCGGCCGTGCCACCCTCAAGGACATCGAAAACGTCCGCAACCACTTCAACAACGTCCTTCGCAAGCAGCTCTATCCCAATCTGTGAACGGGTCCTGACTGGAACACTACCGTACTCCTCACTTATCGATTCTTCACCTAGCTTTCTTCACTTTCAACTTTATCTTCTCCCGTCTATCTAGTCCAATTTGTTACGTGATTCGAAAAAATACTGCTCACAATAACTTATTTATCCACACAATCGATACTCTCATACAATCTGTACTGTACAATTACGAATGGGGATACGGTAATGGGGGGACATACAGGGGATACGGTCACTCCGACGTCTTATCTTCTCACACACTCTCTCACATGCTATAAACGACGAGAAAGTGTGCGAAAACGATAGAGACATCGGGAGTTACCGTAAGTGTAGAAATCATGCAAAAATGTACAGCCCTTTGAGACTCGTACTCAAACCATAAATCAATCGGAGTGGGGGATAATTATCGAAACAGGGTGGTAAAATTATCGTAGGAACGTCAAAGTCTGGGCGGAGGTCGTATGAAAACAAAGTACGCAAACTATGACAAGGGGTGGACATACAAAGTGCAAGATGAAACCGGAATACTTCAAAGTTCAACGTTTCAAAGTGTGCGGGGTCCCGCCACGAATGGCTACCGTAGTCGGGAGAGGTGGTGGGTTTATAGATTTAGTTGGACCGAATTTTGCCGGGCACGTAGTTCTTGTCGATCGTGGGCTCCTGGATGAAGATGTGCAGCGAGCGCTCGTTCTGAGCGAGCGGGTGGCCGGCGACCCTGGAAGAGATTGAGAGATTGCATCATCACTACGTCATCAGTTTAAGAATGTTTCAAGCCCAAAACAACGATTCTGTAGCATTAGGAAGGGAAACCAAATCAGTGTTGAAACATTTTTTATCCTTCTAACAACCGTTCAAAATTTCAGCAGGAGTCGATAAGACAAAGACGAAACGGAAATCTGTCTTGTAGATGCGAAAGACTTCTATTATATACAGCAAGTTACGAGAAATTGTTCGCCCCGTCTACATCGGACAGGATAAGAAGACATAAACTCCATTTGTTCCCGCACTACCACATCTATTTTTAAAACTTGCACACTAGGCATTTTCTTACTTCATTAGATTATCTGGTTGGAATGCGTGCAAAGATTCCCGATTAAAAACTGACCCACGTCAAAATAAGCGCATGAATTGAAAATCATAATTATGATTTGTTTCTAAACTGCAGTAAGTGGTTTTGCCATTCAATACCATCGTTCATCTTACCGGCATTGGGCAATTTAAATGAAAATGAAGCGTCAATCTCATAGGTCAAAAGGTACGTAAAAAACACCACGAAGCCAACCCACATTTTGGCATTGTCAAGGCCTATTTTTGAAAAAGCCTACTCACATTTTTTTGTATTATGAGAAAAAATTGAAAAACCAACCCACATTTTCAGTTTTTCATGCCCATACTTGAAAACACCAACCCACATTTTCGGCTTTTCACATATGGTCAATCTTACTTTTTCCAGATATGAAATCCAGACAGAAATCCCAGATTCAACTAATCGCTCAATCGAAATTGTTCCATCCTAGGGAGCGATTCAGGAGCGATCAGTACTAAGATAATACAATGATAAGAGTATAGCTCACTTGTTATAATTATGCTAATAATATCATTTACAACTTTGCATTATGCACACCAAGACTACATTGTTAGCCCCATCGCATTAGGCCATATCAATATAGTACGAAACGTCAATCTCACTTGTTGATGTACTGGCTTGATAAACCTAGGCATCCTAACCATCATCGTTGACCTTACCAACATCAGACAAAACAAATGTAAGATGAATCCCCAATCTTACTTGTTGATGAACTGAGTTGCGATTGTTCCCATTTTTACCACATTAGGATCCACTGATCACACATACGAGATTGTTTACCCAATAACGATAGGCCATATATGTAGAAGGTGAAACACGAATCTCACTTGTTGATGAACTGCTCCAGATTCTTCCTTCTGTTCTCGATGAACTCCTCCTCGAAGATGCCGTCGTCCGAGCGGAATGGCAGCTGGCGCTTCAGCGACTTGCCGGGAAGCGTCGGCACCACGATCTGGAGTGGACGCAAATGTAAAATAGGCTCTCGCTAGTGAGGCAGGTCTGCAGGGCGTCAAAAGCATGTCGGCAAACAAATTTTTTTAATGTTTCATAAATTTAAGACCACGTTTTTGGCACATGTATCGTAGATTGGGCAATATGCATTGCGACACGTGATTTTAAGCATTTCTGCGCGAAATAGCTATGAGAACCCCGTTTGACCTATGCGTGGGAGGTAGGGTACGTTCGAGGAAATGGGGGACGTTGAATAAGAGTGTGGTAAATACATGTCGTCTCACAAACGTCCTAGTCCAGAAGAAAAATATTTATGCTTACTGAAGAAGTAGGAAGTGAATTGTGGTGAAATAAACGCGACAAAATTAGATAGAAATCTGAAGCTGGATATCGCCTGCTCCGCGCTAACATTTAACGATATTTCAAAATAAATTTTTACCCATCACCGAATGAGTTTGAAATGTGAAAAAACCTAGACCAATTTCCCATACGCACTGGACACCGAAATACAAATTTGAAAAATTGCGAGCCCCTTTAGGTAAGGAAATCATATAAAATTGTAGTCCGAACAGGCGCTTTGGGAATAAATATTCCGACTATTTGATGGCTTCCCCGATATATTGCGAATATCGGACCCACACTCCAACTGTTGACAATGGAAAAAAAACTATAGGTAGAAAGTAAGTGAATTTAGCTATGCCAAAATAAGGGTTATGTCTAATATTGAGTGCGTGCTGAAACGAGGGAATAACCCTCTTGTTTTCACACGCTCTCTAACATTTGTGTTTAAAACCTCTTGATTTAGACATAGTCAAACTCTAATGTGGGATTCAGTGTTCATCAATGGACATTTATGTACTCTTCATTTCACACACTCTCTCGACAGGTCGGTGGACGAGAGAGTGTGAAATGAAGAGTGCATCAATGTACATTGATGTAACACTGAAGGAGGCATAACTTTCCAGTGTTTTCTTCTTTGTGTGTGCCTCACCTTGCTGTCTCTCTCCAGCTCTCCCCTCAGCCACTCGAAGTCGCTGTATCTCCGCCGCACGCTCGACTCCTTCTGCTTGAACACCGGCAGATTCGTCTGCAATTAGCCATTTTATTTAATTAATTAAATATCCAATTTATTGATTATTCACTGAATGATCCTCGCACTTTTGGAACACAGCTGTAAACAATTAGAACAAGTGCGAAGCAAGTGGTTTTGGTTATTTTTTGTTTGAGAAAAATTATAACTAAAGAAAATCGATTAATGTTCCTCACTCTCATGCGGATCTCGTAGTCGGTGTAGCGCATCTTGCCGACGCCGTGCGTAATCGGGTTGACGACCTGCGATCGATAAATTAGATGGGTAATTTCACTAATTGTCAATGCAAACACCCCACCCGTTAAAAGCTATCCGCAAAGTGCGCTTTAAACCTTTCACACTCTTGGGCTCAGTATTCATCGATTCGAAGTTATTGAGGGCGAGGAAATTCGGGTTTGAACCAACCTCGATTTCGAGAAAGTTGGCGGGCGGCGCGTACGCTTCATCGAGCGTCTGGCGCTTCGTGCTGAGACGCTGCGTCGCGACACTGCTCATGATCTGTAATTAGTAAATAATTAGAGCCTAATGACGTGAAATTAGTGGGAAGTGAAGGGCGAAAGACGGACCAAAAGGACAAAACAAGAGCACAATCGCGAGAGAGAGAGCGAAGAGTATGAGTCACGCGTGAGAAAACCAGCGAGACGGGAGCGGTTTAACTGCGGCAGAGCGGATAAAAGGGATCACCTGCCCGCTGACTCCCGTTTACGCTACTTGGTCGCGGAGAGGGGAGAGAGGAAGTCAAGTATAAACAAAGAGGGGAGAGCGCAAACTGTTTTGCGGGGGGATCGATTTCGGCGCGTAATGGGACGCGTTAGCCGCGGGCGAAAGGTCGCGTAGCAACGGGTGAACAGTCGATCAATTGATTGTGACAGCGGGGAACTGGATGGGAAAGGAGGTTACGCCGCCTCCAGCGAAATCGAGGAGAAATCGCGCGCGCGAGAGAGAAAAGACGAGAGAAACTGGGCGGGGTGCGCGCGCGCCGCGCACAACACCACCGCACGTTTACCGCGCGATATCTATATCCCGGCGCCTTGATTTCCCGGTTTTCCCATTTCCCGCTCAAAAATTAATTCAATTTCGTCTCTGTTCTGAAGCTTGCCGTTATCGATTGCGGTTGTTTCGAGTGTCCCGGGGGTGCGTATCCTACCTGCTCTGTTCAATGTTCACTTTCCGCGTTCTCCCATTGTTGATGGAATCCCGAGGGGCGCAGTTTATCGCCCGTTTAGATCTGACATAAATCGGAGCGCCGAGATGCGCTTAGAATCGTCCGAGGGACAACAGATTGTTCTCTCCGTGTTTCACCATACACACTCGCCCTTCTATGCACTATCGATCCCTCCCCTCGTTCTTTCTCCCTGCTTTTTTGTCTGGTGGAGTTCTCATCGGCGGGCCAAAGGGAGAGAGATGTGAGAAAGAGAGAAAGAGAACGAGAAAGGTGGTGGAATGAAGAGTTCCCTCCCCCCACTCAAAGCGCGTACGAGCCTGTTGTTCCTGTTGGAAAGATGTTTTTCACGCGTCGGACTCATTGCCACGCCCGATTTATTGACTAGTTTTTTTTTCTTTCTTCTCGACCAACCGCTATTGTCATCCTGCATTGGGCCTCTTTTATCGATTGATGAAGCACCGCGCCTTACCGTAATCATTGTTTGAATCGTATTGGCGCGTAGAGCAAGTCTTTCTGGTCCAAGAAATGAGATCCAAGAATAGACGGGTTCTATTTATAGACGGCACCGGTGCGAGAGGGAGAGGTCACCGCGGGCTATTCTTAGCTCACGCCGGTCACTCTTCCTTTTAGCCATCATTCAAATTCGGTCTCTATCGGTGCCTGGCTGTTCCTTCTAGAAGCTCCCTTGCACTTCTTTCACCACTTCCTTTTCCCACTTCGATTGTTACTTTTTTTCGAATTCCATTGATCAACCTAGATACGTGAGTGATATAACTTATGGTTGTTTTCTGTCCCAAACTGGCGCTAAGGTAGCGAAACAAGCATATCTTTTCAGTTTAAAACACTGTTACTTATAGTACTCATATAAATAGCTATAAATATTAGCAAACTAATTCACTTATCTTGGAAAGTAGTGCAAACCCCTCTCGACTGAACTCTGTTCCGCACACTCGTCGCTAGCCTCGCCCTGTGTAATGAATCATCCCTATCTCCCAAGCTTGAGAAGAGGTGTTTCCGGCGTGCCTCATGCTCACACTATCAGCCTTACTCATGTTTCGCACACTTGTTAAATCGATCCATCCTCTTTCGTGGTCTCCGAAATGGCTCCAGATACCCGCCTGTTCGATCAAAACCAGCTCTCGTTTTTGGGTTATCACTACATGCGCAATCATTTTCGTCCTACCAGAAATATCGTCACTTCTGACCAATTTCAGAGGCACGCTGGGCAGAGAAAAAAACTAAAGTGGTCAGATCTATATTACGAGTTGTGATCAGGTAAGAGATTGTCCTATTTTGGGCATCCTGCTCATTTCTAGATCGTTTTCGTGTTTTTTTTGGTTTGAAGTATCGCGACCGGTAGTTCCGGTCAGCAAAATGTATGTGCACAATCCTTCGGATGACCTTGTCCTATCCACGATAATGGTGTGAACCTGAACAATCTTGCGCATAAATCACACGCTCATTAATTTTCTTTTTAACCCCTCATTTCACGCCTCGATGTGATGTTCTTTGAGCATGATCTCTGTTTGCTTTCCTCTGTCTCAATGCATTGATTCATCAATCAATAATGTGTATTCCCGAACCTATATATATATATATCCCCTCATCTCATCTTTAGAATATTGTCACTTATCGATCGATTATCCCTACAGTAGTTCTCACCTCATTATTTTCATTTTTTTTAAATTATCGATCGATTGCCGTCCTACAGTAGTCCTCAATTCACTTCTCGATCGATGCCCTCCTACAGTACCCCTCCCTACTTGCAGCCGCTCTCGCCATGGTCGTCAACGTGTACGTGTCCGCCGTCACTCCCGACAACATATCGCGCGGCCAGCTGCTCGCTTGGGTCAACGACTCCCTCCAGGTACGGTAGTCTAGAGGGATACTGTAGTGTACGGTATTTATCGAACCGGGCAAGGTACTGTAACTAGGGTTGGCCTCGCGAGAGAAACAAATGAGAATCTCGTAACTCTTAATTCAGTCTGCAACTGGAGAATTCGTTTGAAAACCCTTAAGATCATATATATACATGGAGATGTCTCTGATCTTGTCAAGAGAAAGAGTTGATAATTATAAAATAATCAATAATATTCATCTACCGTAATATATTGATTTGCAGTCGGCTCTCACCAAGATTGAGGAGATGTCGACGGGCGCCGCCTACTGCCAAATGACCGACCTGCTCTTCCCCGGCGGACTCGTCCTCAAGAAGGTACGGTATGCGGTGATATTGATTGGTTGACTGCTGGATTTAGTTACGGTATACGCACGGTTTATCGATTGATTATCGCAAAATATTACATTAACCTTGATAAGGTGAAGTTCAACTCGCGCAACGAGGTGGACTGGATCAACAACTGGAAGGTGCTGCAGACGGCATGGAAGCAGCTCGGAGTTGACAAGGTATTGTAGCAAGGAGCGCATGGTGCGGTATCAAAGGAGTACGGTAGTTATCGATTTACTTCCGTGTCGCACTGGTGTCTAGGCTAGAAATTCTAGCTGCAAATCTATGTCGGCGACAATTCAATTTTTTTGTTATTTGTGAACGAGACATAAACTAATGATTGATTGATACTACCATAATCTCTTTGCAGCCGGTGCCCGTGGAGCGTCTGCTGCGTGCCAAGTTCCAGGAGAACTTCGAGTTCCTGCAGTGGTTCAAGAAGTTCTTCGACGCCAACTACGACGGCCACGAGTATGACGCGCTGGCAGCGCGCGGAGGCGAGGCGTATCCTGCCGGCAGCAAAGGACCCGCAGCGCGCGTCGCGCCCGCCCGCGCCGCCCCTGCGCCCGCTCGTGCTGCGCCGGCTCCTCGTGCAGCTGCGCCCGCAGCCGCTGCCCCGAGAGCTGCGGTTTCGGCCAGAGCTGCGACCGCGACGCCCGCGGCTGCAGCCGCCAATGGCGCGGCAGTCGCGGCCGCTACGCGCGAGCTCGAGGAGCGCGTCAAGTCGCTGGAGGAGGCGATTGGGACTGCGGAGAACGAGCGCGATTACTACTTTGGCGTGCTGCAGAAGGTGGAAAACTACTGCATGGAGAAGGTGAGATAATGAATATTATTTATCCTTTCAAATAAATTCTTTGGCGAATTAGATAAGGTGATCACAAATTGGACAAAAATTAATGGTTTACTTCGAACAAATGGCAAAAAAGCTCTCCTTGAGTAAGAAACAGCTTTTTTTTCTTCAACAAAATACCATTCGTGAGATCGGATCGAATTTGACTCAAGATCTTACGGCTGAGCTCTGAAACTTGAATCATGCTAGTTTAAAGAAAAATAATCTCTGAAGTTAGTAAATATCTTATCACCGATCTCTTTATTGATTAGCTGCAAACCCTGAAATGTGTCTATTTATCGATTGTATCTCTATCTTTATTCACGTTGGCTCAAAAATCCTGATTCCCTACTAGAGAGATGAATAGAGGATGGTCACAGTCGTAATGCGTGAAATTTACATTTCTAGCTACAGTATTACTATGAAACTTGTGGCTGTGTAAGGCATTATATCGTAGTAAGCGCATTGAATTTTCGGACCACTTTTTGTCCGCCTTTGAGCCCCCGTGTTATTATTGATCTTTCCTTTCTCAGACCGAGGACGCGACTGCCGCCGCCATCCTCAAAGTGATCTACGCTGGCATGGATGGAGGAGGCGAACTCGAGCAGGAGAATGGAGCAGCAGCTCACGAGGAGGAGGACGATGCGGCTTCCCGTGAGCGATACCGTACTCCTGACTTTCCACTCGGGACCTATAATAGATTGAAACACGCTATCATATCTTACGCCCAGCTGTGCAACTATTGAAAATTGACGAAATATATATCTAGCTTGAGCAATAAAGATGATTAGAGGAACTAGCACTCCCTTGTTTTTTTTCTATATTGTTGAAATATTAACCCTATATTGCATACAGTACGAAAGGTCTACCGTAACCTCTTTCTCGAATACAGTACCAAGGACCTACCGTAATCCCTGTTTCGCATTGCAGACAAGACGTTCGAGACTCCTGCTGCCGGCGCTGATGACGACGAGACCTTCTAGATCATGCCAATCGATAGTCGCTGATTACGGTAGCAAAACCCGCCAATTCAAATTCCCTCTAGCCTTTATCTCTCCTCCCTACTGCATTTCAAACTTGTCGCCCTGTTTTCCTCTATTCGCTTTGCCGCTGCATTTAGTTTGTGTGTCCCAGTTTTACTCGACGAGTGCGCGCATTTTTCCCTATAAATCGATAATAATGTGTTTAATGTTTGTGTGTCTGTGTATTGTAGAATCGATGTTTGTACAGCTAAGTTCCGGCCCGATTAATTATTCCGCGCAATTTCCACAAAGATTGCTTGTCGGTTGTGATAAACTTTTTGTGTGCTTGATAATTGATTGGTCATTGATACATCGTAAACCAAATCAAACAAAAACAAGTTTATTCCCGTTTGCCAGGCATGGAAGACACCACAGGAAACAATCAGTGGAGTATGAAAATCAATAATTGCATCATCATCGCACTCATACTACGTCATTGATTAGCATCGAATCAGGGAACTACTGTGTAAACATCAGATAATCAATAAATCAAAAGGGGGAAACACGAACCTGGGGGAAAAGGGGTAAAGGATGGATAAAGGAATCACGTCTCTCACGTAAGGAGCGAAACAATTCGCAGTTTCCGAGGCACATTAAAAGTTGCCATTAATCCACGGAATAATTTTGAATTCGCGGTATTTGTTGCGTCGCGGTCTTATTTTGGAGGCCCTTTTTCTCATTGGAGTTACATAAATTCTAATATGAAAATAAATACAATAAATAATGAGGCACGAAAGTATGTAAAAAAAAGAAACGACAAAAGGCCGGAGCGTCATTAAACAACATCATGAAATATTCACATTTTTTTTCGCGAACTTTTCTGATGAGCAGTGCTCTATTTTCGGACATTTGGAGCTGTGCCACGGCTTAATTATCGATTTTTGACATTTTTTTATTTAAATTCTTTTCTTTTGCGGCACTTGTCTATTCGATTCTGTCATAAGATCAAACCTCAAAAATGTGGATTCCCGGTAACTTTAAACACACAATCGAATGAAAAATAACAGCAAAATATAGGTATCATCTTTTTTAAAGTAGTGTTCGCGAATTCTTAAAAGGACACTACACTGCAAAATAAGTTATTATTATTTAAAAGAAAATTCTTTTCCGAGTACAATGCAAAAAATCGCATATTTTTACGATTTTTTTGAAAGGAGTTATGATTTTTTAAAGATACTCGCGTCCCGGGCATTACTGTGTTTAGCGCGCTAAACACCGTAGCGCCCGGTACATCAACGCAAATTCCGATCTTTGAAAAATCATAACTCCTTTCAAAAAAATCGTAAAAATATGCGATTTTTTGCATTCTAATCAGAAAAGAATTGTCTTTAAAATAAAAATAACTAATTTTGCAGTGCCAGGTCCCAGTGCCAGGTCAATGGGCGGGGCAACGGCGAAGGGCGTGCGCATTCGAGAAGTGCTGGGAACGAGCCGTGGCTTCAATTGTCTTTTAATAAAAAAAATGAAAATCATATCAACCGGTTCGTATATGCGATTTTCAAAAGTTGGACCCGATATTGTGGTGAGAGTGAGAAGTTTTAATTAGATTAACTTGGCCCCATAGCCTCAAGACTGACGAAAGCGAAGTTGTTCGGCACTTTGCGCCGAATATTTTCGAAAGTTAGGCAAATCGTTGTTTCTCAATGAAATTTTTGTATGCGTGTACTGAATCACAGTTCCTAAAATGTATTTTGAGGAATAATTAAATAATCTTGTATATCAATGGTGAGATGGTTCGACGCTTCCCAATTTTCGAAGGTATTCTGGTTATTTCTGATATGTTGATGTTTTTTGCTCATGATTTGGTTTTGATAGCTTAAGCAGTCAGTTTTCAAGCAGAATAATGACTGAAGGGCCAAATAGACGGAAATCTTTGAAAATTGGGAAAGGTCACAATCCTCGCGCAATGTGATTTCCATACCAATTATTTTCTTATTCCTCAAAATACATTTTTGGAACTGTGATTCAGTACTCACATGCAAAAATATGGATAATCTCATTGAGGAACAACG
The DNA here is from genome assembly GCA_036245785.1 of Pristionchus fissidentatus. Classification (NCBI taxonomy): domain Eukaryota; kingdom Metazoa; phylum Nematoda; class Chromadorea; order Rhabditida; family Neodiplogasteridae; genus Pristionchus; species Pristionchus fissidentatus. The sequence goes on along the minus strand of BTSY01000005.1, from coordinate 10,004,399 downwards.
ATTCGCCAACCTTTCCAAAGTTTTCGCCGAAAAGCGCCGGAAAAGTTCACTTTCGTCCTTTTTGAGTGTATTTCACCAATGTGCTGTACAAAAACTTCCTTTGTGAAAATTCTCGAAAGAGCAATCGGAACTGAGATAAACTGAGACAAAGAGCCTCAAAGAGGCACTACTTTTCGCACTCACCAACTTCGCCGTCGGATATCGTGGAGAAAATAGAAAATAGAGGCACAAAAGCCCGCTGTATCATTTTCTATTTATTTCGTGTTCCAAAGTGAATCGATCCTTACGTGACAGGCGTGATATTACTTGGCAGAATAAATAGAGCCCTATTCTCAGTTGGATTTTTCTCAGTGTACATGCAAAGAAACGATTGACCGGTAGATTCACAGAACGTATACTCTGCTTATCAACTGTTGATCACATTTCGTGGTGTCACTCATAATTCTAGTCCCTTAAGAAGTATTCGTATGTCTTTGGGACAACGTCTCTGTCCTCCAAGATCGCACTTTGATAGCAGTTACCAGTTATTAAATAATTAAAATTCGGAAGCCACCAGCCATGAGTAGGGAGTATTTTGCGAATTTCTGCTACTGATTCCTGTTTGAAGCCGAACTTCACAAATTCCTGAAATAACGTAGTAGTCGCAGCTTCATAGATACACACCATGCTTGGCAGTACAGGTAAACATCCAGAAAAGTGTCATAAGCTAGAGAGTGAGAGCGGTTGCGACATTTAAATTTTACCGTGTTCTGAGTGTCGGGCGGTGGAACGATGGGCGATATCCAATGTTATTCACGACCATTTGTTGCTTCAAAAGTAAATTAATCGTTATGCATACACATGCACTAATGAGAAGCTTACTAGTAATATATTTCACACTGATAATGAGAACAAACATTACTATAAATCAGACATACGACAAAGCTTAAATCAATGATAATTAATAGAATCCAACTAACAATCATAATTCGGCATTGGAGTTGGTGCTCAGCTCCAAGCAAGCGGTTCATCGTTTTTAAGAAAAGTTCTGAAACAACTATTTGAATTGAACTGAGTACTTTGATTAGTCAGTTTATTGCTGGATTCAGAACGTTAATGCGAACTTTCTCGTTATGCATAGGACACTTTTTAAACAGCATTTTTTCAACAGATTGTATGTTAAAATTTGTTTGCTACTCCTTTTGTTCTTTTTCTTCTGCTGTTTTCAAAAAGTGAGAAAATGAAACATACTGAATAAAGTCAGGCTTGTAACGTATTCCGATGGTTTTTGAAGTCGATAGACAGTCGGGTACATGCACAAGCGGAATATCACAATAGCAGAGAGATACACTCTGAAACCGAGTAGTAAATAACTCCTTTTTCTCGATCACGACCCTTTACAATCGCCATATTATGGTGAGATAAATAATTGATTATTATAAAAATAGCAATTTTGTGGGATTGTATGACGAATCACTCGTGTTGGCACTTAAAGAAGGTGTCCCACGAATATTTGGTCAACTGAGTTCTCACTGTGGGCAATGGAGGTCGAATACCCGATGAGAGCCTCGAAAATCGCATGTTTCAGTTTTTTTGCTTGAAGAAAGTTATGTTTAATAAACTGTTCAAAACGACCAGAATTCTTTCAGTATCTCGCATTAAACCTGCAATCTTTTCGCCGTGGGAGTTTGCATTTTCCTGAGAAACAATTGTTTGCCAACGTGCCGGAATTTTTCGGAGGAAATCACGTGATTTCGTTGGCAATGTTCTTTGGATAAAAAACTGTGTCATTTCAAAACCCCGGATATGCATCACATCATTCCACAGATGAGTCAATCTTACAGAAAGGCCTTTGGAGTGAGAGAGCGTGTGAAATCGAGAGAGACTCTCTCAATTTAGCATACTCTCTCGCTCTAACCCTGGTCTGTACGTTTGGAATCATGTGGCATGTATTCGCAACAGACCGAAGCTGGTAGAGGCTCAACTTCTTCCATCCATAGAACAACGAATACGGTTGCAGCCGTCTACCAAAGGTTTCCAGAATCTATAATTTCATATCACTTAATTACATTGAAACACAATTTGCTGAGGTAATACTTTCGATTGGAAATGTAAAATTTTCATAAATTTTACACAGTAAATATAAATTATGCCTTTTTCTCCTCATCGCTCAGACTTTGCAGGGAAAATTCGTAGTGAGGCTGCTTTTCATGAATGAACATCTCGAAAATCTTCTTGAGAAAATTGTCCGCCTTAAATAAGCATAAATAGTTTACAATTTTATTCCAATACTAGAGTCATCTGGTCAGTAGCGAGTGATAGGGAGGGAGAGAGAGAGAGAGAGAGAGAGAAAGAGATGGGGGCCAGTAGGTTACGCTGTTTATGCATATCGAGTTCGAGACATGTGTGTGCAATTCTCTACAAAGATTCATCGAAACACGATCAACCGGCAACTAAGTAGTTCTCGAGTCCTAAATCGATAACTACTTGTTCCGGGAGGAAATGCAAAAGTCCTGCACTCATAAGTGTCCTCTCTCTTATTGTCTGGTATTGATGTGAGAGAGCTGTCTCAGGGGGCGCGCCACAAGTTGTAAACAAGCGCGAAAAAGCCGTTACAAGTTGTAAACAGGGCTGTTTTAACCTTGTTTTCCATCACTTGTTTACAAGTTGTAATCTGATTTGTTTACAACTTGTAATAGTGTCTACGAACGAATTTCTTATGAATACAGCGCTCGCACTACACGAGACGGGTTTGGAACGGCCACTTGTTTACAACTTGTAAAGTTCGCGTCTAACCCGTCTCGCGTATGACTCGGAAGTAGTGTAAAGGGAGACCCGTTTTTGAAGCGTTACAAGTTGTAAACAAGTGGGAAAACAAGGTTAAAACACCCCTGTTTACAACTTGTAACGGCTTTTTCACGCTTGTTTACAACTTGTGGCGCACCCCCTGAGGTGGTCGCCTGTTCGGAAATAGAAGGAGGGAGAGAGAGAGAGATGTGAAAGGGCAGATATTAGAGGGGAGAGAGAGATTGAAGAGGTGGACGGAGATAAACTATTTAGTTCTTTTAAAAAAATAATATTGTATTTATAAAGTAAATTAAAGCTCACATTAGTCCTGCTGCAGTCCGCGGTCACTTTGATGATAGATTTGAAGAGGTCTTCTCGAACTCGCGCCATTTCGTGGCTTATCTTAACTAATTAATAATAATAAACAAATCGATAATAAATAGAATAAATATTTTTGAAACGCTTAAGCGGGTCGAGTGACATGACCGAATGCACAATTTGCGACAAAATAGACGCGCTTTTGGAAGCGTCTATTTCGTCGCTCTCCTCTCACCTCCATAGAGTTTGTGTGTCCCAGTTTTATTCGACGAGTGTATAATCTAATTTTCCGTATAATCTAATCGATAATAATGTGTAATGTTTGTGTATTGTAGAATCGATGTTTGTGCAGCTAAGTTCCGGCCCGATTAATTATTCCGCGCAATTTCCACAAAGATTGCATGTCGGCTGTGATAAACTTTTTGTGTGCTTGATAATTGATTGGTCATTGATACATCGTAAACCAAATCAAACAAAAAACAAGTTTATTCCCGTTTGCCAGGCATGGAAGACACCACAGGAAACAATCGGTGGAGTATGAAAATCAATAATTGCATCATCATCGCACTCATACTACGTCATTGATTAGCATCGAATCAGGGCACTACTGTGTAAACATCAGATAATCAATACATCAAACGGGGGAAACACGAAACTGGGGGGAGGGGTAAAGGAAGGCATATTCTTTGTTATACAATCTGCTGCTACAAAACGCATATCACCGTACACAATATGGATATAAAATTGTAATAGTTCATCTGAGTCTGTCTGTATGTTTGTATGTGTGTGTTCATGCAAGGAGTGCAAATGTGACGAGGGCTACAATGGGGGAGGGGCGGAGAGTTAGAGGTTCACATAAGATAGAGGCTCTCAGTGATTTTGAATAAAAAGCGAAAAGGTGAGCAAGAGGAGACCGTACATTCACTATCCACTACTTGTACTTTTTGAACAGTGGCGTGGGCGACGATCGGTACTGCGACAGGAAAGCGGGCGACCCGCCGGCTGCAACAGCTGCAGCAGAAGGCTGCCGCTTCTCCTGCGGCACCGGCAGCGGCTGCCCGTAGCGGTCGAGCAGCACCGGCAGCTCGCCGGGCGTCGACGATGGCGTCATCGAGGGCGCCGTCGTGGCGCCGCCACCGAAGGGCGATGGCGCGGCGCCGCCGCCACCGCCGCCGCCGAATCCGAGCGCAGCGAACAGTGTCTTGTTGACGTTGACGGGTGTGGTTGCAGCCGGTTGCTGCTGCGGGGGATGCAGATGCTGCATCATTGAGGGCGGGGGCATGGTCATGTCCTGCCGGCTGTTGCTGCTGCAGCCGCCCCCGACAGCTGCGACCATTGGGTAGGGCGAGAGAATCGTGCCCGGAGGCGCCATGGCAAAAGCCACAGAGGAGAGGGCGACGACGCCGTTTGAAGGAGCGGCAGTAGAGTCGGAGGGAGGAGGCGGAGGTGCTGCAATTAACAATATTGCATGGAAATTATTGAGTGAGTGAAACACGAAATCTGCACCCGAAAACATTAAAAACACTTGTAAATCCAAAATTGATTAAAGACTAACCTCCGAATCCGGGCGGTGGCGTGTTGTAGGCGCTGGAGACGGCGGCCATGGCCGCAGCGTGCGCGCCACCCGGCGCCATGCTGGCGCCCGGCGGCGGCATCGTGAAGGCGACCATCGAGGGCGGCGGCATCGACATCATCGGGGGCGCGCCGGGCGGCGGCGGTGGAGGCAGGTGGAAGGCGTGGTGCTGCTGAGAAGGAAAGCATTGCAATGGCGTCATCACTACGTAATCAGCATTTATCACGTGCTTCAATATAAAATACATTCATCCACTCACCATAGATGCAAGCGACTGCATGTCGTGCAGCTGCTGCTGCTGTAGATGATGCATCGACGGCGCCGCGTGCGCGCCACTCTGCGCCATGAATGGCGCCGGCATCATGCCCGCGCCACAGTGCGCTCCCAGTAGGGGAGGCGGTGGGGGAGGCGGCGGACGACGCATCTGAAGAAGAAAACAACTGATTATTACTGATTCCATCTTCAACACTCGTGCAAGCCGGCCACCAAATTCCGTGTTTCACACTTTCGACGCGTGAATGATGATCAGGAAAGCGATCACTTTGTGTCTTTTACGAATTGGAAAAAACCCATCATGTGGCTGCTTTCCCGACAATCCTAACATATCATCATCCCACCGTGCCCACACTCACCCTCTCCTCCTCATGTTCATCCCCTTCCCCGCGTTTCCCCGTTTCACATCCCCCACTTAAACACAACGAGTCGTGGGAAACCAATTCTCGCAAAATCGGTTACCTAAACAAAGTAAGCACATAATTCTAAGCCCGTCCCTATCGCAATCCCATCCCACTCCACTAACCCTGTCGTCACCCCATCCCCCCGCAATTTCCCGTTTCACATCTCCCAATTAAACGCTATGGGTTGCTGAAAACTAATTGCACTCTCTTCAATTAGTATAAAAAAGATATCCACTCACCCTCTCCTGCTCCTCCTCATCATAGTCCTCCTCTGGCGGTGGCGGGGGCGGGGGTGGTGGTGGAGGGGGCGGAGTCTCGTCGTCACTCATCCGCATCCTCCCTCCTCCTCCTCCTTCATCATATTCATCATCGTCCGCCCTCTCGTCGCCCGAGATGCGGAAGTCGTCCAGACCGTCGTCGGACGCCATGTCCATGCCTGCAACGAGGAAGGAGACATTTAATAATAATAATAATAATTGGCTGAAATTAAAAACAGAAGCCAAGAGGTCGGGGGAGAGGATATTTGAATATATTTGGTATCCGCCTACGAAAGATCAAATTGTTAGAAAGAGTGACAAAATGCGGTCAACAACCACCCAGATTCGAGTTCCGCGCACACTACTTGCGCACACTGCTAGCGGGAAATAATGATCGTAAGGGCTAAAGTGAAGAAAAAAATACTGAAAAATCAAGCTAATTTAAAAAGTTCCCGAAAATAATTATCTATCAATAATGAGTTGATAACAATACCGAAAGAGTCAAAAACAAAAGAATGAGGACTGCTTTAACCTGGTGATTTACGGATTCGTAAGCACCTTATCGAACAACAGGATCCTCCTGTCGCAGTGTTCTTATGCTTCCCAATCTATTCGAAAAATCATGTCACCAATCTATTGAAAAAAAACGCCAGCAACCTATAGAGCGTGAATTCCTTTAACCCAAGGAATTACGAATTCGTAGCCTCTTTATAAAAGTATAGGTCGCGCCTGGTGCAGTTCGATGAAGAATGCGAATCTAAACCTGGCCGAAAAAAATCAGCTCACCAGTCGGTAGAAGAAACACCAGAAGCCCAAAGAACGAGGATTATTCTAACCCAGTGGCTTACGGATTCGTAGCATCCATATCAAACAACAGGGCGCACCTTTGCAGTGCAGTCCATCAGAGAGCCTCAATCGTCTACAAAAGTAAACGCATCTTACCAACTGGTCCTAATAAAATACGCTGAATTAACGATTCACTAGCGCCTTATCCAACAGCCGGCCGCGCATGTTGCAGTCTATCGACACCCTCAATTGAAAAGAAAAAGGAAATTCATTTTACCAATCGGTCCCTAATAAAACCCGGTGAATTACTGATTCGCATGTACCTTATCAAAACAAAGGTCGTATAATGCCGAAATTTATTGATACAAACCCGAAAAAAATCATCTCATCAATCGGTCGAAAAGACAACAACAACCTAAAGAGCGAGTGTTACTCAAACCCGGTGAATTACCGATTCATATTTACCTTATCAAATAACAGGCCGTGCTTGTTGCAGTATACACAACTTAAATGCTCAATAAAAGTAAACCCATCTCACAAATCGGTCCCTAATAAAACCCAGCGAATTACCGATTCACTAGCGCCTTATCAAACAACACGCTGCCCTTGTTTCAGTCCATCTGAGAGCCTCAATCTTACACAGTAGTACTTCCTTGAAGCATAATTAACACCCATCCAAAAAAAATTATCTCACCAATCGGTCCCTCCTCCGAGGGCGACCCCGCCGAGCGCCGGTTCGAGAAGCCGTCGTCGTTGTCACTGCAATTAGCATTAGGGTTACTGTGGCTCCATTAATCAATCGATACTCTTCACATCAACCGTACCCCTTCGCTACAGTAGCCGCATAAATCAATCAATGGAACTACTGCGCAGTCTTTGGGACCAGCCAACCTCGATTGACGGCAAAGAATCACAGATTAAATAGTTCCGTAATGCAATCTACCTTGTGTTCTCAAACAAGTGTCATCAGCTCCATTCGGCAACTATTTTTAAATGTTCCCAAAAGCTCCATGTATAAGATATGTGAGTTTGGAGTGAACAGCTTTCATGAAGAAGTCAGTATAAACCTCGACCTGGTGTCGCAAAATGACGAAATCACACAGTTAGGGCCTACCTTGTCCTGACAAACTACGAACCACGATCAGTCTGGTTTTAAATTGAAATAAGGTCAACGATACGCCATGAGTCTAATTTATGCACCAGTGCACGGAAAAAGTCCCGATAAATAGCTTTCCGACAAGGTAGGTTTATCGGCTAACGGAACTATTTAATCTGTGCAAAGAATTAGTGATGAGACCAGAAATGACAAGGACTTTCTGGCTACACATTCTTTGAAGCTGGTCCCAAACACTGCAGTAGTGCCCAATGGATAATCTTCGTATCTCCCTTACTCCTTTGCTACCGTACCTGACGTCCATCATGTCGCCCGACGCGCGCCCGTCGTCTCTCACGTGCTTCAGCGCGTTCTTGATCGTCTCCAGGACCGCTTTCTGTAGGCAGACAAAAATCAATAACTACATTGTCATTTCCCGTCTGGAATTACTCACATATACGACCGGTGGAATTCCAGAACACAGATACACTAGGTGAATTGCGGGTTCGTCAGTACCTTATCAAACAATAGCTGGCAACTGTTGCAGAATAACCGTCTTCGCGAGGGAACAAAACCAAACTATCACTATCTCATCAATCGCTTCCTTCCACACAGCTACCATATTGTACAGACAATACAAGTGCTAAAATAATTAATAGTACTCCCAGAAATCTTCATTGTCAACAATAGACACAAACATAAAACCCGGTGAATTACCGATTCGTTAGCGCGTTATCAAACAATAGATGGCGCCCATAGGTGGGCACAGGGTACCTTGACTACCGCCTGCAGGGGGGTACGACTACCGCCTGCAAGCAAAATCCGAGAAAAAGCACTTTTTTCACTGGTAAACACCTGAAAAGGGGTCTTTTGGGGGTCATATGACGGCCGCCTGCAGGGCAAAATTGTGATCGGACGACCGCCAGCACAAAAGTTGGATTTTAGCTGCCCATCTATGATGGCGCCTGTTGCGGTGGCAATTTTTCTCCGAAATAAAAAAAACAAACGAAAAATAAATATCAATTGCTCCCCCCCACAGCTACCCTACTCCCAAGTCAATAGAAGTGCTAAAATACTCAACAAAAGCCCGCTACTGTACCTTATTTCCGCACTTGTCGAGTGCGCGCGTCAGATCCGGGCCCAGTTCTCTGTCCAAATTGAGGTGGGCGGAGCCTCCCTTGCCTCTGCTGCAGCCGGCCCCGCCCCCTCCGGCTGCAGCTGTCGCAGCTGCCGCAGCCTTCTTCTCCTCCATCGTGGGCGAGCCGGGCGGTGTCTTCGGACCGCGAGGCCGCACCACCACCGGAGCTGCAGAAAGACAATGACTGATGTCGATTGAATACTGATTTTTAATAGAACCAAGAGTTACGTCATCATTTGGCAATTATTGATTTTTTTTTAAAAAACTCACTTTCGCCTCTGCGCACACTCAGCATGTACGACTGCGGGTGGACCGAGGAGGAACTGAAATATGTGATACACGATGACCTTCACACTCAAGTCGGAAAACTCTGGTCCTCATCTACCGCTGCTGCAACCAGAATGCGTCAGAATCTTCTTTTTTTTACAGATGGCTGCAGCAAATAAATTATTTGCTGCATGGACAGCACGATCACTAATAGCAAGGAGTAGCAAAAATATAGAGATTGCCCAGTAATGATGGAACAACTGGTACATAGAGATTACCTAGCGATGATGCAACAACTAAAACTCACAGATCCGACAGCAGTGTTCCACCGGGCGACAGGACTCGAATGGGCGGCGGACCCGGCGGGTCGTCCATCACCGGCAGCTCCTGGTCGATGGACGCATAGGGGATCTGAACGGGCGAGCAATCAGTAGCTGACGATTGCCTAGTCCATGATGCAACAATTTAGACCTCCTTTTCATCTAAATCGTCTTCACCTTGTGAGCATTTATCATGTTTCCCTAAAATTTACGGAAACTGGATACATATGTCACAAGATGCAGACGATTTCAGTGAAAACGAGTAAAAATGTGGAAATAGCTGGCAAAAAAAATCGATAATCCAGGATCCAAAACGACCGTACACTCTTCATCTTCTCGAAGCCCATCATGAGGAAGGAGTCGAGTCGGCCGGAGAGCATCTTGTGCCCCAGCAGTCGCTCCATCAACGTCTCGCGGTTGAGGAACTGGAGAGGAATTTGCATAATTAAATTATGTAATTAGTAATTATTAAGTATTGTAATCATCATTTGAAAAGTGAGCAGGGCTGAAAATTACAAAAAAAAGCTGTTCTGCAAGAAAGACGGTGCGCTAAAAAGGAGGCATTTTAAGTGTCGGGCTAATTAAAAGGTATTAATTAATTTAATGCTCACATCTCGTATCATTCCGTCGTCCGCCCGCAGCTTCGTGAGCAGCTCGCGCGTCAGCGCCTGCAATCAATAATATTAATATATTATTATTAATAATCACTTAATATCACATAATAAAGTTCTCAAGTTTCTTCTCCAACGCGCCCAAATATTCCACTAGAACATAGGCTTCGAAAATATGACGAGATTAAAGCAATTACTTCTCACTCTCCGTCAGGTTGATTCGAAATATAAAAATAATAATAAATAGATAAAATCAGCTTCTTCACACTCTCACAATCAGCTCATTAGTTTACGGAAATTATCATAATTAATCATTTAATAAAATCATTTTGCATTCACCCTCGGCTTCTCCCCTCTGTGTTCCTCCTCACTCGGACTCGCGCGCTGCCACTGCAGCGAGTGGTTGAGCACCGGCGACTGCGACCGCTCCGCCTCTGAGAGAAGGGAGAGATAATAATAATAATAATAATAATAATAATAATAATAATATGTATATTCCTTCAACATTGTGATAGAATGTGTAATCAATTTTAAAGCGCGTTAATACTAGCAATGAAGTGAGGTAAGAAAGCAGCTCAATGGAAATAAATCATGCTCCTACGAATGAATTAGATGTTTGCCTCCTCACACAACAAACGATCTTCCAAATATACCAAAATATATATTACTCATTATCTTTTTTTTCTCGGACAATGCAGCTTGATCGACTCTTTTCGATATCTCACTATATCAGCCAAGTTTGGAGCACGAAAGACGCTTTGGTGCTAAAGAGTGGGCATTTTCCCTACATTAATACCAACCGCACCATTCAACTGTCCATAATTATCAATTTTGTAATCACTATAAATCCCTTCTAGCAATAAGAAATGATTTCTTTCAAAATCAATTATCTTTTTTGAAAGAAGAGCTGAAGCTTAACGTCTTCTCTTGATACCCCACAATATCAGCCACCGGTGAAACAGGAAAGGCGCGCGAGTTCCAAACATTTTGTAGGCGTATCTCTCTTAGCAAGAAACAACACTTGGGAATACAGCGCTATACATCATTAATCAATTAACTAATAATTCACTAATTAATTAATTAATTCTCACCCGCCCTCCTCTTCTGCTCCTCTGCCTCCTTGAACTCAATCTCGCCAAAGATGCGGTCGACCACGGCGTCGGCCACCGTCTTCGACCCCGATGGCCTGCAGGAAACAAATCGATAAATGCACCTCGAACGCGTCAACCCCGCACCTCTACTGCGCCTTCAGAGAAACAAAAGCTACTTTAGCATCTAAAACGTTTCTATTCAAACGTACCCATCATTGCTCCAATAGAATATAGAGAACCATAACTTATTTTTCTTGCCATGCCATAAACACATGATCTCGTTGCGTCCTCGGGCATCGATAAAATATTCCCCCTGCACATCAGTCAACACACTCACCTATACGCTACCGCTGCACTGCTTCTCGGCTGCTTGTTGGGCGGCGGTCGGGGCGTGGTTGGTGTTGCTGCTGCTGCAGCCGGCGTCCTGGAGGAGGTGGGCGTGTCGGGGGCTGCAGCCGGTGCAGCAGCTGCAGCCCGACCATTCGCCTTGTGGTGCTGCGGCGTTTGCTGGCGACCGCCGACTCCACCATTGTTGCTGTTGTGATGATGGTGGTGGTGGTGGTGATTGGGCGTGATCGAGGGGTGGTCGGCTCTGCAAAACCAAATATATTTGTCCATTTCTGCTCGTGCGGAGATGTTGCACAATAATTATCATATGATAATATTCTGTATAAATGTTTAGAAATGCTTGCTATTTTTTTAAAAATAAATCAAATTTAGATCGGAAAAAAATATTTGCAAGGCGGAATGCAGTTACAGGTCTAACAGAAATATGAACGACTGCGTGCGACAGATAGTATTAGTTTTGCTAGGAGATAAAGAAGAGTCGAATCATTTTCAGTTGGAAAACTAGGTGAAAGAGAAAAACCGTAGATCGCTGATATTTTTGAATAAATCACGAGACAAGTATACTATAATTAGGACGAAAAGCTGCGGGGCAAACGAAACCTCGTAGTTCGCAGACTTTTTCATAGCACTCTGTAAGCTATTATCAACTAGTGGAGGGAGATGCGAAGAAAAAAAATGTGCAGGAAGGCGTCCAAAAGACTGCGAAACGGAAGTACCAGTCTGGTCTGGTATTACCAGAGAACTAAAAACGAAGACGTAATATTCAATTATTGAATTTCAATAAGAAAAGCTCAACATCCAGGGGAAAATAATATGCCGACGGCCGAAGTTTGAAAAAAATATGATAGAGCATGCACGGAATTAAGAGATAAGCTTTCTCATTTATCTCCAAGAGTAGAGGATTTCAAATTCTCCGTCTAGACAAATCAAGATTAGAGCTGTTTATTTGCGAGGAAGGGGGTAATCAAGCTCGAACAACGTTGGAAAGACCATAATCACCACAGTCTACCATAAAAACGCATTGAAGATGAAGCGAGAGCGCGCGTAGATCAGTAGGGTCTACTCACAGCCAAATGCGAATAAAATGATATTTCCGTGTCGGTCTGCGTGCCATTGAGCGATCTAACTTTGTATAATCGCAAATGTGGCACATTGAGCGCAACTTTAAAAAAACTTCAAAAAATAAATGTTCTAAGGTTAGACATAACTTTAAAAGAAAAAAATCAGTTCTCGATATCTCTCACCTCCTCTTGACGCCCTGCCTGCTCTCCTCCTGCTGCCGCGTCGGCGTCTCTCCACTGCATTTCCTCTCAGCTGCAGCTGCTGCAGCTCCTCCTCCTCCTCCCGCTTGTCGCACGGGCCGGGCGAGTCGCGGGGGCGCCGGCGGCAGTCGTGGTCTCGATTGATGAGACGAGGAGGACGGAGGGAGACGAGACTCGGCAGGGGCAGAGGTTGGCGTGCCTGGCAATTTATTATTATTGTAATATAGATGCAATCGAAAAGGTTATCATAGTAACGCGTTGAATATTGTAGAGACTCCAAAATTGTCAGTTATATACCGATATTTGATGCAACCATGTTCGATAGGCGATGGTATTCTAAGCCTCTTCGCATTTCTAGGTCGACTGACAACCAAAAAATAGGTACAAAAACTGCAGCTGTTCAGCACTAAATAGCATTATTAGTGCATTGTGACACTACAACAGCAGTACAATGACCTCTCCTCTCTTCCCGGTTCATAAACATAGTTTTATCTCCATCATCATTATTCAATAATAGCAAGAGAATGTAGACTGTTTCATTTTTTTCTCGGTGCACTTTTAGCTCGCGTCACTTATCTACAGCGAAAGATCTTTCGCGATTGCTTTTTCTAAACAAGAAAAAGAGTGGGGTCATCTAGATCGAATGAGGAGTGCGGACAGACACAATTGGACATTCTTCTATCGAGCGGACAATAAACTAGAAGTTCGATTTTGTTGTTGAAGGAATAGCGAGAAATACTTTCCCAGATAACATCATTACTGCTGAAAAGTGGAGAGCGACAGGATAGGGCCAATTTTTCGAGTGCGTTATGTTCTACGAAACTGATACCTAATATTTAGTTAAAATAAGGTAAAGGTGAAGTTGAACCGGAATCAAGAGGACTTCGGTAAGCGACTACTCTGCCGGGGCTCACCGGTTAATTTATTGAATATTTAATTAAAGTTAAATCCGCTCACCACTGCCGCTCGGGCCGGCACCGAATCCACTACTCGGAGATGAGTCGTCACGTGGGGTGTCGCCCTGTAATGTTATATTTATGTTATATTAACTAATAATGTTATAATATGCTAGGCAAACGTTGACATATATTATTTATTATTCTTTACAGCAAGATCAATCACAATTTCTACTGCTCCGCCTGAGCGCGCGAAAAAAGGAAAGACCAGAGAAAGCTTTCGTGAGCTGTGGCGGAGAGGTAGCAATAACGATTGATTGAGCAGTAGGAGTACAACACTTATTTTCCTACTAACTTCCAAGCCGAGATTTTGACACTACCGAAGCTTCGATTAATGTATTCAGAAGGAACGCATCTATTTTAAGTAGTAAAGATAAAGGTAAACATTCCTACATAATAATACAATAGATGAATTCATTCTGAGTGAATTTATTTTTACCTCTAACCAAAATCATTATAGTAGTGCTAATAAATAAATAACACTAAACCACATCAGCTTTATTCAATGCTCCCCTGAATTCAGACAGCAACGGACGTAATTATACTTGCCCAGTTTTCAAAATGAGTAAGAAAAAGTGCACGATCTCGGAACTATAGTAAAAAAATATCCGTGTGAGTCAATTTAAACCTTCTTGTAATAACTACTATTTATTTATTCTCATTACTGAATTCGTACGAAAGAATTATCAGTACGTTCATTTCCGTGAGCAAGACTTGAAAGGAGGATAATACCGGTGAAAACAACAATATCTCGATTCAAGTATATTCAAAATGCTGCTTACCTTTCCCTTCCTTGGGATCTTGAACGCGCGTGCGACCTCAAATGCCTCCATTGCCTTCTTCTTCAATGGCAAATCAGTGATTTGAAATCACGCGTCGTCGGTGTTCACTCCCCGATGATTGACTCCTTTCATTAGGCCGCTTTCCAATTAGGAGCGGGCAAACGAACGAACAGTGCTAATCAATTGTCGCTCGTGATAGCGCCTATGAATAGCCTCGATTCGCTGCAAATCGCAACGTGATTCGACGGAAAACGGAGCTTTTAGGAGGAAAAATGTGGAGCGGCCGTAACTTTTTTGCCTCCCGCAGTGTGGCGCACCTAATGAAGAACGAAGCGAGCAGCGCAGACAATGAGAAAAGCAGGAAACCAATCAGAGCAGCGGGTAGGAGAGGAATATAGCGGGTAAATCAATCGAGAAAACACGAGTAATAAGGGAAATAACTCGTTTTTACGACAACCAATAGACGCGTCAGCAAACTCGCGCGACCGGAAAGTGTCCCACACCACGGCCCGCGCATTCAAATGCTACCGTAGTCGAGCAGGACCGTCGGCTGCAGAATTTCTCTATTTTCAATTAATTCGCGCCGAATTAGATCGCACCAACTTTGCAATTGTGTTCATATTGTGTATGAATACGATGAGAGTACCAGAAAAATATTTGCGGCCGCGGCCAAAATCGCAAACAGTGTAGTCACGTGGCAAATGCGGCTAAATTGACAGACAGCTTGTGAAATCACGAGATACTAATGCGCAGAGGGCACGGGATCAACGACAAAACGCGCACAAATTCGCTCAATCAATCGATAAATAGCCAACTGCGTGTAGCGGAATGAAATAAACGTTCCGCCATCGATAAAGCGCGCCCTACTTTCTGATATTCTCATCGACGTTACGACCAACATTCACGAACACGACGAAACATATTCACAATTAATTTATTCTCGAAGAATCCATTCTATGAAAGTAATCAATAATCATTGGAAATTGAGAGCAGCTGAGATGGAGTGAAACAAGAAATTGGAAAGTGTCGTCAAGTGTAAATGCGCTGTGGAATTCAGACAAATCGATCCAGGATGAACGAGGACAAATACACATATTACTAGCAAAATTTTGATTATTAGCCTATTAAATTTGTTAAATTGAGGTAGATTTTAGGGAGCATGTTAATTACAGCATCAGTAACGGGGGGAAATTGAGATAATTGGATCCTAAGCGTGTGACCAGACTGAAAATGGAAAGAGATACTCACAAAGAAATTGCGTTTTTCTTAAAATATCGAAACGGACAGTTAAAATCGCATATAGCGCTAAAGCGCGCGCGGATTTAAGAGGTCAGCTCTCACATTTTCGCATGCTCCGCAACCGAGTTTCAATCTCCGTGTCTCGGCATGTAAAGAATAGCGTTATTTCTTTGTGAGTAGTGGCTAGCGCGACATCTAGAGGGTGAATCAAAGTTCAAAGACCAATTATTGGGTGAATTCGCAGTGAATTTGCAACAAAACGCGCCCTGAGGGAGAGAGGGAGGAGAGCTTGACCGCATAGCACTCTCTTTCTCTCTGCTTATTCGCTATGCGTAGCTCTCTCTCTCTCTCTCCTCTCCGAATTCGGGTCGGGAGAGACGAGAGTGCTGGCGGGTCAGAGAAGCCACGAGAGAACGCGCGGATCGGAGAGAGCGCACACAGCAGGCGAGAGCGGTCAGACGGCCAGAGAGCGCGGAAAATCGAGAGAGAGACAGAGCGCAGCGAAAGAAGGACCCCTCAGGGGGGTAAAAGTGTATGCGGGAGAAGGGGGAGGGGTGCGCAACAGAATGGTCAGCACACGCGCCGGTGCAAAAAAGGGGGGCGAGAGATGAGAGAGGAGAGAAGTGAGGGCAGAGACGCAGAGACAGCGCGGTGAGAGACTGCGGGAATATGAGAGAGGGCAGAGTGTGAGAGCGGCAGAGAGATAGTGTATCGATTTAAGAGAGTGAAGAAGGCGCAGAGAGACTAGACACACACACAAACGGAAGTCGGGTGGTGGAGGGATTTCGGGGGGACTTCCCCCTCTCAATCAATATATATCAATGGGATACAGTAATCAATCGATGCTAATATGATGATACAGTAGGATACATAAGCGCAAGACAATGACTTTGGGCGGGTACGGTAGCACCAGAACAATCAATCGATAATGAAGACAGGCAGCGTTGCACAAAAATTCGATGGAAGACATTGAATGCAAGTGAATCGTGTAAATGTGAAAGAACCATGGATAAAATGTGTGCAATACTCTTTTGGTACTATATATCAGTTGGCTATAGCCTCAGGGGCAGCACGCGACGCGACCGCGCCGCGTCTCCCTCATCGTTACGGTAGTTCCTAGTGATGATGTTGTTGCTGCTGATGATGCGCTGCGAGGTCCATCGGATGCTCGAATGACGGCAGTTGGAAACGTAGTAGCTCTGCAGCAGTCATCGCTGCTGAAAATATGACGTCATCACTGCGTAATATAATATATATTGCATCATCGCTACGCAATCCCAGTTTAGCACTTCATTAAATCTGTGATGACGTACAATAATATTCACAACAGAGTGAGCTGAAACATAGGTCAAATGGGTTCTCGCTAGCGAGGATAGGCACTTCTGCATGTAGTCTAGATCATGTCGGCAAACGAAAATGTAGACGGTTTCATGCACTTCTGACCACTTTTTGCACAAATCTATTAAAAATTCGGCAATATGCACTTCGGCACTCTATTTTATGCATTTCTGCACGAATTGCCTGCGAGAATCCCATTTGACCTATGAGCTGAAAGAACATAATCATTGCATTTTCCGCCTTACAATGCAGCGATAATGTTCTTTGAGCTCTCTCGGCAATGAATATTTGCGTCATCACTACGTCATCTCAAGATATTGCAAGACCACTACGCAATGACACTTAAACATTTTATGGAAGCTCAGTTGGTTTTATTACTCCCGTGTCTCCAACCATCCCACACGGTGTTCTTCCTCCTACAAATTGCTACCGTACCCTCATCTACAGTACCCCCATCCACCTACCGTATGCTCCTGCAGCCGAGGTCACGGGGATGGCGGGCATGGGTAGATGCTGTCCTCCCCCTGCTCCTCCACTTCTCTTCCTATCTCCTCCACTCACTCCTCCCGCGCCAGCAGCGCCCTTGGCGCGCCTCTCCTTCTCCTTTGCCACCGAGTCCACTTGCAGCGCCTGCACACAACCACTCTTTACCGCGACACCACCTCTGCGCCAACGCTTTCTGGGATGTACCATCTTAGAACAGGCCATTTCACAACTTATTTTGTTCAGAAAGGGCAAAATTTTAAACAATTTCATAAGAGTTCTAAAATGACCAGATCTAAAAAGGTTCACTCCCCTTATCCAAGTCTCACCTGTTGCCTTCTCACCTTCTGCACGATTTCGGCGATTTGCCGCTCCACCTCATCGTTGTCGGCCTTGGCGGCGCCATGCGCCCCGCTGGCGCCAGCTGCCGGCGCAGCTGCAGCAGCAGCGGCGGCCGCGGCGCCTCCGCTGCGTCGCGCCTGGCTGGCGCGAGGTCGGGCGCGAGGACGGCGCGCGGCCGGCGTGCCACTGGGCGACAGCAGATGGTCGGGCAGCTGCACCGACGGCAGCTCGTTCTCCTCTCCTGCAGTTGCTGCATTCTCCGCCCTTGCAGCAAGAATGATCTTGTCGTAGTCGTCGTCCGTCGCCAGGTCGACTGCTGCAAATGGAGCTTTTGTATTCAGAGCAATCATACATCTGACCCAGCAGACTACCGTAGTCGAAAACGCACTTTCGAGCTTCTCGAGTAGTAGTTGCGCGTAGGGCACGGCAGTTCTCAAGCCCGTCTCTAGTCCGCACACTTCCGACTCCATCGCTGCGACCTGTAATATTAATTATATTATATATAAATATCGACAGAGACTTTGAGATTCCATGTGATGTATGATAAATTCGAAAAAAATACTAAGTATTTGTAATACAGAAACTTCTCGTGTTATTCCCCTCTCAGACAGTTCCAGTATTACAGTACCTCCTTCTCACATTGAGCGATTACAGTAATCGCCAAAATTTCCCTCGCTACATACAGTAATTCAGTGGTACAGTAGCCCTCCATTCACCTTAAGTGTGATATCCTTGTGCGATGTTACAATCTGCTTCGAGTTGGCCAGAATGTCCGCTGGACACTTCACATCCGTCATCTCCAACTCTTGCAAACGCGCGTTGAGAGTCTGAATTGTACCGTAACCTTCGAACCGCACTACCGAAATTACCACCGTACTCATCCATTACTTATTTTTGATCTACAGTATCCCTTGATGCTATCGATATATCGTATTCTGTCTACCGTACTATCGAAATACCCACCGTACTACTTCATTGAGCATCCTACATCTATAGTATACTCAAATTACAGTATACCTGATCTACCGTACTCAAACTACCGTATACCTGCACTCCGGTATTTAGCAGCTGCTCGACGCACGAGACCATCTGCGAGATGCGCGCTTGCAATTCCTGCTTGCGCACCTGAAATGGACGAGTTACGTTAGGGTATTCGGTAACTAACGCCTAGACAACCGCATTGGTAAATGGATTACTGTGCACGATTGATCACCGACTTATTCACAGTAACACTCTAGGATATTTAAGTCGGATTAGCATAAGGATTGGTTAACGAAGTTGTGAGAAAAGGGAATTTTTGGTTAAGATAATAAATACTAATATGAATCATACATAGGCTAGGGTGTAGCCAGCAACAATACCCTCCCGATTTCGGATCGAGCCGTCACAATTTTGGTTTAAACCCTCTCGTGTTTTGCTCAAATTCACTTTGGTTTTGTCTTCGGCCGTCCTATTGACTTTCCATCTACAATGCTAGTCCATGCACGAATATAAATACACCAACGAATAGACATGTTTACTGTGAATATGGGTAGATCAACCATGCACAACGGGCTTTGGATTGAGAGAGCGTGTAAAACCGGGCTCTCTCACTTTTGCACACTCTCTCGCCCAGACCCCTTTTTCTTTCGTGATCACCGTCTGTGCATGGAATTCCTCAAGCAATCTTCGCTTCGCCTCCTCCGTAGTTAGATACGTCATAAAGTCCATGTACTGCTGGCGCACCTCGACTGCAACGACAACATTATCGAATTATTTACTCCCACTAATCCAAATTATCGATTGACCTACCTACCATCTACCCTAAAATGGTCTCGGATTATCTTTTTCTTCTTCTATTCTATCCCTGAAATAACGGCAAAACAAAGGGAAGCACATGTGTCAGACAGTGGGAGTTAGAAGGGTGAGGCAGTGTGTGTTTACATGTTAGCCAAGAATCAGAGAAGAATTAGGGAAAGACAGCATACCGTAATCTCATCGCACGACACCGTACACCACAAAAGAGAGATCGTGCTGGGTGTGAAGGAGGAAGAAGTTGACAGACAAGGAGAGGTTGCAGAACAGACTCCTCCCACTCTACCCCCACTTCCGGCATGCAGTAACCGGAAATGAACGAGAGGGTACGTGGATCGAGGAGAGCGTGCGACCCCCCAGCACAGCACCATCACCACCCAAGCTACCCACTACCAGCCACCACCAAAGATACCGTGATAGGATGTTTTGGAACTTCCGTTTAAGAACCCGAACCCCAAACGAAACCAGGAAAAAATGTTGAGGGTTCCTAAACGGCAATTCCAAAACGTCCTATCATCGCCACTACCAAAAAGACACAGGCTATAAACTACTATCCAGCTCTCAGAAAGCATTTTATTAACAGAAAGAGCGTGTCACACACAATGTAAAAGCGTATCGATTGATATAACTGCTATGAAAAACTGGGCTTAGTCGAAATCACTCTTCATAGTTAAATATCCGGTTAATGAATGGGATCTTAGGAAACTAGGATAGCAATACGGAAATCAGAAACAACGTCATAGTATGAGATAATGGAAATAGATCATGATTGATTGAGGGGGGTTGAGATGATACAAATGGCAGTAAAAAATAAATGAAAATATTAATTGAATAAGAAAGTTACTTGGGATAAAAAAACGGGATTGTGAAAAGACCGATTGAGGGTAGGGGAATATAAGAGATAAAATGCGGCCATGTTGTTAGAAAGGAGAGGCAGTGAATGGGAAGAGGAGGGGGTAAGAGGGTTGGATAACGTAGGAACAAGCAAGATCCGGGCATTAGACGTGCTGGCTAGGATGAGGTGTGATGTGGGTGGTGCGGTTTCGGGGGTCGAGCTTTCCCATTACAGTAGGACACAGCCCCAGGGAGCGTTAGGCGAGCGGAGTTGGTGGGACGGACGGGGATCCTCGGGCACCACCTCTATCACTTCCGGCAGTACACGAGGCGACGAATGGTTACTGTAGACGTCCACATCACCTACAATAGGGCAACGCCTACTGTAGGTAGACACGGACATAGAGGAGCGACAGTAAGCAAGCAGACTACCGTACTACTACTATCATTAGTTGTTACCGTTATACTACCGCTACTTGGTGACGTAATCATGACTTGGAGAGGACGGACCGCCCACGCAGCGGGCACAAACTACTGTAAGACTTCAGCGTGTTACAGTAATCATGAGTCGGATGGTCCACACACATACATGCACACACAGAATACACCACATAGAATCTCCCCTCTGCATAGGGTATGGTAGGGGGGCCATGAGTTGGGAGGAATAAGAGATAGGTCATGGCTATCACAAAACAGAAAGAGGTATTGATTGAATAGGCAGTGTGGGAAGGAGGTATGCGGCAGAATATGAGGACAGGAGCGGATTATCAAGGCAGGATTACGGTAAGGCAGAAAAAGACGGTAGATTACGGTAGGCAGTAAAACAGAGCGCGCGTGATCGATTGATGGCGCAAAAAATAGAAGATACTTAGTATGAGTAGAAGAGGGGGAGGGAGTAGGGGTGATTCCTAGTCTAGGAATAGCATTTACACGGGGGGCGCACTATCAGTGCTGCTCAACATTGGACAGATTGTGAAAGATGGGAGCATAAAGAATAGGAAAGAATGAGGAGAGGAGAGGACTAACGCTGTGTTGTGAGCCGGGTATGTCGCTACACTGTATTCAGGACACTGGCGCAATGAGTAGAGATAGACAAGTGGGCGAGGAAATCAATCAATAATCTCAAGCTTGCGGGATGAGGTAGATCACACGGAATGAAAACAGATCAGCGGGCTAGCGTGCAATAGCTCCCAATTAGCCAGATACAGTAGTAGCGTAAGCAAGGGTGAGCGCGTGATACGGTTACGGTAGTGAGGTGGAGAGTGTCAGGGTGGATGATACAGACAGATTTGAATGGACAGAAAAAGAGGGCATGCATGACACCTCGTGTGCGTCAGCGGAAAGGGGGCGGGACGAGGGAAGCATGCACCGCAGCAGCACCAGGCTCCTCTCCTACTTGCGGCCGCCACGCTTGCCCACGACCACCACTTCATCGAATATGGAGTGGTGGGGCGCGTAGACGTGGCCCCAATTCTCTCCCGCCTTGCCGGCCCAATCTGGCGCCGTCTCGGCGTCGTAGTTGTCGGTGGCGCCGGTGGCCGCCACCTTTCCGTACTTGCAGTCGGCGTACGGGTTGGGCACCGGCGTGGGTGGCGCCTTCGCGGCGCCAGCCGATGAAGAGGATGACGTCTCGTCATCCGAGCCGAGCGAGTTGGCGCGGCGCCGGCGCCGATTCTCCTTGTTGTTGCTGCCGCCGGCGGCCATGCTGCGACCGCGGCCGCTGCCTCCGATGGACTTCTTTGCGCTGCGCGACTTACTCAGATGGCGGTCCATGCTATTCGACGGATCCAGAGTGACGGCTTCGAGTGTCGCACGAGAGGAGCGAGAGTGAGGAGCAACGCCCTCTTCCGACTTGATCTGCAACGAAACAGGGAGATTGCATCAGCACTAGGCAACGTTTTACAGTACACTCACTGCGTCGATACTACGTCAAACTACACCAAGGACCGGTAGGAACGCCATTTTGTGCAACTGCCGTATTCTGCTCTGAAAGGAAAGAGCGGCATACAGAACCCCTGCCCGCCTACTTATAGTTGCCACTGCCACCGCACTCTATGCATTATCCCTGCAAGCCGTCTTCTATCCTACAGTATTCTAATACCGTACACTCTACAGTACCCCTTCCTGATACCGTATCCTACAGTATGCCACTGCTACCGTATTCTTCCATACACTACAGTCTCCCTCCCCCTCTTCTACCGTACCTTCTTGCTGCCCTCCTGCTTGATCATTCCGTGGTCGCTCGTACTCACTGCAGCCGCTGCACGGCCCGAACGAGAGGACGGCTGCAAATTAATTAATTAAATTATAAAGATGTAAAATTTTAAAAAAAAACTAAACAAAGGAGCAAACGCGCACGCCATCAAAGACCCCTTAATGCTTGGCTGGAGCACCACTACTAACAAACTACTGGGTGTAACAGCAATGTGAAAACTGAAGATAATGCGAATGAGGATGTGAAGGGATAATGTGAGAGTGTTGAGATGGAAAGGAATTATAACAAGCACCCCTCTCCTCCTCCTCCGCTCAATATTCAGCACTCGCCTAGCAACCAAACATGTAAAAATATGTAGTCAAATGTAACCATTATCCCCTCCCCCTCTTCTCCCCTACGAGTAATCAATACAAATGTCACGCTATAGCACTTTTTCGACCCAGCCGATACTGCAAACGAGGAAGAAAAAAACGAACAGGAGATGAAAAGTCGCACCATTAGACAACTTTCCGCCAATCTAAAGTAGGCAAAAAAGGTAGAGATAAAATGTGGCTGCCAGCTTCAACAACAAAAAAGCCCGTGAAACTCCAATTCATTATGCCCCCCTCCCCTAGTTAGATAGAAAATCAGCGGAAAAGGGCATACACTCTTCTTATTCTCTCTGCGCGCGCTCTCTCTCTCCCCCCCTACTCTCACTCTCGGACCACGGAATGAAAATGAGAAAATTCTCTCGCAGTGGCACATTTCTATCTCTCTCTCTCTCCTCATTCCCCTCTTCCTCCTCCCCATCTCCTTTCTGTATGCTTCCTCTCTGCCCTTCTCACCTCCACCTTCTCTCTCTCTTTCTCGCCTCCACCTTTCGCTCCCCCTCTCCTCTAATATCTGCCCTTCCACATCTCTCTCTCTCCCTCCCTCTCTCCTCCTATCACAGAACTCGCGACCACAGCTCGCTCTCTCTCTCTCATCAATACGAGTCGATAAGAGAGAGGACACGTATGAGTGCGAGCGCGTTTACATTTCCTCTCGCCACAATTGCCTAGTCATGAAGCAATGCAGGTTATTGTGTATGTGCTAAAGGAGGAGTAGACCAGACGTGCATACAAATGAAAGGCATACAAAACCGGTGCGAAAAATGTCGCTGAAAAATGCACATGACGTCATAATGTTATTGCCATGCGTTATCGCGCGCTTCACTCAAAGTCGCAATCAACTTGATAACGTGTTAAAACGTAGTCATTTCACAAAAAAAACATGATTACCTAGACATGACGCAAATATGCGACTGTATAATCAAAAGTGCGCGCCGAACCAGTACGAAGAAGAAACTGCAAGACGCTTTTCCTAGTGATGACGCGATGGTTGATTTGTTTATATTAAGGGAAGAGCAACTGCAGGAGCATACAAATGATAGGCATATACAAACGTCGCGAAAAAAATCGCTACGCAAACGCATAACGTCATTATGCTGTTGTAGCGTCGCTATGAACGGCAATACGCCCCAATTGCCTAGTAACGACGCAATCCTCTCTCTCACCTTGTCCTTCTTCTTATCCTCTCTCTTGTGCTGGTCCCTCTTGCTGGCTGATGAGACGGATACGGTAGAACGTGAGGCGGAAGCTCCGGTCGAGCTACAAAAAACATACAGTATTCCTAATAGAGTGCCTATCGAGATGAAATATGAAAACGAGATGAAATTCGGTCCGTTCGCTCAAAACTGCCATGTGCCCAGAGCCGTTGCGAAGCATTTTTTTTGACGGCGATAAAGATTTCGAAATGTTTGTGATCACTCTACTTTGCGTACACATGGTAGGTTGTGTAGCGTTAGAGAGCGGAACCATGTCATCTGTGGCTATCGTCCGCGCAACCCCCGGGCACCGTGCCGGCGCGACTACTCCCATCAACAACTACCGTACCTTCTCTTCTTGGCGGGCGTGTACTCGTCGTCGGCCGCACGTCGCTTCTCCTGCACCTTCAGCCCCGCCCACTTGCGGCTCGCCGTCGCCGGTATCATGTAGCTGCAACGAGCGCGCATGGTTGTGATCGACAACCTACCGTACTCCCCCGCTCTTCTATCTTCATCTACCATACTCTCCCAAACATTCTATCCTCACCTACCGTACTCCCCACCCACCTTTCCACATCTAGCATAGTCCCACCAACCAATCTACCCTTATCCACCGTACCCAACCTCACATCCACCGTATACTCCCATCCATTCTCGCCTACCGTACTCCCTCTCCCGTCTATTCTCACCTACCGTACCCTTCACCCTATTCAACCGTAGTACTCACTCTTCATCATCGGAATCCTCATCATCCGAGTACATCTGGACGTCGACTTCTGCTCCCTTTCTTCCGGCGTGTGCACCTCCCTTGGACGAGGAGGCCACCTCGTTGATCGTGTCAGCTATCGACTTCTCCTGAAATAAAAAAGGAATTAATAATAATAATAATAATAATAATAAAAGTCTACGATACAAATTTCACTAATCAAAATATCCCCCCCCCCACATAGAATCCCACCTCCTCCTCCCACCCGCCACCAACAACTCCTCTGTACTAGTGTTTCGAATATTTCTATGCGCAAATAACAAAGGTTGCACACGAATAATAACCTATGTCATTCACAAATAGGATTATTCGATATAGCAACACTATTCTGCACTAGCGTATTCCCCTCCGACCTCGACAAACAATCAATACAGTAACCCTACCGTAACGACACAATCAATACCGTAACCCCTCACCAGCTCATTCTCCCTGTTGGACTCGGCGCTTCCCGAGCGGGTCGAGTTCTGGCCGCTGTTGTTGGCCTCTTGGAAGATCTGCTCGATCTGCAAGTTCA
Organism: Pristionchus fissidentatus; assembly: GCA_036245785.1. NCBI lineage: Eukaryota > Metazoa > Nematoda > Chromadorea > Rhabditida > Neodiplogasteridae > Pristionchus > Pristionchus fissidentatus. The sequence continues at coordinate 9,979,065 of BTSY01000005.1, read as the reverse complement.
CTCTGTCATGATAAATTATTCTTATTTATTAATTATTATTATTATTATTATTATTATTAAGGGAGACTGCACTCATTCACTCACTCGGAACCAGCAATACAGATTAGTCGACACACAAAAAAGGCGTGGTAAAGTGGGTTAGAGCAGAAAACAACGAACAATAGATCGACCGAGCACTGAGGGGGGGATCTCATCGACGTTACTTATTAGCGGTGTTACTTAAGCTAATTAGTCAATAAATCATTTAAACGACTCTCACCTTCGCATGGTTCACAGTGAACAGGTAAAATTTGACTGATTCTCCCTTGGACCACGAGACGGGCAGCTCGCAGAGAGGGAACTTGGCCATGTCCAGCATCATGTCGACCGCTGCAGAAATATTAATTTAAATAAAAATAAATTTCTAAAAACCCAAACAATCCTCCCGTTAGACAATACGTATACACTTATTTTCAGCATCGGGCCACCCTCTCAGTGCCAAAATCCCGGCCATTGTTAAAAAAGCGCAACTTTCATCAGAGTAACATCAGTCCGTGATTCATTTTCTCCGCTCTCTACCGTACCCTTCACTCACTCTGGCGGTTGATGGTGCGGCCGGTTACCGGGCGGGATCTGCCCTTGTCCGCGTCCTGCTCCGCATTCCTCTCCTCCAGCAGACTCTTCGTGCAGATGATGCGAGTGCCGTCCGCCATCTGTATAAAAGAGATTAACGTCACGACTAGGCAATCGCGATATTACGTCATCACTAGGCAGTCGTGATATAACTTGATCACTAGGAAATCGAGAATTCTCATGGCAAAAACCCAGCTGATAAAGTTGATTAAATGTAACATGTAAACGCATCAAATCGTGATATCAGCCAATCGTGGTATTGCATCATTACCAAACAACAAAGAGAAAAGGAAACGAACATCCATGACCATCTGCTTGATGTGGTACATCAACTGCGCGTCGAACATGTAGTTGTTGATGAAGATAACGGTCGCCTCCTGCAATAAGATACGATAAGTAAGGTTTCGTTTTTTTAGAATTATTTTTTTCTTCTAAATTCCAAAACCTGCAGACAATGCGCCTTTATCAGCACTAGGATCACCTATGTACTCCTCCTAACTAAAGAATTACGAAGTATTAACGGTCTGATTTTATCGCTCTCTCGCGCACTCTACATAATGGGAAACCCGATGGAGGGGCACTATGCAAAAGTTCAAGAAGTGAACAGACAGATGAAGGTTTGGGGAGTTGGCCAGTGCCGGGGGGCACTGCGCAATCGAGTGAAGCTGGGAACGGGAGTATTATGCAATAACGATCTATAATTCGCTGCCCACGCGCACTCTCGCCCTAGTTTCTGTCATTTATCAGCGGAACGTTTTAATATTTCGAACAAGTGTTTGTGAATTTGCAATACCTTGATTATCAGATCTTTGTGCTCCTCATGCAGGAAGTCGCCACGGATCAGCTCGAACGGTCGGTACTTCTTGCCGTACCATTTCATCATGCTGCAATAATAATAATATGAATATTAATAATAATGCTAAATACTTTTAAAAAATAAGCACAGTAGTGATCATGATGACGGCGCACCGTAATTCAAGAAAAAGCGGAAGTGAACTATGCAAACTCATGATTTTTTTTGTTTAAAAAATATATACATATATATAATTAGCAAATAAAATGAAACTCACTTCTTGAACTCGGTGGTCATGAAGGTGGCCTTGACTGCGGGCAGCTCATTTATCTCGATGCCCACTGCCCTCTTCACCTGCAAATAATAGAGATATTATTCATATTTTGTTTTAAAGAAACATGAATTTTCCCAGTGGTGTGGCATCAAATGTAGTGAATTCTAATGGAACAAATAAAAAATGATTTTTTTCTAAAATTTAAAACGCGTTCTCTGTAGCAGCGGGTGGAATACTGCACAATCTTTTCAAACTCATCACCAATGATCCATACTTTGGGTATGGAGTCCCCAGGGGCGGGATACACTTCAGCCAAAAAAGTTTTGAAAAATTTCAACATTTGGCGCGAAAATCGAGAAAAAAATTTTTCGGAGTTGTGTTCCGAGACATATATCATTCGAAAGAGCGTCAAAAGTTATCCCAGAAACTCGTTCAGTTTTTAAATTGATCACCTTTGACACAAGTTATGTGTCGAAAACTTCGAACATTTACACTTTTCTCGAAACAACGAGTCACATCTCAAGTTCTTATGAAAAATAGATCGGGAAAAGTTTATATGTTGTGTAGTTTTCATCGTAGAATATGATAGCGTCGAGAAAATTGAAGATATCGTGGACAGGACATGCTTTTTTTGCAAAACAACATGACCCGTATGTCGACGCGGGTTCGATCCCCGGCCAAAACACAATCTTTTGCAAACTTTTTTAATTGCCTAAACCAATGGTTCCTGCAATTTCAGCAACTTTTATGTTGTTAGCAGACTTTACATGATATTTTCAAGGAGAAATCAATTAATTTAGAGGTGTTTTATTTTTGGTCCAATTTCAAGATTTCACACCATGAACCCGGGTTCATGGTGATTTTTCTCAAAAAAAAATTCTCTCAAATGTTGCACCAAATTGAATATATTTTCACATTTTGACGTACTGGAGATATGAATAACTTTTTCAGCCGATTTGAGAGAAAATTATTTTTGAGAAAAATATTGAAATTGGACCAAAAAATAAAACATCGATAAATTGTTCCTTTCTTCTTGAAAATATCATATAAAGTCTGCAAATATCATAAAAGTTACTGAAATCACAGGAAACATTGATTTAGGTAGTGAAAAAAGTTTGCAAAAGATTGTGTTGTGGCCGGGGATCGAACCCGCGTCGACAGACGAGTCATGTTGTTTTGCAAAAAAAGCATGTCCTGTCCACGATATCTTCAATTTTCTCGACGCTATCATATTCTACGATGAAAACTACACAATATATAAACTTTTTCCGATCTATTTTTAAAAAGAACTTGAGATGTGACTCGTTGTTTCGAGAAAAGTGTAAATGTTCGAAGTTTTCGAAACATAACTTGTGTCAAAGATGATCAATTTAAAAACTGAACGAGTTTCTGGTATAACTTTTTACGCTCTTTCGAATGATATATGTCTCGGAACACAACTCCGGAAAATTTTTTTCTCGATTTTCGCGCCAAATTTTGAAATTTTTCAAAAATTTTTTGGCTGAAGTGTATCCCGCCCCTGGGGACTCCATACCCAAAGTATGGATCATTGGTGATGAGTTTGAAAAGATTGTGCGGTGCCCCTACACAATTTTTCCCGCTACTACGGAGAACGCGTTTTAATTAATGCTTACTCTTGTGTATCCAGAGACGAAAGTGATGACGTGCCCGACGCCGGAACCGAGATCCACGAACACGTCCTGAGAGGAATAAGGATTACGGTAACTTCTGAGATCGGGCGATAAACTGCCAGCGGTCAGCCAGAGTCAAAGCCTACTACTGCCGTTCTTAGCGGGGATCTAGGGAGCGCGCAACCACCATCTCCATAGCATTTTGAACAGCTTCTAGTAGAAGCCTTTCTTCCCCTCAACAACATAAAATATACCGTACCCTCTCGTTGAGTTCCAGCTTGTCGAGGATGATCTGGACCTGGTTGTACGACGTCTCGCCGTACGTCTGCGAGCTGAACGCCTTGTAGCACTTGTTCAGCTTCGCCGCGTTCTGCACCGCGCTGCAGTTATCGATTGATTACGACAGGCACACTTACAGTAACCACAGATTCTACGCTACCGCAATTCGACTACCGCCCCCCCCACCCCCTCACTCCACCCAACGCTGAAAGCATCCATCGTTTGAGAGACGACCCAGGTATACAGTAACCAAAATTTGCAGTATGCGGAAAGACGACTACCGTACCCCGCCCCCACTCCTACCGTATGCTCACCGATTGAAGGAGAACGAGGACAGCTTGGTCAGCTGGCCGGCAGTCACATCGGGCTTGAACCAATCTGATTCCGACACGGGTCGCGTCTGTCCCTTCCACTGCAAACAATACATATTATATCATTTATATTTTATCGACGCCTGAGAGAACGTGTGAATCGAGAGGAGAAAAAAAAGTAAATTCTGGCTTTTCAATCAAAGGAGAGTGTCTAAATCGGAGAGCAACGGTCTTCTGCTGCGAACTAAGTTACTGCTTATATTCCTAGAGTGCGTGCACACTGAAAAGCGCAATGTTCCGTGGGCATGTAACACATGCTGAAGACTGACTACCTTTACCTTTGCCTGTTTACTTTTGGTATTACAATCTTGATTGATCGATACCTAGTAGAATATAAGCACAATGACACAATACAAAGTCATGCATTCAGTCTAATCAAAAGTTCAGCGCCCAAGCGCTAATTAACAATAATGAGAATACAATATTTTGGAGCTAATACTTTTAAAAATTTACCAGATTGACCATGCACTGTATGCACTTGTTGAGTCGGGCGATCAGAGCTCCGACCTGGTCCACGTCCGTCCATGGGGCCTGCAAAAAGGGGCAAATTAGTAATATATATTTCAAAATTTCCCCCATAAAATCTACAAATTACAATGCATCGTTAGAAATAGCATGATGCTGCAGCTGCTCCAATAAGTAAACCGTGCTCTAGCTGCAACTGCAGCAGCCGCAGCAAGGGTCTCGGGGCATTGGCCGACAAGATGGGTAGGAAAATGACGAAAATGTGGATACATTTTTTTCTTCAAAATTGGCCGTGAAAATGCCTAAACTTGTAGGGTGGAAGCTGCAACTTACATCCTTCCAACTCGAGACGCTGACTGCCTTCTCGAACGCCTCCCTGATGCCCATCTGGTAGCAGAAGATGTTGCTGCAAGGGAGCACGCTTTTGACACTTTTAAATTTTAACAGACACTCGTCCGAAATAATAACAACAACAAACACCCAGTCCACTGGCGAGAGAGCACAACAAAGCAAGAGAAGCGCCGAGAAATAGACAGTACCCACAGCAGTAGTCCATTTTATGAGTACATCGTAATAGTGGGAGTAGCACTTTAGCCTATCGGGAAAAATATACAGCATTACAAGATAATTGCAGCCATTCCAGGTTACTACTGCGGTCCGAGGAAATGCGAATCAACCCTGCTCCCCTCCCCTTTACTCGTAAATCTTATGGCGTGCTAGAGAAAAAGCAGACACTACATTTCATTCTAAATATTAGACAGACTGTGCACATTTTGGAGGACAAAAAAGGCAAAGAAATCGAGCAGGCATACAATGAGAAAATTAAAATCTGGCCGATTTTTATAGATGGTTTCAGGGCAAACTTCATTCAGAACCCGACCACTCGATGCCTCACCGTCTCCCCATCTGCGCCTGCTCACCTCAAGTGCGTCTGCAGCTCATCGTTCGTCTCCACATTCGCCTTCTTGCCTCTGCTCATCGTGAACTCTAGGTAGGCGCCGCCGAGCGGAGACAGCAGCTACAAAATCAATGTCAGTATTACAATTTTAAAATGAAACGTTCATGAAATGGACATTTCTGCGTGAAATATCTGCTAGAACCCCCATTTGATCAATGATGGTGTGATACCGTACCTTGAAGCTGACGGTGTCCTCATCTGCCGCCGGTCCGCCTCCAGTGGACGACGTCTCCTCACTGCCGCCGTCCTCCGACTCATTCTCGCCTCCTGCAGCTGCTGCAGCTGCTGCATCAGCTTGCTGCAGCTCTCCCTCTTCCATTTGCGCCTCTTCTTCCTCCTCAAATTTATCCACTCGATCTCCTCTCTCGCCCTCCGAACGCCTGAAAAGCAGCAATTATCAATTAACAATAATAATACCTAATTCAGCTCTTCGTCAAGCCAAGTCCACGTCTATCAATAAAACTCATTTGAATACCGTAAATTATCTCAATATTCAGGGTAGCCAGCGATTTATAAAAAAAGAACTGTATAGCAGCACAGTATACCTCTAGTAACTTTTAAAAAAAAAGATTTCGTGGGCTTCCCTTGCTAGCCCCCCGTTCATAAGTATTAAATTCAAAATAATAATCTTCCCGCCATGTCTACTATTCCACCGAGGTGTCTAACGGCGAAAATTCCTAGTCGAGCCTTGAAATAGCGTCATTAATTTACTAAACTCAATCAATCAAAAAAGGAACTAAAAGTAGCCAATAAAATCAATAAAACAAAAAAATACAATAATCAATAAAAAAAAGTTGGACTCACTCCTCTTCCTGTGCTCCCCCTCCTCCTCCTACTCCATCAATCTCCATGGTTGGTTATCGTTAGTTCTCGCTTGTTACCCTGCGTTTGATTCCTGCAACGAAGGAGAACACCACATTTTGATTATCGACATCATGGAGGCGAAAATAGGACGCTCGGGGAGCGAAACAGTCATACACAACACTTTATGAGACATGAATCGCTTTAGTATTATAAAACAGACATATTTACTCGCAGGCTAATTAAATTTTCGTATTAAAGGAAGGATGAGCAATCTAAGGAACGGTAATGAGCTGGCAACAGCGCGTATCGATTGCGGATATCAGGGAAAAAAAAGAAGAAAAGCTAGACAGCCATCACTAACAACTTGCGACTACCAACAACACGCACAGTGAGCGTTGGAGAACCAACAACCATGTGAGGGGAGGAGAGAGAAAGAGGAAGAGGGAGAGGGAGAGGAAGAAGGAGGAATACAACAAGACACACGATAAACAAAAGCTCCCCCCCGCCTAACACCCGCGGTTGAGTCGTTATGTGTTGTGTTGCCTCTTGCAGTTCCCAGCCGCACAGCCTCACTCACGAGGATGGGAGAGAGAGAGAGAAATCGCAGAAAAGAAAGAGTAGCAAGAGGAGCGGCGAGGGGTGGAGAACCAACAACTGGCACACAGGGACTCGCGGGGGTTTCGAAAGGCCCGGGAGGAGTGGCAAGTTTTGAAAGGGAGCATACGTCAACAACAAATATCATTTCAGTCGATAATATTCTCCATTTTGGGAACACTTTCGAAACCCCTTATGGTACGTTTCTCAATCACTAGCGGAAGCCACAGCTCCGTTAATATGCGGATTTTCAGCGAAAAACTGAAGCGGAAAGGCTAGAAAGCTCAGAGAAAGTCGATAAATTGAATCATAAGAAAATCAATCGTTCTGAAACTTGTATGAGCCGTCCCTCAAAGGTGTCGGAAATCCCAATAGATTTTCGCAAACGCTGTCGGAAGTTTACGGATTTATCGCTAAACTTTTACAATTTATCGTTGCAAACAACTAATAGGGAACTACGCAAACTTGGGAGCGCTGCGAAAAAAAAATTGGGAGTTCGAATACCTTGAGGAACATCCAATGAAAATTTGATAACAAATACTTTTCAAGAATTTTAGTTATGGGAATTTCACGGCAAGATTCGAGGATTTTTCCTTGAAAAAAACAAACACCACATACATAGATAAAATGGTTCCGTTGTCTAACGCTACGCAGTGCACCATGTGTACGCAAAGGAGGACGATAACATCCGCTCCAAATCTAGATCAGCCTATTCATAGAAACCAAATGAAGCGAATTTGCTATAATAGACATCAATATTTAGTCAGAACTAATTTTTAAAAATCGAAATGCACCATGTATCTGAAATCACTGATTTTCCCGCCAAAAAAACGCACCATGTGTTTGAAGCCTTAGAGAGTCAGGATAATTTAAATTATCACTGAAATGTATTCTCTATAACAATATATGAACATTTGGTTAGAGAAAAGCTCAAAAGAAGTTTCCCAACAGCTGTGGACACATGGTGCATTTGGACGAACGGTACCTATTTCATCTCTGACCACATAATAACCAAAAGAGCGGAAGGAGTGGAAAGCCGGCAGGTAGGAGGCTAGGTCACCGCACGGTTCATCATCACCACAGCTCAAAAAAGATAGTGGAATTCAACCTGACAGGCTCGGATAAAAGGCGCTAACCTAGAGACGAGATACCCATGTTGAGATGTATCTACAACTCCCCAATTAATTAAAAACATGACGTGAATTGTGAACATCTGCGGCAGTAGGAATAAAGATTCCCGAGTGTAATACATTTCACAGTGAAAAAAACGTTTTCGAAAATAACTGCTCTCCCGAGCAGTGAGCCGCTAAATATTATTTTTGTTAACAAGAGCGCCATCAGAGGAAGCGAAAAGCTAAATGCTTCCAGATTTTTGTTCGATGAAAAAATATAGTAAAATTCATTTAATTCCGTCGATTTGACTTTTTGACCTATGATCATCACCGGGAAAAGAGAGTGCGGGTCCCTTGGCTATCCTTATCTTGAGGCGTGGAACCATGTTGGTGCGTGTTGTACGGACAGATAATTGCACAACCCGGTTTAATCTCCGGAAAGGGGCTAGCAGCATGCGCGAAAGGGACAAATGATATCGATAATCCTTCTTTTCAAGTTTCCACTATACGCAGGAGCGGAGACTAGTGCAAATGACCATCAAAACGAGGTTCCAAACCCTCCACAAAAGGGTTCGTGAGTGAGAATGCGCGCACAGTGAGAGAGGCGGAGATTCGAATCGATGGAGCGACGACGTAAGAGCAAGGGCAAGGCGAGGCAATACACGGTGATACCGATCTCTCTCTCTCTCTCAATTCAAAATTAGGCGCGAGCGCGCGCGAATATTCGCATCGCCATTAGTAAGCAAAGGAGGCAAGGCAGGCAGCGAGTGTGTGTGTGTATGTGCGGAAAGGAAAGAAAGACAGAAGGGGGAGGTGAGAGAGAATGGAAACAGAAGAGAGTTGGCGAGTGTGGAATGGGCAGAGAAAAGTGAGAGAACACGTGAGGAGAAGAGGGGGAAAGAAAAAGAGAAGACGAGATAGAGAGGGGAGCGAATTGTGTGTAGATAAAGGGGCGCGTACGGGCTGTGCGATCCAAAACCGCAACGCGCACAGACGAGACGCGTCGCGCGGCCAAGCCAGTCAGTCAGGTCATGGTTGCAAGCGGGGTGTGGGGGAGGAGAGGGTAAGAGCGACAGACAGACAAGGAGAGATAGAACTGCGTGCGGAGGGAGAGGGGAAGTGGAGGGAAGGCTAAGGACAAATGGTACTCGTAGTTCATTCCATTCACCAAATGTCGGGGTCAGCGCGCTGTATTTAGTAGGAGGGAGAGGGAGTGAGGCTTGTGGCCACTACTAGCCACCAACAAGATGTAATTAAAGGGGTAAATTTGCCGATAATTAGTGGGGAGCAACTGCTACATTCGAGTAGTTGAACTAAATTCGACAGATAGATACAGCCAGCGACACCACAACGCTTCCTTTCGGTATAACACACGGATTACTTACCGTTTCCGGTCTCTTTCCATTTCGTAACATAACACTCTTTATGCAGGAATAACTCAACGTAACTCTCTCAATAATCATACTACTATCTCAACAATGTAATGTGGAGAGGAGGACGGGCGGACTTGATACCAAAAAGGGGAATCATGCACAGAAAATCAGCAACGAGTATAGGTGTGGTAGAGACAAACGATAAACGATAAAAGAAGAGGGAAAGAGCAAGGTATAGGAACGGATAGAGAAAGAGAAAGAGGAAAATGAACAAAGAATAAGAAAAACCCAACAAACAGTGTGATAAGTTACTACACCATCTAGCATGGGATAGCGAAAGGGGGGGATAGGGTGCAATCAATCAATAATTCCAATCGATAACTCGTCCTAATCAATCGATATTTAGGGGGCGCAACGGCCGATGAATCGGGGGTACAGGCACACGTCTCTGATGTGGTGCGTGTTCGTCAGCCAGCAGACGAATCTGCAAAGAGCGCCATTGGATATCGAAAGGACAAAGAGAAATAAGAACAGATTCTGAAAAAAACTCTATTTTTTTAATTTATCCTTTTCGAAAAATATGGATGCAGGTTAGGATTGACTGCTCTACTCCAGAAATGATACCAAAAGATTCTAATCAATGATAATAATGTAGATACAGTATTCCGAAATCATAATCAAATCCAGTAACGACACCACAGTGCCCACGACACCACATTTTTTGTCATGTTTTTTAAACATGCAAAATGTCTTAACGATGAGACGGATCCATCAATCCACCTTCTTTACCGTACCTTTCCAATCCGAGGCCGTATCCGCCGTGCGGGACCGAGCCGTACTTGCGCTGGTCGACGTACCTGCATCATTATCGATTGATTTAGTTTACCTCGATCTCATCTAACGATAGTTTCCAGTCAACTTGTGTTCCACTTCACACCATCATCATTATCGCTCGCCGCTAAAAGGCAACCGATACTTAATAATCGGCGACCGATTAAATATGTCCCTCTGGTGCCCGTTCACCAATTCACAATAGTCGGCACACAAAAGAAACGGAAACAGGAGGTGGGGAGAAGAGATGAGCGTTATATTCTCTTCCCCACCAGACTGACCCCCTACCCTCGAGGGGTCGGTCCACCCTCTGGGTAGGGGCCAGTCTGGTCGAGGTGTGTAAAGAGAGAGGAGAACAGTAGAGGGGACGGGGACCGTTACAAAAGTCTAGGTAGCGAAGAAGGAGAAGATAAGGAAGATAGGGACAATTTTTTAAATTAAAAAATCATATATTAGAGAAGGCAAGTATCTCGATGGGCCAGATTATCGATTGATTCCACCCTACTCTCCCTCCATCCCTTGACCTACCAGTAGTAGTGCTTGGGGTCGATGCCGGCCGTCGTGAAGGCGTCGATCAGCTCCTGCTCCTTCCAGATACGCATCGAACCTTAATTATCATATTAAAAAAAATTATTGAGCAATTATCGATTATAATAGATCAATGACTTCAGTCTGTACACGAAATTAGCGATTAGAATAAAACAGTTTTCCCAAGTAGATACAAAGTTATCGATTTGAATAGATCTGTGTCTAGACTCCATTACATACGTTATGATATTATCGATTATAATAAATCAGTATAGCATTCCGAGTTATGCTCGGGGAATTTTATCTTTTCCACCTTCCACTACTCCCAATATCCTTCAATTTTGCGGGATAGCGCAATCTGCTGTATCGTAACATGTGTAATATCGCTCGGCACCTCCACACACGTGGTAGAATCGTACTATTATTATCCCTTATCACTAGCTCCGTCTTTCCGATGGACTCAATCTGTCTCCCCAGAAGATGGTGAGGGGTGATACTAGCGAGTATGTGTTAGGGTGTGTCTACCAGAGGCCATCGCATAGATTGATAAACACCAGACTATGACTGATAATCTATCTGGTCCACTATTTAAAGATGGTGTATGCTCACAATATATCACGCCTCTCACGAGAGGTTCGGACTAAACTTGGCACAGCTGCCATTTTCGATGTTGAGTTTTTCACGTTTTTCGATACCACTAGGTCCAACTAAGATCCCAGTGAGATATTATGCCACAGAAGTCATTCCTCGATTTGCTGCAGCTACTGTAAGGTGCTGCCGGCGAACTTTAAAGCCGTTTTTCAGTGTTTCAACGCAATTTCTGGGAAAACTTTTCTCTTAGAGCTGGGGCTACTTTTCCACGCTCTTACGGTCTGTGTAATTCGTTTTTTGATTGGTCTTTGAACATTCGTGAGAATCGTTATTCTTGAATCTAGGAAAATCCGCTCGAAAATACCGCACTTTTATTTTTCCATAGCCTCGGGCTGGTCACAAGGATTCGAATGATACGTCTAAGCTCTCCCAACTCGGGAGTTGATGACATATTTCATAGGAAAATGTGTTAAATATTGCATTTACTCTCCTTCTGTGCAGCACTCACCGCTAAATTCTACAGAAATGAACGCATTGCGCGCGGGAGAACAATGGAAGTCCGATTCATTCATCACGAGTGAGTCGAATGAATCGGTATGAAATGCCGATAATCGCTAAATTTGACACATTTTCCTATGAAATATGTCATCAACTCCCGAGTTGAGAGAGCTTAGACGTATCATTCGAATCCTTGTGACCAGCTCCAGGCTATGGAAAAATAAAAGTGCGGTATTTTCGAGCGGATTTTCCTAGATTCAAGAATAACGATTCTCACGAATGTTCAAAGACCAATCGAAAAACGAATTACACAGACCGTAAGAGCATGGAAAAGTAGCTCCAGCTCTAAGAGAAATGTTTTCTCAGAAATTGCGTTGAAACACTGTAAAACGGCTTCAAAGTTCGCCGGCAGCACCTTACAGTAGCTGCAGCAAATCGAAGAATGACTTCTGTGGCATAATATCTCACTGGGATCTTAGTTGGACCTAGTGGTATCAAAAAAACGTGAAAAACTCAACATCGAAAATGGCAGCTGTGACAGATTAGTGTCACTCTGTCCCGAGCCCCTCGTGAGAGGCGTGATATCACAATTATTTCTCTCATTGTTGGTCATCTCTTATCCCTCCATTATTCCCCTTCATGCAATTAATCAGATTAGGGGGTAAATCGGTCAAGATACCAGGTGACGATCGAATTGCCCCCCAGTGGGGTGTTACCAGAACTAGGGCGGACATAAAACAATAGAACAGTAAGGGATATCATCAGAATTACCCCAATGGCAAAGCGAACGAATAATATTCCAAACTAGAACATAGAGAGCATTATCCAATACAGCGGTGGTGATATTTATAAGGCGGAGGTGAAAGATAAAATCGCAGTGTTTGAAACAAAAAAAAACATCAAAGTGTGGGCGTGAATCAACTTCGAAAAGACCGCTACATAATTGCGCACACTCACCTACATTCTTAGATATTCTCACAAAAAAAGAGGGGAGGTAGATCTGAAATCGTGCGAAAAGGCTATGCTATTTTCAGGACAATCGGAACACTGGCGACATGAAATTCATGTCATGAATCATGCAACGAGAATGTCATGACTAGAATTAGCTATATGCCATTCACACTGTTCTTCTTCCAAACACTATTTTCAATGACATTAGTACGACTTGCATGCATGCAACGCTCGTCCCCCTGATTCATAGGTCGAAAGGGTAAGCAGGAAAATTACAACAAAATAAGGGAAGAATTTTTTGAAGAAGAGGTACAAAGTAAAACTATGTTCAGGTTTCGTAACTTTCGGGCTAAGCCCTGACTCCAGAATCCTTCCTCACCTCCGACAATTTCTCCCACGCCGGGCATGAGGAGATCGACCGACTCGGTGAGCGCATTGCCCTCTCCACACTTGGACATGTAGAAGGACTTGATGCCGGCAGGGAACGAGTTGAGCAGAATGGGCTACAATTGAGTACTTTTTTGCCGCAAGAAACTCGATCAATATGCGGGCGATTCGCCGGGAACACCACCCATCGGACCCCCGTTTCATATCGTCTTTAGAGCTCAACTCTGACAACATCGCAACAACTTGCACGAGGTCAAGGTTGCTGCTGCATATAAGAGCTATCGTTTCAGTGCAGATTAGCTGTCCGTTTTTAGCTGTAGGTAAGGATCAATAGATCGATCGATACCCATCCTTCTACCGTACTCCCTTACCACTCCGATGGCGTCGGTCATCTTCCTCTCGGGACCCTCGGGAATGTCCTCGCCGAACTTGAAGTGCTCGCCCGTCTCCTCGTTGAGCACGTTGTGCTCCTGCAGGGATCGATAATTTACTTTGCTGGATACAGTACTTCTAAGATGAGCCGTAGCTACAGTAGTCAGACATTCCGTGCAAGAACATTATCACTCACGTTGAGCCACTTGATGGCGTCCGCGTACGCGATGCGCTTGAAGGGACGCGACGGCTTGACGAAGTCCTAAAAATAATGGATAAAGACATTTCTCGCCAATTTTAATTTCAAATTGTAAAAATCGATTGATCCTGATTCAGGAAACGCTTACCGGGTTGACGGCCTTGATGAGCTCGGCGTTCTCGGGGTTGGCGAGCAGACGGTCCACCGTGTCGCACACGAGGTTCTACAGAGAGTTACAATATCGATCGATAACGCTCAACTACCGTATCCAGCGTGGGTTACGGTAGGCACACAAATATTATTTCCCGCCAAATTTAAAATTCAGAAAAACCGATTGATCCTGATTCAGGATATCGGAAACGAGCGTACCTCAATCTTGTCCATGAGCTCCTCAAAGGTGATGAAGGCGCACTCGGCCTCGACGTGCTGGTACTCGGCCAGATGACGACGCGTGCGAGACTTCTCAGCGCTGAAGGAAAAGTGAACTAGTTTAGTCAGCAGTACCGAAATAGGCTTTTCTAGTTGCGGACTGCCGAAGGTGTTTCAGAGATGTCAAGCCACCCCGAAATTTTCTGGCCCAGTAGCGGAGATCGGAAAAGTTTGACGTCCATTCTAGCAATCCCATTTTCCCATCTACTCTCGATTCTACTGGCGACCATGTAACGATGTGCCGAAGCGCCGTTATTCTTCTTCTTCCCTTTCCTTGACACCCTACTTCATTCTCTATTTGTCTCTCCTCACCGATAGCTCTGGGCGATGCAGTAGACGTCGCCGAAGGAGGAGAGTGCCGTCTCGAGGTACAGCTGCGACGACTGAGTGAGGTAGGCCGGCTCACCAAAGTAGTCCAGACCGAACAGCGTCGAACCACCCTCGACCTGTGGAAATAATATTTATGCGAGTATAGACCAAAAGGCCATAAATTAAAAGAAATGCCCAGTGTATGCAGAGAATAGGGGGATTGAATAGAGCGATGGGCAAATTGGTAAAGTAATTTGCAAACTATCGGTACCATGAAAAAAAATTGTGAAAAAAAATCAAAATTATTCAAGCAGGTGAACTGAGGTTGCGAGTAAGGCATATTACACCAACGAACAGTTTTAATGTAATGCAGTTGAAGCGTTTGTCACAGCAAAACAAAATATTGAGACTATCGGGACAATTACCTGAGCAAGATAAATAATAATATTTTGTAACCCATAATCATTACCTGCGTCTGGACGAGAGTGGGCGTGCACAGCTCCGTGTAGCTGGCGGCGTGGAAGTGCTCACGCATGGCACGCGTCGCGGCCGCACGGATGCGCAGCACGCGCGACACCTTCTCGTCGCGCAGTACAATGTGTCTGCAAATTACTCATATTTTCCCTCTATTTGCCAAATATCGATCGATATTAAGTAATCGTCGTCCACAATATCTACCTGTTCTCCAACTGCGTGTCCGCGCCGGCCTCTCTGTTGAGCACGCTCTCCACTCCTCCTGAAGCATCAATCATTAAAATGACAATAAAATGGAGAAATACTGTTCCAATCGGCGAAAGCTTACACTAAATTAAGTCGTGCTTTTTTTCGTTTTATTGTTATAACTATTATTGAATTAAATCCGACCAGCGGGGGCGGTCGAGATGAGCTTCCAGTAGTCGACGACGAGCTCGTGGCCATCGGGCGCCGACTTTCCCTCGGGCACCTGCAATACATGCAATGTCCCTTCTTTATTAATTATGCTAATTAGTAACCCGAAGTAATTAGTGATCGAATTAAAGAGTAGGATACCTTCTTAAGGGTTCCAAAGACCTCGACGGAGCTCTCCGTGGCGAGCGTCACTGCGTCGTACGATTGGCACTGAAAATAGGTATTTTATCGATCAATAATTAAGAAAGGCCAGGACTCAGAGGGAAATAAGTCTACAACTGAAGCCTAGGCAACAGAGCAGCAACTTGGAACTCCTAAACGTGCTGCTCCCCTACCTCGAACCGGAGAGAGTAAACTTTCAAAGCCGTCGCTCGGTAGCCTACATTTCTGGATTCTGGAGACTTATGTCCCTGTGAGTATTACAAATAAATAACCTACCAGCTTGTCGGTGAGGACGCACTGCATGAAGCCGGAACCGTCACGGAGGACGAGGAAAGTCATCGCCTTGCCTGCAAATTAGATTCATTTTGTGACCTACCATAAAGTGCGCCGGCAGATTCTAATGGGCATCAGTCCTAGTTTTGAAGCACTTCTAAGAAGTAACAATCGATACAATGGTAGTATCAAATTAGACACTATTGCTGAAGGCCAGTACGAAGCCCATCGCATTACTGCAGAAGCCCCCTTTTTCGTCAATTACGTAATTAATTAATTACAGCGCATGCATTGAGGGAGGGATTCAGGCGACACCGTCTCGGTCATTACAAATTCCGTCAACGCCTCCAGTGACCTACCCTGTCTTCTCAGGTTGTGCACCCATCCGGTGACGTGGACGCGGACGTCCCTGTTGGCGACTCCCTCGCGGATCTTGATGCGCTTGGGCGCGGGAAGGGACGCGTCCATCTCGAAAGTAATCTGAAACGAACATTTATTATTTCCATATAAGTTAAATAAATCCATTTAAATAAAATACACACTTGCCGTGAATATTACGTCATAATTAATCATGCGATGGACTGAAACAAAAGTAAACTAATGCCGGACCTTCTTGGCCTCCTCAATAGCAGCGGAGGCGCTCTCCTCGGCGGCCTTGGCGTTGCTGCCCGCCTTCTCCAGCTTCTTCAGCTCCGCCTCGAACCTGGATCATTATTCGATTAGCAATTTTAATTATCTAAAGTCCGCGCGAACCTCTTCTGGTTCTTCTTGATGGCGCTTTGGGAGGGCGCGTTCCACACGATGGCGCCGCTCTCGTCCTTGGACGACACCTTGAAGTCGCCCTTGGCCGACTTGGCGATGAGCATCGCCTGTAATTTAGGTAAATAAATATACAAATAAACAAAAATAAATAAATAACAAATAAAATATTGGTGATAGCCGGACCTGGAAGAGGGTGTCGACGGCGGTGGCCTCGGTGAGTCCGTCGTTGCCCTCCTTGCCGGAGTCCGCGCACACGAACAGCGTCGACATTGCAGTCGCTGCAAAAACATTTAATTTAATATTTAAAGAAAATAACAAATTCGAATTGAAAAAATAAAGCGCGGATAAACTCGATAACAACGCACGATTTGAGCTAAATCGAAGCTGAATATGCGTAATGGTACAGTGCGTATCGAATAGAATGACCTCCGGTTAAATAGAAACAATATCGATCGCGGAATCTGACGCAAACGAGAGAGAAAAGTGGGATTGTGCAATAGTTTTGAAATGAGTTCGGCTGGAAGGATACGGTGCAATTGAAGTTATCATGAACTACTTTTATTTAAGTTTTCGCATATTTTAGCCCTGTTACGTAATATAAATTTATTATGTTTTATTTATTTGCAACAAATTACACTGCTGTAAGTAATACACACATAGAAAATATACTACCTTTACTAGATAGCTAATAAAAGCATTATCGTGAGGTCCACATCTTAGCTAGTACGGTAGCCGCGTTTTCAATCTAGTCAGAGCCAGCACACGAGCCAGCGCTGCGAACTCGCGACCACTGGCGAAGTTCGATTTCTATCGCTAGAAGATTCTTGCCGACCCAATTTCATGCGTTACGCGTTGTATTATCGATTATCGATATCTTGGAACTGTGGCCTGCCGTAATTCACCGTCGTTTCAGGGGTAATCATGAAGGACCGACTGAGGTTTCTCGTGTTCCTCTTGCTTCCCCACTGCTTCACCTCCTTCTACGTCCCCGGAGTTGCTCCCATCGAATTCAAAGTGGGAGACGTGATCGAAGTGAAGGTAAGACGGTCAATTTCCGGTTGAGCAATCGTGATCTTTGATCTCTGCAGGGCATCAAACTGACCTCCACGAAGAATGTAGTGCCCTTCGAGTACTACTCCGTGCCTTTCTGCAAGCCCGAAGGTTAGTTTCCTTATAAGATTTGTCGATTACGAGAATTCTCAAGTAACATAGAAGTTAATACTGGTATAATTGCTCAATCTATCCTTTAAATTAATGCAATTTTTTTAGCACACTGAAGACATTGCTAGTTTATCCGACAATAATCGATGCTCAGGCGAGCTCCACTTCAAATCAGAGAATATCGGTGAGATCATGAGGGGCGACCGCATCGTCAATACTCCCTACGAGGTATGTGTTATTCACAATGTATGACCAAGCTATTATTGACGAGTGTTGGCGTGGAAACACACGACTACTACATAATAATGTGGCGTTGCGAAAGCTTGGCGAGAGATGGTTACTCAGCCCTCGGGGCTAATGGCTACTTCTGAGGCGGTGTAGAGCTACTCCAGCTAGAAGACAGAAATCAACTAGAAAGTAGATCTTCGTTCTAGCTGATTTATGTCTTCTAGCTGAAGGAGCTTCACCCCTCGAGCACTGAGTACCTCAAATGATCGAGTATGAACATGAGGGTATCAAAATAGAAAAGTGCTGTGCAGTGGGACTACTTACGACTGTATCAAATATAAATACACAGAGAAGTGTTGATCAGCAATAATTTAGTGCACTACGAAATACGCACTTTCTTAGTGTCGTTGCTCCGCCCTCTTGGGCTTTTCCCGAATTAAAATACGAGGGGCACATGTTTGCGCTTTGGCTCAACCGTCAATTCGATGAACACAGTTGCACACAATCATAGTTTGACAGGGTAAGTAGTAAAATGCGCAAGCAAATGTTGTCAGTCATTGAACACATGACATGCAATTGGGTAAAAACGTGGGACGGTGGTGTTTAATCTATTTGGACGTTTACCCAGACATTGATTGTGAGTAGGGCTTGAGGAAGTTGTACTGATATCTTTCACTAATGAAGTGGACGAGAGAGTGTGCGAATCGAGGAGAGTCTTGTTCCAGTTCCACATGGCCCGCAACGTCTCCTGCTTTTCCGCCTGCACGTCCTCTGCAGCGAAGCATCTCTCCAAGCAAGAAGCGAGCGAGTTGAAGAGGAGAATCGAGGAGGAGTACCATGTTCACTTGTTAGTTTATTTATTAATTTATTAATCGTACATCACAAGGGTGCAACAACATGTACGCAAATGTGCGAATACAAGCTTATTCAATACTCATTTTATAGGAACTAATAATTTACTGTTATTACCTTACGGTACACGCAATACCACGTCCGTTTCTTAGTTTTTTTTACAATCGTTATTTGTTCATTCTAGTAATGAAGTTGAGCGGTCCTAGGAGTTTCATAGAC
This sequence comes from Pristionchus fissidentatus, assembly GCA_036245785.1. Taxonomy (NCBI): domain Eukaryota; kingdom Metazoa; phylum Nematoda; class Chromadorea; order Rhabditida; family Neodiplogasteridae; genus Pristionchus; species Pristionchus fissidentatus. The sequence continues at coordinate 9,960,159 of BTSY01000005.1, read as the reverse complement.
GTGCGAAACCCGAGTTCACTTGGATGACCGCGTGAATGATATCATCATTTTTTTGGAGCTAAATCGTAGTTCATTTATTAGTATTTGGCCTTCCTTCGTTTGACCTGCTCATCCTAGTAATAATGTTAAGTGGCGCGAGGAGTTTAATAGATGAGCGGAACCCGAGTTCACTGGAAGAGTGAATGAATTAAGGCATCGGGCTTTGTCGGATATTGAATTATATTTCACATTATTTTCCCATTATAAAACTGAATTAATTAATTCGTACAGGCTAATTGCAGACTGGTGGACAACTTGCCCATCTCTACGCACTACGTCGTTGCGGGCGGCGAGAACTTCTACGATCCCGGCTACAGGATCGGATGGGTGGCAGAGGGAGGCAAGGTGAGGGTGCACAATGATGTCATCACTAGACAATCGTGGCTTCTATTCCATACGTTATCCGTTGTATTATCTATAATCGATATCTTGGTATTGTGGCCTACCGTAATTCACGGTCGTTTTCAGTTTCATTACTTCATTACATGGCTTGAGTAATCCAGATGATTGATCAGATGGAATGGTAGTAGACGAAGCATACACTAATATTTAATTGGAATCTGAAAGTATTTATCATGGTCGAAATTTTTTTTTGTAAGTAATATTTGAAACAAAATGAACTCAATGGACAATTTCATAGTTATGATGCAATCTCTGCAGGTCTACGTCAACAACCACGTCGATTTCACCCTCAAGTACCACAAGCCGGCCGGAGCAGAGACACTCAGGTTATTATATCTTTATTTTTAAAAAAATTAAGCTTAGGATTTTCATATGTTTTTATTAGTTTCTAAGATATTCCGCAGTCAAAACCATACATGGGCATCAGGGGGCAGGGGCACTGTGAATGTGGGCTGTGATTTTTCGGGGCTCAGTGCAAAAAAAAAATAGTGAAAAAGTAGAGCTCATTTAATTGATTTTTGTAAAAAAATACAGCTCGGGAGCTGTGTGTAAACGCAGTAGGCGATCGGGGACTAGCTGCAAAATGCCTCGGATAAGTGCTGCCCACGTGTGGTCAAAACTGAATTACGCGATTCGTGGCATTTTGGCGCATTGATGTTTCGACGATGGGTGAATAGGTTTTCGCAGCCGGTGTTTCTCGATCTTCGACGGATGGAAGTTTCTGTACTCAAACATAATACTAACATTTTTTTCTCTCGTTTCACATTTCTCACCGAACTTGCGGTTGAGTGAAGCAGCCAAAACTATTACGCGATTCATACGATCTTGGCACATTTATGTCTCGACGATGGATGATTAGGTTTTCGCAGTCAGCGCTGTTCGATATTTCATCTCTAGCTAATCGTAAAATTAGAAATATTTGAATTAGAAATATCAAGGTAACGCATTTCTTGTATATTTTCACATTGCTCACATAACTTGCGGCGAAATGAAGTGGAGCAGGCCGATTTTTAGTAGTTATTTTATTTAAACGAAAATGATGTTTTATTCATTGCAGAGTGGTCGGATTCGAGGCACGCCCTCGCTCCGTCAAGTCGGTCTCGTTCAAGAAGGACCGCGAGTGCACTCTTGTGCCAGAGGAGGGCGAGTACCAGGAGATTAAGGGAGAGGAGATGGACATCCATTGGACGTACAGTGTGAGTGGCACATTGAGTTCATCAATTATTTACTAAAATTTAATTTAAAATTCTAACAGTCTCCTGACATACGTGTGCTTTTTGCTTTTACCTAGAATCATCCGGCCGTAGTGGAGAAAAAATAATAACCTAGCCTAAAAGCCTGGCGTGGAAATACTTTTATAGAAATTTTTGTCCGAGGAGACTACAGTCTAATGGTATATCTGTGACGGGCTCTTGGCGAATAAAAAAGTCACCACATGTTTGCTCAACGAGCACTTTTGATGTGCTGGCACGCTTATGTGTTTGCTATCAACGAAACGATGACGCGAAATTTGTGCGCTAATCTCTTCCCCTCGGACACTATCCGCTTGCCTATGAACAAAATAATGGTCGGAATGGAGAGACTGTTGCTAGAATATAGCTCTGCAGACTACATTTCTATCAGTTTGTGATGACACATTTTTTCCCGCCTGTACACTCACATTTGCGTGGAGTGTGATGAAGTGACGCGGAAATCGTAATACGTCATGCACCTTTAGAAGTCTTCGAAGGAAGGGGGCACTCTTTGGAGGAAAAACGATAGTGTGCTAAAATAATTATTTCACTGGGATGATTGCTACATAAAAAAAATCGATAACTCCTTCTAATTTTCGCATTGCCAGGTTCACTGAGAGGAGTCGTGGATGGAATAAAATCGATTATTACCCCTAAAATCGATAATTAATTATCGATCTTTTCCAGGTTCACTGGGAGGAGTCTGCAGTGCCGTGGGCATCTCGCTGGGACGTCTACCTCAAGGCGCGCGCAGTCGACATCCACTGGTTCTCCATTCTCAACTCGATCATCGTCGTCATCTCACTTACTGGTACGCTAATTTTATTTTTATTATTTATTTAATTAAATAAATATAGTTTATACGTGAATGCGGGCTGTGGTGTGATCATACTCGGGTTTTAAAAGTCGCCTCTTGCGAAAAAGCAGTTTCAGTGGGGCGATGAGATGTTAGCCGCTAGAAGCACCATCGTTGTGGGACATGGTCTTTAGTGGGAAAATAGTAACACATGAGATGAAAGCCTGAGATGAAATAGGTACCGTTTGTTCAAATGCACCATGTGTCCACAGTCGTTGGCTAACTTTTTTTGAGCATGTATTTTACCAAATGTTCATAGATTGATATATCACGCGTTTCATGGGAAAATCGCATATTTCCGCGGTGCTCCTTGCACATCAATTTTGTTACCCCTAATTTTTAACACATTTTTCGATAGCCCCTGGTTAGGTGACCTCTAAACTGGAGTAAGAGAGTCAGTAGATCACTCACCTCTCTAGGACGTCAGGTCAATTATCGGCGTTGAAGCACGCTTTTACATAATTAGCTCGGTTCAGAGAAGAGCTATCGATAAGGTTTCAACAGATGAAATGCTTGTTTTCATGCGCTCTATACGATAAATTTTTGATATTAATGAATATTTGGAATCTAATTGTCCTACATTGGAAGTTTTCACCATATCGTTTGCAGCACAGAGTTTTGAGTTCAGTTGAAAGAGCTCGACGAGAGCTTTCGAATGATATACTGAACCCCACAATTTCGAGGGGACTTAAAGCAGAAAAGGACGAAAAACCAACTCCGATGCCAAGGAAAAGCCTTTTCCGCGGGGTCAGAGAGATACGAATATAGGTGCAGTTTCTGCCAGTAATAAGAGAATCAGAAAAATCAGCAAAAGAGAAATGGAAGCTGTGGTAGTCGAACTCAAGCATTCTAAAATGAAATGATTGTAAGGCGAACGCCTTACCACCTGAACCACCAAGAACGATGTGAGTGTACACATTGAACACAACCAAGAGAGGGAGAGGGTAGATCAAACCTCCCTCTCCCCTCGTCTCTCTCTGACCCCGCGGAAAAGGCTTTTCCTTGCCTTCGGAATTGGTTTTTCGTCCTTTTCTGCTCTTAAGTCCCCTCGAAATTTTGGGGTTCAGTATATCATTCGAAAGCTCTCGTCGAGCTCTTTCAACTGAACTCAAAACTCTGTGCTGCAAATGATATGGTGAAAACTTCCAATGTAGGACAGTTAGATTCCAAATATTCATTAATATCGAAAATTCATCGTATAGAGCGGACGAAAACAAGCATTTCATCTGTTGAAACCTTGTCGATAGCTCTTCTCTGAACCGAGCTAATTATGTAAAAGCGTGCTTCAACGCCGATAATTGACGTGACCTTCTGGAGAGGTGAGTGATCTACTGACTCTCTTACTCCAGTGTAGAGGTCAACTAACCAGGGGCTAACGAAAAACGTGTTAAAAAGGGGGGGGTCACAAAATTGATGTGCAAGCAGATCCTCAAATCTCCCATGAAACGCGTGATATAGAGTACATTTCAGTGATAATTAAAATTACCCTGCCTCTCTTAGGCTTCGAGCACATGGTGCGTTTTTTTGGCGGGAAAACCAGGGATTCCAGATACATGGTGCGTTTCGATTTGTAAATATTATTTCTGACTAAATATTGATGTCTAATATAGCAAGTTCGCTTCATGGTGTTTCTATGAGTAGGGTGATCTAGATTTGGAATGGGTATTATCGCCCTTCTTTGCGTACACATGGTGCATTGCGTAACGTTAGAGAACGGTACCATTTTATCTATGATGAAAGCGCAGTCGACATCCACTGGTTATCGATTCTCAACTCGATCGTAGTTGTTATATCACTTAATGGAAATTAAAAATGATTTTTTTTCATTTAAAATTAATATTACTAGTAGTAGTGGGTGGTAGTTTAAGGTCAACAAGTGTGTCGGGAAAGGAACCCGTGAGTGTGCGGTTTCAGCGATGTGATGAGAGGTTATGCAGTGCGGGCATATTCGTTGATTGTCGATATCTCTGATAAACTTGCTCATATTACGTTAAACGTATTGCGCGCGCTAGAGTTGCAATCGGACACGCCTCGTCTAGTCCCGCGACTATCCGGTTACACACCTCCTATGTTAGTTGAATCACGTTCTTTAATGATCCAGCGCTCATCGTTTCGATGTTATACATTTATTGGGCAGCAACGTCAGTATCAATATCAGCAACTCTCCGCGTGAGTGTGCGGTTTCAGTGAGGCAATGAGAGTAGTACCAATGCAGGCATGTTCGTTATATCGAACCTCACTTGTGAAGTATGTTTGTTGTTTGTTGGGAGCGCCGAAACCGTCCCTGCTACTACATGTTTTCACAACTTCTATGTGATATCTGCATAACCGCGCTCTTCAATGCGCCTCCGTTCATCATTAAAATTCAGATCCTCTACAAGAGAAATGAACAGAGAATGGTCACGAGCGCAATGCGTAAAATGTACATTGCTTACTATGAAAAGTGTGGGCTACATCAAGCATTATACCGTAGTAAGTGCACCTTATTCTCGGACCGCTTTTTTTATCCGCCTTTGAGCCCCCGTGATTGGGGAGCCATGTGAGTATCAGTATCTCTGTATCAGCAACGTCCCCCGTGAGTGTGAGGTTTCAGTGAGGGGATGAAAGTTGTGCAAGTGCAGACATACTCGTTCGGCTGGAATAACAGACAAAAAACACTTAAATTGCTGAAGAGGTACCAGCGACTAAGCAGCGCTGAATAAGCTTATGGCGCGCGAGAGTGTTGCAATCGGACTAGTCCTGAAACTACCCCGATTCACACCATCTATGTGAGTTGGGTAGAAGCTATATCTTTAATGGTGTGGCGTCCACCCTTCTATTACCTATCAATACTATTATTGGGCATCCACATCAGTATCAGCACCTGTCCCCGTGAGATTGCGGTTTCAGTGAGGTGATGAAGGTTGTACCGATGCAGGCATACTTCCTATTCGCTCGTTACAGATTAGCAAATGTATGCCCCCTAATATAAGAGCCATGCGTTAGACGCATAGGTCGAAAGGTACGTAAAAAATGACGAAGCCGGCCCGCATTTTAGAATTTTAGGTGAAAAAAAATGAAAACCCAACCCGAATTGTTGTTTTTTCATGCCCATTTTTGACAAATTCAACCCGCATTTTGGGTTTTTCATGCCTATCTTTGACATACCTAACCCGCATTTTCGACTTGCCGCGACGCACCCTTTCGACCTATGGTTAGACGTATTGCGTATTTACTATTGCGCGTGTTAGTATTGTAGTCGGACACGCCGCAATTAGTCCTGCAACTACTCGGTTTCTCATCTTCTACGTGAGCTGTGCAATAGCGCGGTCTTTAATTTTTCTACAATTTCCACTCGATTACTTATCAATTCAGTTATTGGGTAGCCACGCGGGTATCAGTATCAGCACCTGTCCCTGTGAGTGTCCCCCATTGCAGGCATACTTGTTAATTGCTCGGACACTACTGCTGAAGATCGGAACAGAAAATTTCTTGAAATGAACATTTAAATGTCATTCTTCATAGATTCCTTCTTTTATGATTCCGGGCTTCAGCAGTAGTGTCATCGCAAGTTACCACTTTAGAAAAGTTTACTCCCTAATATAAGTGCCCCGGGATAGGGCAGCACCGCATAAGCGTATTACGCGCACGAGTGTTTCAATCGGACACGCCAATACTCGTCCTGCGACTTCCCGGTTTCACATCTTCTATATGAGCTGTGCAGAAATGCGCTTTTTAATCATTAAGCATCCATCATTCGATTACCTATCAATAAATACAATGAGTGGGCAGCCACGTGAGTATGAGTATTTATCAGCACCTGCCCCCGTGAGTATGTGGTTTCAGTGAGGCGATGAGAGGTTGGCCGGTGCAAGCACCATCATTCAGCAACACTGCCATTAAAAGGAAATAGTAGCTAATTTATGGAAGAAATGTGCAAGAGCGTGGTGCACAATATCGTTCGTGCGAGTTTCTAGTTGATAACTTAACTCGCTGCGACTATGCGATTTCATAACTAAGATACACACTGAATCAAAGTCTGCATTTCGATTCTCTAGCCACTTTTCTCAGTGTGTGACGTCCTATCAATCACGAGATCTCCTTCTTCTTCTTCAGGTTTCCCCTCGGTCTCGATCGTGCGCACCGTCCGCCGCGACATTGCCCACTACAACAGGGATGAGGAGATGGTGAGAGTCTGACTATATAGGGATGACGCAATGAGAACTTCTTCCCTTATGTTGCCTTGCTGTATCATAGTAATAAGTGATGCATCGCCCACCTAACGATTATTAGATACCCTTACCTTACACCCATGATAAACAACCATTTACGATGTAATCGGAGCTATTTCATGGTGATGACGCAATAACGATTCTATTTTTGCAGGACGACACTCTGGAGGAGACGGGATGGAAGCTGGTGCACGGTGACGTCTTCCGACCCCCTCCTCATCAGGTGCGTTTTTTGTAGTTTGTAGTTTGATCTATTACGTCTTGTAGTTTGATCTCTTATTCGTCCATTCCTTCAGATGATCCTCGTCAATCTTGTCGGCACGGGCCTGCAGCTGCTCGGCATGGTCTCCGTCACTGTCTGTGAGTGTTTATTTGATAGTTGAGTTGAGATGAGAGGGCGAGAGAGTGTGTGATGTCGGGAAACAAATATCTGCCTGGGTAAAGAAATAAATACCCCCCCCCCCCGTTCCTATATATTTTGAGTATTTCTTCCGGAAGAAGCCTTTTTGTACAGTGAGAGCAAATTATGTAAGTCGATTGCCTAGTGATAATGAAATTGCCATCCTACTTCTTTCCATCTTCGAAATCAGAGGTCAAAAAGTAAAGAAGCGTGGAAATCTGGTCGGGCACGTTTTCGATTTTTTGATGGTCTACTGGGCAGGTTCCTACATTTCGGGGGTGTTTTCGAAGGCTCCGTCGGGCAGGTTTCATTTTAGGGGTCTAATTGATCAGGCATTTATTTTTCGCGCCCGCCTTCGGCGGGCACGTTATGACGAAATCTACCCACTTTTTGACCTATGTTCGAAATCCTCCCCACTGCAGGTTTCGCTGCCCTCGGAATGCTCTCTCCCTCGTCGCGCGGCTCGCTCACCAGCGCCGCCATCTCACTCTACTGCTTCATGGGACTGGTTGCGGGGTGAGTGGTTGCGTCATCACTACATACAAAGAAAAAAATAACCTCTCACCTCGCATATGTCAAAATCCAGGGTTATAAACATTAACGTGCGAAAATAAGAGAGCAACCCCCGAGCGCACGCTCTCTCGACATTAGTGTTTGCAACCCTGGTTTTTGACAGGGCTAAACTCTAACTTTCTTGTGTTGTTTTTTTTAAGAGCAGAAAATCGAAAACGGAATTGCGTCATCATTAGGCAATCGATTGAATCTTTGAAGATACTTTGCCGGCCGCCTGTACAAGGGCTTCAAGGGCAAGAACCCGATTCGGTGCGCCGTTCAGGTACGATGATCCTTGAACTCTGATTGCATTAGGTGTAGTTTGATCTCTGTATGAGCTGTAGTTTGATCTTTCAGACCGGTATGCTCTTCCCCTCGATCATCCTGGGCGCCGGCTTCCTGCTCAACTTCTTCCTCATATCCAAGCACAGCTCGGGAGCAGTGCCTTTCGGTGAGAAAGGGATTGGATAGTGATGATGCAATAAAAGACAGTGCGAGATGAATAACGTTTTGTTGATGGTTAAGGAATAATTGGATTTAATTATGGTGACTTACTAATGAGGAATAAGCGAAGCACTGATTCAAGTGGTGGAGAGTAATTTCACTAGTGATGATGCAATCTGAATATGTAATCTAATGCTGCGCAAATTTCATGGGGTGCAAGGTGCACATCAGTTTTATGCACCCTTTCATAACTTTTTTCCTAGTGAAGCTACAACTTCCAAACTTGATACAGGGCCCAATTAAAAGGAAAATGTTCCAATAGTGGCTTGCAATCCCTGTATCAAGTTTGGAAGTCGTAGCTTCACTGGGAAAAATGTTATGAAAGGGTGCATAAAACTGATGTGCACCCCATTTAATTAGCGCGGCATAAAAGGGAGTGAAAGATTGGATTTCAATACGCCGGCGTAGTAATGATAAATGGGAAAAGCACTTGTGGTAAAAAAGAAAGGATAAAAGACTAAGTGCTGATATGAAATGACTTGTAGTGCGTGTTTTGAACGGTTCAATCTGTTTTCGTACCGTCATGGCGCGGGAAAGAATTCTTAATTATTAATTAATCGATACAGGTACCATGATCGCTCTTCTCTTCATGTGGTTCGGCATCGATCTGCCTCTCACCTTCCTCGGATTCTACTTTGGTTACAGGTAATTAGCATTTTTAAATTAATTATCTATTAGTTTTTAAAAAATTTTACACCTCGCCCACGTCCTTGTAGAGATCGTTATTGGGCTACTCACATTATCGGGGTCTGTACGGAAAGTCATCCGCGTGGTTGCGAGTCTCACGCATTCTCTAAAGACTGTAGTTGTTCTAAGTATTGCTAAGTCTGATGGATACGGAATAATAGTAACCAGCGTGTTCGATGCTCCACGAATTCATTAAGACTGTCGTGGAATACCGGCCCTGATGTGTTTGCATTTATAACTAGAGAACGGAAAGAACAATACACCACATCTTGCAAAAAGCTGTAATATTCTAGATTTATTTTAAAATACATTTTAAAAAAAGATACAGAATGGTTTGGAACATCGCCTTTACCCACAGATTAAATAGTTCCGTAATCCAATCTACCTTGTGTTCTCAAACGAGTGTCATCAGATCCATGCGGCAATTATTTTAAACTGTTCCCAAAACCTTCATGTATAACTATGTGAGTTTGGAATGGACAGCTTTCATTAAAAAATCAGTATAAACTTCGACATACCATGTTGTCGCATAATGACGAAATCACACCGTTAGGGTCCTACCTTGTCCTGGCAAACTACAAACCACGAACAGTATGGTTTTAAATTGAAATAAGGTCAACGATAGGCCATGAGTCTAATTTATGCACCAGTGCACGGAAAAAGTCCCGATAAATAGCTTTGCGATAAGGTAGGTTTCTCGGCTAACGGAACTATTTAATCTATGCCTTTATTATAAATATAAGTGGTGTTGTTCTACCGTATTATCCCGTTCCGCGCGTAGCCGAAGAGGACATTTTGGCGAAACATCAGAAAGGCGCACACCACTTTTTTGTTTTCGAATTTTTGCCTAATTTACGAATTATGTTCAAAATCCAAATTGAAAAGGTGCCACAGGGCATCATGGGCTATCGATTTAGCACACACATGTAGTTTAACTCTTCCATCTGTTTACACCGAACTCAGAACCGGAATGAGAACGGAACCGGAGCCGTGAAATATGTTTCTGTGTTTTAACTGAATGGTCTTCTTCGATGTTCGTATAATTTTATATTTATAATACCGTCTCAATTGCGTCCATTTCTAAAATAATGGATAGCAACCGGCCGGCTCGATGTTTCATTGGTGCCATAAGAGCATAGGCGGCTTGACTCTTTGATCGTATGGTAATGGGTGCCGAAAAAAAATGAATGAACCTTTAAGATTCTAGATTTTTAGATTTAAGATATTTTATTAGAGCGCTTTTTGTGTCCACTGTTTCATGTTTCCATTTTTTCAGAAATGATTGAGACCCGCTAATTCAAAGTCGCAAGCATTCCATAAAAATTCTGTGGGCTGCACACTTTACTCTCTCAGTGCTGCACCTACTTTACACATCTAATGCACACTTTTTTTTCAGGAAGCAGTCGTACACGCATCCGGTGCGCACCAACCAAATCCCGCGACAGGTTTGTGGCCATTGCATCATTATTAGGCAATATCTAGTTTTCACCTGCTGGCTTTGATGGTGGTGTAAGAACTGCAATTTTTGTGTGTTTCCATATTTCCATACAAAAAGGCAACTGAGTGAGAGCTTGGCTCTATTCTAGCTATTCTAGACATATTTTGATACTATTTAATTTAATTTTTAATAATAGAATAATAATCAAATGTGATTGTAGGTGCCGGAGCAGCCGTGGTACCTGCAGCTCGCTCCGTGTACCCTTCTCGCCGGTATCCTGCCCTTCGGCGCCATGTTCATTGAGCTGTTCTTCATCTTCTCGGTGAGTTGCGGTGGTTATTGCGTCATCACTAGCCAATCAAGCTTCTATAATTAGTTTGCAATATATGTAGCTTTTCCAAGTGTACTGCAAGTAATAGTGGGTAAAACTCCTATAGGTATGACTGTTTCGCTCCGTTTGCGTAATCCCTATCTCTGTTAGTTCAGAATTCGTGGTTTAGTGTTTCAACTTTCCTATTTTATTATGTTTGTTTGCGCTAGATACTGCTGCCTCTGCGTACCGCGATAATATTCAATCAATAATCAATCGCAGGCGATCTGGGAGAACCAGTTCTACTACCTGTTCGGCTTCCTCTTCATCGTATGCCTCATTCTCGCCATCTCCACCAGCCAAATATCAATCGTCGCCACGTACTTTATGCTGTGCGCCGAGGTACGGTAGCCGCACCGAACCGGCGCATCGATGAATGATTTTATTTCTCTATTGTGTACTGTAATCGTCAAATAATCGATTGCGCGTTGTTGCAGAACTACCACTGGTGGTGGCGGTCGTTTGTGGTGAGCGGCGGATCGGCGGTGTACGGTAAGTATAGTCAATTATCAATTATTGACTGATCATCGTTATTACAGTAATGCTGTACTCGGCCTTCTACTTCCACACGAAGCTATCGATCACTGGCTTCGTGCCTACCGTACTCTACTTCTCGTACTCGGCTCTCATCGCGATCACCTTCTGGTCAGTTATCTATTTATTTCAAAACTTTCAATAGCAAAATTTACACTACAACTAATCTAGATGTAGTATAATTGATTTTAGTCGCGCTATGCAATACACATTGTGCATCTTCCTTGTATGTCCGGGAAAGAGGAGGAGAGTGATTTATGATCAGTTTAATGAATAATTTGTAGTTTGATCTTTGATCTTTGCAGGTTCCTCACGGGTACGATTGGCTTCTACGCAGCGTACGCATTCCTGTGCAGAATATACGCTGCGGTCAAGATTGACTAAGCATTCAGTTGTAATAGATTGTAGACTTCCAAATTCATGTAAATAATTAGATTAAATCTCTCCATTTCACATAGTCTCTACGCCAGTCTATTGGTGAGAGAGTGTGTGAAATGGAGAGAACTAATACAGTTATTTACCCGAATTTCAAAATCTACCGTATTGTGATGGGCGTGTGAAAAGTGGGGATGGATAATTTTTGAACTAGTCGTTTCAGTAATTTTGCAGCCAGTGATGTAATCGTCTAACATACGCTTGTATAGTTCTAAAACGACCAGTTCTAAAATTATTCAACTCCAGTGAAATGTAGCTTTGAATTACACAGTAATGTTGACTTGTACTTTGTGTTTGAATGATGAACCTAACTGCTCCGCTAGCAACCCTGAATCAGGGCCACAACGATATCGATCCGCACCACGCACACTCATTTGCATTGTACGTATTCAGTATTTCAGAAAATCGATAACTGCATAGTCGATACATGCACCCGGGGTACTGTAATAGATTCACACAACTACTAATATTCTATTTATTACGAAAGCACTTTCCACAGACGTTGTTTACATATAGAGTGATATTTGTATAAATGTTATTTACCTGTTATTGGTTGGGTGGTACATCGAGAATGATACGGTAGACATCCGGATACGGTATTGGATATTGATGTTGTGAAGTGCTTACAATAACCTGGCAAACAGCAGATGTTACAGTATGATAGAGCCACCAGTGAAGAGTGTGCCACTGGCGAGGGCGTTACTGGTCTGTGGAGGATTGATAGGCCTACACAAAATGTAAGTTCGATTTGTTTCAGTATGACAGTTGAAAGAAATCAATATTTAATTTTTCACAGATACATGAACAGACTGCCAGAAGCCTTCATTCGTCTGTCGACACTTGGAATGGGGTTGATAGGTGAGTACGGTAGTCTCTGCGGGTCATGCGATACTGTAGAAAATAGAGTTATCGATTTCCAGTTCGGCAAACTGGGTACGGTAGTCAAGATATCAGTTACAGTAATCGGAAAAGGTATACTGTAATCATATTTCAGGTATCTTCTACGACTCGTTCACGCTGGCTGCAGATGTTGATGAGTGCAATGATGAGAGGGAGAAGAAGGGGGGAAGGAAGGGGTGAGAAGAGAAGGATGAAAAGATTGAATATATTGATATTTATATATTTTTAAAGGTAATGTGTAGGGTTTCCCTTTTTGGTAGGTGAATATTCAACCTAAAAATCCCCCATTTATTTTCCCCTGCGCCGAGCCCACATATAGGTGGAAGCAATAATAGGGGGAATGTTTTTTGTGTCACCTGAAAATATCAATTTTCCCAATCCCTCATTTCTGTGTTCTATTTCATTGTGATGAGCGGTCTGGCCCACCCCCTAACAAAGAGCATTCGGAGAGAATGAGTTGAGTTTCAATCGCTCTTCACGGTGGTGGGGGAAATAAAATAGGAGTTTCAGGTGACACAGAAATCAATCTAAAAGTGATTTTGCCTGATCAGGTTAATTCGACCGGGAAATTGAAAAGTTGCTCACCTAAAACACAAAAAGGGAAACCCTAGTAATGTGGTGTTGATGACCGCGTGCTCTGATGTTCCTGTAATTTTGGCCTACGACGCCAACATGAATCCACCATGCATTTTTTGCGAAGCTAAAATGCAGGAAGAAAATTGTTTTGAGATTGCTCCGGTTTCCTGTATTATAGTAGCAAGTGATGTTAAATAGGCCGAATTCATTAAAATTATTTACGCAAGTTATTTAGTTAGATATAAAATATTATTACTACTTTATCGGCTCAATTTAACAATAAGATCAAGATATAACACGCTCCCTGGAATTGCTATAATTTTGGCCTACGACAGCAACATGAATCCACCATGCATTTTTTGCGAAACTAAATATCTCAAAACAATTTGAGATTACTATCCTTTATAGCTACAGCAAGTGCTGTTAAAGAGGCTGAATAAATTATTATTGAATATGCAAATTTTTGTACTAAATGAGCATTAAAGTGTTATTATCACTTTATTGGCTGGATTGAATAACGTGCCGAACTCAACACTTTCTCTGGAATTCCTATCATTTTGGCCTACGACTGCAACATCAACCCACCAAGAAAAAAAAAGGAGTTTTTGTAATTTGTCCTTTATGTTTTATGGTTACTCAAAATGGTGTTAGGGCGCGATCCATCATTCCCTAAAGCCTGTACATTTTCTACAGTAACTCTCGCGTGGCCGGCATCGTGCCTTTCTCGATGAGTCGCTTCACCGTCTCTCTGATCTACGCCGGCTGGCTCGGACTGCTCGCGTGGGCTGCAGGTACAGTGTAGTTTGAACTTTGAGTTGTTTGAAGTCTATGTAGTCTGTAGTGTGATCTTACGAATTAGCTAAACCGTGGTCTTCTGTATCATTTACCATAGTGGAACTGTATATTTGTTGGTTCACATGTTCACTTTGTAATACACATGGAGCATACCGCCAATGAATAGTTGAATTTCGTATACCATATCACCAAACATTCCCAAGTTTCACTGCATGATATGTCTTTCAAAGCATTCACTGTAAATAATTTCATGTGATCTTTGCAGCCTCTTTGACCTACGCGAAAAACGACCAGCAGGGCGGCCGAATGATGGGCGCACTCACGATTGCTGTGACGATGGGTGAGTAGTGGGAGAGAGGGATACTGTAGGTACTCGGATGATGCTGTAGGGAACTATCGTCGTATCTGACGACAGCATTCATTTCGATCACTTTTGATTTATGGATGGGTGAGAAGAAAGATTTTGTTTTTGGGAATCCCACGATTCGAACGAGTCGTAGTAATCGATATTTTGGATGTGTACTGATCAGCCAAAATCTTACGGTGATTGTTATCATATTTACTGAATGTTACTCTCATAAATCAATATCCCTTCTTCTCAGGCGTCTATATCACCGGCAACTGCGGCGATCAGCGTCGTTCCTTCCACGAGATCTTCCTCGCAGTGTCGGGCGTGCTGCCCGTCGTGGTGAGCGAGGGAAAGGAATAGATGAACGGGGTTTACTCGAGACGGGTTTGAGACGAGCGGGGGTGGAGCTAGATTCCGTTTCACTCACTCTTTTGATTCCGAACATACTTTCAAATGGTTTCAAGCCATATCTCTATCGGTTTTGCTCTTTCAACTGCAATTTCTTTTCCATGGGTGACATGGAAGAAGTGGGTTTTGTTAAAAATCGAGTTTGGGATTGAATGGGGATACAGTATCCATTCCAGATGGGACCACTGCTCAACTGGGGCCCGCTGCAGTCTGTGGCAGTCGCGTCATCGATCGGCACCATCGTTGGTGAGTAGATCTACAGTACGCTAGACTACAGTACTCTACGTAGACAACACCAAATTATTGAATAAAAATACTTCTGTTGGTTTCTATAGAACCATGGACGTTGGCTAATTAATGAATTATTGATTGTTTAATTATCGATTGGTGATTTAAGGAAATCGAACGGCGAAGAGAGCGGAGCCTGGCGACGACAAGAGGAGCAGAGTCCATTTTGTAGTGAGTTTTTACAATTATCAATTTTATTAAGGAAATATACTGCAACTGTTCCATATTAGAAAAAAAAGATCTATGCCTGCCATTCCGTAAAATATGTTTTGATGACCCAGGTTGTTCTGTGTTTCCGCCTTTCTGGTTAAACGTAAATGTATTCTAACAAATAGTTCGGCCCTGGTAAGCGAATTCAATTCTAAACAATGATTCTATTCAGCTATGGACGTCCGTCTTCCTCATGAATACCGTACTTCTCGTGGATGGTGTTGACCGGCAGTTGCTGAGACGGTAGTGATCGATTATTGATTATCCATATTGTGTAGCAGATTATCTCATTGTCATTTATAACAGCCCCTAGACATGTTTCTTTTTCACGTTTACTGGTTATCCCAAGCGCACTTCATACTACTGTAGGAATGTCCAGATTATCGATTGGCATTAGAAGCATAGCAAAATTCCCTGATTCAGGGAATTTACCATCGAGACTCAGTCGGGCGTCAAATCAATCGACACGGTCAAGCTGAGCGTGCAGGGATTCGCATCGGAGTGGTGAGTGTTTTCGGCATCGATCGATCGATACCGTAGTCTCACTGACGATCGATCGATTGATCGTCTACCGTACTCTCGCAGGTTCTTCAATCCAAACAAGACGCGGCGACGCTTCAAGGGCGATGTTGAGAAACCGTGGCAGATCAAATTCACCCCGCCGCCCAAGCAGGAGCCACAGGTAGAAGATTGCATAATCACTATCAAGATTGCCTAGTAATGATGCAATAGAGGACATGATTTTCCAGCCTTTTTTGGCGCAAGGACATAGCCATAATGACCATTTGACTACGATTGCCTAGTCGTGATGCAGATCCAACCTTTTTTTCGGCAGTAGAGCTGGATTTATTTAAATGAGCAAGTTTATGCAGTTGGGGTAGGAGATTGAACCGGTTTTTTCTAGGCGAATTCGCAAAGCCCTAAATAAATTCGGTATTGCTTAGTGATGATACAATCTCAGTTCCCCGATTACAGTACCTCGAGTACCTCGGCGTGCAGCCGGGCGAGCCGTCGCCCGCGTGGATCGAGCATCTGGCGGGTGAGTGTGAGAGTTGATCTTTGATCTTTGATATTTAGTCGCCCTGTCCGGAATGGTGATGGGGGCACATTATGCCATAGACCGTGCAACTCTACAGAAAGGGCTTTAGAGTGAGAGATCATGCGAAATCGAGAGAGCCTATATCACTTTTGCACACTCTCTCTCAAACTGATCTCTGTAGGTTTGGAATAATGTGAACATTGCATGCTGTGTCTGACCGAATTTCGATAGGATTAAATATTTTTTTACAATTAAGCTATTGTTCATTTTTGTGTGCAGTTCTTGTTGAAATCGGATTGAATGTATCTTTAGATCGTTGGTTGATTGCCTATTGATGATGCAATTTCACTGTCCTGCAGGTGCGGTAGTCGATGGAATTCGTGCAGCGGCGGAGGACCAAGACTGGGTGTCGTACATGTTCAATCGGCGATACCTGGTTGTGGTGGGTCTCGCAACGATTGTTCCGGGTACGGTAGCGTTTCGAAATTATCGATTTTCCAGATGCTCGAAGTGCCGCCGCTGTCGACTGACGTGACGATGAAGAAGAAGTGCGGAGAGACGAGGAGGAGGAAGAAGGAGGGACTCAAGGTTGGCTAGGGATGATGTAATGAGGGGAAGGGTTACGGTAGCGTTTTTTTTGTGGCCCAGACGAAACAAAATGTACACCTTTTCTCTTCCAACCATTTTTGCTCTTATTTTCAATTTAAAAATACTGTAATATTTATATTGTGGAGTAGTGATGCCCGCCCGGTTTCAAATCCCAGAGTCTCGTACCCAATATATTGAATTACTTAGAGATGACGATTTTTTTTCAGAAAGAGGAGGTCTCGAAGCTCGGTCTCACTACGAAGACTTGCGACGTTCTAAAACTTTAATTTCTGTATATTGTAATTATTTATAACTGCTCAATTTCCGATCTCAATGTGTACCAAACTTGTCATTTTGCGATAAATGTAGCTTTACATTTTTTTAATTTGAGCTACACAGTGGCAAGCAAGCATGAGTTACGAACAAACATGCACACTCTCACTATCTTTCTCGAAGTTTAGAATCCTCTGCACTGATTTCTCCATCGGGGTATTGAGCCCCAAGGCCACCCCAATACTCTATGGAGAGATGACATGAAAAGGAGAGATAGGTGCAATCGGGCCCCAATGGTGGAACGCGACTAACGAAGAATTCCGGCTCATCCTCATCTGAGCACTATTGCCTGACATAATAAATTATTGAAATTTAAATTGAATCGATATTCGATGAATTCGCTCTGCTCTAGAACTGCTGTGCCAGAATAAAAATTGAGATGCCAATCACGCATGCTAGGAAGGAAAATGGAGCGCTATCGATGATTCGAGGGACCCAAATATGTAGTAGATTTTGCAAAGACATTGCCTCGATAACATCATTCCATAATTTCTTGAAACAACAGATTGCGAGATTTAAGTATCTGTGACGGGCTTTGACTGGTCAAACCTCACCTGCGATTTTTCGGTTTTATCGGCTCGTCTTTTTTTATTTCCATCATCTTTAATATACTCTGATAATTGAATCGGATTTGTTATTCATGAAAAAGGAACTGCGTAGATAGACGTTGTTTATTGTCCTCTTGAGCTCTTACTGGATGCGAGCTTATCTCTGCATTGGTTGCTGCAATTTTTGAAAATTATAACGTTTTCCGATAAAGGAAAAAAATGAGGAATCAACTTTTTTTTCAGAGAATTTCGCAGAAATTTTAACGTGGTCTTCATTGTCGGATCAGAAAGATCATTCCCTCAAACAGAGCGCGAAATCTCTTAGAAGTCGACTTCTAGAGGCTCCAACTGTTCACGAGGATTTATTCTCTGCTCTCGCAATTTCACAAACTATCTCGTCAAGAGAATGAGTATCTAGATGTCGACATCTAAGAGAATTCGCGTTCTGTGTCCTTGACTTACTCGCATGTCGATGTGCAGCCCGGCTTATCAGCGAAAGAGTTCAAGCAAGTTTGAGTACAGCTGCAATTTTTGGTAAGCACTTCCCTTTTCACATAAGCAATTAGCCCGAACGGAAATTAAATTTTCGAGTTTCAGTAATTCAATAAATACTAAATGAACTTACCATCGTCTGCAAACCATCTTTCGCCCGTCCTTTCCACCAATTCTGTACATTGTGCAAATACGAGGAAGGGTGAAGTCGGACAGTTTGGCGAGACCGCTGGGCTTTGAAGAAGGAACTGGCGTTGAAGTTGTCGGCCCTCTAGTTACTATTTTCCTAGTTGGACGCCATGTGTACGGCCTTCGTTGACTTGTGGGCTTCCTAGTTGTAGGTCTGGTGCGAATTCTGCTCGAACCTTCATCATTATCGGCCTCAGATTGGGGGACCGTGGAGAGGAGAAGGAGAAGTGAGCAGAAGAGAAGGGCGGAGAGATGCATGATGGGAAGAGTGAAATTGCACGGAGAGAACGATGGTTTTAAAGGGGCAGGAGGTTCCCACGCTTTCGAGGTTGCAAATGTAATCAGATTTGCTTCCGTTTGCAGTTGCACATACATACTGCAGGGGTTGCAGCATCTGCAGCATATGTGGGGAGACAAGTGAGAAAAGAGAAGAGAAGATTAATGAAAAGCTGCATTATGGAAGCAGTGGATTCCAACAAAAAAAGGACGATTGCTTCGTATATCTTTACGATGATCACGTTTGCAACTAAAAACATGGAGCGTTTTTATAAATTCACAAAAAAATCGTCCAAAATAATTGAATGTTCGGTCCCGAAACAAAAGACATGCCTGCGAGAGATCATGATAAAGCGAGAGACACGCCGAGGTAAGTAAGGAGAGAGATTTCATGAATGTATCAATTTTAAATTGCAATATTTTTGCATGACTCGAGGATTACAAATATACCGCAGGTAATACGTTATGCTACAATGGCATTCCTTGTGACCTCTATTTTCTCTGAAGGGACATACATTCTCTTCGATACAGCCAGCTAAAAAGCTACGATGTAGTGTTCCTGAAGCGAAGTCAGACAACTCTTTTGCTGTCATTTTCACAACTTATATTAATAAAGAACATAACTCCTCAATGGTCTGAAACAGATTATTTGAAAGATATTGCACAGCTCATCAAAACGAATTTCAATTCACAGTTTTCACTCCGCCATTCAGATTAACTTTAATAGCCGTTTAAATGTTTATCGAAAAAAAGAGATTAATCTAATTATTCGTAGCCGTTCTTCTCGAATTCATCTCTGTAATCTTGACCGAAGCGTTCCGAAATTCTGCCATACCACTCGTTGCATCTGCGCCTGAGAAATCGTGACTATAACTGAAAATATTCTTGGTTTTTTTTAAAGGTAAGGCTCAAAATCGATAAAGAAAAATATTTTCGACTGTAAAATGCTTTCGACGGCTTTCAAAATCTAATTTAGTTCATTTTTTTTTTAAGTCGCCTATTAAACTTTGATCATATCCCGCTAACAATAAGACTTGTGGATTGTGAAATTTATGTCTTTCTCTGTAAGTAACACATCAAGGAGTTTACCAGCAAAGAGTGCACTTGTCCGACTCGCTTCCGAATCGCTTTCTGCATTCAGAAAGACAGCTGAAATAATATTGAAGATTGGAAATTGAAATACAGCGATTCGAACAAATAATTTTACACCGTCAGCGAAAGGTTAACGAAGGAAAGGTTAACGTAATTATTTTTTTCGAATAACAACAAGGTTAATACTTTAAAGAAGGCGTCCCACGAATGATTACAACCTTTTATTTCCCCCGATTTTCGACGTTTAATTTCTCTTATCAGAAGATGGTGAAACACAAATGCACGCGCGGTTTCTCTCGCGCACCCTCCTCTTTTCCCATTATCTCTCTCCCGTTCTCTGACTTCCTTTCCCAAAATTCCAACTCCCACCGCGATAAGATTGCAGTATCAATGTGAGATACTGTAAGAATTCTGGTCATTTTGGACTGTTTATTAACCATAACTTTCTTCAAACTAAAAATTGAAACGTGCGATTTTCGAGGCTCTCATCGGGCAGTCGATCCCCATTGCCCCACAGTGAGAACTCAGTTGACCAAATATTCGTGGGGCACCTTCTTTAAATTTCGATTTATTTTATAAGATAAAAGTTCTCACCATTTTCCACACTCGCTCATCACGACATCGCGTGTTCTGTTGTTAATGTTATGGCAGTTGGCGGGAAGTTGTAAGAGAGCGGGAGTCCTGGTTCGATTCCTCTTTGGTCTCCTCGTTCTCAGATTTCCGAACGTCACCGTCGACGCTTCGTTCTCATCGGCCCCAGAGAGTGGGGGCAGTGAGAGAAGGACGGCAATAGAGAAGAGAAGAAGGGCGGGCAAATGCATGAAGGAATTAGGTGGAACTGAAGAGATGGAACGATTCTTTTATTCACCCGCAAGTTCCCACGTTTCCAATACAATCACGAGGAATGCTCTGCAAAGATATGGGAAATGACTAATAAGCCGCAGCAGAGAGATTTTTTCTTCTGCTTTTTTAGGGTCCACTGAGAGCTTCCAATTTATACTTTTTTTAATTGACTTTATCCATCCACGCTTTCAAGAATGAGCTGCTGAATTATTTTTGCGCTAAAAATTGGCTAACAATTCTACGGTTGCAATAAATACCCCGTTAACGACGTTTATTGATTTATTGATTTCAAATTTTGAATTCTTTTAAAGTGTTCCATAAAAGCATCGAAAATGCCTGTTCTCAATTTTCGTTTGAAAATTGATATGAGTCGCATACTGTCGAAAACGACAAGGTTCCTTACAGTATCTAACGTTGATTCTGAAGGGCTTCGCGATGGGAGTTGGGATGGAGGGTGAGAGAGAAGTCAAGCAGAAAGATAAGAGGGGAAAGGAGAGTGCGGGTGCGAAATCGCGCACTACGTTTGTGTTTCATCACCCTATGATAACTAATTAATCATCAAGCATTGTGTAAAATAAATGGTTGGAAAAATTCGTGGTACGACTTAAGTCAGTACTTCTTTATACAGAACTTTTCGAATGTGAATTTCATACTTTACTATACTATAACTTTACTATAACTACGAACATGTTATTTCTTCAAACTAGAGATTGCTTGATTCTGTGATTAACTTCCACTGGCCATTACAAATTCTTTATTAATTTATGATCCCTAAAATTATTTATTGACTTCAGTATCTCCGTTTGAGAGCCTCTGTGCATTGGTCGCTGCAATTGTTGAGGATAATTACGTTTTCCGATAAGGAAAAGAGGATTCAACGTTTTTTTCAGAGAATTTCTCTGCTTTTCCGTAATCTTTGTTGTCTGATCAGAAAGGCGTCCGTCCTTATACAGGGCGCGAACTCTCTTTGAAGTCGACATCGTGCGACTCCAACTATTTTATATTCAAGAGGCTTTACTCTCTACTCTCTCAATTTCACAAGCTATCTCGTCAAGAGAATGAGTATCTAGATGTCGATCTAAGACATTCAGTTCGCGCTCTGTGTACTGCACTCACCTGCATGTCGATGTGCATCCCGGCTTATCAGTGAAAGCGTTCAAGCACGCTTGAGTACAGCTGCAATTTTTGCAAGCGATTTCCCTTTTCACATAAACAATTAGCCCGGAACGGACATTTCAGCTTCTTGTGTCAGTAATTGAGTAAATATTACATGAACGTACCAGTTTGTGCACACCCTCATTTGCCCGTAATCTCCACCAACTATGCAAATACGAGGAAGGACGAAGTCGGAAAGTTTGGCGAGACCACTGGGCTTGGAAGAAGGAACTGGCGTAGGACGCGTCGGCCTTCTAGTTATCTTCTGAGTAGGCCTGGTGCGAATTCTGCTCGAACCTCCGACATCGCCGGTCACAGATTTCTTTGTTGTGGAAGGTCTTCGTTGAGTTGTCGGCTTCCTAGTTGTATTCCTGGGGCGAATTCTGTTCGAACCTGCGACATTGTTTGTTCCACTGGGCGAGCTCGCTGGCGTAGTAGATATTGTTGTGTAAGGTCTAGAAGTCCTAGTTGGAGACCTGGCCTCAGATTGGGGGGTCGCGGAGAGAAGAATGAGAAGAGAGCAGAAGAGGAGGGCCGAGAGATGCATGATGAAAAAGTGAAGCAACATAGAGCGAATGATGATTTTATATGGCCATAATCTTCCCACACTCGCAAAGCTGCAAATGGAAGCTATTTTGTGTCATTCGCAGTTGCAAGAGCTGCAGAATCGGGAGAGTCGAGAACACTATTAAAAAAGAATGATTTGATAAGCGTTATTTGGGCTGTTCTTCTGGATAGTGCTGACGACGAATATCACGTGGATTGTCTTCAGTTGCTAAAGTTTCATGATTTTTATTGATATTTTTATCGACAATTATATAAATATGCAGGATTCATTTATTCATTCGACACAAAATAAATTTTAAAAAAAACTGTTTAAAATATTCCACAGTTCACTCTATTTAAACGTCCACAGCCACGATGATCCGCTTAAAATTGTTACAGATTCTATATTATTTGCATGTACAAATGTCATTATTTTATCGGTTGTCTTCACATGGATAAATTAATGAAAACAATTGGATGGTTTTATTAATAGCTTAAAATTCGCACTGGAGAGACGACCTCAACTACGCAATCGGAAGAGACTGGTGGTGAAACAACGGTATTCAAATTAAGAAGAGATCAGCATGCCCCTTGACCTTATACCTCAGAGCATGTGTCTGATAAAGACTGACTGATTGATTGATTGAAATACGCTACATTCTCAGAATACCTTCTTCATTGTTTTATTTATATATTTTTCTTGCCAATTTCGGATGCGCTATGGAAATTTTATGATTAGAAAAAGTTCTTTATTGTACTCAGTTAATTGTGTATTGTCTGCGGTATTTCTCTCATCCTTTGAGCGCATCTGTGCAATATTCGCTGCAATTTTGGAGAATCATTACGTTTTTAGAGAGAGTAAACGGATACACAAGTTCTCATGATATTCGGGAATTTGGGATAGACCAAATCATTTTTCACCAATGCAAAATGATCTCGTGATTACCCTCATTACCATATATCAATTCGCGTTTCATTAGCGATGAAATAGTGTCATCAAAAATCACGTATCGAACACCATTAGCATTAGCGAACCCTATTAGGACACTCTCTCCTACTGGACTCACATGCATATCGTAGTGCAGCCGGACTTATCATTGAACATCTTCAGGCAACGTGCATTACAACTGAAACACGTTCCATCGTATTATTCGACAAATTTCTTTTTTATTGTATTTATTTATTAATTTTTTCATCAAAAATCCTCATCCTTAGCTGGTATTTCTGTTTCGTGTTTCAGTGATTTAATGAATGCAACAATAACGAAAATCATACAATAACGTACCAGCTTGCGCACGCCATCATTTGTCCAGCATGTCCTTCGGTTCTTGAATTTGTGCACGTTTTTGGAGGAATATTAAAACCGGGCAGATTGCTGGCTTCCCTGGGCGAGGTCGCTGGCGTAGTAGATTTTGTTGTGTAATGTCTAGTAGTCCTAGTTGGAGACCTGGCTTCAGATTGGAGGGTCGCGGAGAGAAGAAGGAAAAGAGGGCAGAGGAGAAGGGTGGAGAGATGCATGATGGAAGAATGGCGAAATACTTCATAGCGAGAACGATGTTTTTATATAGTCAGGAGTTTCCCACGCACGCGAGGCGAAAAAATTTTTTTTCGTTTGCATTTGCACAGGCTGCAGAGGTTGCAACAATCGCAGGATTAAAAGAGGCGAGAGAACGTCTTGCGATTAGAAAAAAATCCTTGTTCTTTGATCTGTTCTTCTGGACAGTATTGACCAAGCATATGACGTGGATTTTCTTCAGTTGTCAAAGATTTTGGATGCTCCTAATCAATATTTTGAAAGCAGAATTCGGTTACAAAAAAAAATTTTAAAAAAACTTTTTTTAAAAATCATTGTTCATATCCAAAAAAAAACATATTCCAAGAAAGTGATATTTTCTGTCTATTTCAACGTCCACATGATCAGCTTAGATTTGCTAACGAGTCGATATTCATTTGCATGAAAAATTCGAATCAATTGTATGTCATCAATTTGTTTATCTGTCTTCACATTGCTAACTGTGTGAATGAACGTAATCGGATGGTTAGATTAGTAACTAAAAATTGGTAGCCGTTGAATTCGTAAATTATCTCAATTCTTGAGCGCACTCCTGCACTGAGGGCTGAAAGAAAAATAATTAGAGAGCGTTACTATTGAGGTCATATGCCCATCTCTCGAATTTTACCATGAGCTCGACTATTTTTATCTCAATGAGAAAAAAGACTCACGAGCACGTGAATTCGCATCCCCCCTTGCCGGGAAGGGCTGTCTTTCTGCACCACTCTAGGCAACTGTAAAAGATCCTACTGAATAGACACGTCTCAACTTTCAATTTCAAGATGCATATAGGTAGCCGATAGGATGTATGAGATGTCGTATACAATGCATGCTTTCGTTAGCGCTGCAGGAACACAGTTCATACATGATGCAAGACACGAATGAATAGTTCGCATGGCAACCCAGCTGAATCAACACCCTATACCGGCTGATAAAGTTACGAGTAGTAATTGAAAAGTAAAACTCCACGAACCATTTCATGCAGGTCGGCAGTCGTTCGAAGGATCCGGCCAGGGAGGCAGCGCAGACTCGGGGAAGAGGGAAGTCGGCTAGGTTTCTCGGAGCCGTGGTCGATAGAGGAGTTGTTCTATAAGCCGTGGTTGAAAGAGGGGTTGTTCTTGGAGCAGTCGTTGAAAGAGGAGTAGTTCTCAACGCGGTAGTTGAGAGTGGAGTTGTTCTATAAGCCGTGGTCGATAGGGGAGTTGTGGTTGGAAGAGAGATAGTAGTGGAGATGAAGAGGAGGGAACAGAGGAGAAGGAGGGCGGAAGACATGGTGAAGCGGAGGAGGAGAATGATCATTCAGATAAGGATGGATCCTTTTATGTGAGTGATGGATGACATACGTGGGACGAAGTGATGATTCCTAGATAGTTTTGCACTAGAGATGGCTTCGCTTAAGAAATCACTCTCTTTATTTCGTACACTCTCACAGGGCAGTTCTTGCGAAACGATCCCTAGTTTGCACGAATTGCTGATGTTGCAGTAGATGCAACAGGGGGATGACATTCCACGACTCTTGCATCGGAACCAGAAGATCAATCTTCTCGAAAATGTGGTTTCCCTGTTGCAGTGTGGTTGCCCAATGTAATACTAATAATAATTTATCTACGCCCGAGGCGCAACAGGTTTTGAAAATCTGGCAAGAAATTTGTGGGAGCTGTGGGGGGACTCTCCGAATATTACTTGAGATGAGGGGGGTCTTTGACGATGGGGGTGATTTGTCAATCGTTTCTTGAATATTTGATGATTGGGGGCAGCGACAACTTCATTGTATGCATTGCAGCATGTAGCGGTTTCTAGCACTGAGCGCATCATGCAGTTATTGCGCATCACATAGGATTTCTTCCTTAATTTCTTTGTTATCCAATACTGTTCACCATGCATCCAACGTCAATCGTATGTTTTATTTGTACAGGAATTTAACAACGCACAGGAAAATATATATGGATGCTTCTTTACAAGAAACTTGTATAAAATTGATTGTCCGGACAAAATTATCTAGCGCGCGCCGTTGCATCTTCTCCTGCAAAATCGACAATTGATCCTTTCCAACAATATAGCTTTCCTCTCCATTATGATATTTTGACTCTATTCATAAGAAGGAAGAAGAAAGTTTCCTAATGTCAATAATGAAAGGTAAAAGTAAAGGTACTTCCTGTCTTCGAGCTGGGCTGAACACTATACTAGGTCAATAATGTAAATAATAAAACGTTCAAAAAAAGCTCACTCGCAAATCGCTCTGCATCCTTCTTCGTCATTGTACTTCTGCATGCAATCGCTCGCGCAGCTGAAATATCCATTCCCAATATTTTCAAACCAAGACGCACAACTTCCTAGTATTCCTCAAGTACCGGCGGGTTGCAAACTCTCACTAACTCTTTGTAACAGACAAAGTATCAGACCTTCTCACCATTCAATGCACTCCTGGGACGTCAAACACTGCTCAGGAGTCAGCAAGTCCTTGAACTTCTCGAGCAGTTCCCTGATCGCGTCGGCGACGTCGGGCAAGCTGGGCATGTCGTGTCCACCCGACGAAGGTGGGGCGTACGGCTTGCGGGTCGTGTAGACGGGTCTGGGCGTGGGTTTGCCGCCACTACCACCGTTACCCTTCCCACCGTTACCCTTCCCACCATTCCCCTTTCCTCCGTTGCCCTTGATCTTGCCTCGCTTGAGCATGGAGACGAGGTTGCTGTCTTCGAGATCCTCAAAGACGGAATCCTCCGCATATGAGAAGTTCAACAGAGAGAAGAGGGAGAGAAGGGAGCAGAGGAGAAGAGTGGAGAGGTGCATGTCAAGTAGTGAGAATACAGTGAACAAACTGTCGTTTTATGGGATTGGAGGCTCCCACGTTTGCCCAAGAATTATCTTCAATATTATCATTGCTGCATTTGCATACGCTGCAATGTGGTGCTCCATTTCGAGGCTTCTTGCTCCCTGTGCCTCTGCAAATTGCGTTGCAATGTAGGGTTGGTGAACTCGAATATTTTTCATGTTTTGAATAAACGTATTGCAATCATCCCTGACATTGATCTACCTTGTCCATTTGCCACTTCAAAATGGCTGCTCAACACGCATGTTGCCATGTGTGAAAGGAAACCACGTAGATGCACGTAGATTTTGAATTTAAGAAGGCTGATGAAAATGGATCTCCGTCATGACAAATGAAGCCCTCCCCCCCTTATTTATTTGTATCTGGCTGTGATTTGTGTGATACGAGTGATCGTTGATTTTGACGAAGCTCATTTTATCATACATCTTCGAAATTTTCATAGTGAATGATCCTCCTCTCTTTCTTATTTGCCCGCCTTCACACACTCTCTGCTGCAAATGTAATAATTAATCTTTCTTCTTTTTAAAATCACCCATAATATATACGAATGGTAATATTAATAGTACCAAATAGGAATTATACTCAAGAATCTTACTCGCAATATTTCTCGCAGTACTTCTCACCGAAGAGTATTTTGACGCAGTCTTTTTGACAGCTGAAAGATTGTATTCACTCAGCTTATTTCTCAAATAAAAACATATCTACGAGCATAAGCATAACTAGCACTCGTAAGTCGCTTTATTCGCTCTCGATTCTCGCTCGGTTTTACGTACACTCTCTACAGACTCCAGACCCTACTCATAATGGAAGTAGGAAGCTTGTCTACGCATACTCACCAGTCAGCGCAGCTGACGTAGTCCACTGCCCCCTTCCGACTGTTCTTCTGCAGACAGTACTTCGGGAAGGGATACCTTGCGGCGATCTCCAATTCCACCTTGGTTGGTGGGAGCTCAGTGGTCGGCTTCTTTCTTTTGTCGGAGGCACTCAACACAGCAGACACGGAGAGAAGGAGAAGAAATGAACAGAGAAGAAGAGAGGAGGAGTGCATGGTGGGAAGGTGCAGGGTAGTTTCAGAAGACGAGGGATCTTTATATTTAGTAGAGCATAGATTCCCACGAATACGTGATCCTTGGGAATTCATATACATGCGCTGCAATCAGATTTGCAGTGTAGAAAGCATATGAAATTGTTTGCAAAGAAAAATTTTTATCATCGCAAAAAAACGGCATTTCTCTTTATTTCCCTGTCATTTGATAGACAATGTACACTGCATTCTAAAGCATAATGGAATGGGCAAAAACAGAATGAATAATCTCTTTTCTAATCGGTTCAGCTTAAATATACTTTAAAGTCTATTTCAAATGTCATTTGACTTTCCATTTAATGTTTTGCCAACATACTCTCGTACTTAAACTATTACTGAAACTCACCACTTGAAGCACTTCTTGGCGTGACTTTTGGTTTCAATTGAATCCTTATCGACTAGTCTCTGGCAGCTCTCAGGAAGTGGGAAATAGACGGATTTGCTCGGGCCACCGCCAAGGGCCTCAGATTGAGAAATGAGGGAGAAAAGGGCGATTAAGGAGCAGAGAAGGAGGGTGGGGAGATGCATTGCAATAGTGAATAGTGGAATTCTGAAGAATGTAGGATAATTTATGGAATTTAGTGGTTCCCACGTTTGCAAAGAATCAAAGAGCTCTTTACAATTGCAAAAGTTGCAAAGTATTTCTGTGTTTATTATTTTCACAATTGCAACAAACAAATGATGTGCCTATTCTTTGATTTCTGAGTATCGTTCCATTCTCTTTTGTGCCAAAGGCTTGTCGCGGACGAAAATGTGCAATAAAGTAGCAGGATTCTCATTGAAATGTTTATCAAAACGACTGCAACGTTGAAATCGACACGAGTGGCAGTGTTGGAAGATGTTGAATTGAGCAGACGATCACTGCGACGTCTTACTCTCCTTTGTATAGTGTTGCCTGGCATTGAATGTATCGTTGCCGAAAGGGAGGGGTGAAAACAATCAATGCACTCACAAAAATGATTATTTCCAGGTAAGTAATTAATTACTAACTCACATGCATGAAGAGACGACAAGACTACGACGTGAGTTCCCACTTTGGTTGATACACGCTAGTCAGGACGTCACTGGAAGCTGGAAGATCTACTTCTACGCTCAATGTCTATCGTCCAAGATCGGCACTACAATTGACCAAGGAAGCCAAGCATGATCCATTCCCTTGACCCAGTTGCCTCGAATTCGAAGATCCCGACCACCTCTGTCCCCGAATGATACCTCCTGCAGGCCCTTGCCTTGATGTCAGGATAAATATGTATGTAATGTAATGCATGAAGATATAATTACTTCCGTTGAAGTAAATATTCAGTTCAATTACTTGCATAGAAGTAATTAATCAATTGTCGATAAGTAATTTAAACTTCATGCATGCGAGTAAGTAGTTCGTTTTGTGAGTGTGGTAGGAATCTTCTCTTACCCGATGGCGGAGGAGCACGATCGATGGCCCTTTGGCGGAAATTGGACGTCTTCACAGGGAGATTTGCCGCTGCAATATTACTTGTAACTCTAAGTTTCACAGCACAATGATTGGTGTCGAATATGTTACTAACCAGCATTTGCAGAACGGGTATGTGGAGGCACGGCCTCTCTCCTGAGCGGACTTCAGAACAGATGATGCCTTCATGGACGAAACGTCGGAGAGGAAAGAATCCATGATTGAGAGCAGTGGTGTGGTATCTAGAGAGAAATCGCGCCGTTTATAGGGCAATCATTTGCTGAATTGTCGTTAAAATTGTTTCTATACGAAGCCGAGCATTCGATAGACAACAATTGCATTGATTTTTGATTGGCAGAATTTTCTCGTATGTGTTTCAACAGGAGCATGATAGAGCGATGCCTATACTCTGTCAATGCCAGGCAGTTTTACTTACAACCCTATCCGCTTTTGTAGACAATGCAAGGAATGCTGCACCCTTACGTATCTTCAAGTAATGCGATTGCTAAGATTCTCAATGACCAAATTCTAAAGAAGGCTTCCTTGCAATAGAGGGAATCTCAAGTCCAATAAGAGTAGCACGGGCTCGTTCCTCAACAACACTTCCTCGCATACAGGGGTTAGGATGAAGGAGTGTGATAAATAGACTTTGAAAAGTAACTTTTCAACTAGTTGCATAATAGGGAAATCGACCGATTTCACGAGAAAGAGTGCGAGAAATGAGGAGTGTGAGGAGAAAAGCAACTGTAGTTGAACCGTTACTTTTCAAAGACTAGTGATAAAGGAGAGAAGGAAAGGGGGAGAGATGAATGATAGTTGTGGAGGAATATCGATCGTTTATGTAGGGCAATGATTTTCCCACAGGAAAATCTCTGATGATCGAATGGATTGCACATTTGCACGCGTTGCAGAGTTGTTTTATGTGTGTTTGAAATGGCTTTGTTAAATTGAAAACGTTTATTTACATGAGCAATAAATACGAACGAATTTTACAATAAATTCGTTTAGAGATTTTTCGTGGCAACTGTCTGATTGTGAGAAACAATTTCAGCGAGAAAGCAAATTAGCCAAACAATGCTAGAAAGAACTAGAGAGCGGGAGAAATGATAGGACGAGACGTTTTGATACAAGTACAGTGTCGATTTAGCCAGCCTTATCTGAGTGCAGCTTTGCACTTTTTCCTGCAATTATTAATTATGGTGTTTCCAGCGTTCATAAATGAACATCAATATTTTCTTCCTATCCGATGTTCTCCCCCCTATTTTGGAAGTGTTTGCAAAGTTTTCCTCACAGTAGAATTCTAGAATTCCAAAATGGAGAGAATACTTACTCGCATGATTTTCTGCAGCCATGCACGTCGGGGAAGCGATCCACGCAGGGTTTGTGACAACTGAAGATTTGGTATTTTAGGAGATATTCTACAACAAATAACTCAGTATATAACCTGTCATTCTAAACATATTTCGTTCGTTAAAAAAATAACATCTTGTAGAAGTCCTACTGTTTTTAGACAATGCAAAACGTACTCCACAGAGAGAGAAATAAGCAAATGCTATCACATACCAATTAAGACAGAAGTCGAATCGAGCCGCGTAGTTTCTTGCTTCAGTCTTTGTACAATTCTTAGTTAGCTTCAAACTGGACGGTCCTCTGCCCCACCACGCATCGGATGGGGAGAAGA
Organism: Pristionchus fissidentatus; assembly: GCA_036245785.1. Lineage (NCBI taxonomy): Eukaryota > Metazoa > Nematoda > Chromadorea > Rhabditida > Neodiplogasteridae > Pristionchus > Pristionchus fissidentatus. Next base: position 9,929,296 of record BTSY01000005.1, on the reverse strand, counting down.
TAGAGAGGATAATGAGCAGGGAGAATAGAAGAAAAGTAGAGGAGCGCATGGTGGAAGGGACTGAGAGAATGAGTGTGTATTTGCTTTACGAATACCAACACATACACAATCTGCTAATACTAGCAAGATATAATTTAAGGAAAGGAAGGACAACGATGGAGGAATGATCAGAGCGATGACGCGGTATTGAGTTATAGTGAGAGAGAATACACTAACCGTGTGTCTATCAGACCACTAGGGAGAGAGTGTGGCTTCCAATGAAGCGCGTAGACGCCTCGAGCAGGGGGTATTCTATTTGTTTAACCGCGTTGGTGCGGCGCTTAAACGGATGCCACGCGGGAGAAGTGCATCGAATCAATAAACATCGGAAGACCGTTTACTAAGACCGAAAAAAAGAGCATCCCTCCTTGCAAAACCGCAATTGCATTCACACACATCTGTTCTACTTGTGCCCTTTTCCCGATATGTTTCACGCATTCTACAAATTTCTCTGAAAACGACCATTTTTAGTCCAGTCCACTCCTTTAATTCAAAAGAATCATTTATTGCTAGCAAACAAAAAATGGATGATACATTTACTCGACAATTAAAATATCCTCTTTATTTGCCATTTCCGGCTGCTTTCGCTTCAGCTTCCTTGCATTGCTTCCTGAAAAATGCTATTCTCCTCTTTCAGCTAAGCTAATTGATGCGATTGCCTAGTGATGACGCAATAAATAACTCACTCGCAAGAGGACTTGCAGTATTCGTGGCCGTTGAAACTAGCCACGCAGATTGTGTAGCAGCTGCAAATTTAGCGAATTCATCGTTCCTTTTTTCAGAAAAGCATGCATTTAGTTTTTTTAGATTCTTAATCATAATCTAATTAAAGTAGTTCAAATGCCAAATGATCTCATTTGAACTAATTTAATTATATTACTATTATCTATCACCCTCCACCACGACATCCCACCAGCCGGACAACCTTACAGAAAGGACTTTGGAGTCAGAGAGTGTGTAAATACGAGAGGGACTCTCTCACTTTTGCTCACTCTCTTACCCTGACCCCTCTTTGAGGGCTTTGAATCATGTGATCTATCGCACTTGTTTCAGATTTTGAACTAATTTTGGAAATTGATATTGTTAATAGTAATCTAACTTAATTAGAACTAATTACAATTACCACTCGTAGCACTTCTGGTAGTTCGACTTTTCCGGTTTCGGTGCCTTCGGTGCCTTCGCTTTCTTCTCACAATCTTTCGGTAGATTGAAGGGCCCCTTTCCCTGGCTGTTTCCCGCCTCGCATTGGGAAGCGATGGAAAGAATGATGAGAAAAGAGCAGAGAAGAAGGGAGGAGAGATGCATGTTGAAGATGGAATGGAATGGGCTGATACTAACGATTGAAAAAGGCGCTCCTTTTATATGAGAAGAAGTTCCCACGCTTGCAAGGAGCCAACGTGGAGTGTTCGTGTTTTGCTATTTTGCCTTTGCAGAGATTTGATTGCAAATATTGAAAATATTTTAGAAAACGTTTTGACACGTTTGGCTTGTGTTTCAAAGCAAAGACATAACAAGAGGGCAGCGTCGAGATAATGATAAAAAAGTTGCACTTGAACAGAAATAAATAATGAAAGGGATCGGCTTCCTCCATGGTCAAGGAGAGTTCCTTAAGGTTACAATTGTGGTAAAATTAGAAGTTTATCAATTTTGAATCTCTGTAGAAGATTTTGTAATCTTATTTGGTTGCTGTTGAAATTAAACTCGAATACGAATGATTTGCCTAAAAAAATTTGAAGCTTTTTTAGAGATTCCCTTGCAGGCATGCAAAATGCATAGATGGAACTCTTGCAGCAGTGCGAAATTATGGAGGTATTTGAAAATTTGAAAACTCCCAATTCACTGCATTCACATGCATTTATAAGGCCGGTTTGCTAACGTGTTCTACGTATCCCCTGCAGACCATGGAATATTAACGTCGATAGGTAACACAAATAACATGAAATGAGAGCAAGAAACCACTGAAAATAGAGTGAAAAGTAAAATTAGATTTTTTTGAAATAGCTACAGTATGACGACCGGTAAATGAAAAGCGGAAGCGACACAAACAATCGCGAACTGAATTTTCAAGAGATTGATTCTCTTATATTCAAGAGAGTTGAATTCTCTTATATATCAACTTGCTTATATTTGAGCTATTTGTGTTTCTCTTAGAGAATACTTCTCTGAGAGAGTTGGTTAAGATAACACTTCTCTTAGAGAGTTCGCGCTCTGTGCAGGCTAATGGGACACGTTACTATTTAGGCTGGGCTGGGAATGGGAATGAGTGGTGTAAGGCGCCGCTTACCATCTGGTGGTGTGACTGAGAAACACAACATCGCACAATTCAGTGTGCCTCAGAGAATCGCAAATCAATAACTCTTTTATCATTGTAAAGAACATTCGATTCTACAACAAAAAAATGTTTATGGCCATGCTGCTATTAATCTGTAGAGGATGTCGATGGGCGAGTATAATGAAGGCGCTAGAAATGAATAATTGCTGCTTCTTAGTTGTCCCGCTTATGTTTCTCACGTGTCGCTGCAACGATATCATTTATCTTGTTTTCTAATCGATTTTTACCGATTTTTTTACTGTCAATTATGAACAACTTTTGTACTTAGGACTAAGCACGTGTAAATTAACGCTTATCTGCAGTTCTATATACATTCGTTAGGCTAATAATAACACGTACTTGCAATTGGTGTCGCACTGCTTTTTGTTCATGAGTATCCGAATGCATTCGTTGTTGCAGCTGCAATCATTTCATTTTCTAGTCTTCATTTTTCTCGTGATTTTAAATATACATTTCTAAATAGTCCATTGGTTGTAGAGGAGCGTTTCCTAGTCTTTTCACTCGCATAATAATCTCAGAAATGTGTTGATGCTGTGAAAACTCGCTCCTCATACATCATCGGTATTGTGCACTCCCAGCCCCGTGTCCAGAGTTCTGCTCAGAGCGGGAAGTCTCCAACTTTCCTTACTCTGGAGATGTTGTCTCCAGCTGAGAGAGCATGAGAAATCGAGAGATGGAGACATCACTTCTCCTAATAATAGGAGATGTGAACACTCCTGAGTAAGGAAAGTTGGAGACTTCGCTCTCTGAGTGGTTGGAGCAGAAAAAACAGATTAGCTTACCAGCTGAAGCACTTTTCCGCTTCTACACTCTGGCCACGGCATCTCTTCGGGAGAAGATTTTCACGATCTTTTCAACGGGCTTTGAGAGCATCATGTTTGCGCATTTGTTGATGCTGCAGGGTTCTTGTGGAAACGCTGCACAAAGTTGAGCAAAGCATCCTTCCTTGATGCCCGACAAGATGGTACAACAATATTACTTTAAAATGTAGTGCGAAGTCGTGTGTTTTACCGTATTCCGTAACTCTCTCACACCCGATCCTGGATGACTGTTACATTATTCTTCTTATCGGAATGAAGATGGTTAATGGGACTACCAAACTATTCAATTTCGCAATAATAGAAAGTCGTGAAACTCAACCGAAAAGGGTCCCAACATATTGTTTGAATGAGTACTCATTACGTTCTTTCAATGGAACATTCTCGGCCAACGGAACATTGTGAACTAAATTTGTTCTCAATAAGATGTACCAGGATGACTAAGAGGAGGGAAATCAGCTCTCTATCACAGGAGGGAAACCCTCTTGCTCACCTTCCCGTTTCGTCAGTATCAACTTTCGCTTATCCAGTTGGACACACTTTCATGTATCTCTTCACTCTTTATCTCTCTCTCTCTCTCTCTCTCTCTCTCTCTCTCTCTCTTTCACTTATTTCTCTCTCTCTCTCTCTTTCACTTATTTCTCTCTCTCTCTCTCTCTCTCTCTCTCTTTCTCTATCCATCACTAATCATCAACACTCTCATTAGAGCGGGGCGGCGCCAATCAATATCTGCTGGTGAAATCCGTCATATCACTTCTCCTGCGCGTTTCGTCCGATTTTGTGTGCGTGATCTACCTCTTTCCCCGTATTCATTTCACATGTCATGTGAATACAATTTGTCGTCATCATTCCCGTAACTGATTGCGCAATTCACGTGCACACTCGCTCACTTATTCGAACCCGTTGAGCGGCATTTCAGAGCCTGGAGCCGGGTAATCGTCTTCGGGTAAGCGAGCCGGGAAGTAGTCCCGCCGGAGCCGCAGAATGAGCGCGGGCACGATAGAGGCGTACGATGTGTGCGATCTGGCTAAAATGCAGATGCTGGCTGCGGCCATGGAAAGCGATACGGATGAGGTGGGACGATCTGAAAGAATACTGAACGCTTATTTGCTAAGCTTAACTGTAATCAAACTCATTCCGCGAACTTGCAAAAATAGCTTGGAAAACTGCTCACCGAGAAACGAAGCCTTATAGATAGAGAACAGTTCTTCCAAAAAAATATTCTTTTTGTGAACGGCAACTTGCATCATTCAATAGCCATGTCAAACTTCCAGGCAGGGGTCCAGAAAGAGAGAGAGTGTATCCTCTCCCTTTCTTTTGCTCTCTCGTTGCTGACACATTTTGCTTCACGTTCTCGAGGTCAAACACACTCAGATTGAAGCAAAACACTGTTTGAAAGATTTCTGTAGAGCATGTGTTGTGTTCAGATTGATTCGAAGAAATCTCGTCGACAGAATTGAACAGACAGAAAACTGTGGAAGAAGAAGTTGTACTGAAACTGAAAACTGCTCGCTTCTCAGTTTTTTTTCTTCTTCGGGAAGTGATTCGTTGCTCCTTCTCCTTCTCACTTTCATTTTATTCGAGCCCTAGCCTATTGCGATATAGTGTCGTAATCGTCGTAATCGAAGAGTGTTCACTGGCTTCAATTGATTTTGTTATGGCAAAACACATGTTTAGTTATTCCTATTTTTTATCAATATTTCGTTGAGGGCTTGCGCATGATTTTTATAACTAGATATTTTATGCAAAATGAATTTTGAATTTAATCCACTTTTTCCTCTCAGGTGATAAATCTAATTTGGCGTTGACGCATTTTTGTGAGGTTTTTTTCTGTCGACTATATTGACATATAAAGGAACATCGATTTTGAAAATTTCCAATTAAGGTAAGAGTTGTCCGTGTCCCGAGTAGGCGGAGCTTGCGGTCTCTGATCCCCTTCTTAATCTCAGGCGATCAAGTACATCCGTGACTGCACCGTAGCCGTCGATGCGTGTGACGACGATCGAGTGACTGCACTGCAGATTGCTGCAGCCACCGGTGAGTGCAGCCGGAGATTGTGGAGCCGGCGATTAGGAAATCTATTTTTCCGGATTTGCTTTTAGAGTGACTGACTCTAGTGCGGCGGGATAATAGGAAGCCGGTGATTAGGGCATCTATTTCCCGGTTTTGTAGGGGATATGTTTTAGCTGCTTTTGCTGCAGCCGCTGTTGAGTGCAACCAGTAAATAGGAACCAGAAATTCGTGATTTGTGGGGGAATACGTTGAGAAACGTTAAGGCTGGTGACTGGTGAGACCCGTGGTGAGCTGCGAGAGATAATGAGGGAGGTTCGCACAATTAAATGACGAACACCTTTATCGAGTAGGAGGAAACGGCTGTACCGTGTTTCTCCCAGTGGGAGGTGAACTGGGATATCAATGGGAGAAAAAAACAACAGATCATTATCTTTGCTCTCAGGCAACATCCAATTGGTAACGGCACTGCTCGAGCACGGCGCTAACATCGACTTGTGCAATCAGGTTTGTTAATTTTGATGTTTTTTCTAAGAAAGCATCTAACGCTCGAATCAAGTAATATAGAAGAGTTGCGTCTTAGCCTCTCCATGAAACACACCTTGTCAACATCAGTGGGAAATTAGTCCTTTCTCAAAGGTAATTTACTGAACTTCTCCTCTTCTTCTTCCTGCCTTGCTATAATTGTCATAATATTAATTTTATTTAATAATTTCGGGCAAAAAATATTGTATCTTCACTATCAGGTCGGCATGACCGCCTTCCACCAAGCCTGTCGAGAGGGAAATCTGAAGGTATTCGAAGTATTGCTGCAGAGGGGAGCGGACATCCATAGATTAACGTCAGTTTTCTTTTTAAAATGGACTAATTTATTACTATATTATAAAAAGTTATGCGTTTCCGCTCTCATTCCGAGCTTTCCGAGCTCACATCAGTAACATGGCGGTCAGACGTTTCAGCAACTAGAGTCATTCTAGGGAACATGAGAAACGTAATCATACTTTGGCGGTCGGTTGTAATCTCCAATTAGTTTAGTGTCGTGATGGTGAACGAATAGATGTGTTCCTCTCAATTTGATCTTTGATCTCTTCCAGGTATCTCGGCTCTTCTGCGCTCACACTCGCTGCCAGCGGAGGCCACGATCAGGTCAGCATTTATCGATCAATATTATATTATTATTTATCGATTTTATAGAAGTTTATGCATCGCACTGCATCCCTGAAAACGTACCAAAATGAAGCCGTCCGGGGTTTAGTTTATTTTTAAAAAAGAGAAGCGGACCTATGAATTTGGAGAAAGAGGTCAAAGGTAAAAATATCATTTCCTCAGATCGTGCGTAAGCTGATCAACCTCACGGTGCGAACATCCGGCTGCGAGGGTTACTCTCCCACTCCTCTCATAGCAGCGTCCTTCAGAGGAAATCCCGTCACACTCAGCCATCTGGTCAAGATGTGAGTATTGCTTAGTGATTATGTAATTCATTGTTTTCTATCATATGGGATCTTATGCACATTTTATCTTTTCTTATTGGTGACTTATTGCATAGTGGTGATTATTTTTATCTTCCATCTATTCAATATGTGGGTGATTGTATTACCTAGTCATATTGCAATTTCTTCTCTTCCGATTTCCTTCAGAATACGATTTGATCAATTCAGACCAAACATTTGCCAGAGATAACAATACAGATTGCATAGTGCTCGTGAAATCCAAATTATTCCAGCGGAAAATCTCCGATCAACGAAGTCGTCGAGCGGCTGAACAACTTGTCTCCGCTCACATGTGCAGGTTAGGGGACTGGTCTTTGAGTTTCCACTTCTCAGATTGATCTTTTCTTAATTGTTGACTAGTAATTGTAGTCTGTCAAACATTTGAACTTAATATTTGAGTTTATTTAATTTGAAAATTTCATCGTTATTAGCGAGTGAAAACACTCCTAGAAAATCTTTTTCATGCAAATCCGCTTACACCTTCGTGAGATATGGCGATGTAGCCTCAAAAACGGTAGTTACAGTACTCTTCAGCCTATGAGTAAAATGAAAAATGATTGTCACCATGATGATCAGCACCCTTGAAAACGTAAGTTCCCTAATTTTGAGCATACATTTAATTTTCAGTATACATCGTTTTTATTGATTCTTACGCGAACAGCCTCATATAAGATTGTTGGAGTGTGTAGATGTCGACATCTAAGAGAGTTCGCGCTCTGTGTACCATATCTGATCTTTGATCTCTCTCTCTCTCTTCAGTCCTCTGCTCCACTCGTCCGATGATCTCTTGTCTGCTCGAATTGGATGCAGACCCGCATCACATTGCACTCAAGTAAGCACTAATTATATTTGTAAATCTATATGAGATTTGCTCTGCAAGACACATATGCGTTCGCGCAAATGGAAGGCGCGTTTCATGTGCAATGATCCAGTGCACTTACAACACACCTTGAAAACTGCCATTGGTATCTCGTGTCGATAGCGCTATGGTGAAAGTATAAATGGAATGTGCTATCCAACGACTACCTGATCCTGCCATTTTATGTGCGTATGAGACAAGTTGTGCTCTAGTTTTATCGAAGTGCATAACGTAGCTCCAGGACAAAGGCGCACAAGTTTTCTACAAGACACTACTAGACAGACATTGTCTACCCAGAGCGGGAAGTCTCCAACTTTCCTTACTCTGGAGACATTGTCTCCAACTGAGAGAGCATGCAGACTCGAGAGAGCAGGCGAGAGATAGTGAGAGATGATCTCTCGCTTTTGCATGCTCTCTCAGCTGGAGACAATGTCTCCAGAGTAAGGAAAGTTGGAGACTTCCCGCTCTGAGTACTTGTCCAATTTGTTTCGAGCTGCGCATTTGAAATTGTCTCATTCGTTCCGAACGGTTGGTTTTCAGATTAAATAAGTTATTTCAGATAATTTCCGGGTCAAAATATTAAGTGTAATATTTTTCGTAGTATCATATTATTGCTTACATATTTGCTTACATAGGCCGAGGTGAATGTAAGTTCTAACTCCGTTTTTGCATTTGTATTGAGTGACTTAATCTCACAACTCAGATGAGTTTCATGGCACATTAAATGTTGATAATCGCATAACCAGTGGTTGTGATGCGGGAACAAATAAAATAAACTATTTTTATCGTTAACACATCTCTGCAGAGCTAATCTGCGCCGACTTATTTGCCCGCCTCTCCGCACTTGTTCCTGAAAATTATTTATTTTTGATCTTTCCATAAATTTACTCGCCAGTACCTTTCTGAGTAATGATGTGACCCTCTCAATTATGCATGCTCTCTCGCGCTGTCTGATCGATGAGAGAGCATGTAGAATGAGGAGGGTCTGATCATTACTCTCCGTTCTCTTTCCATTCCTTGCCCCTGACCCCTATCTCGAGGCTTAGAACAGTATTTTATGCATAGCTCAATTCACTTAATTAATTAAATAATTAATTAATTCTAAATTATTTAATTAATTAATTCAACTCACTGGCAGTGTGGTTTGCATGACACCGGGGCGTTGTATTTACGCATGCAGTCGCCATAGCAGCTGAAATATATGGGGAGAGAGATCAAAGATCAGATGAAGAGAGCGCCGTGTATCTATTTATAGTGGCACAGTGCGTGCTGTGGACCTGCCTCGACTAGTTTGTTTTTCCCGCTCTTTTTCATCTCAAAATGTACGAACACGAACTGATCACATTTCGTTTCGCAACCCAGTGAACGTTTTACACGGTAGGCAGTGTGTCTCTAACCGGTGTGAGACCTTGCGAAATCACGAGTGCGGCAAAATTTTCGCTCAGCCCTGGTTCGTTCTTGGAGCATCAGTCTTGCTACATCGAAAAATTTTTCTCGTGAGAATAAAGGGTTATTCGCGAATAATGCATTGTCATTAGCGAATGGGATTATTAGATCTAACAACACTGCTGAGCACTAACCAGTCGTAGCACAGCTTGAATCCTGGATCTACCGTCGTCGTTGATGGCGTTGTTGTTGACGTGGTCGTAGTTCCCTTCGGCTTCGGCTTGATCTTGTTCCAGCACTGTTTCGGTAGGTCAAAGATCTTGGGGAGCGTTCCTGCCTCGGAGTAAGAAGCGAGAGAGATGAGGAGGAGGAGAGAACAGAGGAGGAGGGAGGGCAGATGCATGCTAAATAATAATAATAATGTATTTACGCCCGGGAGAGTCAGACTATAACATGCTCCTGCTGAAACATAGGTGAAACATTCTGTCAATAAATTTCAGCATTCTCATGAAAGTTACACCCAGGTGAGTTTCAAGGGAGCTTTGTGATCGATAATTGAAGAACCGTTCAATCTTTCCACAATATCGGCATTAAAAAATACTAGGTATTGGTATACCTTTATAAAGATGGAATCTCTGATTGCATGTAGATACTTCCTGACCGTATTTCGACCAATAGGTACTTATACATAATTTTGATGCCCAATGGGTGGAGAAGAGTGTTTACATTCTGGAGAGGGGCGGGGAGCGATATTTGGTGCGAAAATGATACATTTCTCTCTTTTATACACAGTGCAGTGATGATCATAGTCCCTAAATTCGGCGACCCCCACGCGGTGCGGAATTTCGGGACTCATGAGCGCACCATTGTATGCACTCTGATGGTCCCATTCTGGACGTTTGATAAAGTTATCGAATCGTGATGGCAATGCGTTCACATCATTCCACAGACCGGTCAACCTTATTGTTACAGAAAGGCCTTTGGAGTGAGAGAGTGTGTGAAATCGAGAGAGACCCTCTCACTTTTGCACACTCTCTCGCTCCAACCCTGGTCTGTATGTTTGGAATCATGTGCGTTTATCATGTACGGTGAATGCCTACAATCGTCTTCTTAGTTGTCGTTGACTGGTTCACACTTGCTTTTGTCGTCTTTTTGAGCGCATCGGTGCACTTGCTCCTGCAAATTCGATATTTGATCTTTGATCTCTGATATTTGAGGCGCTCAGTATCTAGAAGGGCGAAAATATTGATCACGAGTATTGGTTAGTAACAATGGGCTTTCACAGAAGTTTCAGTGAACTTTGATCTTTGATCTCTAATCTTTAGTCTCACTCGCATGGCTCTCTGCATACGACGGGGCTGTTCATCGGAGCGACGACGACTTCGCAGTATTTGAGACAGCTGCAATCTTTGATCTTTAGCCTCTGATGCGTCCAAACTCCTACTCACAAAGAAAAAAACTCTACGGAATTAGAGTTTTAGCTAGAGTTTCAAACTCCTAGAGTTTTTTCTTTGTGAGTATCACAACACTTTTTCTCTTCAAATTCAGCATCTCGATTAGAGAAAGTTAGATATTTGAAATAAGCAGACGTTCTTGAAATGGCGCCAACGTTGAGTATACTGTTCGCCGTGTCGTGCGCCAGGTCAGTTTACTATCGGTGGTGAGTCTTCTACGAGTTGATCGCAGAAGACTCACCACCCATTGCACTTCTCATGGCTGATCTTACCCGCGCACTTCTCCGGCAGGGCGAATCTGCTGTACTTGCTTTGGAAGGGTCCTGAAGCATCGATTTGTGTGGACTTTACGAGTCCGTTAACTAATTTACGGTTCAGGACATCTGTCAAATAGTAAGTGGGAAAGCTCGTTACCGGCGTTTGACAGGTCGATGATAGAAAGAAGGATGAAAAAGGAGGATAGGAGGAGAGTGGAGGGATGCATGCTGAAATGAATAACAGGGATGAATAAGTGAACGAAATGTATTTTTTTTTTCGAATTCTAAGCTCTCACGCTTGCAAGGGTGCTTGAAAACAAAGAACTGAGAATTAGCCTATTTTTTATGGCCATTAGACCCCTAAAAAGCAAAAGATTGCGACCCTGGCAGGACTCGAACCTGCAATCTTCGGATCCGAAGTCCGACGCCTTATCCATTAGGCCACAAGGCCGGGTGGTATTTCAACGTATAGGGAAAGCTACGAGAGAAGGGGGAAGCAAAGGGATGGTGAAATGGAGTGGGGGAAAGATAAATTCGTGTTGAATAAAGACGGTTTTCCAAACTTAATCGACTTTTGGGCAAAATATAAGAGCTCAGAATATTTCCATTTTGCTATTTGACCTCCCCCGAAATGCAAAACAAATGTTTTATCCATTAGGCCACAAGGCCGGGAAGTCGGACAGCTTAGAATCAATTCCACGGTTCTCGAGATGAGGCGTGCCATATTGCAAAAAGTTTCGAAATATTTAGATTAATTTAATTTACTATTAGACATGGAAAATGCAAAATATTTCGACCCTGGCAGGACTCGAACCTGCAATCTTCGGATCCGAAGTCCGACGCCTTATCCATTAGGCCACAAGGCCGGGTGGTGCTTCTTTCCGTAGAGAACGCTATGAGAGTGAGAGAGGGGTGACGAGAAAGGGGATAAAAACGTTTCCCTCTCCCATCCGTCTTCGGCTTTCATAAAAGTAAACAAAATTGAAGAAGAAAACCCAAAATATATACGAGCTAACTTTGTATATGCACTAAAAACAGTTTAACTTCATTGTAAAATAATTTAATTTTACAATTGCATATTTCAGAGGCCGAAGTGCGATGGGTCTGGCAGAGTATCAACGACGATCCGACATCGTCGACATGTTCAGAGACCACACATCTAAAAGGAGTGAGCAAACCTATTTGAATTTTGAAGCTGAGAATAACTTCATTTATTAGAAAATGTAATCTCTGTCGGGTGGGCATGGTGTGCCCCGTTGTTCCTGACCCCTCTCTTGAGACTACGCCTATGGGATAGTGTACACTCCACATTTGCTACACTCAGAAAAAAATTACTTCGTCGCATGCACGAAGTAATTAATTTCTTCTGTGAAAATACACTATAACTGTGTTTGAAGTAATCAATTACTTTGATCGGTGTTCTAGCGTATTTCCACAGAAGTAATTAATTACTTCATGCATGCGACGAAGTAATTTTTCTCTGAGTGTAATTTGATTTATCTTGAAAAGGAAGAAATTGCAGGAATCACAACGGAAACGAAGGATCTGCGGCAATTGATCATCGAGGGAGATCTGACGAAGATCGAGAGATCCATACAGGTGAGACACGCCATTCCACTCCTCCAGAAAGGGGACCCGAGCGAGAGACTGTGTGAAATCGAGAGAGTCCTTTGCACGCTTCCTCGTCCTGGCTCCTCTCGGGACTTGCTGACATAGGTGGGCTCGCTTGCCTTGTAGGAAATTCCATAATACATTTTCAAAAAAGTTATTTCGGGATTCATTATTATTAATTTTCAGCGGAAAGAAATCGTTCCCGACGGCGTGCCACCTACCGTCTTCTCCACTCTCGCGGGGAATATAGTCGCTGTTCGTGTAGTTTGATCTTTAAAGCTCTGATCTTTGTCTCACAAACATGGCAGATTAATCTTAGCATCATTTGCTTCGAGCTTTGCCAGTAGATCTTTGTAGTTTGATGTGTGTTCTTTGTAGTTTGATCCTTGTACTTTGATCTCTACTCTCTCTCCAGCTCCGTCACATGCTCATCGGCATGACTCTGCCGGCGTCGGAGGCCGAACCGAAGCTGCGCCTCGACTCCCTCATGGTGGCTGCACTATTTAGGTGACTACTACCTCCAGAACGGGGTCAGGGGCGAGAGAGTGTGTAAAAGCAAGAGGGTGTTCTCCGAGCTCTCTCAATTCACACACTCTCTCGCCCCTGACCTTTCACTGGTGGTTGGGAGAACCAACGGTATGCGAAATATTGCGGTCGCGATTAGGAATTGAAACTACGCATCAATTTGTTTTCTTTCTCCGTTGTCTGATCACTGACTGCATCGTGTTTTCATTTTCTCTAAAATGTCAAGTCTGTAGTTTGATCTTTGATCTCAGAGACACCGAATTCTGCGAACTCCTTCTCACCAACGGCGCATCGACGGCGGCGATGAACGCACTCGGACAGACGGCTTACGATCTCTACTTTGCATCCACTGGTGAGTGGGATGATCTTTGATCTTGACTACGAAACATGGACTTTCGCATACAAATAAGCCAAATATTTGGATCTTCATATCCTTCATCTTTTTTTCTCGATCAGTCTCGCCTTCGTTAAAATTCAACATGAACTATGAATTCCCCTGTAATTTGTATTTGAGGATGGAGATATTTGTAACGCCTTATCTCTAAGTTTTGCACTGTCTTTGCACTGTCGTGTCAGTATTAACGAAACAGATTAGGCCTGGCATATACATCCAGGCGATGCAGCACGCAGTCATCTGGTATTTAGCGATATTGATTCCATGCGTTCTGAATTTCAGAAGGGGTCAATATTTTGCACCTAATCTCTGTTTGTTTAATGTAATCTGATATTCGATTTCTGACCTTTTTAGTCTGATCTTTGTGGTCTAATCTCTCATATTTGTAGTCCGATCGTTGATCTCTCTCACTTCAAAAGACACCGAGGAGCACGTCCGTGTCGCTCTTTGATCCCTCCCTCCTACTCGATTATTAGAGCGATATTAAACACCTGATCTCCAATATTTGTAGTCTAAACTTTGTATTCTGATCTTTGATCTCTCTCTGATCAGAAGACACGGAGGAGCACGTCCGCCTGGCTCTCTCCGTCTTCTCTCCTCGCAAACCCTCCGTATTCCGACTCTCGGGCAATGCGGGCGCGCTGTCGAAGATGCTGAGCAATAGCAGACACAAGGTATTGATTAATAAATCACCGTTCTACCCTCCAGAAAGGGGTCGAGCGCGAGAAAGCGTGTCAAATCATGAGGGACTCTCTCACTTTTGCACGCTATCTCATCCTGGCCCCTTTCTGGAAGTTTTTAAGGAGATGTGAGGCGATCAGGATGATTGTGGATGAAGCTTTTCAAACATAATAAGTTCATTTTAAATTCTTGTCCTCCTCTTCCATTGTCACTGTCATTGTCAATTGTCATCATCTCAATCATTGTCATTGTCAGTTCGGTATGAATTCCTCCGGGTCGGACTCTCACACGGCCGTCGTGCGCATGCGGGACGTCTTCAACACGAGGACGGGCACCTGGGCGGTCGTAGGGAGGAAGAATAGGGTGAGGAGGGAAGAAATCAAACTATAGAATCCGGAAGATCAAAGATCAAACTGTTATCCGGTAGATCATAGACTAAACTACAACACGGTAGATCGTAGACTATGACTCATAGACCAAACTACAATACGGTAGATCATAGATCAATTACAATAAATTAACGTATTCTGCAGAAATTGCTGCTCGCCGAGGACCTGATCAGAGGCAAGCGAGAGTTGGCGAAGCGTAAGGACAGCAAGAACCTCAATCGATTGATGGAGGTCACCAGGAGTCTCGTCGAGGTATACGGTAGTCGAGGTATACACGTCGAGGTATACAGTAGAGGAGACGGTATATTGTTGTCGAGGATAGTCCTGTGTATGCTTTATCGACGCCCGAGAGCGCAACGAGAAAATGTATCAATCATGAGGTGAAATCAGTAAAGTATGTCATTATATAAAGTAGGGGATAGGTTAAAAGATAGGCGAAATCTGTGCATGGGTAAATCAATCGTCTGTGGATGCATACTGTAGATAGACAACGGGGCCAGACGGTGGGTCACAGTATAAATTCCTTGCAGGAATCGCAATCCTTCTCCGCAGTCTGCTTCTACGACGTGTACAGCAGGGACACGGATCCGAGGAGTTCGCAGGTACCTCAATTTTGGAAAATTCTAAACCTCTAGAAATGGGTCAGAGTGAGAGAGCGTGTGCAAAAATGAGAGAGTCATCTCTCGATTCTACACGCTCACTTCACAGCCTTTCTGTAAGGTTGATCTGTCTATGGGGCTTGTAAAAAGGCGACCATTGATTGATTGGGCACTGGACCAGGCACGTCGATCGTTTTATGCTCCTCTCATTTCAGCAAATATTCCGCCAATTATCTCTCAGAACTGTCACAACTTTCTATAATAACTTTTTGAAACGTATCTGAGTTGTCCTCCTCTCTCACCCTGACCCCTCTGTAGGTTTGGAATTAGGGTGGCGAAATCAGTGCAGTATCGATACACAGTGCATTCTCAGTACGTGCACTGAGTAGTACACCTGAGCATCGATACACTTGAAAAAGCGAGAGTGATGTACTGAAATGCACTGTGCACTGCAGTACATGCGCCCCGTGCACTACCAGTGCACTAGTGTACTGCTAGTACACTACTCGTTGTGGGAGAGCGTGTACTGCAGTACACAGTACATTTCAGTACATCACTCTCGCTTTTTCGAGTGTATCGATACATTTGACTTCTTCAAAATCAAGTACTGCAGTGCACATGAGACTCAAGTGCACTGCAGTACTGTACTGCTATTAGCCACCCTATTTGGAATCATGTGGGCGGGGAATGGGTGAAGGCGGCCATTGTTGGCACCCATTCCTCACCTCTGCATACTCATCACTATTTCAAATATTCCTACATTCATTGTAGACCATCGACACCGACCGATTGCCGAAAGGAGAGCTGGATCTGGCCGTGTTCAGGGCTAATTCATACGTAAGCATACGGTACATCGGGTTACGGTATCTGGCAATGTTTTGCTCATCTTTTGTAGATTCCACTCAATTGTGAGTTAGGTAATTCAGATCAATGTGAAACAGTGCATCCAATTCAATACGTGACCCAAGTAGTACGGTAGATCCCGTTACGGTATCCGATGGGTTACAGTATCGTGCATGCAGGGGTACCGTGGTCGCAAGGGTGGCGAGCCGCAGCAGCCGCAGCAGATGCAGCCACTCTTCGTGCCCATCGTGCAGCGCACGCCCTACTCAAAGTACGATATTGATGAAGAAGTAGTCTCGTGACAGATCCAACAATAGGTTGTGAAAAACAGAGAAGATACCCTATCCTTCCATGCAGTCCTTTCCTCACACCATAATTTATTATACAGCATCCACCCCCCCCCCACCGTACCCTCCATTACAATATCCACTACCGTATCCCATCCCTATCGTACTCTCTTACAGTATTTCATTCTACCGTACCCTCCATTACAGTATCCGCTCCTCCTTCTCCCGTTCTCCGGGTGTGAGCGGGGCGGGAGACATGCTACTGGACGTGCCCCAGCAGACGAGAGTGAGGAGATCGGAGACGACTGGAGGAGGCACCGCGATTAGGACGACGCCTAGGTATACGGTAGGGAAGGATTACGGTAGACAAGGGTTACGGTACACTATCGATTGGAAAGCTACAGTGACAATCATAGTCGGTATTATGCCTTACGACCACACCGAGGCACAATGATTATGGTAGATCGGATTATCGATTACGGTAGAGTGGATTATACGGCAACCAGATTACGGTATTTATCGATTTACTGATTGGAAAATTGTGGTATTAAGGCTACAATTAATCGTTGGTATGCGTTAGGACAACACCGGGGTTTATTAGGATAGAATGGTGTGGTATACATATAATCAACTTCAATCGATAAACTGACAAGCTACAGTACTCTCTTACCGTACCCCGTTGCAGGATGCTCAAGAAATCTCGCGAGTCAGTCACATCGATCGATTCCATCGGCAGCGTTCGCTCACTGGCCATGAGCAGTCTCTCGCCACTCGAAGAGAGCAGCACCACACTCAGAAGGTACGGTAACTGAGTACCGTATAGCACTAAAGTAACCCCGAAAGCTACCGCACTGTACTAATATACTCTCGGAGTTCGAAGCTCGACTGCTCGAAGAGAAGGTACGGTAGCCAACAAGCACTATCTGTTTTTCTCTGACTCTCTGTCTCTTATCTGCTGCAATACCCGATCGATCATGATGCCGTAATACGAACACAGAACAGGCATCCATAGTACCGTAAACCGCTACAGTAACCCCCGAAAGCATAGCTAAAGTAAACCTCTACAAAAATGGGAAACCACTACAACAATTTGTCTGCAGTTTTCCCCTGTCAGTGTAAACAGTCAATACAGTAACCCCCGCAGACACACCTACCGTAATCCCCCTTTGCAAACCGTACCTCTCCAGTTTCCGATCGACTCCCCATCTGGGCGGCGTTCCCATGCCTCCTCCCCGCCGCTCCTCGCCCTACTCCTCCCGCATTCTGCGTGGCGAACTCGCGCCCAGTGCAGGTATACTGTAGCTCTACAGTATCGATTTCCTTCCACAGTTATGATCAGTATTTAACGAATGATCCTCTTTATTTCAGTCTAGTGCCTTATTTTGATGGAGTTCTTGACGAACCCGCATGATTCTCGTTTCACCTTGACCTCTTGTAGGACGTCACGAGAAATCCTCAGAAATATGAAACGCCTTATTTCAGATTCCGTAATGGCGGAACTCCGTCGTCAGGGACTGCAACGGATCGTCAACATTCTTGAAGAGCAGGTATTCTACTTCCACCATTTGATCTTTGATCTTTTGACCCTTACCTTTATGATTTTCAAAAAATCTAAAAGATGTATAAGCACAACAAACGAGCTTTTTAAAACATTATAATCCTATTTGTTTAAATCTGGTCTCGTATTTAGAGGACATGATTAACGAACCCGCATGATTCTCGTTTCACCCTGACCTCTTATAGGACGTGAGCGAGGACCAGTTGATCAACGACTTCAACGAGCGGGACTTCCTCCAGATGGGCATTAACTCTCCCAAGGACATCGAGGCACTCAAGGCCGTTCAGTCAATGTTCAGACGGAAATAGCGAATGCACTAGGGTTGTCTTATTGGAATCAAATGGAATTGGAAAACAGGGAAAGCAACGGAATGCAGACCAAAACGTGTGCGAGAGAGTGGGCGAAATCGAGAGGGATAAGTTCAATTCCAACAATTTCCAATAAGACAACCCTAGAAAGCACTCGATACTAGTAACGTGTCTTACGTCGTCGTATACCAGTAAATTATTGTTGCTCGATATAAACATCAGATTCATCTTTATATCAAGCCATCTTGCATACCTCACCATCAGCAGAGAGAATTACGGAAAGTCCTCGGGAACAAAACAACAACTTTTCGGGGATAAAATTCAATCGGGGGTGCAAAAGAACAAATACCGGGGGACATTCGATAAACGAATAGTGGGCCTAGTGCAAAAGTAGGTCGAAACAACATAATTTAGACATAGCTCAGTGCTTTAAACCCCAAACAAAGATTTTTAAAAGAGGGAAATACTCGGTGGAGAACTAGAGGGGCTGCGAGCCCACGGGCAGTCAATCAATCGATAAGATGGTGACGTCATCGTATCTTCGATTTACAGTTTTCAATCACTGTCGCTGTCCTCCTCATCCTTCTTTCCTCCGGCCTTTTGCCTGCTCGCCTCCTGTAATCAATACGTAGGTCAAATGGGTCTCTCGCAAGGTCGCAATTAGCATAGGGCAGGGCACGTAAAGTCCTTCATGTGTCTGTCCTGCATTCTCCGCTATGTTAATCGGGTTTACATGCAAAGTGCAGAAGTGCCTATCTTCGCTAGCGAAGACCTATTTGTCGTATGAATCAATACCATATTTATTACAGTGTTCTCATCAACACAGTACATACTAGTGATGTTACATCGAACATTTCTATTCGCGAACAACAATGGTTATTCGCGAATACTCTTTGTTATTTGTGAACAGACTAATTCGATCTAACAAAATAACACATCCACCGTACCCTCCAACTACCAATCAATACCCTCTCCCTACCGTACCTCAGCGTCCATCTCCGCGTCGAGACCCTTGGGGGCGACGAGTCCATCCTCATCTCCGCTCTCCTCCTCATCCTCGTCCTCGTCCTCCTCGGCTTCCTGAGCGGAAAAAAAAGATTAATACAGTAGTACGACAATCAATAAATCAATACGTCTCAGGGACACTACTGTAACCCTAAATGAGATGAATCGCCAACTGACCAGATCGAGCATCTCCATCTTCTTGCGCATCTCCTCGTCGTCGAGGTCGGAGACGACGCGCGCCTTGAAATACGAATCTATTTCATGATGCGCAAATTTCATGGGGTACACATCAGTTTTATGCACCCTTTCATAACTTTTTTCCTAGTGAAGCTACAACTTCCAAATTTGATACACGGATTGCAAGCCACGTTTGGAACATTTTCCTTTTGATTGGACCCTGTATCAAATTTGGAAGTTGTAGCTTCTCTAGGAAAAAAAAGTTATGAAAGGGTGCATAAAACTGATGTGCACCTTGCCCCCATGAAATTTGCACAGCATCAGACTCTTTCTATTTCGAAAAAAAAAATTTCTCGCCCATGTAAAATCCATCGTACAATGATAAAAATTACTGCAAATAATAATTAAAAAATAAGAAAAAAAAATTAAATGGGCTACAATTTTATTCTCATTCTTTCGTTATTTAATCAAGTGATTGGGAAATACCAATTCATCTGTGCACTCACCGCTTCCTTGATGTTGAACTTGCCGCCCTTGGCCTCGATGGCGGCCTTGATGATGTCGAGGCACGCCTGCACCGACGCCAGACCCTCTCAAGAAATAGAGATCAACGATCAGGCTACAAACTACAAAAAGTGAAAAGGCCACCGTATCGAAGACCCCGCTCACCTTCTCTGTCGAGTGTGGAGGCCGTGACGACAAAGTGGGGCGCCGCGATCAAGTTGATCTGCAAATAATTGCTAACAAATAGTAAGCTAATAGCGATAATAGGATACTGCATAGTATTAGATACCAAGTAAGGGGTGTAAACAAGTAAAGGGTGTGAACATGGCGAATGGATATGACATTTACAAATTTAAACGATCATACAAAATGTCAAAATGATACTTCCTGTGTTCTTTTTTTGGCTATTTGGTTTGATCGTATCGTTTTATAAACGAAATAGGGAATGAGTACCTTGATGGGGAATGCCTCAGTAGAGCACTTCTTGCCCTCTCCCAGTGCCTCCTTCACCGCCTCGATGCCCTCGTAGGCGAAGCACGAGACCTGCAAAGTCGATAAATATTACTATCCCATTATCGCATACTAGACAACCACATCCGATAATAAGAATAATTAGAACAATATTGGGTATTTTATGAAACAATTTCAAGTCATTAATATATCTAAAATATTTTGAATAGATTAATGTATGCGACAGCACCGAGGGGCACCCCTCATTTACACTGTTACAGTTTTTATGAGTTCTTGTGGCGGAATAAATAAATAATCAATCGATTACCGTACCTCGATATCAGCTCTGATCTTGACTGCCTGCGGCGTCAGTCTCTTTCTGATGTCCTCGATCAGCTTCTCCTTCACGTCGTCAGTGATGTCGCACTCGTCGAGCACCGTCGGGTCACTGCAATTATAAGTATTGGGTTTTACTCGTTAAAACAGCAGTAATGTGCATATTGTCAATTGTGAAAATTCCAACAATTATGAAACTACAGTGAAACATGAATCAACTTGGGGAATAATTAAATCGAAAATGATAATTAATAAAATAACGGACGTGATGGCCTTCTTGAAGACGTCGAAGGCAGCAGCTCTCCTCTTCTCCTTCTTGTCGAAGTGCCATGCGGTGCGGTTGTACAGATCCTGAACACGGACGGTTTGAAAGATAACTGTGTGCAATAAACCGGATCGATAACAGAAAAAAAGTTTGCGACTCACCTCAAGCTGCTCATTCTGGTCGTAGCCCAGCTGCTCGGCGACGTGACGCAGGATGCTGTTGATGGCCTGTAATCGCACGTCGGTTCTTTTCATAAAAATAAATTGGGATGAATTTGGTTTCACCAATTATAAATTGCTAATTGCTAAAATGCTTACAAAAAATATATTTGTAAAAAAAGAGGGGTTTATTATCAAGCTTTGTTGTTCTCCTTTCATTGTTAACATACTCGACTCGACATCCCTTTCGAACAGAAGAAAATATTCATAGTATTCATAATACTTTTTATCAGGAGACGAAAACAACATATGCCGATGAAAATCAAAATCGCACAAACCTTAGCCTTGGCGAATCGCTCCTCGCACTGCAGCAGGTCCTTGGCGTACACTCGACGCTTGGACAGATCAATGTATCCTGGAGTACGATATCATGAAACACCGATTATCGATTGATTGCTCTCTTACCCTTGTCCTTGTCCACTCTGATGACGACGACGCACTCGGAGCGGCCGACGCGGATCAGCTTGTTGACGGAGCGGATGCGTCTGCGGGAGAGCTCCGATAGCAGGATCATACCCTCTGCAATGTGAAATGACGTAGTCAAAATAATTAGAGACCACAGAATAATCGTACACAGTTTCTCATTTCATTCATTCTCGTTTCTGTCAGTCGTCGAGAGCGGTACCTCTCCATTTTGCTCTGATGAGTGAGAAAAATGGAGAGGTAGACTTCCCTAGTTCACTGGACCCCTCGTCTATCTACCAACGATTCGACAAGATCGGAATAAGGGTCCTAGCCGGCCTGGTCACCGTGGAAGGGTATTGCCGTTTGAGGTTGGCTCTTCAGATACAATTTTTCGCTAATTCACAATTTTATTGAAGATTCGAGCTTGGTGGATTCAAAAGCAAGAAAGAAGCGACACTCGTTCGTCCGCACTGTCTTCAGCCTCACGTAACCCCCCCCCCTTTCTTCCCACGTCCACGATCCTAAGAAAGATCTCATCTATTCCTCCAGCAAAAGAAGATGATCTGTGAATGGGAAGAAGACCGATCCTCTACCCCGACCACAGCCGAAATGATTAGTTTACTTTGAGAAAAAAGATCCTGACCTCAAAACACATCCTCACCTGACGTTAACCTCTGACGTGATAAATATCTATACATGTATGATGGTACCCCGTAAGCACTGGCTAAACATGAAATGCACATCGCTTACCCTTGTTTCCGTACTCCATCAGCTGGACGTACGCGCCCATATCGGCGATCTTGGTCACGTTCGCCATCACAACGTCCTCCACATCGGGGAACTGACTGGCATAGTACCGGCACTGGAGAACCATCCTGGATGTATGGATCGGACTACGGCCGAGAGTGTAACCCTGAAAGCGGGTACCCCTACGATCACGTCATACAATGCTCGGAAAAGTAAGCTGATACGGTTTGCATACCGTTTTAATCGATAATAACAGAACTTCATTGTTGCTACGATGAATTATCTTTATTCGCTCTACTGCAAAACAAAACAGTCAACATAATGCGTTGATGGAATTTGATGGCCAGGAAATCTTGCAAAGCCATAACAACGTGGGTCTTTCTAAGAAAAGAAATTGAAGTTGGAGATTACATAAATCAACACAGCTAACGTCCGTCTAACAACTCTAACAGTGGAAAACATTGATATCTTTTCTGAGAGATGCTTGGGGTCTTGACCTACTATGCCAATCGTGGAATTAGATTTGGTTGAGGTTCAGGAGGGTATTCTGGTTGGAGGGGAGGTAGGCGACGTTCTTGGCCTTGGCAAGACGCTCGGCGATCTCCTCAGCTGCCTCAATCTTACGGAGCTCGATCAGAGAATCTCCGGCGTTCTTGAAGGCCTGCAAGCAACAAAATTAGTAACTGCGCATCACCATATCAATATAAATTTGAAGTATATTTAAAATACTAATTATTTATTGCATGTTCTAAACTAAATAAACACTCAATGTGTGCAAGTGAATCAAGTCAAAACGAACGGCAGAGAGCAGCTTGGCGGCCTGGGCGTCTCCCTCAGCAGTGGTGATGGCGGCGATCTTCATCTGCTCGGCCTTCTCTACGAGGTACTTGGCCTTCTCAGCGTCCTGCTGAGCCACCTGCTTCATCTCGACGGCCTCAGTGAACTCGCGGCCGAAGGCGAGGTGGGTCTGCAAGCATGTCAATCAAATCGATCTAGTAGGGCCACAAAAATATTTGTTATCGACCCTCTTTCTTTTTTTAAATAACCGTCACACCCTTCCCGTGAATATCGAATAAATAAATACGCGTACGGATCAGCAGTTTCTTTTCCCCAATCCACACCAATATATTTAACAAGAAGGACGTACAATAGAGATATCGTCGAGCAGAAGTCCGAACTGGGCGGCGCGCTCGGCGAGAGCAGCCGACACCTGCTTTGAGACCTTCTCACGCTGAGTGATCATGTCCTGAGCATCGAACTGCGCCTGAAAATAGAACATTAGAATTAATAAGGCCTTTGAAGTTGTATAGTCGCAAGAAAATTATAAAGCAACAAGAAGCTTACCACGACAGCCTTGAGCACTTCATTGGTGATCGAGGGCAGAACACGCTCGGCGTAATCGAGACCAATGTTGAGGTAGATAGAAGGCAGCTTAGCGGGGTCCGGTCGGTGCAGGATACGCAGGGTGATTTGTACGTTTTGCAAATCTGAGAAACAATTTCTTTGCAAGCGAAAATAAAACAAAATGATAATAACTTTACCAAAAAGAAAGATGCGCTTGGCTCACCCTTGGATCCAGTGATGGTGGAGATGGCTCTGGGAGTGGATCTGATGTCGAAATGGATGGGGCGCTGTACCCAGGGAATGATGAAGTGAGTTCCCTCGCCGACGACCTCGTTCTTGACTCCAGAGAAACGATCGAAGATGACGGCGCGCTGACCACCATCAACTGACAAATAAATGGATAAATCAATGAAATTCAACAACGCCGTGTATTAGTTGCACAGTTTTGCCTTCATACCCAACATAACATAACAGATTTCAAGGTGAAAACAAAGTAATTTCTGAACATGAAACAAACCGTTGTAGAGGGCGGACTGTGCAACACCTCCGGCGACGGCAAGACCGACTCCGAGCGATCCAACGCGCGACAACAGCTTCTGAGCAGCAGCGGCCATGACTCTGTAACATCCCAGTCTTGAAAAGTACGAAAAATCAGTAGGAAAATAAATAATAACGAGAGAAAACGGGTTGATTTCGTCAAAAAAAATTTGGTTAACTGCAAACTGAACGAAGTAGTTGAAATGAAATGGTCTTATTTGGAAATGCCTGAAGTGCAGGAAAAACGGACTCAAAAAATAAAATTAGTTTTATTAATATATTGTTCTATTATATCGTTAATACTACACAACTTATACGATTAGGTAAGGTGTGACCCATTGTTGTTTAATATAAAAAGTAATAATGTTTTGTAATTGAAGAGAAATTAGGTCTTAAGTGGAAATGTTGTTCCTATGTTTAGCAGATCGAGGATACTGTAGGGCATTTCTGCTCAAAAAGAATTTCCCAAAATCACATCTCTTTTTCCTTTTTTATGTTTGTAAAGCAAGTTTCATATTTAGTTCCGTGATTTGGTTATTTGCCCCTTTCACTAGTTCTTGCGCGTTTGGCATTTATGTATTCGAATTTTTATGTTCGGTATGTATAATCCAGTGTAATATTTCTTTTTTTCTAGGAATGGCCACCTCAAAGAAGAAGACCAGAAAGCTTAGAGGACACGTGTCCCACGGTCACGGTCGTGTGGGTAAGCACCGCAAGCACCCGGGAGGTCGCGGTAACGCTGGAGGTCAGCACCACCACAGAATCAACTTCGACAAGTACCATCCTGGATACTTCGGAAAGGTATGCATAGTAGATGTCGATTTTGTTTTCTGTTAGGCTCCCTGCGGATGTGTAAATTGGGAATTGCTCCTATTCATTTATTATTCATTATAGGTCGGTATGAGGAACTACCATCTCCGCAAGAACCGTGAGCACTGCCCTACGATCAACATCGACAAGGTCTGGTCTCTCGTCTCTGAGGAGTACCGCCAGCAGTACGAGAAGGTCACCGACAAGGCACCCGTTATCGACTGCGTCTCCGCCGGATACTTCAAGGTACGCTTTATTTCTGCTCTGTAGATCTCGGATGCACGATTTGAATTATAATTTTTTCGCAATTCACTTCTTTTCTCTTCAGGTCCTCGGAAAGGGACTGCTCCCCAAGCAGCCCGTTATCGTCAAGGCCAAGTTCTTCTCCCACACCGCCGAACAGAAGATCAAGGCTGCCGGAGGAGCTTGCGTCCTGGTCGCCTAAGGCACCGTTGTTGATTTGGCCACATGTAATAAAGTATTACATGCTTTTACCTGTTCTGGTTGTGTGTTGTATCCCAATGGTTCATTACCATTCAATACCTGTGCGGCTTTCATTGATTTTCATCAATGAGTCAAATTTAAGCACTTGCCGCAAGTGTAACGTTCTCCGTGTGAGCTAAGGCATCAAGCAACGTACACTCCAGACAAGATGTCGACCATCGAAGAGCAGGCTTGCGTCTACGCCGCCCTCGTCCTCCAGGACGACGATGTGAGTTGCTTCTTTTTAATTTCAAAAATGATATTCATTTTTTAGGTTGCCATCACCGGCGACAAGATCGCCACTCTCCTGAAGGCCGCCAACGTCACCGTTGAGCCCTTCTGGCCTGGTCTCTTCGCCAAGGCCCTCGAGGGAGTCAACGTCTCTGTGGGTTTAAGAATATGTACATTTTTTGGTGCTAGTGTTGACCGAAATTTCTTTCGAGATTAAAAATTATGAATTACAAAACAGTGAACGTAATGCATTATTTTCGGCTTTCATTGAATACATGAGTGAGCATCTCTACTTAATGATTTAACTTGAATATATTTGTTTTGCAGGACCTCATCTCCTCCGTCTCGTCCGGAGTTGGAGGCGGAGCCCCCGCTGCCGCTGCTCCCGCCGCCGGAGCTGCCCCTGCTGCCGCAGAGGCCGCCCCCGCCAAGAAGAAGGAGGAGGTCAAGGAGGAGTCTGAGGACGACGACATGGGCTTCGGACTTTTCGACTAAGCTCCAGACCCTCCCCACTAACTGGGAAACAACTTGGATGGATCCGTTACATCATGTATCCGATGTTGTTTGTTATTTTGTTATTGGCAGATAAAACGCTGTCAATTTATATCTGAGTAACAACAAGGAAAGACTCGGGGAAGGGTACTCGTTCACAGATAAATCATGCTACTTCAGGTAGGTATGCTGTATTAACATGTCCGTTTGCGATAGCTTCATTTGGTTGCTTTCTCGATTGTAGTCCTTTTTGAATTCTCTCCATGCGACTGAGTTTAAGAACTGAAATGATTTTTTTAGCTTTAACATTTGGCAGCATCTAATACCCGTTCTCGAGTCCACGAAAATTGTTTTGTTCGAGGTATTTGAGAATTTACGAGGTGCAGGTGTCGGCGGAATTGAAGGGGGAAGCGGCAGTGGTCGTTGCGGTTGAGGTGACAGTTCGCCCAGTATTCCCGTTTCTGAAATTGAAATGGATCCTTCCCACTCGTTTAGTTCATTATGATGTTAGCCTTGGAAAGATTTGAAAACTAGAACATAAAGATAGGAGGACGCGTGCTCACCCGCTACGTGATGCATGTCTCCATGGTCGGGAGGCAGTTGGTGTGGATGGAGGGAGTCCTTCATCGAAGGCTCCCTGGAAGAGGCAATGAAGACATCCGACGACAATCTATAGCACTTTATTATCGAATACTTAAAATACGGCACTCACTCTCCATCGTTCTCTGCATTCTCAAACTGTCGACTAATGGGTGACGTCACTTCCGGTGAGCTTGGACGACGTCGAGCGGGAGCGACGACGACTATCGTATCATCGGGCACAAACACGGGATTGTTCAATCCCGAGGGTCCGGGTTGGTCATGAGGCTGGACGGTGACGACCTCGTCCACTGCCGTCTCCTGAACGCCGGCCTCACGGTCGCGTTCTTCACGCTCGCGTTGCGCAGCGCGTGCAGCGCGCGCGGCCTTATCGCGCACGATGCGCTCCTCTAGGCGGCGCCGCGCCTCCGCGACGCCAACGTCGAGCAGGACGAACTCGGAGACGACCTTGTCGACGAAGGATTTGAAGCCCTCGAGGAGGGGATCGTCCACCTTCTTCTGACGAACGGTGAAGGGAGCCGTGGAGGGTTTGGAGGAGTCGAGCTGAAATGAGGGGAAGAGTGTATTATACAGTATCCCGTAGCTCCCTATTCGAGCCACCGTTAATTAATGCATGCTATCGTATCATACTGCTTTAAACAGATACTGTAGTCTACTGAACCTGGTTTCTACTGTGAATTGAATGTATTATGGTAGTAAGATACGGTAGGATAGACGAGAGTACGGTATGGTGCAATAGGATACGGTTGGGCCCACTAGAATACGTTCTGATTCAGTATTATACGGTGGGACCCACTAGAACACGGTCTGATAAAGTAGGATACGGTGGGATTCACTATAGTACGATATGTTGAAGTACGATACGGTAGGGCCCAATAGAGTATGGTATAATGCTGTACATTACGGTAGGGGACAATAGAGTACAGTATGATGCAGAAGGATACGATGGCACCTACTAGACCAAGGTATGATGCAGGCGCTTACTGTAGGACTCAATGGAGTGCGGTATTATGCAGTAAGATAGGTAGGATCTACTTCAGTACGGCATGTCGCAATGGATTACGGTACGACCCACTAGAGTACGCTATGATGCAGTAGGTTACGATAGGACCACATGGATTACGGTGTGATGTAGTAGTCTCTGGTAGGGCACACTCGATTCCGGTATTATGTAATAGAATTCCGTACGATCCACTAGAATACGGTTTGATGAAGTACGGTTACGATATGGACGCACTAGAGTACGGTATTATGCAGTAGGATATGGTGGGACCAACTAGAGTACGGAATAGAATACGGTAAGAACTCCTAGAGTGGGGCATCATGCTATACGGACACGGTAGAACACATTTGGGTACGGTAGGTCAACCGAGGGGCACACTCACATAGCCATCGTAGGTGTGCATGCGCGTGATGTGGAAGCGCTGATCGACGTTGAAGGGCGGCTCATGCAGGCCCATCTGTAATTTCTAGTTTGGTATCTGCTCTCAAGTCTTTGTGGTCTGATGTCTGATATTTGAAGCCTGAACTCACTCTGGCGACGAAAGTGATCTCGTCGAAGTCGGGGTCGGGCCGATTGAGGACGAGCATGATCGGCTTGCCGTGCACGTCTTCTCGCGCAGCCAGATCCTGGAGTATGTAGTTTGGACTTTGATCTTTGTAGTTTGTTTGTATTTTGATCTACCTTGAGCAGATCGGCGGACTCGTCGATCGTCGATGCGTTCATGTCCTGCAGGTTGACGATGAACATGACGGCGTGACACTGTAAAGACAAAGTCGAGATTAGACTCTTGTTTTTGGGTTTTTGTAGTTTGATCTCTGGGGCTTGTCTACTGATGAGGCCCGCCCCCAGGGAGGTGGTCAGTGTCTATCCCAAGGGCCGAAACACTGATCGTCATTTCTTTAGGCTTTGATCTTTTTTTCTAGTGTTGACTAGCTAAATAGATTTGCAAAACCGTTTCACATAATATCTGATCGTTCCTTGCAGCCTGTAGTTGGATCTCACCTCGGCCAGGTAGTTGTACCAGATGTTGCGAATCGTCGGCCGACCACCGACGTCGAAGATGCCCACGTCGAAACCCTGAATGGAGGAACTAATCTGACAATCTCCAGAAAGGGGTCAGTGGAGAAAGAGAGTGCATGAAGGTCCTCGCACCTTTACATACTCTCTCATTCAGACGCCACACATGATGCCAAACATACAGACCAGGGTTGGAGCGAGAGAATGTACAAAAGTGAGAGAGTCCCTCTCGATTTCACACGCTCTCTCACTCCAAAGGCCTTTCTAGATGGCTGACCGGCCTGTGGAATGATGTGGCCATTTATGGAGGTTCGAATTTGTGATGGGAAATCAAAGACCAAAGGTCAAACTACGCAGATCACTCGCTGACCTTGTCATAGTTGAACTGGTGCGCGGAGAAGCCAACTGACGATGTGAGGTCCTTGGGCGGCTCTGAAAAATGATCTCGTTGTACTCTCTAATCTCCACAAATGGGTCAGGAGCAAGAGAGCTCTCGAAATTGAGAGGAACTCTCTCGCTTCATCTCACTCCTTACCCCGTGGTTCGGTGTTTCACCGGGGTTTGTAATGCGAAACGAATGCGTAATTGCCTACGTCAAAACTTTCGACAGCTGAATTGTCTCTGCTACGAAAACGGTTCAAATTTCAACGACTTTGCTGACGATGTTTCGCACGATTTCATTCTGATAATTTCATGCGTCATAAGTTCATTTCCCTAATAATGTTTGGAAACCACGAAAAAGGGAGTAGGATAGGGTTAAAAGTGATAGAAACCCTCCCGCCAAGTATGAAACAAACAAAAAAATGCAGACATTCACTGTTTATTGTAAAGTAAATCGATGCGGTAGGTCACTGCGCTCACCTCCTCTCAGCAGTTTGACTGCATGTGTTTTGCCCGCATCTTGCACGCCCAGCGCGATCATTTGGATGGTTCTGAAGCAGAAGCATCAATCGATAATTGACTAGAGATGGCGATTCCTGGACCCTTCCTTGGGATACACTTTCAACATCACCAGAATAAATCAACGCGCCTTTCAACCTTTTTCTAGCACTAATAATCCAACATTTCAAATTGCAAAATATATTTAGGAGAAAATGAAAGAATTATTGACCGACCTTTTCGCATTCTTCCGTTTATTCTCGTTGATGCTCAAAGTGGGCGCGGATGTGGCGCCGTTGGCCGCGGCGCCGGCGCCCGTCTTGCAGCACAGTGCGCCCATCAACCGGCGTCTCTTCCGCGTCTTGCTCCGTGAGCCGCGACGACGCGCTGGCGTCGCGCGGCAGAGGCGTGGGAGCTAGGCGCGACCTACCGGAAGGTGCTGACGTCACAGCCCAAGCCAGGTAGTACGGCGCAAGCTAGTCTGAGATGGTTGAAAATCAATTAAATATACCGTGATTTCTTCCGGAACGCAATGAAAATTACAACAATGATGATAAAATCGCCCGAGGCATCAGCGCTGATAAGAGATTCAAAAGATGGGTTCTGCATCAGTTTGCAAGCCGGTCAACCCTACAGAAAAGGGGTTTGGAGTGAGAGAACGTGCAGAAACGAAGTGGACTCTCCCACTTTTCTACACTATCTCACCCTGAACCCCTTTCTGGAGGTTTGGCATCAGAACGGTGGGCAAATAGCCTGAGGCATCACCGATCACAGGAGTGTCAAGCACGGGTTCTGCACAGGTCGACAGGGGGGGGGGGTGAATCGAGAAATCGAAAGATGTGAAAATGCTATCTCCTCTATCGGCCGGGGGGATAGAAAAGCGTCAATCGGAGCCCATGATTCATTCCTCGTTTTATCGATGAGTACCGAAAAAAGAGAGGGAGAGTGTAGAGAACCGCCTGAATCGCTCGTTCTCGTTCTCTGCACTCTCTCGAGTTCACGCGGTCTCTCACCGTGAGACAGAGACAGTCACAATTTCACTCCCACTCGCTCTATCTGTGATAGCCACCCTTTTGAACACTTGGTCAGGTCAGTCAGAGAGCATAGATACGGTGAGAGATGAGAGAGTGCGAGAAGTGAGAGATGGAGACCGAAAAGTTATGACCTACCGTATGTACCGGACGAATTAGATCGCACGTTTTGGAACTACCGTTTTATCCGGATTTTAATTTCGCGTTTCTACTCAGCAGTTGGAAAATACTAGCAATATGAGAAAACGAAAAAAAAACAGATTATCAGAAAGGAGTCAGAGTGAGAGAGTATGTAAAAGCGAGAGTCCCCCTCGATTTTACACAATGTCTGACTCCAGGCCCCTTTTTGTGTAAGGATGACCAGTCTGTGGAATAACGAGAACCGAACATAAATAGGGAAACACTCTGCTTGCTCAGGCGTCCCAGCTTGCGAAACGGGATGGATTTCGAAACGGAAGTCTCGAAATGAGCGAATTGCACTTCCGGTGTCCGCGAAATTCGCGAGCGCAGTGGGCGACGACTCGCTTTCTCGTCCTTTGCCGTCTGCGCCCTCTCCACATCTCCGTGGCGCCGGGCGCTCTCTCGGCGCCAGTCTGGCGTCTCTCGTTGCCGCGCACTCTCTCGGCGTCCAATCGCGCCCGTTTCCATGGCGACTCGGGCGCGGCTCTCTCTCCAGCGGGTGTGAGAGGGAGAGAGAGAGGAACAAACATGCAATTAGAAAGAGGGAAGAATAATCGAGGCAGGCAACTAATCGGGGGATCCGCTAGGAATATGTACCGTAACCCAGGTAAACCATGACGATTACGGAAACAAAGAGATACGGTAGCCATCAATACATCTGTCTGTGTGGAATGTTGTGAATACACAAATATCAAGCCGCATTACGGTCAGTATTCGTCTTTATTAATCTGTGTTCATTGAGTAAACTACGTGGATCGATCGATGGCAAGAGTGGGTACGGTAGCGGGATGAGATGGGTTACGGTAGGAATACGGTAGATTAGACTTCTTCTAGGCGTCCCGCTTGGCAGCGAGCGACGACGCCAGGCGGAACCACGTCGGCGGCTTGGGTACTGTAACGAGTGTACTGTAGGTCATCGCGCGCGCAACGTTGAGCGACTCACGCGCCAGCTGCTGCTTTGCGTCGGCAATGTGGCGCGCGGCCTCGAGCAGGTGCGCCTGCTTCTGCTGCGCGTCGGCACGGCGTGCCACGAGGTAGGCGCGCGTGGTGGCGCACTGAAAAGGCAGCACTAAAGCTCCGCCCCTTTCTTTGCCAGACCCCGCCTCTTCGCGAGACTCCGCCCACCTCTTCTCGCTCTCGCTTCACGCGCTCCGCCCAGTCGCGCAGCTCGAGCAGCAGCTCGGCCTCGGCGTGCTCGATCGCGTCGCCTGATATCGATTGATTAATCTACCGTATCATGCCTACGGTACCTCCCCGAGTATAGATCGATCAGCTACTGTATTCCTACCGTACCCTCGACGCCGTCGCCGACCGCCTTCTCCATGCAGGCAATATATCGATCGAGCATGCGCTGCTCCAGCGCCTGCCGCTCCTCCGCCAGCGTCGCGTTGCGCTGCAAGGGAGATTACAGTAGCACGCGCTGAATACTGTTTCTACCGTAACTCTACAGTATCCTCGCTTGCTACCGTTATCTCTACTAAAATCTACATTTTTAACCAGAAATTACGGTGGCACGTGAAGTATACTATATGGTTACGGTGCAAATATTGCTACGGTACATTTTCGAGCTCTACGACCATATGTGGGATACTTTAACTCACGGCCAGATCGACGGGTCCGGTGCGGGCAACGCGCGGCGCAAGATGCGCGTTGCTTCGATGGCGCGCGAAGCGGTCGTCAATCTCATCTCCGACGCGCACTCTCAACTGGTCACCGTTCTCGTCGAGTTCGCGCGCCGTCGACGTCTCCGAGACGCGCCTGCCGGGCGCCCAGCCACGGCCCGCCACTCCGCGCGCCACGCCGCGGCGCACGCGGCCCACGGCGGCTGCCGCGCGCGCAACCGGATTGGCGGGCGCCGGCGCCTGCACGACGGCTGCGGGCGCCGCGCCACCATTAGCGCCAGCGACTGCGGCGTTGTTAGCATTGTTATTGTTAAGAGGCAGCCACTGGATCAGCGCGTTTCCATTCCAGAACGCCATGATGATCTGAAAAGGTTACGGCAGTTAAGGGGGGCAGGGGTTACGGTAGGACGGTAGATGGAAAATCGATCACCCTCGCTTATGGAATGGATGGGTTATGGTAGATTTGAAAAGATTGATGTACTGATAATACAAAACAGACTTCAGACTACGGTAGATTCGGAATACGGTATTACGGTAGATTCATGAGTGTGGTTCGAGATAACGGTCGATCAAAGATCAAAGATCATGGACCAACCTTGCCGAGTAGTCAATCGAGTAGGGAGAGAGAGAAGAGTGAGTAAGAGGCCAGTGGACCGCCCGAAGCGAGCGCACGAACGGAGAATGCAATGGAGAAGGAGAAGATCTTCGACTCTTTCACCACACGCAAATCAAATTACGTGCAAATCACAAAGATAAATGCCTTTCTCCTTTACAATTGTCACGTTTCCCCCTGTGACTTACAAATATACAAAAAAACAATTAATTAATTAAATTTAAACTACGGTATCACGGTTTGCAAGAACGGAATCAGTTCGCGATGCGGATCGCATCGCAAACTGACAATCATTGGCAACTTGCCAAATTGCGGAGCCTTTTCGTTGTCAACTGATTGCCGCCTTATCGCTGGCCTTTTCGTGTCTTGCGATAGCCAGTCACGATTGCGTCCCTCTCCTCAATCGTTCGCCGTACTTTCGCCGTCTCTGCGACCGCTGCAGCAGCTGCAGCAAGAATGCCCGTCGCCGTGATTACTGGCAAGTTTACGCGCTATTTTAAGGCTAATTAGTGAACTAATTAACCCTCGACAACCTCCAGAAAGGGCTCAAGAGTGAAGAGTTCGAGATTATGGTACTGTGCCCTTTTGTTTTGCTCATTACCGGGCTCCTTACCCGTTTCTTGAGGTTTACCCGCACTGCGAGCTATTCGTCGTAGTTTTCGCCCAATTTCAGTCAATTTCACTTAAATTCAATCTATTCCAGGCGCCTCATCCGGCATCGGCCGCGCCACGTCGATTCTTTTCGCTCAGAAGAAGTACCAGGCGAGTTTGCGATAATTGATTACCGTAATCCTATTATATCGATGATACCGTATTCAGCTCTCGCTCACTGGTCGCAATGAGAGCGCGCTGGCCGAGGTAGTCGATCGATGCGTCGAGGCCGGATTATCTAAGGATGACGTAAGTTATCGTATCCTTGTTGAACAGATTCTCTCTCAGACTAATTTTGCAAGACGAAAATTGCACCTGTTGCTTCTCAATAAAGCAGATCAGATAGACCATTTTGTCGCTTTATGAAACTCCTGGGATGATTACTTTACCGTCAGATTCGCAATTAGTAGGTGATCTGTGGGTGGATCAAGGTGAAACTTCCAATCAATAATTGCAGATTACGGTAACCGCGGGCGATCTCTCGGCGGCGGCCACCTGTGATGCGATCGTGAGCAACACGATGAGCAAATTCGGCCGAATCGATTCGCTGGTGAGTCGGCTACAGTATCCCGACGAGAGATACGGTAGGCCATCGATAAAGCAATCGATCGCAGGTGAACGCGGCGGGAATTCTCACTGCGGGCGCAGTTCTCGATACGCCGCTCGCACAGTACGATCAGGTGTTCGACACGAATGTCCGCAGGTACGATATATTGATCACGTATTGATTGATCTATTATATATTCACAAGCACTCGTCCAAAATAATAAAACGTTCCACTACTAAATAACAGTTATAGCTGCGAGAGAACATGTCAAGCGAGAAACGCGCCTAGGTATAGAAAGAGGGTGCAAATGAACACCAGTAGACGTGTACGCAGAATGTTGAAGCTGCATTATGTTGATCACTAAGAGATTGATCTACCGTATCCCCTTTCGCAGTCTCGTTCAATTGACGCGCGCTGCGCTCCCGCACATAATCGCGACGAAGGGTACGGTAGTCAACGTGAGCAGCATCAACGGTCCGTGTCCGGTAAGTCGCCTACCGTACTCACCTCTCGCCCATTCGATCGATTACTGATTGTATTATTGAAGTTCCCCAACGTGACGTACTACTGTATGTCCAAGTCGGCGGTTGATCAGTTCACCAAGTGCCTTGCTCTCGAGATGGCGCCCAACGGAGTGCGAGTGAACGCGGTCTGGTGAGTTTTCACAAATCGCAGAATTCGAGCACACCACGTTTCTGCAGCCCCGGCGTTACCGTAACCAATCTGCACAAGCGCGCCGGCCAGAACGACGAAACATACGCTGCGGTAGGTCCCACGACGAGTGATTAGATTACGGTAATCTGATTTCAGTTTCTCGAGAAGAGCAAGACCACCCACGCGCTGGGACGACCCGGAGAGCCCGAAGAGGTACGGTATCGAGTCTATGATAGATAATACAGTAACCCTTGCAGGTCGCTAAGGCGATTCTCTTCCTCGCGGGACCCGACTCCACCTTCACCACGGGCGATCTGCTCAGAGTCGACGGAGGCAGAGGCATCATGCACCCGAGATGAAGGAGCACAGTAGACGATAGATACTGTAGGCATACTGTAATCACTGTAAGTATTGATGGACGTGTAACTGTATTTACCTGTACTGATAAATCTCATAACGCCATCGTAAACGTTCCATTTTTCGATATATCTTGTATCACACGAAAGTCGAAAAGGCATGATGCAAGTAGTAAAAGTAATTTAACGAAATTTAAGAAAGCCTCCCAGGAATTGCTATTATCTCGGATCACAGGCAAGCTACACATTGGGATTCGGGGAATAGGAATGAAGGATGTGCTTGAATCAATATTCAAAATTTTTGGAAGTCTATCTTCAAGGGGAGCCGTGGATTTTCAATTGACGCAAGAAAAGTGCGGAGTTCGAATATTTATGTCTATCTCGGTTTTGGTGGGGGATTTAAGAAAAGGCATGTAGCGTTTATTCGTACCTTACGACAATTTAAAGGGTCCAGGCAGTAAAAAAATAAGTTATTTTTAAATAAAAGAAATTCCTGTTCACGGAAGAATGCTAAAAACCGCATATTTTTTGCGATTTTTTAAAAATTAGTTATGAATTTTCAAAGTTTCGCTTTTTCACCACAGCGGGTTACGGTAGCGACTACACCACAATTAGTATCTCCAAAAGCAGCAACTTTGATGGAATGCGATTGTGTTCATGCAGTCAGGGAGTGGTCAAACCCTCGACAATCTTGTTTTTGCAATAATATCAAATCATCAGAGCAAATTAAACAGCTTTCTGTCTTTTCGGAAATAGGTGACGCACCGTTCCAGAGTCGAATTTCAAATTAAAAAAACTAATTGTAAAAAATGCTAAAAATGTAATTTTTTCTTCATTCTCCATTAGATTATAGTGAGAAAAGCTGTATAAAAAATTATGAAAATGAAAAATCTATATTTGGAGGCTGCCTGGTCCCTTTAAACGGCTCATGACACAACACAACACCCCAGTTTGACGTGATTAACGCGTCCAGGCGCGCGCAGTTTCTTATGCGCAACTCGCGCTACTGACGCTTGTATCTCATTCCACTCTCCCTTCCTAACCTTCTCGTTTAAATTTAACAGTACTTTGTTGCTTGCTACGTTTTTGTTCAGAAACTAGTAACTCAAAAGTTAACCTGTATTTTTCAATAGACGTTTTTTCAATAGATTATTTGAGTGAACGTTAGGGTTGCCGGTTCGGTATTGGGCATACCCTCTGGCAGTATCTTCTTCTCTGACTCTCTTCACCTATTACTGCACAGCATCCAGTTGGCACCATTCCAAGAATGTCTCTCGTTGTCTGAACCTCTCGTTTGGCGCGCTCTCTCGTCATGTCTCTCTTTCTCTAACTCGTTCTCGCCGACTCTGCTTCGAATGCTGTGTACTGATCTCTCGCAACGCGCGCGTCTCTTCATAACCTTTTTTCTCTTGCTTCATCTCTGGTTTTCGCCCACCAGTAGTAGTACCAGTGGCTCTCTCACATTCCCATACTCTCTCGTTTTCCACTAGTTGCTCACCTATAGGGTAGACTACTAGTGGAAAGTGAGAGAGCGTGGGAAATTGAGAGGGCCACTGGTACTACTACTGGTGGGCGAAAACCAGAGATATCTCGTTATACGGCAGTTGGCCGCTCTCGAAAAGCTGCGCAAGGAGACACAAACCCGTATAGAGACCAGTGACTCTAAAATATTTTTTTTTGTCACTCTCATCTCTTTTTATTCTCGAACATTTTGATTTTCACCAAATTCCGGTAAAATCAAGGTGTATATTTACCAGCTCGATGTTGCAGGCAAACTCCACCTACAGTATGGAAGAATTGGAAGGATTGCCTAAGAGACCAGTGATCTTTCTTGGCGCTTTGAAGCAAAAAATCGGGAATGATTTATTGAAGAGATATCCAAAGCTTTTCTACGGTTGCGTACGAGGTGAGTAGGCATTCACATGCAGGAAGATACTTACTCGCCGGCATGCAGTATACTCATAGATCAAAAAACTTATGTTCCCAAAAGTCCCAAATGCTTTCAGATTTTACCGTTTTAGAATAAAAATCCGAAAATTATTTCTGATTTTTTGAAACTTCACCCCAAAAAGTCAAAATGATATATGATTTTTCGAAATTATATCTCAAAAAGTTTAAATGCTACCTGTGTTTGTTCCTTTGAACGAACTTTTTGTTCTATGAGTATATTATTTACTTAGATATAATTGATTTGCTGCTCACATGCAAGTAATTTAAGGGATCATTCACTTCCGCACATCTTCGTGCGCACGAGTTAGCAATTTATCAAATAAGTCAGATAGTAAACGCGGGTGGGCGATAATCATTTATCGATCGGACGTTTCGCAAGCTCAGTGACATCATCAGCGATCATAATTACCTCAAACTTGGGTAATTAAAGGTGGTGTTCCACGAACTTTTGGTCAACTGAATTCTCACTGTGGGGTTATCACGCTCGGTTCCCCGGTAAGAGCCCCGCAAACCGCACGTTCAACCGATAAGTTTGAACAGAGTTAATCGAGTTTGGCTCTGTGCCAAACAGACCCTGACGCGCAGGGATTCAAAAATGAGAGGGAGGGATAATGGGAAAAGAGGAGAGAGCGACCGCGCCATTGATACACAGGAGATAAGGAATGAGGGAGCGCGAAATCGTAATACTCCTTCTTTAAACCATTTATCATTCCATGCTTACAGACACGACTCGAGCCGCGCGTGAAGGAGACATTGCTGGGTATCATTACAATTTTGTTTCTATGGTATTGTTTTTTCAGTAACTTATTGCACATAATAATCAAAACTAAAACAATAACCAGATATATTCGCTGTATTTGCATTATAGCAACACTTTGTTACTGGAGTGGCCCGTAACGTCTACGTTGATATCTATTTGATAACCATCTCTACGGTACAAAGTTCGATGCCGTGAAGAAGATTATTGATGAGGTTAGTGTCTCTAATTCAATCATGGTCACCTCCAGATTCCTTGAAGTACGAAGAAATTTAAGAGGGCCACGATTTCCCGGGCCACACTAAGGACTCACCAAATAGTTTTTTTTCTTGGAAATTATTTTTTTCTAAGAACAGTGTGTTATTGAGAGTTTGTTTTCAGGGTCGCTTTTGTTTCGTGGATCTCTTCCAAGAGGATCAAATTCGACGTCTCACATATGTGATGAGATCGCGTCCTATCGTAATCTTCATTAAACCTTCTGGCAAAGAACAGATAATGTCAGGCGGGATGTCGAGGGTGTTGAATCGGTACTAATTAGGGGGTAGAAGTGCAGTACTACGGCACACGTACTGGTCGGTACATGATTTCGAAGAGAGGAAATGTATCGTCACAGTCGAAAAAGCGAGAAATATGTGTCGACCAATGGAAGCATTATCCTTCGAGATGGACTTTTCCAAAAAAATACAATCGAGAATTTCGGCTTTTGCGTTGTGTCGATCCTTATATGAACCGCCTGATTAGGTAGTGCTGTTTCTCGTAGAGTTTGCTCAATACGTATATGGCATTATAGAGCATGGGGAGAGGGCTCAATCAAAGAAGAAGATGCACTCAAAGAATACGAAAGCTGCAAGACCATCGAAGAAGAATTCGGAGATTGGATCACAGGTTAGATTTTGTTTCCCCACGCCATATCCACAATGGCGTTATCGATATTTGAGACAGACGTGCGAACGTATAAGCCAAGTGCATCCAATAAATGGCCAGATTCAGAAATCTCTAGTTCTAATTTTGTTGAAAAAACTATGATGACAATGATGTCATTCAAAGGACGACAGGTAAACGATCCAAAATTGCGTGAAGAAAATATATATTTCTACAACACAAATTCCGTTTTCACCGACAAACGAACAATCACAGTAAATTTTCAGAAACGATCACTGATGCTCAATCCTTTGAGGATATTGTTCAGAGAGTGTTCACAATCACAACAGAATACCACAAGAACGATTGGGGGATTTTCTCAGTTCTGAAAGTCATGCTAAAGTCACGAATGAAGCAAGCTACGAGTTATGCCTTCGGCTCTCCTGATGCTGATAAATATGAGCTCCCCTTTCACGCGTAGGTTATCGTATCCGAATGTACACTGATATATTTCCATAACCACAACTGTATTTGTAACGATTATTGCTTTGATTATGTGATTTCATTTCGATAAAACTCCGACGTTTTCGGAATTCAGTAATTTTAAGTTCTAACTACACAAATCGTAGAGACCGTGCAAAATGTATTTGACTTCAATCAGAAACTGAAGATGAATCCAATCATACTAAAAAAGTTTGGACGTGTCTATAATGCTTGCAAGATTCTAAACGTTGCATTTTTTTCTCGAACATGTTGAAGCTGAGATAACTTGAAGCTTGCACGAGATTCGAATCTTGTTAACGCTATCGTCTCATTATATATAAGTGGCTATACGTGTCTGCCCCATCGATTTATAAGGGGAGACAGCTGGGCGGGCCAAAGAGGATGGGGGGAGACATACCAGGGGGAGGAGGGGAGGCTTCGATTGAGTTGGGGGCCGAGCGCGGGAAGGGGAGGAGAGGGTAGGCAAATGTCGCCCTCTCACCAGGCTCTCGCAAGGCACCCTTGGCTTTATTCGCACACATAAATCGTGCACTCTCGCACTTCACAATCCCAGTGTATTTAGAGATCTACCTTCTCTCAGGCCAAATGAAGTCTAATTCATCGCAAATCGACACATCACCTTCGGATCCTTCTTATTATTTGGTCAAGATTCAGCACATGGCTTGCCAACATGGATCTGTCCCTCGGGTGAGTTATTTTGCCTAATTG
Source organism: Pristionchus fissidentatus (assembly GCA_036245785.1). Classification (NCBI taxonomy): domain Eukaryota; kingdom Metazoa; phylum Nematoda; class Chromadorea; order Rhabditida; family Neodiplogasteridae; genus Pristionchus; species Pristionchus fissidentatus. Next base: position 9,889,519 of record BTSY01000005.1, on the reverse strand, counting down.
AATAGTCCTTATAATCTCTGCGAGAACAGGAGAGCTTCATTTTTTCCAGACTCGTTCCATTCGCCGGTACAGCGACGCTCGTCATCGATGCCCTAGGGCACGGCTTCGGGTTTCTGAAGCCCGGCGAGTTCTTAAATTGTAAAGCAAGATCAGCATGTCATTTTTTTAGAAAAAACAAGAAAAAAGTGATAGATTACGGCGGTCTAACGAGTCCAGTTTTGCAGATCCCTAGACAGACTAGAAACACGAGAATGAGGGTTTGACCCCCCTCTGACCCCGGCCGGGCCAGCGGTGGTAGTTCCGCGATACATCCATAGATGTTTTTAAACGAATCCGGATAAATAAATGTAATCTGGGTAGTTTTTTTTTATGTTCACGGCCGAAATATACCGTACCTGTATCCCTAATTTTGGGCAAAACACAGTTGTCCCACTAGCATTAATAAACAGCTGGAAAATTCCCCGATACACAGACAAGTGCCTACGCATATTCCCGAGACTTTTGTTCTATTCGCCCCCTCCGTGCGAGAAGGAGGGAAAAAAAAATCTAATTTCAGAAATTTTTTTCTCGAGAAAATATGAAGTTTGTTTCTTGCAAGCTCTTTATGAGACCTTCGAGCAATGCTATTTGTAAGGGGAAAATATTTACTATCTCATTGCAGAGACATTGTCCTGTGTGGTCCCGAGCACGCTCACTTACCTGTGTCTGATCGCTGGTATTCTAACCCACTGGAAGGCAAGGCCTTATCCGAAGTGGATTGCAATCCGGGTCAGTTCCTATATGTTATGTATGTGGTCCTGCTTCCTTGTGGTTCGTCGAGTAGAATAAACGCTACTTTATCTACTTAGCAAAAGGTCACGTGAACACGTGAATATCGATTAGAGCAGAGCGAGTTAGAGCGAGTGAGGCTAGCCTAGTTTAGGAAATGCAACAATTGAATTACTAGGCTGATACGCAGGCAGGGATTGAATCAGGCTTTGGCGGGTATTCAAATATAATAGTTGGCAGCGTGCCAAGAGCTATTGTAGGGCGACAATTATGAACTGATTATAATTTATAGTGATAGGAATATTTGATTATTATTGATAATTATTATTCCTATACAACACCTCCCCTTCAAGATTGGCAACGCCGATCTTTAAGAACTTTGGTCACTGGGAAAGAGGTGAGGTGATGAAGAAATATTGGTCGGGAATCATTCTCGGATGATTATTATATCTTGGACGTTCGATTGTGCTCGGGGGACCCTTCACTGCTGCGATGTGGTGGTAGTCGTGATCAGCTGCTTCTCCTCCTCGATGTTGCACTCGTCCTTCCTTCGATTCCGATCTTCTGATCCAGTGGCGGCCATCTCCTGCCCACTCTTGCGCATGGCGGCCATCTCCTGCCCATGTTGTCCTTGTGGCGGCCATCTCCTGCCCACGCAGACGGACGACTTCTCGTCCTTGGTCATCTCCTGCCCACTCTTGCACATGGCGGCCATCTCCTGCCCATGTTGTCCTTGTGGCGGCCATCTCCTGCCCACGCGGACGGACGACTTCTCGTCCTTGGTCCTTGACGATGTATTCTGTTCTCACTCTGAGAACGTTCAGCTGGTTGATGAGATCTCGACCGATGATCACTCTGTCCGAAGTGGCAGCCACGTAGATGACTCCACTTACTCCGGTCTCACCGTATTCCAGTTCAGCGTTGAACTTGCCGAAGATCTCCAGCCTCTCGTTGTTCGCACAGATGGGCTCACACTTAGAGGGACGACATTTCGGTACTCCAATGGATCTCCATGCCTCTTTGGAGATGAAGGTGATGTCGGATCCAGTGTCGACATCCATGTTCACCTTCATTCCATTGATCTGCACATCAATACAGTAGGCCTTCTCCTTCACTGTACTGACTCTGACTGAATCCGATCGCAGTCTTTCTCTGTCCCTTTCGTCATCCTCCTCTTCCAAGCACTCATCGGCGATGTGTCCCTTCGTGTCACATTTGAAGCACTTCATTCTCTGCCTGTAGCAGTCCTTTTCTGAGTGACTTCTCCTACCACAGCGGGTACACGATGAATCCTTGTACGACTTATCGTACTTCTCATTGTACGTCTTATCGTACGTGTTCTTGGCAGACTTATTATCATACTTCTGTGCTCCCTTTCTCTGTTCCCTCGAATCCCTTTGATCCCTCGCCCACTCTTTTTGTACGAAATTCACTTCCTTAGTCGAATCCGTGATCGTTCTAGAGTCTTTCTTAAGCTGGGAGAGATCATTGAATACTGTGAGTAGGTCCTCGAGAGTGCAGTCCTTGCCCTTCTGCTTGGCAGTCTGCATCATCTTCAGATGGACATCACTGTATCGGGGAAGGTCGAGTGCGTGCAGGAAGGTGAGAACCTTCCACTCATCCACCGTTGCTGCTTGAACCTGCGCGTTCTCCACCGTCTTGTTCACGCGCGCTGCGAGAACTCGGACGTCGTCGATATTTTCTCTGCTCATCTTCAGATCGAGCATTGTCCTTCTCCGGTCGAAGGTAGACGTGTTGTCGCCGAAGAGAGTCAGCATCTTCTTCGTGACCGTCTCGAGAGTCATATCTGTCCATTTGGTGGGCGCGATTGAGTCAGTGAATGTCCGTTCGACTGACATGTGCACGTGTCTCATGAGGAATCTAATCTTCTTCACCTCGTCCCATTCCTTGAGATCGATTTCGAAGATGTCCTCGTGCCGATTCCACCACCTATCGAATGTGGATCCGTTGTCCACATCGTAGTGGAACTCCTGGATTCGCACCTCAATCGCGTTCAGCGACGAAGCAGCGAACTCGCTGGTCTTCTCGTGCTTGTTCACCAGAAGTTGGGCAATCTGTCCCAACGCCTTCTGGATATCACTCATGCTCATTTCATCATCCATCTTTCAGGAGAAAATCGAAATTTGGGCAGCGCTTCCGCTGTGTTCCCTCAAAATCGATCGGCTTTTAGCTCGCTTGTTGACACGATCAACAAGGTCCACGCTATGGCTACCCCTGCCAACAGTTTTTCTATCCGTCTGTGAAAGGTACCTGTACCGATCACCGGACTAGAATAACCGTCTACTCACACTTGGCCTGCCAAGGTGAGGGTATCCTCCACAAAGAAATGACGAAATGTGACGAAATAAAGAGAAACAAGAACCAAGAAAAGAAGAAACACGGGTAAACTTACCGCTTGTCCGAGTAGATCCTGAACGCCACTGTTATGTATGTGGTCCTGCTTCCTTGTGGTTCGTCGAGTAGAATAAACGCTACTTTATCTACTTAGCAAAAGGTCACGTGAACACGTGAATATCGATTAGAGCAGAGCGAGTTAGAGCGAGTGAGGCTAGCCTAGTTTAGGAAATGCAAAAATTGAATTACTAGGCTGATACGCAGGCAGGGATTGAATCAGGCTTTGGCGGGTATTCAAATATAATAGTTGGCAGCGTGCCAAGAGCTATTGTAGGGCGACAATTATGAACTGATTATAATTTATAGTGATAGGAATATTTGATTATTATTGATAATTATTATTCCTATACAACACTATATTATAAAAGAAACGCCTTCAAATAATACAATTCAATGGAAAATGATTTTTTTTATATCATTACAGATACATTGTCCTGGGCGGTGCCCAGTATACTAACTTACCTATGCCTCGTAGCGGGAATAATCACCCACTGGAAGGCACCGGAAGATCCAGTGCGTCCCCATCGAGCTACGGGGCGCCCAACTGCTGTCTAGGACCTGGCAAGTCCATTGTATATAAAATATCATTCCATTCTAACGTGCACATAATAGTCACATGCATTAAGTCCTAGAAAGGCAGTGATAAAGATAGTCGATCACATGTTCCCGAATTGCATTGAAAGAGACACAGTGCGATACAGTCTCCATTTCGATGAAAAACGTTTATCACACGATACAACTGCCAACGTTTTGCATAAAGACGCTTGAAAAATAATGATAAACGAACGGGGATATCGGAATGGGAGCACTGCGAAGAAGACTCTTTCAATCAACTCAAATCAAGTAATCAATTATCAATTGTGGGATGAGGAGGGGGCGTGTCAAACATGGGGGGCCAACGAACAAGAAGGAAGGAAACAAGAAAGTGAGAGAGCGGCTGCTAGCGGCGGAGTCGACTACGGTATGCGGACGCGTCACGGACGCGGCGCGGTCGTCGTCGAGGTGGTAACGGCTGGCGGGGAGGAGGGGAGGTCGAGGTGCAGGGGCGAGGTGGGGTAATCGATGCCAGAAACGAGCGCGTGAGGGCCGAGCGCCGCAAGCTGCGCCGCGTGAGAGACGACGCGCGCGCGGATCTCGGCCGCAGTCGGAATGCCGCCGGAGACGCGCCTGCAACGAGCGGAACGATTGGACGAGTACGATAGACAAGGAGAGGTGAGCAAGCACCCGAGTATTAACGTTTCACAGGCAAGTTAAACAAAGCCCGGAGAAATGATTCACTAGGAAAAAAAATGTCTCAAAACTAGCGGGGTTGTATTGAGGTTAAATGCACTACGCTCTCTATGCGCACACTACGCTCTATGCAAAGTTCTGGGTGCGGCTTCGGTCCAGGGGGAGCTCGGTAGGTGGCTCCAGTTTCGGTTCAGGGGGACTCGGTGGCCGGCTCAATGTTCAGTCCAGGGGGACTCGGTGGTCGGTTCCAGGTTCGGTCCAGGAGGAGCCCGGTAACTGGCCCCAGGTTCGGTCCAGGGGGAGCTCGGTAACTGGCCCCAGGTTCGGTCCAGGGGGAGCTCTGTAACTGGCCCCAGGTTCGGTCCAGGGGGGGCTCTGTAACTGGCCCCAGGTTCGGTCCAGGGGACCGAACCTGGAGCCTTCTTTTTTATTGCAAAATATTATTTCCTGTGACCCCCGAGACGCCCCGATTTGTTTGGCAAACATTCGAACATTTCTATTTTTTTGTGTTAAACTCGAACATGTTCAGACACGTTTCTGACATCGTAAATCACTTTTCCTGTGATCCCCTACGCTCTCTCATTCATTTTGGAACTTTTTGAAATTTTCGATTTTTCACGTTAAAACGCGTTAGAACACGTTCGGACACGTTTCGGACATCGCAAAGCACTTTTGTAGTGATCCCCTACGCTTTCTGAATCATTTTGGAACTTTTAAAAATTTTCGATTTTTCACGTTAAAACTCGGCAAAACAGGTGAAAACGTGTTTCACGGTACTCAAAAACGTGTTAGAACAGTTTCAGGCACTTGCGAAAAAAGCGGCAAAAGGTTTGCCCGCGGCGGGGGTCGCACCTGTGGGTCTCGGATTTACAGTCTGGCGCGCTACCGACTTGGCCATGAATTTAGCGCATTTTTCTTTTTAAATTTTGAAAGGTTTTCTGGTCAGTTATCATATGCAAAAGGTTCTGAGAAGATTGCATGATTTGAAGCGAAATATAAGGAAAATGAGAAAAAAAATCTGGACGGACATCTGGACAAAAAAAAACGAACAGACAGACAGACAGACGTTAGCATTTTCTAATATATAGTAATAGTAATAAAATTTAGTTCAATTCATAATTCGCCTGGTAATAGACATAAGAAATTGTGTTCAAATTAAATTCGGCCTTTTCCACCAATTCCACGTCAGAAAACCAACACAATGCGAACAAAATATTCCGATGGAATAATCATCTGAACGCATTTCTCCGTGATTCATAGGTCATATGGGGTTGTCGACGATTTTTCGTGGTCAACTTCCTAAACATGTGTGCGGAAGCGCATAATACACTATTGTTGATAAAAAGAATGAAAACGTACGTAAAAGCATGAAAAAATATTCAAAATTTTCATCCGCCTACATTGTTCGGAGGACGTTCGCAAAAATCCTCAATACCAAGAACCTTTTGTGGCTACACGCGCGCATCTAGACAGGCATAGAGACAGACAAACCTCTCACTGGTTGGTAGTCGCACCGCCGACTGCGGCCTGCGGACCGCCGCCTGCCGCGCTCGACGCGCCACCCGCAGCGCCGCCACCAGCCGCGTTGTACTGCAGGTTGTAGGCCGTGGGATGGATCTTGAAGCCGTACAGTCTGCAAGAAATATCAATTAGAATCGAGTTAAATAAAAAAAGTTATTATGAATAAAATAATATTACGAAAATGGCCGCTATCTCAAAATACAAGTGGGGGATTTTAAAAGTGGGAAGTGAAGAAATGCTTGCGGCGATATCAAAACAGCACTAAACATAGTCGGGTTTCGACTCGAACTTTCGAGGCGATATAGACAAGAGCAAAATTAATTGTCAGCTTCGAAATGAACCGGCACAAGTTTAAATAGTAATCTCCCAAATTATTCGTTTTGTATACATTTCACAACACATAGATAATTTTCGTGATCAACCTCACTTAAAAAACTAAAATATTTCAGTTTGCCGACATTGTCAGAATGCCATGCAGAAGTGGCTATAGTCGCTTGCGACAATCTATTTGACCCATCATCTGACCCGATGCCCCATCCTGAGGATTCCCCACTCTTCTCACCTGGGTACGAAGGTGACCTGGGGCTTGCGCGGGCGGTATTCAGGGTGCACGAAGAAGAGCATGTGCGGGAAGCCGGTGCCGAAGTACGCACTGAGAAAGTATGGTTATCGATTGATTGATAAGAAGTACCACACAATAAATTATCAAAAAAAAGTCAATTTCCCACCACGGCATGTTGGCTCTCACAATGCGAGTCATGCCGAAACAACGATTGCTAGAAATAGTTTCGAAATACATCTAGTTGTCGATAGCAGACCGTACCCGTCAGTATGCTGGTGCTTGCTCGATCGCGGTAGGTAGACGTCGCAGCAGCGCGGGCAGTACAGCTTCACCATCGCCTCACCGGGAACGTCCGAGAGACCTGCGACAATTCAGTAATTACACAAAGAATTACAAGATGCGTATCAGGAAACGGTAGAATAGATAACGTATTGCTTAGCACCGAACACTCACCGATCGGCAGCATCGACTGGTTCTCGCAGTAGACGCGCGGGCACGTGCCAAAGTCGTGGTCGCGCCACTAAACAAATCAAATGGTGGATGTGGTACAGCAGTCAGACAAAAACATGGGTCGACAAGTTAGGTAGGAAAATTCCGGTATTCAAAATTCACAATAAAATGCCCTAATGAGGGTAGGCTTCGTCGTTTTTACGTCTCTGTCGACCTACGGGCAAAAACGTCCCACCGTAATCCCCTTATTGATAGAGTACCGTACCTTGTCGACCATCTGGGAGATGCCTCTGTTCGTGAGAATGTACCGGGCGTGGATGAGGCCGTAGAGCATCTCGGCCGCTTGTTCCACCAGATCGGAATTGGTCGGATTCTCGTCGAGATCGTCTTCTAGACAGCGCGCTTTGATTAAGCGGAATTATGTGAGTGTTAATTGAGCAGGCAATTGGTGAAAGAAACACATTCACGCATCACGCCACAACACGATTCCACAGCGTGCTACGAAATACTAGTAGCAAAAGAAGATTGCGTATAATATTCTATTCAATTTGTATTGCCGCGTTGTTACGACAGGCTAATATTAGTGCGTTGTTAGTTTTCTGAATTGAAATTTATGAAAAGAAACGGGCTCAGATTACGCAATTTCATATTTCGGGCCGATTTTTCGGCCAACCGAAGGCCCAGTGCGAAACAGGATACAAAATGACGGAAATTCAAATATAATTATTTCCAAACTCCATTTCAGAAAATTAACACCACATGAGTGTGTGAAGTTAAAAAAAAACACAAAGTGCATGCTCACCAGGTTCGAGATCAAGGATCATGTCGAGTGCCTGGCGGTACTTGGGCACCTGCTCATTTAGACCCGTCAGATTGAAGCGGTCCTGGATGTACTCCTCATCCACCTGAAATGGGATTAATTAATTAATGTATAAATATTGCATGTGATTCAGTAAAAAAAAAAATCCTAGCAGGAAAAAAACGATAGAAATGGAGAAAAATCAAAGCGTTAGCTGACCTCGCAGAAGAATTCGTTGCCGCGAAGACCGCAGAACCACGTGATCCATGATACCTGGGACATAATCGATTAATAATTAAGTCCTCACAAACAATAGCAAATCAAGCGGCAAGCACGGCGTTTTGGCGCCATTTATTTTGTATATTTCCATGTGGGACCCCCGGGTTCGCCCTGTTACGTGTGGCAAACTGCCAGCATGTAAATCCTCTCATTCCCTCCCGTCTCTCGCTCTATCGATTAGATCTGACGAGAGGCACTCCCTCACTGATCTACCTGTCCCCCTCACCCCCTGTAGAATGCCGTGGCAAGCTCCCAAAGTGTCACCGAAAAAGGCGAAAGTGTGTATTCTTGGTGATGGAGAAGTAAAAGCGGACCTCCTCGCTGCTGCTCATGATTTCCCTGCTGCTACTCTCTGCTTCCTCTTCAGAGGCGGCTGATGAAGTGCTCTGCAATTTCCTTATTGAAGAACTGAGCAATCAAAGCGAAAAATAATTCGAATTGGGGAGAGAAACAGTAGGAAAATGCAAGCCGAAGGAACTGACACTCTTCTGTATCTCCTTCCAGCTGGCAGATGCCGTCGTGCTCAATTGATCGCACAGTAGGAGCCGTCTGCCAGGCACCCACCGCACGAGAAAATAAGCTGAAACGAGACAATTTCGATACTTGAAATAAGCCAAAAATAGGAAGAAATCCACGCATTTTAAACATGAAATGGGGTTGTTTCGCTGACATATTTCTACTCTATTAGGTAGTTCGGGCCTTTCTATTCGTTATAGACGACAAAACAATACTATACAACAACAAGTTAATCGAAATTATGATGACGCGAAAAATTGATCGAGGAAGTCGGCGCCTGACACGCGCCTGCTCACACCAACTGCGCAAGACCAAGGGGTGTCGAGTTGTGTCAGAGATGTGACAAGGTACCGTAATACTTTATTTCTATCCGAATTCGAAGTAATTCAAAGCTTATTTTGGCAAATTCATTAAATTAATTAAAATAGTGGTGAATTTAAATGAATGACCGTCTTTATGTCTGTGTTTGCATTCGAAGAAGCGTCTTCTCATTCCCATTGACATTCGTCTCTTGAGGTGGTCGAAATGCGTTTCTCGGTGATCGTCGTCCTCCTGTCACTGATCGGATGCACGCACGCTGTCAGTTTTATCGATTATCCATTTCTTGAGCTACCGTAATCGCGCTTCTTCCGTTTCAGATCATACTCACGGGTACGGTAGTCTGCGAAAAGACGATAGCAAACTCCACAGTCACTGCCCTGCTCATCATCGGCACCATGAAAGATGACGTAAGAGCGAGCATACAGTACCCCCCATGAAATTACGCTAGCATCGGGTTACGGTAGTCCTTTCTAGTCTACAGCATCCGATCTGTATCGATTGCAGAAGTTCCACGAGAACGGTCAGCACAAAATGGAGCTGACTCCACCCTTCTGGGTGAGTGCGACAACCACAATTTTCTTGGCATGGTGCCAACTCAAACTGCTGTGAATTTACTTAGTGATAACGCTTGGTCGAGAGCAATTGTTCAGTCAGAGTACCTCCTGCGCGTGGAGACGACCAAGTCATGGATGTTCCAGGACGAGGTTACGGTAGTCATTAAGTCAGTTGTCGATACGTCTCTCACCATTTACCGTACTCCTCAGGGTCACTCACAATTGCCACAAAACGACAGCGGGGGTACTCGGCTGCTACGTTGTAAGTGTGTTCGGGAGAGGATTACGGTATAAATTACTACTGTAGCCGGGTCGGGACGGTAGGAGGTGTCTATCAACCTCAGGGTTACGGTAGTATCGTCAGGGATACGGTAGATTACGGTAGTCTTGCAGATCAGGAACAAGAGCGACTATACCGTAGTACGGACGCATATCGTGCTCGACGATAGAGACTCCGACCCCAAGAAAGAGTTCAATCAGCTTCCAAAACATGAGGTAGGGTTGAAAAGGGTACGGTAGTCTATAGTACACCCGGAGATATTAAAAAAAACTGTAAAAATCGTTTCAGGAGTGCCACAACGTCCCGTAACCGACTGAACAGAAGACCTTCTTCTCGAAGGATCCTAGATTCTTGAATAAATCAAGCAGTGCATAAACACCTCTGCCTTTCTATCTCCGACTTTCGACCTCTTACATCCAAATGCGAATTAATTTGCCTTCAATTTCATTTCGCGATCCTACAGACTTACAGTAAGTTACAGTGTTAGAGAGACTGTGAAATGCGAGAGGCACAATGGGTACAGCATAATGCACGTAAATTTTTTGCACTTACTTTTTTGCACTCTTTTTGCAATTGTCTGCCTGAATTTGAATAGACTCGCCAGAACGCCGGGTAATATTGGTTATTGCATAATTATAAATGGATCAGACAGTTCATTAAAAATATCGTCTCTCTCCTCTCGCTCCTCCTCTCCTCCGTTCATTCACAGCCTTCTTCAATGTCGAAGCCGGCTGCGTCCCCTGCTATGGTGAGTCTGACCCGGCTGACCTACCGTAATCTATATCTCCGTCTTATCGTATCCCGAATATGGTTCAAACTTACCGTATCCTCAACCAATTACCGTAACCCTTACCGTACATCTTGCAGCAACCATCATCGCAGCCCTCGTCATCGGGCGCCACGGGAACCGGCACGACGACGGGCCAGGGCACCACAGGTACCGCGGAACCTGGCGCCACCCAACTACAGTATCCCTTTGCAGCGCAGAAGACTGCTGCTGATGAGAAGTCCGTCATGGCGCCGAATCAGCCGCCCAAGGACAAGAAAAAGGAGGTGAGCTACCGTATACCTCATTGAGGCATACTGTAGATACCGTATTCCACTTGACACCGTGTCAACACTTGCTCATTCCAGAAAGGCACGACGAAACGCGCGCTGCTCAAGGCCGGAAACGTCATCTCCAGTCCGGCGCACACGTATGTCGCGCACGAATCACGCCAACCCGCAAACTCCGCCCCTATTCAGGTATACGGTGGTGAAGCTACTCGGATCAGGCGGTTTCGGCGACGTGTACCTGGTGGAGGATGACGTTCTCAAAGTGGTTTGTGGGTCCCGTAACGATTCCCCGGATTACAGTAGCCGTTCCAGAAATACGCCCTCAAGACTAAATTCTACGGCGCCAAGAAGACGCTCTACTCGAGATTGAAGGTATACGGTAACTACAGTAACCTACAGTATTCTACCGTATTCAGATCGAAGCTCACGTACTCGACAAGTGTGGGAAAGCACCGGAACACAGTAGGAAGCAGTTCCTCTGCCTGAGAGACAAGGGAACTACCGCAGATTTCAAGGTAATGTAGCCGGGATACGGTAGCGTACTTGAAGGCACTGTAATCAGAATGTCGGAGACTACAGTAACCCAATCCACTCTTACAGTATGCGCATTACAGTTCATCTGCATGGATGTCGTCGGCCCGTCGCTAGAATCTGTGAGAAAGAAGTTCTGCAACAACGAGTTCAGGTGAGTGGGCGTGGCCAAGGTAGAAATGAGCGGAGCCATGATACATCAATTGCAGCAAGGGTACCGTACTCAATGTGAGCAAACGGACGCTCCAGTCGGTGTGGGACCTACACACACTCGGATTCCTGCACAGAGATATCAAACCCGCCAATTTCTCGATCGGTGAGGAGAAAAGGGGCGGAGTCTACAAGTAGGCGGAGCATAACTCTTTCCCATTTCAGGTCTCGGTCCCGAGCAGGAGACGTGCATCTTCATGCTCGATTTCGGCATCGCCCGAGAGTTCAAGAACCCCAATGGCACACTACGGTAATGATACAGTATCCCACACTCCAATCGATATTCTTGGAACCCTACCATAGGCACCCTATAAATACCGGACCAAATAAACCTTGATGGGACTATCATTCATCATCTCACTGCGTGAATCTATCGGTTGCCTTCATTTACTCCCTTGGTCCGGTAAAGGGAGTGCCCCCCCCCCCCCCCCCCCCCTTAGTCCAATCGATAATCCCTTCCTCTTACAGTAAACCTCGAGAGAACATTCCCTTCCTGGGCACTCCTCGATTCGCGGCACGCGCCTGCCACAAAAAGGAGGAGCAATCGCCCAAAGACGACATCGAAGTCTGGTGAGACTCCGCCCCTAGAAACTCCGCCCATCTAAGCCACACCCACTTCAGGATCTTCATGGTCTTTGATCTTTTCGATGTAGTTTCGGGCATTCCGTGGTGAGGCGAAAGTGATCGACCCAAGATCCTCAAGATGAAGGGTGAATTGATGCTGGGAAAGAGTGAGTTGAGACTCCGCCCACAGCCGAGCTCCGCCCACTATCAGGCTCCGCCTCTTTCAGAACTACCGACTAAACGTTGCCCCAAGGAATTCCTGCGTGTTGTCGCCTATATCGGCAAGTTGGAGTACGTCGACACACCGGATTACGCATGGATGCTGGTGAGAAGAAGAGGGAGTACTGTAGACGGAATACTGTAGAAGGGTACGGTATTCGGATACTGTATTCGGATCACGGTGGGGAAAGGGGTACGGTAGATGGTGCCGACAAGAGTTGGGTACAGTAAGTATAATGTGGTGAGGATGGGAAGGATTACTGTGGATGGATACTGCATCGCTATGGGAAGAGAGAAGACTATAGTGAAGCTGCTTGAGAATACTGTATTCGACTACCGTATAAACTAATTTTCAGTCGGTTTGCGATCACATGGCGAAGACGCTCAAAGTGGACACGTCGGATAGACTAGTTGACTGGGCGGGCAAACTAAATGGCCCGACCAAGAGCCCCGCCAACAATGATGTGAGATTCGGCTCCTCCCTGACTCCGCCCCTTTCTGACCACGCCCCTTTCTAGCCACGCTTTCATTTTTCAGAAGCACGACAGTGACAAGCAGACGGGAACAGACGATGAAGAAGAGGAGAAGAAGACTGGAGGAGGAGGAATATTCGTGAGTTCACGGGATTACTGTAATCCCGGTTACTTTTTTTCCTTTCAGAAACTTTTCGGCGGCGGCAAAGGAAAGAAAGCCAACACCCCGAAAAAAGAAAATACCTCCAAGTCGTCCAACAAAGATACGGCAGAAGAGATCAAGAAGTGAGAGGAGGAGAAGAAAAAGCCCCGCCCATTTTAGACTCCGCCCCCTTGTAGTCTCCGCCCCCTTCTCCCCTCACACTTCTCTGATCAACATCACAACACCCCACTTAACTGAGGTGATATTCGCCGATAAAATGCGCGGAAAGCCTTCTTGTTGTTGCGATGCATGATGCATAAAAGGTACAAAAAATATTCGGATTTCACGCGATATTGAAATCAATGGAAATGCTATCAACTTAATCAGCTAGAAGGAAGCTAGAAAGCATAGCTACTTCAGCTTATAGAGCTGAAGTAGCCCTGCTTTCTAGCTACTTTCTAGCTGATTTCTGTCTTCTAACTGAAGTAGCTATGCTTTCCGCCAGAAGTAGCTATACCCCACGAACATTGAGTTGTTGTTATACACATATACCCTATTCGTTTTTTTTGTTGTTGCTTTGCTTTGCTAATAGATACAGTACTGTCTTATTGAATATTATTATTTTCGATTCGGCTCGAGAAGTTGTTTCCTCACAGTTGTTTAAATAAAGGAGATAATAAATTATGGCAAAAAGGTTATGAATTGATTTTTTATAAAAATTAATTTTAATTATTATAATTCCACGCGCAAGTTGAGATGATGAACAATTTGCTTGAAGGGAAGAGTGAGGTCCACTCACAGGAAATTTCTATATACTATCGTCTCCCAATCTCTCTTGATTTTTCCCCTCGTCTCGCAGGTGACAAGATCTCTAAAGTATTGGAAGAAGGAAACTTCCCAATTTGTGTCTGAATTGAACGATAAATCATGAAACACACATCGATATCTCCCGCTTTACTCATGCGAACTCTGGAGGGAAATGACATGGCGACAGACGTCTAAAACCGTAAACCCGTAAACAACACTAGATAATAAATATTAAAACAACAGCAATCGATAATAAATATAGGTTCCTATTTCGTTAATCAATGAGGTCAGATTGATCACTGACCGGGAACTGATCTAAAATGCCTCGGGACTAGACAGTTACTGTAGCCGCTTTGCTCGTTTGGGTTACGGTAGCGGCTTCCTTGTCTGGTACTGTAGAACCTTTCTTGTTGCTTACTGTAGCAGCTTTCTTGCTTGGTACTGTAGCGCTCTTCTTGTTGGCTACAGTAGCGACTTTCTTCTGATCTACTATAGCGCCTTTCTGGCTGGTTACTGTAGCTTTCTTGGTGTGGGTTACTGCCTGCTCGCTTTGTTTGGCCTTTTTAACTTTCTCTAACACATGGTCCACAATCGCCTCGTACGATTCCCTCTCCCTTTCCAAGCCGTCAGCCGTCAAATGCAGATTGTCCGTGAAATAGGAGTGCAGGTTTCGCCGATTGTACCTGAATTGAATTAGTATGCTAATATATATAGCCATGTTTATGAGTAGTACAACTAATAGTGTTCAAAGCAATAGAAGTGTGACTGTTTAGCTTCTTTAGCATAAAATAACTCCGGCTATTGGGAAAGAGCAGAAAGTTGAGACGCACCACCAGCACCAGCCGGGCTGCTCGGCGCACAACGGCCCGCTCGTATTGTGTCGGATGAGATTGGGATAGTGGGCGGGGAGCGTGTCGAGACGACGAAAGTAGTACGAGTAGGAGGTTACGAACGGCTGAAATCACACATTGAAACGTGCGAAAATCTTTCAAGACATGACATTTTCTAGTTACATTTTTCCCCTAAAAGTTTACTGGCAAAATACGAAAATGCAAGCAGCCAGTCTGTGGTAAAGAATAAGAAGGAGTGAGCTAGTGTGCTTAAAAAGTAAGAGAGACTCTTTTATTTCCTCACGTTTAGCCCCCTCTGTAGCTTTAGAGTAATGTATGATTTTACTCTTCTAATCGATAACCGGGAGAATCATCAATCTGACCTCATAAAGTCCCTTGAGGTCGTCGATTGTCTGATTCCGAAGCAGTCGCTTGTACATGCTAGCAGCGACGCCTACAATTTGTAGATTTAGGCATGATCGAATATTTGAAAGCCACAATATCTGTCGGAGTGTGTTTCATGTCTGCTATATTGAAAAGCAAAGTGAGGTATGTGAACGATCATTCACATATTTTGTCTCCAACTTTCCATAATACAATTAAAAAGAGTTTTCAGCGCTGGAAACGAAATTCACAGGAGATTTCTCGTCAGCGTTTTAAAACGCGTTCTCTGTTAGAGCGCATTTAAAGTTGGGGTAAGCGGCGCAACTCATTGAAAGTGATTACCCCGGACTGAAACTTTTTTTGACGTACACTCTAATGTGTGTGGCAAAAACATTTGAGAGTGAGAAAGAGAGAGAGAAAACGAAACGATAGCGAAAAGTGTCTCTCACCTGCGCCAGTGCTCGCGTGGGGATAGAACTCGTCGAGAACCACGTACTTGGAGTGGGTACTGCAAAATAAATATCTATATAAAAAGTGATATATTTTCTGCTAACTTTATTCAACCTATTCAACAAAAAAATTATTACGTGAGTGGTTTGAGAAAATCGACGAAATCCTGGACAGGTTTGTCATTGGCGATGTCTGTGATCGGCTCCCGCAGTCGTTTAGAACTGAAATAAGAAGAAATTCAATTTGGTAGAACGGCCCACTCTGTATAAATATTCACAGCTATTGTGCACTGCACGTAGAGTTGGCCACGTGAGAGAGAATTTGGTGATCTCGAAATTCATCAATGTCAATAATCTCCGTTCCCATTGAACTTAGACGTGAAATGCAAGTGCATTCGGATTCGTGATGACCCACATCATTCCACAGGCCGGTCAACCTTACAGAAAGGCCTTTGGAGTGAGAGAGCGTGTGAAATCGAGAGGGACTCTCTCACTTTTGTACACTCTCTCACTCTAACCCTGGTCTGTAGGTTTGGAATCATGTGGACCCACGTAATTTCGTGTAACAAATTGACAGCTCATCAATCAAAATAATATATAAAACGAGATGAATTTCGAGATCTCGAAACGCGAATTCCTTTGTTCTTTTCTCACGGTGACAAAGCTAACTGCACAGTGTGCAGCACAATCAGAGTGTGTCCCAATCGAAGTTGGTTCGAAAGAAAAAGATAGGAAAAAAAGATTTTCGTATCCGAGAATTTGTACAGGTGAGACAAACTTTCGGAATATGAAAAAAATACGTACTCGTCATAGATGAGGAAGGTGATGTCTGGCTTCATTCGCTCCACTAATTTCATCATGGCAGCGAAGAATGGCGGACAGATGCCCTCGATGGGTTTGCATGCTGAAATTATATATTTGTAAAATAATAATATATCCCTATTTTTCGAAAAGTTTCAATCTCTTGCATATAATTTGATATAACGATCAAATCAAATGTGTTTCAGCATGAGTTGTTAACGTGAATAATAGCACTGCGAACATTGAAGCTCGCCAGCTGGGTCAAGTAATATATTAAAATTAAGTTAAAGTTGTATTATATTTGTTTCGAAAACCCAGTGAGATAAAAAAAAAAAAGAAAAAAAGAATACCAAATTTACCTATTTTGGATAGGAGCGAGAAAGTGTATGAAATATCTCATCCCTCTCACAGTTATGTACTCTCTCGCCCCCACCCCTTTTTGGAGGTGCGTAAAATTGAGGTACCTGAATGGGCGAACAATCTCATCATTCGGATGTCCTCGTTATCCCTTAGAATCGGATACAAAATCTTCGAGGCGCGATGGGAAATCGAATTTCCGACTATGAGAATATCGATGGTCGCTGTCGCGTTTCGTTTCGGTTTCTAAAAATAATATCGTTGATAGTACAATAGTGAAAGATACTGCCAGAGGGTATACGCAATACCGATACCATTTTCGTTTTGCGGAATACTTTACTGGCAAATCGAGAACTGATGTTTCAGTTCGTGATTTCTCACCCAAATGCACTCGTACGCCCATTGCGTCGAGTATCCGTCGCGCATCTTTGCGCCCTCAGGGTCGTTCTCGCATTCCTGCAAAGTTTAATGTGAAATTACTTTCAAAATCGTTATCGACCACTTCCGGTTTGCACATGGCAGTATGTCTACGAACCTATGAATCTTCGTTACCGAGCGGCGACTTTTAAAGCCTGATAGTTTCGATAATGGGCAAGGGAGCGGCATCTTTTCACTTGTAAAATCGTCGCTCGGTAAGTTACACTTCTGGTTTTGCAGAAATATTTCCCTGTAAGTTACATCCCTATCAGTTTACAGCCAAGTTCCGGACACCGTCAATGCAGATCTCCAGAAAGGGGTTAGAAGTGAGATTTGCGTGACAATGAGACAGACATCCCCAGCCCTGACCCCTTTCTGGAGGCATCGATTGAAGGAAAAAATGAATTTACCTTGAATGGTCGTTTGTTGAAGTAGGAGATGTGGGATTCGTGTTCATTCCATTTGATTGCATCAACGATTGCTTTGTCGTCGATAGGAGCTGAAAAATCACATTTGAACAACATTTCGATGTTCGATTTCTATAGAACTTCTCCTGTCTTCAAAGAAATGTTCACATCAGGCGCATAAAAATGCGCAGCAAAACTATGAGAATATCCCTTCCTATTTTTGGTTGTTTCGTTGTGAATCTCTGAGAATAATCTAAAATGGTAAGAGAGAGAGAGATTACCTTTGATCTCTACCGACTTGTTGAGATGCTCAGGCAGATGGAGGAAAATTGCAGCAACCATCGACAGATAGAGAAGACCAACGAAGATGGCGGCTACTGTAGTCGAGGCACTGAAAGGAGGAATTGGACACCTCCAAAATGGGGTCAGAGGCGAAAGAGTGTGTGAAAGTGAGAGACGCCTATCGAAGAACCAAAAACATTATTCTGATCTGAGTTACCTTCCTCGTGGCACCATAAGTGGACACAAAATGCGACGAATATTATTTGTGAGACTATCAAGAAATTCATCGAATCTCTCGATTCAAAATATTTGCTCAGATCTTTAGGGAGAGGAGTGTTCTATGGACAACAGATAAATAATTCTATCTAACGATCGAAGTGATTTTTGTTCGGGGGTAATAGTACTATAATTACGTGATAAAAAACTGCTCGAGCGTGTGATGAATGAGCGTCGAAATGAGGAAAGTGATGAGAAGGCAGTATAAAATATCTGAA
Source organism: Pristionchus fissidentatus (assembly GCA_036245785.1). NCBI lineage: Eukaryota > Metazoa > Nematoda > Chromadorea > Rhabditida > Neodiplogasteridae > Pristionchus > Pristionchus fissidentatus. Next base: position 9,871,401 of record BTSY01000005.1, on the reverse strand, counting down.
AATGTTGATGAGTGAAACCTCCAGAAAGAGAGATCCTCTCTCACTTTCACATACTTTTCACATCACGCCTGATCCCTTTTGGGTCCTTTTGAGTGATGTTATTTAGATATAAAATTAAAATCATAAGAGCGATATACGGTTCACTGGACTATCACAAGTCACATAATTTTGGCTTTGTCAATTATTAGTTCCTTTATGTGAAAACATACCTTTTCTAGAAATTTATTTCTACATACGATAAACGGGCACTTTGATGCAATAGTTCACCCTATAAGGCACGTTTTATACTGCGCTCCCCCGTGATTCGCGTAAAAATAGTTTTACCTTTAACGGGAAGTTCGTGCAAATCCCAGTAGCTCTTCCACATGATAACCACCGGCCAGTGAACGAGATAAACAACGTACGAGAGATCGCCGAGGTAGACGATTGGACTGAAATTATAAAAAAATAGAAAATTATGTTGTTTCCCTCTTTCCAATTGAGAATGGTGAACTGAATGGTGAACAATTAAGAATGGTGAGCGTTTGGCAGGATTATATTAGAGTTATACCCAGTGGTTGATTTTGATCGGCGAGGTGGTAATGTGTTTCACCAATTAACCAAAGGAGGCAGTGATGAAAGATTGTCAATTTCTGAGAGATAAATTTAACCAAACAATAATTCAATGCCAATCAGATTCCTATATTTTGTTGAGCACAATGTATTCAAACCATATTGTTTAATAAACCATTTTTGCTTGCCTGCTTGACCATCCGATAATAAATGAATAATAAAAATATTCTTTAATCTCGCACCGATTGCTCAGCATAATCGACTGCCTCTCCTCGACTGCTCCGAGAACGATGACAGACGCAGTGAGAGCGATGGAGACCAACCGAAGGGCTGCAAACACATTTTGAAACGCGTTTTGGCGGGAACATTTTAACGTCACGCGTAAATTGCCTTCGAGACTCACAGAGGCTGGATCTCGTTTGATCTACCTCTCTCCAGTACCCTCTGTAAAATTCCGTGGAAATAGTCTAATTCTCGGTTTAATAATATCATAGGAAAAATAATGCAGAAATGTATCAGGTTGAGTCATAAGTAATGTCCGATTTTAATAATTTTGAAAATTCGTTCGAGTTTCTTCTACAAGCAATCAACCTATATTTTTTGATATATGCTATAAGTAATTAGCCTTCCTCTTTCTGTTGATCACCAGTTTGTGACTACCAGTTCATATTTGTTAGAGAAGGAAGGGATGGAAGTTGGCAAGGTCGGAATCGACAAGACCATTTCTATGGCATGTAGTTTTGTGATGGTACGAAATGATATAACATCCAAAGATGACAAGGGTGATATGTAGTAAATGTAGAAAAGGCGTGGGAACTTTTCTACCTGATCGGGCTAGTCAGAACCGTCCTTCCAAAAATGAAGGTGGCGAGTTGCAAATCTTACCGTGTTGAATAATTGAGTCAGAATGGCTACTCCCATGAATTGATCTCCCATTCTCCGTTAGTTTATGGTGTGACCTATCATTGATGCAAAAGTATTACTCACTTCGAACCCGGTCGTTTCATTGCTGTGTTGGATCAGACCGCATTTGACGCCCGAAATTTGTAATCGAAAATGAGACTTCCCCACACGCCAAAAACTTGGAGCGCCGCAAATCGCTTTACTAATTAGTCTATTCGGTAGAAAATTTCCCCTAGTAGGGCTGATAAATTGGGCTACTCCTGCTTTCCTCTAGATTCTGATAGGGCACTTCATCAAAGAAGACACCCAAGGTCATCATTTTCTTGAAAAAACCTTTAACTGGTGAAAGTTTACTTTTTGTGGTATCATTATAATCCTGAATTTTAACTAACCCTCATCTCGGGCACCATTCTAACTAACCCTCATCTCGGGCAGTAAAAGTAACAATAAGTGTAACGCACCTTGTTAGGCTCCCCTCACTTATCACCAGACTAAGAAAATTTAAATATTCATAGCACTACTTTCTTGGGGTTGCTCTATTTTGATGACCGACATCTTCTAAAGCAGAAGTAGTAGCTCATTGTTCTCAACATTATGTGAAAGATCACTTCAAGTACTATCACATAATCTGATGTTATCGGCTGGAAATAAATCCTTCATTGAAAACTACCTCAAAAAATTATTTGGAAATTTTGATCAAAATTTTGGTATCAAACTTTTGATAATCTCGGGAGTATCAAAGTAGCGCCGACCGATACCAATATTGGAACTGGTTGTCAGAGAGCCCCTCCAAGATATGCCATGAGCACAAGATATGGGGATTCAAACTTGATGAGAAACAAAAGCGCAAATTTCAAATTTGAAATGGGACATTACTTATGACTCAACCCTATATTAGGTATGAACACGTAGACAGTACAGAGTATCAATTTAGAGCATTTAAATCTCAGATGAACTAATTTTTACCTGAATTAGGCAGCAGAGCGACGGGGGCAAGTGCGAGAATGAAGAGAGTGATGGTGAGCAGAGTGGGCAATACACCGAGGAGGACTGGAATGAAGGATGATTTGGATGCAAGCGAAACTCGAATATACCAAAATCAGTTGCTAGTAAAAACAATGTTTCACATTATCATACTACTCTTTGCTACTTTCTAAACCGAACAAGCAGTGAAATTGAAGTTTAAGGTTTAAATTTTTTTAAGAAGGTTCAAAATTCGCTCACCTCCCCCATAACTGATCCTCGATGTCGGCTGATCAAAGTCGATCATTTCCAATTCAATCGATTCTTTCTCTCCCTCGATTTCCTCTTTTTCTTCGTTTTCCAGAAGTGGGACTGAATCGGTAGTGGAGACCGGGGAATACGTCTTGCCGTTAGTCTGAGATGTAGATGATAGAAGAATAAGAACATATTACAATATTAAAATGGTATGTACGTTCATGACATGGACTACTGGTGCGTGTACTCTCTTTCTATATCTCGGCGTGTCTCTCACTCTGTCATGCTCTCTCGCAGCCATATCTGTTGTTTAGGAGCATATCGTTTTATTATTCTGGACGAGTATTTGTGAATTTATAATAGTGAGAGTGACCTGTATCAGCGATTCACAAAAAAAAAATATATATAGTCGCAAATGAGAAATCGCACCTGAATAGTCGTCGCGGCCGGTCCAGCCTGCCAGCTGATTAACTGAAACTGTAAGTTGTGATTTGCTCTTTCGGATAGCAATGTGGAATCACTGAATAGAATCACTAAATAGATAGAATCACGGAATCACTGAATCATGTAAACATGTTTTGTTTTTTGACCGTAGTGATGCTCTCTTACCTCATGAGCGATTCCGCCCGCTAGGAACTGCCATACTCGACAGAGGAGAAGATTAAAAGAGACGTTCGCACTCGTCCAAACTTGCAGAGAGAACGAGGCTGCAATTTATGTATTCATTTCACTGCCTCCGAAAGAAAGGACGGGATAAGGGTAGAGAAAGAAGGAGAGAGTGTGCGAAAAGAAAGGATCAGACAACGAAACACTTTATTGGCTTGGTGCCAAGATTATGCTGTGCATTTTGCTCCACAAAATGTGCTGTGTTTGTAATGTCACTGAAATGCGTTTTTGAATCTCATAGTCAGTTGATTATCTCGAAAAAGTTTCCAACTGTTTTGAAACACAACCCAAAAATTGTTTGTCTAGTTCACAACCAGCGTTGACCGTACCGGCAATTAGGAGTATGAGATAAGACAGGGAGAAACGGTCGCCGACCAATCGTTGCACGGCGATTACGAAAGGAACGATGAGGTAATACTGTAAGGGTATACTGCTGTGCATCGAATCTTATTGATACGCAATCCCATTCACATTTCCGTTTCTTTTCTTTTTTTGTGTGATGTGATTCCTTCAAAACTTTCTGATAATTATCAGCTGTTTAATGTTTAATGTTATATTTTTCTAACTAGCGTAAGCCCATCGAATATGCTGCGTCGAATGAATCATTTGAATTCTTGTTGAAACTCACTTGAATCTCAACGCCGAGTGACCACGTGTGAGTGAGCACATTGGAGTCGTACAGCTGAAATATAACTTAAATAGTAACATTATACAAATAAAATTCAGTTATCTTTAATTTTGAGAAGCAAGCAACATAATTATTGGTAGGATCTTGCAAAGGCAGTTGAAGTAAAGAGAGGGAGAGAAAACACACTGATTTCCCCTATTGCAACTTCCCCCACCCAATACCATATATCTTGGGAGCCTTGATCGACTTTATATATTTTTCCTTTGCACATTCAGGCGTCGATAAAATAAATTTAAAACCTCGGCAAAGTAGTCAGTCTTCTCGACCACCGAGTGAATGTTGGTAGCGAAAGCGGCAGCCCAGATGACGTCAGAGAGAAATCTGATGAATGTTTTAATTTTTACAATTCAAAAATATTTTCTTATTTCTTTTTCGAATTAACGCCGCAACAAAAGTGAAAAGTCCGGCGATCAGAATAAACCAGACACTTTTGCAAAGGAAATGGAGGTATCGGGGTTCTCCTCTTCCTTTTTCCTATTATGCCTTGATGGCTCACTTGTTGACATCCTTGGCGAATAGCAGGAGTGGGACCATGATGAAGAGAATGGAGATGAGAAGGGCGTAGAGAGGAACGATGCGTTTGAAACGACGCGTGTAGAAACCCCAGAGAACTGAAAAATATCGAGTTATATATCCTGCCATCCAGTAGTGCTAAAACTATTTCATGGAGCGACACGTTAAAGTGTAACAAGTGTGACATTGAAATATGAGAATAAAATTACCCTTTGTGAGTGTGCGGAAAAGGAGAAGGGAACATTTCTTTGCCCATATACCAATATCATTCTTCAATTCGTGTTCGTTGACCTACCCTGTAGATTTATCGATCGTTCTCTCGCGAGAATGGAAGACATCAGATAGCCAGAGAGCACGAAGAATCTGTCAAAATCAGTAACGTAGTCTCTCGTTGTCTGAATCTCTCTTTCCCTGCACTCTATAACCATGTACAATAATTGGACAAGGTTTTGAGTATGATAAACCAATTCTTTATATTTCTCTCTTTCTAGCATTTTCTCGCATTTCTAACATCATTCTAGCATTATTGTCATTTTACTTATTGTGAAAAGGGGGTAATGAAAACGCACAATGTATATTATAGAAAAAATGAAACAAACATGTCAACACCGACGAATCCAGCTGGAAATTGCGTCTCTTTGAGATGGAATCCGAGCACGCCAGCGATTGCCAAGCCTAAAACAATTTATTTAAATTATATTTGAAAATATTAAAATGAGAGAAATGCATTACCTCGTATGCCCTGGATATCGGGCCGCTTGACTTTGGTCATCTGAAATAATTTAAAATGTTTAAAAAAAATCGAAAAAGAACAGAGGTTGTATAAACCAACGAAAATTAGCCATATTTCGAAATCGCCCTGGATATTGGTTCGAGCTGTTATAATTTGTCACGAAACATAGGAAACAGGAAGAATCGAGGCGGGAAAGTAGAGCCAATTTATCTCTTTCCTTTCCTCTTCCACTTTTCGAATTTTGGGAGGGTGTTTCAACAGATGTCACGGTTTTTTTTCTGGATCTAACTAATCGATCAACTAGCAATCGAGGACTAATTATTTAAAGGAACTGATCATTCTGGGTGCATTGAAAGGGTGGAAATCGTTGTGAAAAGGCGCAAACAGTCTACGGAAACGTGGCTTTCTCACCTCCTCTCTTCTCTCTTCTTCCTCTTCTGCAATTCCTTCAACAGTTGATCAAACGGCCGACATACTTCAATAACCAACCGAATCTGCTCAGCGGGGGTCGGGCACTGATTGAAATTTACACATTTTTCATCGGGGGTGGAGAGGGGGCGAATCATTCCACGCAAACCTCCAGAAAGGGGTCTGTATCGATAGTGAGTTTAAAGAAACGAAACAATCTCATGAGGAAATAAGTTTGATGATTTCATAAGGATAAACTGGCTAGCATTGTCTACGAATTGTAATCGGCGAAGAGAAGCGAGGCGTTTAGGGGACGATTTCGCTGGCCAGCTTCGACTTATTCTTTCGTAAACTTTTTTCCATTACTTTTTTGAGATTCCTTTGGCCGTTGGAATGATGTGAAAGGTCTGAGCGCGCGGAAAGATGAATGATGAATGCAAAAGTAAAGTGGAACAGCAAAAAGGTCGCAAGGCCGACTTAAATGGTATACCGAACGGTCAGTTTGAGTGCATGCAGAGAATGAGAAAAGTGGAGAGACGAGAGGGGAGCGGGAAAAGTTATTGAAGTTGATCCGAGAGAGAAGAGGGAGAGAGCCTTTGAATCGCAAGAGCGGGGTATCCATTCAAGGCAATCGTTCATTCCTTTAGTAGGAATCAGCCGAACGGTCAGAGCACGACTGATATATCAACCCAGCAGTGCTCATGTCTCCTGCACAAATTAAATTCTCATCGAACTCATAGCTTTATCGGTAGTAATGAGACAACGCGAAGTTATACAAGTTGATCGGATATAATGGTAACAAGAGATTCGTTCTTTTTTCATTTTAAAAGGAATACAATATATTCAACATTTCGTGACCCGCTTGATTTGTTGGGTGATAATGGATCTAAGACGAGAGAAAACGCTCGGTGATTTCATCTTTCGTCCATTTTTCGTTCTCTTCTCATGTTTCGATTGCTCATCTTTCTTGGAATTCTGTTCGATTGTTACGATGTTGAGGACTCTATCCACAATCTCACCGAGCGAGTCAGCATCCGAGATCATTTCTGAAATGCGATCTTTTTATTCCTTCTTCTGATTCTTCGCATCTCTTTACCACGTAAAAAAAGTGGGAAGATCTAATGTCAACACTACGAAGTCGGGCCAATTTTCGGGACAGGTCTATTTGTCCCTGTTTTATCAAACCAGATGCAAAATAATATTCGAAATAAAGATATGTGATTAGTTTTTCCCCAAATGAAAAATATCCACGATACAATTGTGACCCTGAATAAAATCAATTATCGATAGTTTCGTTTACTGTAACAAGACTGACCAGTGATTACATCATCGAAGTTTTCATCGATCTTCTCTCCTCTCTTAAACTCTCCCAGCGCCTTTTCTTGGTCCATCTTTCCGTCCACAATTTTCCTGCAGTGATTTTTTAAAAGTGTTACATTATTACCATATCCCAATTTAACAAATCTACCGTATCTCACATAATCTGTGCGGGAGTGGAGGGTTTGACAGCAATGACGATTGGATGTATGTTAGCTATCGATTTCAAACGGCGAATCGAATTGTGGTGGTGGATATCCACGATACAATTGTGACCCTGAATAAAATCAATTATCGATAGTTTCGTTTACTGTAACAATTACAGAACTCCATTACGTTGGTGTTAAGTACGTGCACATATTTATCATGCCACCAATGTAATGGGCCTGCAGCGTTGGTATTAGCATCGCATTAATAGATCATTATCTCCTCCCACATGATTCCAAACCTACAGACCCGGGCTAGAGCAAGAGAGTGTGCAAAAGTGAGAGAGTCCCTCTCGATTTCACACGCTCTCTCACTCCAAAGGCCTTTCTGGAAGGTTGACCGGCCTGTGGAATGATGTGCTCCTATAAGTTTGAGTGAGAGCGAACCTTTTGGACAATCTCCTTCACTTTTTTGAAGCGGGTTCCATAGAAATTGTTTTGAAATTGGCCACATTCAATGTACTTATTTTGGCGTATTTCAGAGATAAATTGCTCCTGAAAAAAATACTATTGCGTATTGATTACCGCATGCACTTGATATTGAACCTTAGGTAGACAAGAAACATGTTAAAAGGCAGGAAAAACATTTTTTTTAAATAAAAAAGAGGGTTTATGAGCGACTCTCACATTTCACCACTCTTTCTCGTTTTTGGCTACATCAGATTCTTGAGGTTTGAAATTGATGGACTGTCTCGGTTTCTCAGAGAATGTGTGCAGCATTTGGTGTATCAATGAAACATAAATTACCCGTGAGATATAGTGATAATCATCATAGATGTGCTGCTTGCACCCTCGACACGAACGAGAAGTTACTGATGAAGTTAAATTGAAAAAAATGAGGAAACAAATGTAAAAAGTCGACTGATACATTTAAATAAAAAAAAGAATTTAAAATTACAATTTGCCTATTGACTTACCAGGAACAACTCCTTTGAATTTCCCCGGGCACCTTCTTAATATCTCATCGTAGATTTCATTTGACAGAGCACCGAGAATTACAAGCGGCCTGACTGGCGGACTTTTCTTGAAATCGATCCATTGCTTTTTTCTGCACGGCACAGCGATGAGAAAGCGAGTTTCCAAATATGGGCCATTCTTAAAGATGTATACAGTCGAAGATATCTAATTGTAATGATAATTTAAAAAAAAAAACTAAAATAAGGACATTGGGGGAAAGACGCCACAATCTACGCGAGAAAAGATTGAATGAGAAGACCGGGGGAACTCTACTTGGCGGGTCACTCACCTGCTCTCGCACCATGGCGCAATATTTGCATTTTTAGCGCGAACGTGTCATATATTGGGTTCAATCGAATAATGGAAAGAATAAATGTCTCTTGAGTGGGTGAGAGAGCGTTGGCATTGATTTGGTCATATTCTTTCAGCATATAGTTTACTGGAGAATAATTTATTCGTGTTGATAGGGCACGTTCCATGTGGATCGAAATCAAAAAAAAAATATAAAAAAAAGCGAGAAGTGAGACTAATAGAAGGAGATATGTTGAGATAGGAAGGATACTGTAACTGAGCGATCGATAACTGAGACTTCCGATCGGAAGTGTCTAGTGGAGAGCGGGAAGACCGAAACTTTGGGAGCAGGTGTCTCTGCGATAACTGAATGTTATTTATTGAAAAAAAGTTCTTATTATTTCTTATTTCTTATTTTTTTATTTATTGATTGGCTTCCTTGGTCAAGGAAGCCAAGCATGAACCATTCCCTTGACCAAGTTGCCTCGAGTTCGAAGACCCCGAATGATGCCTCCTGCAGGCCCTTTGATGTCAGGATAAATATGTATGTATGTATTTACATATTTATTTATTGATTGCGAAACTCTCCATGTGTACATACGATGTAAACGAGTGGAGCGTTGAGATGCAAACTTGTCGTGAGGCCTTAGACACGACAAGGCTATTTATCTCTCATTCCTTTACACGATTATGTAAAGGATGGTATGATAGTAAAGCAAACTTGCAAATTAAATGGAATATCGGAGCTATACAATTTGAACGTATCTTTCCCTTTCCGTGTGGGACCACGACACTTAGGGCACAGTTACAGAAAGGATACTTTCAAACTTCTTTCTGTCTCTTGCTGTATCGATTAATTTCGAAGAGAAAGACACAAATTTCAACACATAGATAGAGAGATAGTAGGTACAAGCATACATGAGTTTTCGACCGGCAATAGGGTTATCTATTTCGTTTTAACACAGGCAACACTTAATGTGCCGACATCATCTTCCAATTCCTTTTGTGTTTGGGTCAATTGTGCAGTTTAAAGATCCATCCACCCGAGTTCTTATCGCACGTTATTGATGTCGCCCATTGTGGACTGGTTGTCTGAAATTAAAGAAGGAAAGTAAGTTCGATTGAAAGACTCAGAAACGTTTATTGTGTGCCAACGAACCAGCGTCCCGAACACCATGAGCCTTTTGTAGGGAGCAGCGCAAGTAACCGCTTCGTCGCTTTGGCTTGCAGCGTAGCACACCTCAGTGGTTTGGTCGATTTTATCTTCACATTTCTTCTTTTCATGATCTCCTAGTTTCGAGCACTCTGAAAGAGAAGAATAGGAAAAACATCCCGAGGGAAGTATTCGGATTCCAATTACGGCACCCAAAGATGGACTTATCACGCCTGTCACGTAAGGATCGGATAAAATCAGGGGGTACCTGGAACATTTTCTAACCCCCTATTATTTTTACAGTTTTGGATAGCCCTTAGGGTGTCTAGGAAGGACCCGCGAGCGTTTGTCCCAAAAATCGATTTCCTCGACGATAGACGACGTCAAATTTTGCGGGAGGCAAAAGTAGTGCCTCTTCAGGAATTGCGGGGAGATCAGGAATTGCGGGAATTCAAATCTTAGCCTTTTTCCATTCCCTTTTTCCGAAAACTAACACCACATTAAACAAAACAGCATCCGAAAAAGAGTTAATGAAATGCTGTGAAAAATGATATAACACGCCTGTCACGTAAGGATCGGATAAAGGGTGGAACATCGAAAATGGCGAACTTGAGTTAGATACAGTTTTGGATAGCCCTTAGGGCATCTAGGAAGGACCCGCGAGCGTTTGTCCCAAAAATCGATTTCCTCGACGATAGACGACGTCAAATTTTGCGGGAGGCAAAAGTAGTGCCTCTTTGGAGCATTGTAGCTCAGCCCACAGTAAAAATAGAGAAAAGTCGCCAACAGAACTTCGGTGAGGAATCATCTCAAGATTAACCCTGACCGATTGGGCCCAACTTAAAATGAGAACTAATTAATCACACTAATTAAAACTTCTCATTTGCACCAGAGTTTCGGGCCCAGGATAATCTCGACGCCATTCGACGTAGCTCACCGAGACGAATCGAATGATATGCTGAACGGTCACATTTCATGGGAAAATGACTCGTTCGCATGCGAAAAACAATCACACTTTTTGCCCCTTCCCTTTGACCTCTAGTGACGAGAGAGAGACGCGCGAAGTGATGGGTACGTCACGATCTAGCTAGGGCTCAGTACCATGTTTCGCGCATAGCTCAGTCGGTAAGACGTCAGGATTTTTTTCGTTCCATTTTGAATGTCATGAGTTCGATTCCATTTTAGGACATATGTTTTTGCTGACTTTTCGCAATATTATTTCCGGTTGATCTATCTTTAAAATCCAACTGGAGAAGTAATTTGTAATGGAAAATGATAACAAAAAGATAAAGACCACTAATTTCTTTCATTCTTCTAGCATTGTTTTTCTTCAAGATACCGATACAATCTAGTTGGACCCACTGCAAGTAAAGCATTTCAGAATCGCGTAACCAAAATAGTTATGCAGAAATGGTGATAGAGTTCACCACTGAGACGGTGACCTCTCCAGTAGCGCGCGCGTCTTTCTGCCTCTCTCACCTAGAGGTGACGCGGGAGAGGCTGCGACCAAAAGTGTTTTTCGCATGCGAACGAGTCATTTTCCCATGAAATGTGACCGTTCAGCATATCATTCGATTCGTCTCGGTGAGCTGCGTCGAATGGCGTCGAGATTATCCTGGGCCCGAAACTCTGGTGCAAATGAGAAGTTTTAATTAGTGTGATTAATTAGTTCTCATTTTAAGTTGGGCCCAATCGGTCAGGGTTAATTTTGAGATGATTCCTCACCGAAGTTCTGTTGGCGACTTTTCTCTATTTTTACTGTGGGCTGAGCTACAATGCTCCAAAGAGGCACTACTTTTGCCTCCCTCAAAATTTGACGTCGTCTATCGTCGAGGAAATCGATTTTTGGGACAAACGCTCGCGGGTCCTTCCTAGATGCCCTAAGGGCTATCCAAAACTGTATCTAACTCAAGTTCGCCATTTTCGATGTTCCACCCTTTATCCGATCCTTACGTGACAGGCGTGTTATATCATTTTTCACAGCATTTCATTAACTCTTTTTCGGATGCTGTTTTGTTTAATGTGGTGTTAGTTTTCGGAAAAAGGGAATGGAAAAAGGCTAAGATTTGAATTCCCGCAATTCCTGATCTCAGTTCTCCGTGGAGCAATCGACTCAAAATTTCGTTTATAGGTGTAAAAGGGTCGAAAAATGTTATATTCGAAGTTTTGAGTCGATTGCTCCACGGAGGACTGAGATATGAAATTGCGGGAATTAAAATCTTGGCCTTTTTCCGTTTCCTTTTTCCGAAAACTAACACCACATGAGAGAAATCGGGAGAAACTCGAGAACGTTTGCCAGTAGGAAATTCATGATTTTTGAACATTTTGGTTTTTCAATAGGAAGTACTTCAACATTTCATCTATCGAATAGTGTTTCTTGATTTTTTAAAGGGCTTTGTTTCTTCGCGAAACACAAACAAACCTGGTGAGTTGGGACTTTCTTCCCAAAAGTTTCAATTTTGAAAAATCATTAGTTTCAATTTTGAAAAATTGCTTTGTGCTAAAGAATTTTTTTACGGCAACGTATATGTCTCTATCTGACAAACAAATCCGCAAACTATATTTTGTAGATATATTTCGAATCAAGTTATGATTTTTCAAAGTTGAGGCTTTTGGGGGAAAAGTTTCAACTCACTGGGTTTGTTTGTGTATTACGAAGAAACAAAGCCCTTTAAAAAATTCAGGAAGCGCTAATCAGTAGAGGAGATGTTGAAGTATAGGAGATGTTTGACCTACCATGCAAAAATGAGAATATTTAAAAATGATTAATTTTACTACTGACAAACGTCCTCCAGTTTCTCCCGATTTTCCTGTTCTATATAATTTTATAGCCCCGGTAATCAATAATGATGATAAATCGTATCAATTGGTTAGCAAATAGCGTGTTTTTAGCAGTACGAAGTTAATGTGGTGAGTCCGAAATGTCCCTACTCATCGTTCCGGGCATGCCTCCGGGCGTGCCTCCGTTATCTCCGGGAGTTCCTCCATTGTTTCCGTTCATCGGTATGCCTACTCGATTGTCCCCTCGCATAGGAAGACAAGAGAGGGCAAGACAAGGCAGGAGTGAGATAAATACGAGTCGAGAACACATGTATGTTTCTGAAATATCCACAAGATTAATAGAATATAAGAAGGTAAATCTGTAAACCATCCGATCTGGAACTAGTTCCGGGTTTTTTTGGGGTTGGTTTTAGGGGTTTTTTTTGGGGTAGTTCCCTCAGTGGAAGTTACTAGTTCCAGATAGGATAGTTTACAGATTTACCTTCTTATATCACGAGTAATAATTGCATAAGACGTCAACAGTTTGTGTTCTGAAAATGTACTATAAATTCAACAAAAAAACTCGTCCAAAATAATAAAACGTTCCGCTCCTAAACAACAGATTTGGCTGCGAGAGAGCACGACACATAGAGAGACACGCCGAGGTATAAAAAGAAAGTTTCACCACCAGTAGTCCATTTCATTAATGTATCAATTTAAAATTTTACTAATAAGCGTGATTTTTCCGAGCGCATCTACGAATTTGCTGACAATATTACAAAGCTGATCGGTAGCGGATGTTTGCGATCACCGACGAATATGCTTAAGAGATGAATGGTCCCACCCACAATCTCCCTTTAAGAGGTCGAACCTTGATCCCTTTTTCGTCCCCTCAATTGTTCTCTTCAGTGTTCAACCTTTTGTCTAGACTTAATGAAAAAGGGTTCGATGAATCTCTTTGTATACACTCTTAATCATGGCAAAGAGTGTGTTAATTTGAGAGATCGAGAGAAGAAAAGATAAGGGGTGAACGGACACTTCTCTAACTTAAAAAAGCTAATGACCAGTGACCAGTGGGATAAGCGTTCGCTCTCAAAAACGAGTTCAAAGGAGAAAGAATGAATTCAAATCGGCGATTATTAAATTAATATTTTTATTATCTAAGCAAAGTCAAAAGAACGAATGTCAATTCTCTATTAACTTTTATCCTTTGGAATGGCACATTTTTCATTCTGAACCCAACGAAATTAACCGGACCCATGACAATTGACCGGATCCAACGTAACACATTTGGGTTGTGTTGTCGTTTGTTTGCTGGGCTCATGGAAGTGTGGGAAATCTTTAATTTTCCAATGTGGGCATTTTTCAAATTTATGAAATGTTTTAACTTATTTTTAAACAGAGACGATGTATTATTGCCCATTATTTGTTTGATCTTTTGTGTGCCTCCCCACAAATTTCTCTATTTTGCACGTCATGTTCATTCCATATTCACGTAGTGTTTATAAAAAATTCGCAAACAAAATAATAAAACGTTCCCTTGCTAATCCGTGCTAAACGTAGAAATGATAGGCGAGAGAGCATGACAAAGTGAGATTCACGCCGAGGTATAGAAAGAGAGTACCTACACACACCAGTAATCCATTTCATGAGCGTATCATTTTAAAATTGCAATATTCAGATCGTCTGTAGCGAAATGTCGATCTTCACATTCTGTCACCCAGACCCCCTCTGAGGGGGCTTAACGTCCCTGCGTTTCTCTCCAATCCTCCCTCCTTTAAGGTAGTTGCCCTCACATGCATTTATCTATCTTCCCCTATAACCCACCAACGCAAACTCTCTCCCCTTTCCCTCTCTCATCCGCTCCTCTTTGGCCCCGCCTCAGGGCTGCGCACATCATTCCACCGCCCGGTCAACCTTACAGAAAGGCCTTTGGAGTGAGAGAGCGTGCGAAATCGAGAGAGACCCTCTCACTTTTGCACACTACCTCGCTCTGACCCTGGTCTGTAGGTTTGGAATCATGTGTGCGGCGTGTTTCCTTCTCTGCGCTCACCCCTAGCTCCTCTCCGTCTAGAAATCAGTAATGCGGTGTTAGTTTTTCGGAAAAGCATTTGCAAAAACATTGATTTGAAATCCCGCAATTTCTTATCTCTCCTTCCAGTAGAGCTAGCGACTTGAAAATTGTTTTGTGATGTTTTCGGACCCTCTGAACCCTAGGAAAGCAGTTTCAAGTCGCCGACTCTACCTGGAAGCGAGATAAGAAATTGCGGGAATTTAAATCCAACTGCTTTTCCAAACGCTTTTCCGAGAAACTGATGCTGCGCAAATTTCAGGGGGTGCAAGGTGCACATCAGTTTTATGCACCCTTTTATAACTTTTTTTTATTGCAAGCCACGTTTGGAACATTTTCCTTATTGGAGAGATTTCGTTAAGTTTGAGCTGAGTTACACGAGTTTTCCACCCTCATAGGGTGCACATGCACCCCTGAAATTTGCACAGCATAACACGCATAATATTGGGTTATAATATCTCACGGGTCTTATTGCACGGGATAGGAGAACGACCGGCGATCCACCCAATTGGGACCATCGGACCGGTCGCTAATCTGGGCACACCTTCTTGAACGGGGGGAAAAATGCGTGGGACGGGCGTTCCCCTGTGACTAATCCGATTAGCAAGACATGATCAGGCGGGAGGGGAATGAGAGGTGGGTGATCAGAGAACTCTAGATCTACCTCTCTTATTTATTCGCCCTCTCTAATATGCCTTGACAGCAATATAACATTAATAAGAAAAACTAGCGCATTCCTCGATGCTGAATAATCTTTTTTAGGTGATCCCACACTTTGTAAATAGCTGTCTACGCGCATTTTGAACAATTTTGAACGGTATTTTTGGTATACTAGACCTGTATCATTTTTCATTCCTTTCCTACAGGGACCTGTGACCATTCTCTTTCAGAGGCTGTGTTTCCGATACTTGACCATAAACTGATTCTACAGTCCCTAACCCACGCCACCGTAATCTCCGTCCTCTTCCGATCCCTGACTTTGCTCACTCGAGGTCTACATCCTGCAAAACATTCCGACCCGATCAGCCCAATTCGATATTTTCGGAACGCAGTATCCCTGCTACCCCCGGATACGGTAACAAGGATTCGGCATACTCCTCTGACATTGCCTACTCGAGGATCGCTCAGCTCGCACCGACAAAGCCCAAACGCAAACCTGACAGACCAGAGAGAAATCCGACTCTCACCCGTTCCTTGAGAACACGATTAAAAAGGAGCTGTTTTCCGCATGTGAAATAAATGAATGAATAAACAATGAATGAATGAATGAAAAAAGGACGCAAATATTTATATTCATCGCACAGAATGTACATGTATACTTAGGGGCCACAACGTGGATAGCCGATTTTCGGCGCGAGGGTGGAAATCGTATAGAATAGATGCATCATGGTCCCAATAAGACAATACTTTTTGCCGTTTGTCAATATCTTGCCTCTGACCCGAGATACACCTCGAAATCTGCACGCGAATCGCTAGTGGGAGAAGCATCATACCGGGGAGAGGAGAGAAAGGGGCGGAGTCTTCTTTGACCCCTCTGGTCAGGCCCTCTCCATTCCCCACGCTCTCTCATCGGTCAGACGGTGAGCGAGAGAGTGTATGAAATGGAGAGAGCGCTCCCCTCTCCTCTCCCTCGATAGGTAGGGATTTGCATGAGTTCAAACGTTCAAGTCTGCACTCTCAAAACTGCACGCTCTCTCGCCTCTCTCTAGCCTCTCTCGCCCCCCGCGTCTCTCTCCAGTGCCGCTAACCAGCACAAGTCGTCATTCCACAGTCATTTCCGTACTGAAATATTTCAAAAGAGTAGCACAATTCACGATTCTATATTTACGTCTTAATTTCTGTTTAGATCTCACTGATAACATCATGGGAATGAAAATCTTCTTGGGCAAAACATGGATCATCACTGGAAGCACAAAAACAAGCACTTTTATTTTTTGTAACTGCATTTTAGCCACATTGCCGTGGATGGACTACCTTCGCCCAGGGCGCATTCGATAGAGCAAACCACTAGCTACAAGACAAGACCTAACTCAATTCAAACGGTTTAGAACTATGCTTGTGCTACTCCATGGCGTTTCTGTGCTTTCTCCTTCAAGGAAAAGTGGGCGGAGACTGCGGATGCTATCACATGATTCCAAACCTACAGACCAGGGTTAGAGCGAGAGAGTGTGCAAAAGTGAGAGAGTCCCTCTCGATTTCACACGCTCTCTCACTCCAAAGGCCTTTCTGTAAGGTTGACCGGCCTGTGGAATGATGTGCTATGTATACTAATAAATCTCAACAAAAATAGTTTTGTGTACGGAAGGACATTTTCTCTCTTGTTTTATCTATTGCGTCTCTAATTTGTAGACGGATAGTAATATAATATGAAAACTCATCTCTAAGAGGTTGGCCGGTGATATGGTTACTAGTTACCCCCACTCTTATGTACAGAAACATATCTGGAGTACACATACACCATTCCTGAACAAGTAGACATTTGTTCCGGACTCAGTTCCACAAGTAATGTCATCGTCCTCCTGGTTGGGGGTGCTGCACTCCACAGTGAATATGCCGCCCTTTTCTCTGTTTTCGCATTTCTCCTTTGAGAAAACTTCCAGTTTCGAGCAGCCTGCAACGGAAGACTGGAAAGATGTCTGGAGACAAGATTTCGGATTCGAATAAATGCACAAATGAGCCAGCACAGCATCCGAAAGGACAACGGCGAGTGCAAGTTAGAGAAAGAGGGAATCATTGATAGAGCGCGCGAAACGAGAGAGTCAGACAACGAGAGGCGATCTTGGCATGGCGCCAACTCGATACTGTGGCCAGCAATCGACTGGTGTTGCACATTCTAACGGCGCTCAATTGTGTATATAATTACATAGCTAATCACGATATTCAAATAAGGCCTCCCACGAATATTTGGTCACACAGACTGCCAAAGTACAATGGGGGACACACACCCGATCACATTGCAACGCATCAGGCAATGCTTCAGTTTGTGCAAGCTATGGATTAGTGTAAAGAAAACATAAAGTCGAGAGATCGAGAGAAGAAAAGATAAGGGTATGTCCAATCTCTCTAAAAAAAACCGTGCGAAAACAGGATAACGGCAGTGAAAGTGATAAGCGTTCGCCTCTCTTGGAAATAAGCTTGAAAAGGAAAAAGAAAGAATTAATTGTGTATTTAGGCGCGTTGCTGGTTCAGCATTAGCGCGCGAATAGGCAATGTGTAGTTTATTCGACCAATCGGATGAGATAAAGAAGTCATTGGTTGCGCTAATTATAGAGCTTCGGTGTTATTTCTGTATACAATTACACTTGCGAATCATTTATTCGTTTCGACAAGTTCGTTGTGGATCTCAATTATGCGAGAAGTGAGAGGAGCAGCAGGAAAATTGATGAGATCACGAAGGATACTGTAATAGAGCTATCGATTACTGATAAACATCGGGGATCAAGGTAGGTCAACACAGGTTCTCTTCTATTTGAGTTAACTTCTCATATCAATTTATGATTTCAGTGATGATAGGATATTGTGCTCCTTTTTATTTCACTTATATATAATAATTAATGTTCACCTCCATTCGCCTCGCTTGTCGTTGGTTGCGCTGTGGTAGACGAGGATGGAACGTAGTCGGAAACGGTGAATCTGCCAGTTTACGATTGACATAAAAAGTCAAGAGTACTGTATGATTTTTATTACAAAACTGTTTTTACAAAGCAGCAGGATTGTTATTTTACAGAAAGAATCGTAGATACTCACCGCATCATAAATGCCGAGCGGGCGAAAGCTTTGGACCAAGTCACGTGCAGCAACTGAAAATTGCATACGTTACTCTCGAATAGGCAAATGGCTCATCAAAAAATGTGAATTAACGCAATAAATTAAAGTTGTTAGGCACACCTGAGAATCAGCCGTCAACGTTTGTTGGGCATTATTGTGGGCGTTATCTCCCCAGAGGCTGCAACGAATCAACGATTGACTTATTTCAATTTTTTTACAAAAATATGCAATGATTCGGCATAATTTGCACTCCCATAGCAAATTTGTTACTTGTTTCTTCTCTATGATTGCTGAAATTTTGACCGTAGGAAAAGTTACCTGAACTTCTTGTTGTTCGTGAGATCCTCTAAGAGCGCCGGGTGATCCTCCTGAGTGTTGAGTATCGTATCGACGTTGATGTGCTTTAGACTGTAAAGGAGTGGTGGATTCGATAATGTTCAAGCTGTAATTTATAAAAAAAAAGATCCATTGCATTGTTTAGGTTTGAAATCTCCATAAAGGGGTTAGGAGCAAGACAATGCGAATGTGCAAAGATCACTCTAATTCTCACGTTGTCTCTCGCTGCTGACCCTTTTCTGGAGGCATAGAATCGGAATTATCGAAATTCGAATTACCTGACAGCCCTGATTGTGTGATCAACAAAGTCTTTGTAGAGGGACGACCGGTAAACCTCAATTTATTATTTAATTACTGCAATCTATGAAAATATTCCAAAATACTCACTTCCATACTGTAGCAACCAGTGAATCCCGGAGAAGAGACGAACTGGTTCTGGCCGAAGTTGGTGATGCTACCTGAATGTTGTGTGCATATTCGAAATTAATTTAACCACTAACATTATCTGCAAATTCTTGTAGCTGCATGATAAAATTAAGAGGAAAAACAACAAAAAAATGTGTGATTCTGTCGGTGGTTGGATAGAATTCCACGGTCAGAAAGAGGGTGAGAGTAAAATCAAGAGGGACTCTCTCTCACTTGCTCATGCGGCGCTAATTTCATGGGGTGCAAGGTGCAAGAACAAAATTGGAGTGCAACAATCACAGGGTGCAAAGTTAAAATTTGAATTCCCGTAATTATCGATTTTTGCATCTATCTCGGCTTCCGATGTTCCTATCGACGCAAAATTTGGTTTCCAAGTTCTAAACGTGTAAAACAAATAAAATCCGACGTTTTCTGCACTTTGCTTCAACGGGAGCCGAGTTATAAGCAGAAATCGATAATTTCCTTCTATAGGTTTGGATTAATGTAACCCGTGACGAATCAATTGAAGTAGAGACTCTGTTCGTTAAAAAAGACTGATAATGTAAGATCACTTACATTACTCCATCCGAGTAGTTAATGTGATCGGGGAATTCATTCCAATGAACAAACTGAGCAGGGCAGTCTGCACGTTCAATTCGAACCCAGGGAAGGAGTTAGGGTCGCTGAAAATTTACAGATTCATGGAATTGAATAAGAAGTAATAATTGGATAAGAAATTATGGAATCATGAAATTGAATATTGCCTGGCTAGCCATCAAAGAAGAGTTGCTGAAAGATAAGTCATCCACCAATCCGCAAAAGTTAGCTTATTGTTACAATGAAAGAAAAGAAGGAAGATAGATTATTTTAACATCAGATATATTTGGGGATTTGTTATTTGACAACTTTTCATTTATTTTTAACCAGTTCGCATCAAGCGATTCACATCAGACTTACTCTCTTTCTTTGAAATGCACAACTCACTTGAACTCGTATACTTTCGCACACTGATCGAGCCCTCCGAAGCCAATTGTGCTGTCCCATCCTCCCATGTGAGCAGTGATAGAGGCACCGCTCTGGAATACAAATACAACCTGGAGAAAGAGGTTGAAAGCAACAGTGTTCGAAACCTCTCATAGCCGCATATTCGGCGACATTTAATGCTGTGCAAAAATCATAGGGGAGATTTCCCCTTCAAAGGGTGGAAAACTCGTGTAACTCAGCTCAAACTGAACGAAATCTCTCCAATCAAAAAGGAAAATGTTCCAAACGTGGCTTGCAATCCCTGTATCAAGTTTGGAAATTGTAGCTTCACTATGAAAAAAGCTATGAAAAGGTGCATAAAAATGTTTTGCGCCTTGCACCCCATGAAATTTGTGCAGCATAAATCGTGTAATGCGTGACAGCGGAACATCTCGCATGAAAGCACAATAGCTGTTTACCGTACCTGCGCCGCTCCCGCTGTGAGTTTGTACGGTTCAGGACTCAGAATGGTGATTCCCTGCGCCTTTCCAGCCGGTCTCTTCATCGTTCTCGCCTCGTACACTTCGAAGGGAATGTTCGAATCTGAAAAAAAAATTATTGAAAAAAAAATTATTTTTTAAACGTGGGTGTTCAATTCGGATGATATTCGTGACGTCGCTGGACGCCGGAAAATCTTCTTCAAAACGAAGATCGGCACAACAACTGACAGGAAGGCAATAATTATAGAAATCATTATAAAAATTAGAAAAGTAATTCAATAAAAACGAAAACTCCACTTTTTCCTGCTGTGGAGATGACGTAGACAAGCACCGGCCCTCCATTGATCTTGCCCGGGTTTCGAATGGATACACTGAGTTGAGTAGCCTGAGTTGTGTCGTGTGAAAATCGTTTATGCCCCTTTGCCCCAAAATACAACGTTGTACACTTTTCTTTTTTCTTTTTTTTCCCACAATCATCGACCGACCGGTCGAAAAAGTGCACGAGTGAAATATTTTTAGAATGATAGTTATCAAGATCAAGAGAGATTATTCGCGTACCGGAAAGTCAATCGATTTCTTCTGCGACGTCGCCGTATCGTAGAGCCCCACCACGTCGAATAGTCTGGAGCACAAAATTGGACAGCGAAATCATAATATTGTCTTACAAGGTTTGTCGACGTTCCAATCTTACACTAAAATCCCTAGATGATTTATATCGATTCAACTGTGAAGACAAAAGCGTGCGGTGACATAAGAAAACTTTGAAAGGTGGGGGTTGTTAGCATTTATTTTGCCCTTAAAGGGACCTGGCACTGTTAAATAAGTTATTTTAATTTTATAGAAAGTTCATTTCTGATTAGAATGCAAAAAAAACCTATTTTATAATTTTTTTGAAAGGAATTAAAATTTTGTAAAGGTCCTCGCGTACGGGCATTACTGTGTTTAGTGACTTTTTCCAAGATTAGAGTATTCTGTACGCACTCACGTTGTCTCAGTTGTTCCATCAGTTATGAACACGTTCTTCGCAGCTGTTCGAGTGCGTTCATCTGTAAATGTCAATTATTACTACCAGCTTAGCCCATTTCTATCCGGTTCGCACACTCCTACTTCATTTTGTGGCTAACGAGAAAAGAGAAGAAATGCTGTCAGAGAGACAGTCCTGGCCCTTATACACTGCATCCCGTATACACTGCGTATACAGCGTATACACTGCATCCCGACACAATTGAGTTATGAACAGTGTCTGATAAAATTAAAAAATAGGGAAATATAAATATTAAAACTGACTGTCTGGAATAGACGCGTATACACTGCATCCCGACTTGCACAATTGTGTTATGAACAGTGTCTGTCAAAAACACGAAGATTAACCAAGTTTGACCATACAACAATCTACAGCCCAATAAAGCCACTGCAATGGGGTCAGGGAAGAATAAGGCAATAGAGAGTGCAAAAATAGTTCATAAATAGGCGATGGTCTTACCACGAATTCACTTTTTTTGCATTCTGCCCACAACGACGTGGGGCGCTCTTACCATCTCACTCTGACCCCTTTCTGGAGAATCGTAATCACAGGCAACTCACGGTTTGCGGCTGCCAGATATCGTACTCGTCGTACAGTATCGATTGCGTGAATTGGACTATGCTTTCTGGGCAAATATGACTTTGAAACTTTGGTTAAAAGTGAAAATGGAACCTGAATTGCTGATTAGCGCAGCGAGCAATAACAACTGAAGTGAGAACGTCATAGTCGACGTGATCGTGATATGTGATGTCGTGAAGAGGGGGAAAGAGCTTGAGAGTGGGAGAAAAAAGGAGGAAAGAGGTGTTATCAGTGCTTAGTGCTTTGCGTCTATCATCATGCTGATAGTTTGCTCTATGCGTCATCCTCTGGCTAATGCTTTGTAGGTGGAAGGTTCAAATTTCCACAATTGGGTCCACCATACAAGTATCTCGAAATAGTTTCCTCCCTTATTCTTACCAATAGAGTAGCAGTACTCAGAACAAGAAAAAACTGGTTTAACGAACATCTGCCCAAAAGGATTTCATATAATTTCGCAGCATCATTTAAATGTCTTCTTTTCCGTATCCGAACACAGTGCTAGTTTCAGGAGCGGTTAGAGAGTGAATACGTATCTGAAACTGATAGGACAAAAGGGAGGAGAGGGAGGAATGTTATCAATTGACCCGTTCTAGGACTGACCCTAGCCATCTCATCATTCTCACTAGCGTATCTATGGATGCATGCCACGCATGGCCTTTTCTTGCAGATATTACATGAACCGTACTTTACTGTTTGGCATGTATGTCTTGTAAAATATTATTCTTTATAGAATGGTCAACTTGTGGAATCTCTTCTTCGGCTCCCCCAAAAATAAGGAGAAACCGGTCAAGGATATCAAGAACAAGGAGAAAACAACACGTGGAAAGACTGTAATGATAATCGGAATTATGGAAGACGACATAAATTATGAGTTGGTGGATCGATACTCACAACAATTCGAAATTACAGTAACCGGTTAGTTAATTGCACAACTTCTATGATATTAATTTATTTACCGTTCCATAGTATCCACTTAGAATCTATTTTTTTCCAGTCACCTCTAGGCCTCCACGTGAAGGTGAAGTGGATAATAATGACTACAGATTTGTTTCCCTGGTACGGTAGGCTACAGTTCTCTTTATGGTAAATGTTACCAGTATGTACAATCTGTCTAGAACTAATTGTAACTTGTTTCTTCAAAGTCCGGGATAACCATGGAACAACGTATTTTTTTGTTTTAGGACGATCTGACAAACCTAGTTTCGACTAATCATCCCTACATAGTAGGGTGGCCTAAATCGTGAACATCCCGGGAACGGGTATTCAACGGGAACAGCACACGTTGTGTACCCAGTTCCCGGGACCGGGTCAGGATTTGACCGTGAGTACCCGTTTGTACCCGGTGTCCGCGGGTACTTTTGTACCCGCGAGTATGAGAAAATTGTATCTTCTGATTGCTGAAACGCGAAAATTATATAATATTTCTGTTCCAAAATCACTATTATCTAGAAATCGGATTACAATCGGGTACAAGGAAGAACAGAGTACAATGGTTGATATTTCATTTCCATTGTATTTATTATGATAATTAGAATTCGAATTATCATAATAAATATCTTGCATTTCTGCTGGATTTTCTTTTTTCTTCGAGTTTTTTGCCTTGTATTGTATCTATTATTTGTGATGTTGTTGCTGATTGAAGTAAGTTGTGCTACAGGTTACACGTAAATTATGGCGGAAGGACTGAATCAACCGATGCGAGTGGTCGGGAGGTGGAATTTTGGCGAGTAAGAGGTATGTTTGCAGCGTTTTTAAAAATATTTTATAGTTTTGTATTAATTTCATCACGTTGTTCTACGAATTATGCGTTGTTCGTGGCCCAATTGTGGATCTCGGTGGCCAGAAACTCGACCCTAGGACAAAACTCGAGACACACCGTGCACCAAGGCGGCATGTTCATATTATTAGTCTTAAAAATAATGTTCAATCATTTTCCCAGTCCTTCGATAAGGTCGGAAATGACATCGCCAAGGCTACCAGAGACTGGAAGGGACTGAAGGTCACCTGCAAGCTCACCATCCAGAACCGTAACTCCAAGATCGATGTCGTTCCCTCCGCCGCTTCTCGCATCATCAAGGAGCCCCCACGTGACCGTAAAAAGGTACGAAATGTTGTAGTAGTATTACGGAGTAGTGTGAGGGTGGGAAATGCCCCAATTTACGCCAATCCCTAGTTCCTATTATTTAGTGAAACCACGTATGGTCTGGCATCTATGCTAGGCGATAAATTCGTAGCAAAATACGTTTTCCAAAATGTGTTGTCATGGTAAACCGACTCTAAAATTTCTTCCCTACGAACGAGCCCGCCAAAAATATCTAATCTGTCGCCAAAATATGTCTTTTTTGAAGACTTTTTTCAGTCTGAGTTTCGGCTGGATGATTTACTACGATGGATACGCGCTCGAGGACAAGATACTCGAGTTCTACCTCCGCAAGATCCATGCGAGGACGCATGAATACTCCGAAAATATGATTATTCTCATTTTATTTGCTATTTTTTTTATTTTACCCGATCTCAGACTACTCCTGATAAATGCTTTTGTTGTCCTTGTGGTAGATCTACGTCGGTCTGAAATAGTTACTTTTACGTGGTCTACATATCTGCGAATATTAAATGCAAGAAAGTATCCCTCCCGCCATTGCCATATGTCACATATTTGTTCTCCGTTTGTAGAGTTGATGTGATAAATTTGTCAAAAAATGGTGGTGTGGTTCTGCGTGCACATGGTAAATCACACTCTGTTGTGGAAAATGGCTTGCTCACATTACGCTCAGAACACTGTGCCTAGTAAGGTGATTCAGACAACTCCCATTCTTAATGTTCTTCAGTTCAACATAGACATTCACCATATACTCAACAAACATTGGAAGTTAGTAGCCGCGGGTACTTTTGGACCCGCGGGTACCGGGAAAAAACAGGTACTCACTCTTGCACAGCATCCAGTTGGCACCATGCCAAAAGCGTCTCTCGTCGTCTGACCTCTCGTTTCGCGCACTCTCTCGCCTTCTCTCTCTTTCTCTAATTCGTTCTCGCCGACTCTGTTTCGAATGTTGTGTCTTGCTTTTTCAGCTGTTCCTGGGAACAGCATTTACCCGGGTACTTCAAAATCCGACCCGGTGTAGGCCACCCTAATCCCTAGTAGTTAAGATTGCTATTCTACAATTAATCTTATTTCTCTCTTGCAGGAACGCTTTGTAGAAAATGTCTACTACCATCGATATGTTGATATGAAAACAATCAACGGAAATTTGTACGGGATGACCTATATTAATGTCAAGAAAATTATTAAACAAGTGAGAATATCGATCGATCAGCATCCTTTCCCTGGAACACTGCCTTCAGTAGACCCCAATTTTGAAGTGAAATCGGGCTTTGGAATAAACTACATACTGTAGATACTGTAACTTCAAAATTGGTTATATGAGAGGTATCACCAGAGATTGCAGGTGGTTCGGAACAATTTTCAAAAACACATTTTTGATTTCGACCAAACTTTGATATTAGAGTACTATGGGAACGAGAATTACATATTTCCCTGTCCCAGGATCCAGAGCCGTCTTTTAGGAAATTGACGGCTCCAGTGCCGGAATCGTCATAACTTCCTTCAAAATGAAGCTACAATGCTGTGGTTCAGCTCAAAATGTGCGGAAAAATAAGCTTATCATTTCGTATGTTTGACGCGGATTTGTCAATTTCGAACCTCAAAAGTTATTGCCAAAAAAAGTGATTTTTGAGTTGTTCATGAAAATATCAGATATCTAAAGTGCGAGAAAACACGCTTTTTCTCTTCGAAATATGAAACTGCTCATCAAATACTGTCAGGAAAAAATTTAAGAAAAAATAAAATGGGGTCCACTTTAAGTCGAAAAACGGCTTTGAAGTTGGAAAATCGTGAAAAATGTGAAAATCGAAATTCACAAAATCTTCCAAAAGCAATTTATTCTTATGTATTATGCAACTAATAGTTCAGAAAAAATAATATTGACGCGTTTGAACTTCTTACTGACTAGTAAAAATGGCGAAATTGATCAAAAACTTTGAGAATTTTAGAAATTTAAATTTAAGATCATGATTACCGAGGATTTGAACTTTGCTCACTCTGGAGTATATTTGGAGATACCAGTCGCATATTATGAAGCCGTGTTTAGGATCTTCAGTTGCTTTGTATTACATATGGAAATTATTTTCTTCGATTTTCGCCCATTTTTAATATTTTCACCATTTTTACTAGTCAGTAAGAAGTTCAAACGCGTCAATATTATTTTTTTGAACTATTAGTTGCATAATACATAAGAATAAATTGCTTTTGGAAGATTTTGTGAATTTCGATTTTCACATTTTTCACGATTTTCCAACTTCAAAGCCGTTTTTCGACTTAAAGTGGACCCCATTTTATTTTTTCTTAAATTTTTTCCTGATAGTATTTGATGAGCAGTTTCATATTTCGAAGAGAAAAAGCGTGTTTTCTCGCACTTTAGATATCTGATATTTTGATGAAAAACTCAAAAATCACTTTTTTGGCAATAACTTTTCAGGTTCGAAATTGACAAATCCGCTTCAAACATACGAAATGATAAGCTTATTTTTCCGCACATTTTGAGCTCAACCACAGCATTGTAGCTTCATTTTAAAGGTAGTTATGACGATTCCGGCACTGGAGCCGTCAATTTCCTAAAAGACGGCTCCGGAACCTGGAACCGGGAAATATGTAATTCTCGTTCCCATAGTACTCTAATATTAAAGTTTAGTCGAAATCAAAAATATGTTTTTGAAAATTGTTCCAAAAAGGGTCGCTTTTCCTGCAATCTCTCGTGATACCTCTCATATATAACCTGATTCAGGGTCGTCACTGCCTTCTCCAACCAAATTCCGAACAAACAATAATACGTCTGAAAGAAATCAAAATCGACCCCATCGTTATCCTAATTAAGGCATCAAACATCGAAAAGATCATGTAAGAATTCAGACAACTTCTTTGTGGGCTTTCTCGTTTGTTAACCGAACGGAGAGAGTGTGCGGAAAAGATAGAGGGAGAATAATAAATCGATAATTGATATCCATTCATTCATTCATTGTTTATTTTTTTTATCGAGCCCAAAAAATTTTGCAGGAATTGGGAGAATTGTTCAATGTCCGAGGAAGATGCCCATGAAGAATTAAAGAGATGTCAGGCAGTGGAGAAATCATTTGACAAAGTTATCAATCGTCAGTATTTTAAAGAGATAATTAGAAAAAAGGAGGATGCGAGAGAGAGAAAAGCGTTATATTTGTGTTTCTTGAATATCTGATAAGCGAAATTAAAGCAGAAAAATAGGGAATTAAAGTGAGAAAACCATCGTGTTACTGGTTCTTTTAAAATACATGCTCTTTCTTTTGATCTGTGTAGTGGAAATAAATCATTATTTAGGACGTGACACAATTTATCTGGGATTCATGTGTAATTCTATTTTTTAAACTCAGATGTTATTGTGGACGCCGATTCGTTGGAGGAAATAATTAAGGAAGTTCTTGAAATCGTCGATAGATCAACGGGAAGAGACAAAATAAGAGAAAGTCGTAGAAGACTGTGAAGCTGTGCATCTTGTTTGAATTTTGAGAAATGATTGATATTCATTTTTAAATTTTCTGTTTCTATGACGTAGTTATTCTTCAAATAAATAATAATAATCCGATCAGAATATTTGATTTGCACAATTTAGATAAATTGCACACGGTGAATAAAGGAACTGTTAAAACTACTCTCAGAAAAAGGATAGTTTTATTTAAAACTATCATGTCCTATGACTATCACGATAGTTATAAAATAAGTACCATGTAAAAGGTAAAGGTAAAGGTCTTCCACACGCAAGGCGGTCGACCACCATAACACGCATGTCACATACGGATCGAGACAAGTGCCATACACCAAAAAAGTCGAAAATTATTGTTTATCATTTTTGGATAGCCCTCGTGGTGCTCGAAAAGAAAAGAAAAGAAAAGAAGAGTTTCGTTTTTTGCCTTACATCAATTTTTTTTGCCTTAAATCAACGTCGACAGACCATCTTTGAGGCTGAATGTCCTTCAGATTGAAATTTGCGAGAAGTTCATTGACACATAAATTGTAGAGAATTTTTCTGGAGATTAGAATGAGCTCAAATAAAAATCTTGAAATGTATCATGAAATGGCGGAAACCTGGCGTTGGCACCACATTTCGAATCAAGAAAATTTTATTTTTTTAAAGTCTTTGTGAAGACGAATGGTATACTAAATGCGGTGTCGAATCGTTTGCGAAATCATGGTTTCATTCAAAAAAAAACTAATTCATGCCTCATTTTCAGCGATTTCGCACCAAAGGTGCAGAGAGATCAGTGTAATCTACCACTCTCTCTCTCTCACTCACTCTCTTCTCCAATTCGAGGCGCACGATTAGTTTCTGTAAGAAAAAACCAACTAACTAATTAGAAAAATATAAAATTAGAGTCACCAGGAAAACTGCATTCGAATAAGTGCGGATTTTTCGTTCTCAATTCGTGATTGATAAATGTTTGAAGAGCACCGAGTAGAAGAACAGGGCGAGCAGAGGATGTCTTCTCTTTCGATGAGAGATGATCCCAGCGAAGGCACATGACGATAATTAAGATTATTTCGTGGGAGGAAAGGGAGCAGAGAGTGCGTGGATACGAATGAAGAGGGCATTTCTTGTGAAGCCATCCCTAATTGTAACACGAAAAATTGGAATTTTCGCACTTTTGCCAATCACACAGGGGAGTATCGGGGATCACAGGAAAAGTGTTTTGTGAGGTCGGAAACGTGAAAAAAAATTACCGAGTACTCTTTTTAGCTATTGAAATTCCGGCACTTTCCTAGATCCATGCCAGTTCCCGCCCCCTTCCCTTCCAGAGGAGAGGAGGGGAGGAGCTGACCTCCCGCCTAACCCGAGGGAGGGGCTAAAAGCGTTCAAAGTAGCTGAGCAATCACCTTCCAATCGGCGATAGCTTCGCTGCTTTGTTGCAGTACACGCCGCACATCATTGACGCGAGGGAGCACTATGTCTAGGGAACGCGCGCTTCACTCGAGACGGGTTTGACAGGATTGAGACACATCAGAGAGGGGAGGAGCGGTAAGGAGGGAGCTGCGCAAACTCCGCCCACTCATGAGCGCGCTCTCCCCGAGTGTCAACCCCGTCTCATGTAAAGCGCGCGTTCCCTAGACATAGTGCTCGCCAGTTCAGAGGCAGTTCAGTGCGTACTGGACCTCTTCGGCGCAGACATGCCCGATTGAATGCCGATTGCTCGGTTTTTTTATTTTGGACTGCCTCTCGCCCTTCCCCATGGATGGGCAGGAGGTCGGCTCCACCCTCTCTCGAGGGGGGTGGAGCACAGGGGGCGGGGACTGGCATGGATCTAGGAAAGTTCCGAAATTCCTGGTCATAAACTGGGCTTCAATTGTTCATGGAACCAGCTATCGTCCTCCCCCTTGGACAGAACCTGGAGCCGGCTATCGAGCTGCACTTGGGCCCAGCCTGGAACATGCTACAGACCTCCCCTGGACGGAACATGAATCAGGCTTCCGAACACCCCTGGACCAAACCTGCATCCAGAACTATGCATAGAACGTAGTGTTTTTTCCAACACATGACAACTATTATTATTTATTTAAACATTAAATACAAGACCGGTACAGCAGATATAAAAATTAACATAAATCTTTTTTTTTTAATTTAAACAATATGCGTGACGTCAACGGCAGTGATTTGACGCCACCAAACTTTCTTTTGTTTTTATCCATTTTCCCGTTGATCTATAGACAATTTCGAGAACTTCCTGAATCAGTTCTTTCCATGAATTGGCGTCCAAAATAACATCTGAATTATTTTGTTATAAAATTGCACATAAATCCTTTTTATATTAAGCGTGTCAAGTCCTACATGTTTTTTTTATTTCTAATACACAGATAGCGTAAAATAGGGTGTTCTTTAATTTCGGTTATCAACTCTTCGAGAAACACAAATGTAACGCGTTCTTTGTCTCTGACATCGTCCTATTGTTCAATTATCGCTCTTTAAAATACTGACGTTTGATAACTTTTGCGAATATTTTTTCGGCTTCTTCACAGCTCTTCAATTCCTTAATCGCATCTTCCTCGGACATTGAACCATTTTTCCAGTTCCTGCAAAATCACGTTTGTCTCACATGTCAGATATCAATTATCGATTTATTAATCTCTCTCTTTGTACGGTGAGCGAACGAGAAAATCCGTAGATGCTTTCTTACATGATCTTTTCGATGTTTGATGCCTTAATTAGGATAACGATGGGGTCGATTCCGATCTTTTTCAGACGTATTATCGTTTGTTCGCCATTTGGTTGGAGAAGACAGTGACGACCCTGAATCAGGTTATATCCAACTTTCTTACAGTAACCCCTGTATAGTATACTTTCTGCTTTGATACGTATCAAGTAACACAATGTCAAACCTCCAAGATGGGGGCAAGCCTGGCACTGTTCAAGGGAGAGGAACCACCATCTCTTTTTAGCAATCTTTATGTTCACCGATCGATGTTCTCACCTGTTTAATAATATTCTTGACATTGGTGTAGGTGATTCCGTACAAAT
Source organism: Pristionchus fissidentatus (assembly GCA_036245785.1). NCBI lineage: Eukaryota > Metazoa > Nematoda > Chromadorea > Rhabditida > Neodiplogasteridae > Pristionchus > Pristionchus fissidentatus. The sequence goes on along the minus strand of BTSY01000005.1, from coordinate 9,840,796 downwards.
TTCCCTTGATTATATTCATATCAACATATCGATGGCAGTAGACATTTTCAACAAAGTGCTTCTGTATGAGTGAAATAGGATTATTTTTAGACGAGTAATCGTTACTACTAGGGTTGATTACTCGAAAAGAAGTTGGCCATTTCGTCCACGAATAGGGTTCTCTTGTTGGAACTGATTCCGGAGTTCCAATACGATGAACAAAGGTCCTCTCTGTTTCCATTTCTTCCATTATCCCCCCGTTGTTCGGTGGGTGGAATTCATCTGCTATTGGAATTCCATCACATGATGCAAATGAACTCTACTTCTCATCTCATTCTGAAACCGACCGCTCCACTCCTCTGTTCCGGATAATGGAATTCCAATAGGCGATGGAATTCCACCGCCCGGCCATTTCCAATAAGCAACCGCTCACAAAATGAGGGGTTATTGGAAATGAAGAGGAGGCAAATGAGATTCCAATAGCCTAATTTTTCCAACAAGGGAACCCTACCCACGAAACCTTTGTTCGATAGTTATTCCGGCATTTGACTATCAGTTCCAGATAAACTATAACGGATGCAAATATCCTAACGAGAACTGTAAGCTACCGTACCAGGGAAACAAATCTGTAGTTCCTATTGTCCACTTCACCCTCTCGCGGAGTCCTAGTGTTATCTGAAACAATATCTATTTTATGCGGACACTTTGGTTCCGCAAACCAATCAATATCAGAGAAGTTACGTGATTAACTAACCGGTTACAGTACTTTCGAATTGTTGAGGGTGCCGATCCACCAATTCAGAATTGATTTCGTTCTCCATAACTCCGATAATCATTACAGTCTTTCCCAGTGTTATTTCATCCATTCTGTTGATTTCCTTGACGGGTTCGTCCTCATTTTTAGTAGAACCGAAGAAGAGATTCCACAAGTCGACCATTCTGAAAGAGAATAATATTTTACAAAACAGACGATGTAGTGCGGTTCCTATAGAATCTGTAGAAAAGAGAACTAGGACATGTGCGACAAAGATACTCATTGATACGCTAGTAAGAATGATGAGATGGCTAGGGTCAGTACTAGAACGGGTCAATTGATAACGTTCCTCCCTCCCCTCCCTTCTGTCCTATCAGTTTCAGATACGTATCCACTCTCTAACCGCTCTTGAGATTAGCATTTTGTTCGGATACGGAAAATATGCTATTTAAATCATGCTGCAAAATTATGTGAAATCATTTCGCGCTGTTACAGATGCTCGTTAAACCCGTTTTTTCTTGCTCTCAATACCTCTACTCTATTGGTAAGAATAATGTTTCCATAGTTTTCAAGGGTACAACTGTGTGTGCAATCGAATTTGTTTGGAGTACTGGAAGATTACTCTCAAACTGTCAGTTGGATCAGTTATCATGAAGTGATAAGAGTATGGAGAGAGAGGTCGAATGATAAGAATGGAAGCCTCTCGCACTCCTCGAATATCGATAAAATCAGCTGAAGACGTTGACACACTCTCGCACTACTTGAAATGCACTGTGCGGTCACTTTTGCTGCTCTCTCCATGATTTTGCTGGGTAGGTCATCAGATCTCTCCAATTTCTTAAAGTATTATTATGAAAGTGTTATTTTCTTTGCGTTTTTTGTTCATTCGAGTCCCATCTGATTAGTGTTTCATTTTGATCATAAATGATTACTAGTGTGCTCTGTGCAATCTCATTCTGGCACTAAACTTTAGATTTCTTCTTTTCTATCACGATTTGCAACCTAAATTTTTCATGTGAATTATCTATAGAGGCGTCGTAATAACAATATTCCTATTTTCAGTTTCATCCCACAATTCCTCTTACTTCGATTCTTCTACCAATCCGAACCCGAAATTCGGCAGTTGGAGTCAAATAAAAGGACCGATTACAACACATTTTGAGGAGTGGTTGAAAAGGTGAGAGATTAGAAAAGATAGTAAAGTCTAAATCTATCCGTTTGTTCTTTTTTGTTTTCTTTTTGTGAGTGAAGGTGGGAGATTATCCATGGGACTTTGAAAGTTTACGAGCACAAATTCGAGTGGTCGAGACTTGATAAAGAAATAGTGCGAGATGTCAATTTCCTGGTGCGCAAATCTTCTATTTGCTGCTTTTCAGAATCCACTGCAGACCTATTTTGAATATTTTAGCATGTTCAAAGCAAGAAATTTTTATTGAAACAACGCCGATTTTCTAGAACAAACTATAATGACAAATTTGTTCACCTTGAACCAATTCAGATCCGGATATGGTGCTGATGACTTTGCTCAGCGGTTCTTTCACGAATTCGGAAGTTTCGGAGGGAAGACAAACAATTCTCAACAGGTTTATTGATATTTGATGACATCATTCAAGTTTAAATCTAAGGAGTTTTGAGTGATCGGAGATTGATTTCTTATCAGTTTCTTGCAGAGATTGATAAGTGATAGGCATGCAATTAAATGAGGAAGGAAACAATATGAAACCGATCAGAGAATGAGAAGATGGTGTGCGAAATCAAAACTTTTGGGTTAACAAACGTGCATGAAATCCAGATTGCGATAGATTGTTAGGTGTTTAAAAGTCAGAAAAATAATCATGATTCTAACACTTTTTTCCGTTTTGTTTCCTACTCCTTAGGGTTTACAGGACGGAATCATGCGATCAGAGTGTCATTTTAGATTAAACGAACTCCAATTATTTTCTTCCACGGAAATGAAGATGGAGTTCTTGCTGTTCCTAGAAATTACACGTCCGGCTCATCAAGTCAGATCGAATATTTTATGGCAAGAAAATTCAAGAAGAGTAATTGCGTACAAATTTTGTCATTTGCTAACTTGAACAGCTAAAACACGTACCCACCTGGTAAATCCAGTATTGGTAAACATAGCGTATGTACTTATCCGCAATGAATTGCAATACTGCTCCAGGTATTGTTAACTGGAACAGTTGAAATTCAACTGAATCAGCGGAAGGTCGGAATTTTAGGAAAACTTTTGATGGATTCAATTTAAAATGTTTAAAATGTATTATTCGTTTCAGTATTCTCTATTTCAGTCAGTTGGCTATACTCCAGCTGAATTGTATGTGACGACGTGGGGCGATAGAGACAGCAGTAAATCGATGACAAAGTAAGGAATATTAATAATAATAATACATTAATCTAAAATGAAAGGTTGCCTCGTTTTTTTCGTATTTTGAATACCTTGAAGATGTGTATAACCATAGAGGAAATTTATGCGAGACATTTATTTTATTTCATTGTTTGAACAACAAATGAAACTATGCATCGAAGCAGAGTTTTCCATTGGTCAGTCTTCGGCGACAAAGAAAAATTCTCGAAGAGATTATGGATAATAAAAAGCGAGAGGGTGTGTGATAAGGAATGGGAAAGATCAGTTTCCTAGATATTTAAGAAGACATGGTGATCTCGGGCTGCCCATTATATTGATAACGGCGTTTACCACTTCATAATCAATCAGACCGCGTGAAATAATTCTAAAAAATGGAGATGAAGAAGGAAAATGATTTCAGTGATCACAGTTGTGCGATGATGCAGCGTTTGAGGAGATTTCTTCTGGCTGTATTAGAGTACACTCAATCAAGGTCATTATCTCACTTCTTTCGCACTTTTTTTCAAATAAAAAGACGAATTAATCATTTGCTCTGGTGTATATCACTAAAACTCGAATGGATGTTTCTGAAACGTAAATTATTTTGCAGAAGGGCAAATATCATTTCTCACTCAATGGGAGTCACAATTGCGAGGAAAATTGTGAAGGGAGGAAGAATTTATGAGGATGAGGGAGGTGAGACACATGCTTCCAAACCCAGACACGGAAATGGGTAAGAGTGAGAGAATGTGCAAAAGTGAGAGAGTCATTTTACTGCAACAATCCTTCGATGCATTCATTCAGAAGGTTGCGATCTCGGTGAGCCTCTGACTGATCAAATCGGAGTTTTTATTGGACTGACCGGAGCTAATTTGGGTGAGATTGTCGAATTTTCGTTATTCTTGTCGGGAATTTCGCTTCCATTCTAGACGCGAAAATGAAAGTGAAACATCGCGAATTAATCAAAATTGAATAATTCTTGCAGGAATGTGTGCATGTCAGGGACTGTCGAAAGTCGATAAAACCTGCAGTAAAAAAGTAAGTTTTTACAAGTTTGATCTTTTTTTTTTAGAAATTACCGTGGAAATGATGCACGTCCGTCCAGAATATTCTCTAAAATTATTTATCTAAAATACATCGATTTTCAGAATGGTTTCTGGCCGGGCGATGAATGTGGGCAAAATATATTCAAATGTTTCTCGAGTCACCTCAAAATGCCCTGTAAACAGGAGAATTACAGGTTAGTTTGAACACCTATGGAAAATCCCAGTTTCTGTGAAAAAAATTGTTTGAAAAATTATTTTCGCTGACGATTTGCTATGAGTTACTGGAAACTTATCAATGAGGTTATCTGTCGTAAAAAAAGAATTTTAGTGATCTACAGTTATATTTGAGTGTCAGTGTAATTGTCCGTACGAGTAAGACTGTAATCTTGCCAAATATGATATGCATTTTTTAAAATTATTTATTTATTTTAAAAAAAGTAATCGTGGTTTTGGAGAGCCGACAACTTTCTTTCAGTAAATATTGAATTCACTTTCCTGAAAGTACTCGTGAGTAAATCAACCGAAAAATGTGGCGCTCCCCTCAGTTCTTATACATTGGAGTCGATATACCCAGCAACACCATCCTCCCGTTTTTTGAGGTAAATTCAACAGGTTCTGTTTCCGGCCTTACCGCCCTTACAGTTATTACATTTATAAAATGATACGATCATAGCGAAAAGTCACAACACGGACTTCCGTTGTTTACCAAACAGGCTCGTACTCGATCCTCTAACTTGTGTGTGCTCTCTCGCCTTCGGTAAATACAGAGTAAATGAGTAACATTTCGGCATTTCGCTCGATCGTATCATTTTATAAATGTAACACAATCCTTGTCAATCTATGCATGTACTCCCCTTCCTTCGAATTATGCTACCGTATTCTTCTCGCTCTGATCGTGAACCGACGATACTACCGTAACCCGTCTCCTGTCACATCGGTCGTGGGGCTGCTTTGGGACGGAGGCCGATGAAGTTAAATGGAAACTCGATGGTCGATGGATTGAAACTCACGTGAAATGGAATATTAGTGAATGCAAAATTGGTGATCAAAAAAATCAATTAAACCATCATCTCTACCGTAGAATTACTTTTTGTAACTCAATCGATACCACAACCGTAATCATTGTCCCTTCAGGTCAATCGAATTGATGACTCTTTGGGACAAAGGCCGATGATGTCGCCGAATGAACTGAAATTACTCTAATCTTGATATGCCCAGAGCGAGTGTTTGAAACTGCTTGTTAGCGTAGGAAAATGAGCGAGCAGAAATTTTGTTTTTTTTTGTGAAATCTTTCGCAAATTACAATTTCAAACTCTCGCTCTGGGAATACGGAGTTAAAAACTCATGTTTTTCTTTATGAGAAGATGGGATGGAGCAGCTGATTGCCCAGAAACAAAGATTGAATGGAAACGATATAAAAAGATGAATTGTAAGACCGGTTGTTTATATGATAAACCCACTGTTTGATAAAATGTTGATTGTGATTTGTATCGCACCAATAAAAACACGAATAATGAGCTCTCCCAAGCAGGCACAGTGAAACATCATGGGGAACTAGCCAACTAGAGTCGCGTAAACAACAACAGTGACCCCGTAACGTGTTATAATCTTTTGTTTCCTGAAGTCGTGTTGAGCTGAGATTCAATTGTCTCAACATCGCATCAATACTTTTTTGCCCCTGTTTGGTGCACCGTAGTGTTACCGGCTTTTGTGAAACTGACTATCACTTACCCTCTGGCAGTCTATCACAGTGAAACGAGAGAACGAAAATACGGCACGTTTTGGGTTTAGAAATCAGTTCTCTGTGAGCCCCCGCTGTAAGCAGCAGGCTCATCATAAAACGGGGTAAATTGGATAGGTATCTTGATCTCATTACTGAATTTTCTATGATCGCCGTTTTCCAATTTCTTTCAAGTTGGTTGCTCTCACCAAAACGCCCGTATTCCTTGAAACGGAGAGAAATTCCAGGAGGGGTATGGGGAGATTCAGTTTCATCGAAAGGAAACAGAAGGACAACCCTAGTGCACCGCATCACGGTTTCGTTTTCTGGTCTCATTCACGTTCATTCTCACTCCCGTTCACGGTTTCGTTTTCACGGAAATGTTGTGTGCGTATTTGCGTAAATTGTGCTTGCATTTGTTCGATTGTTTCATCCCACCATTCGTGCACGATACCTCGTTTTTGATCATCAATGGTTGCAAAAGTGTTGGTTACGTAGGAGCGAGATATTTGTATATCATAATAACACCTCAAAGATTGCAGATTGAAAGTATTAAATGTAGAAAACACGCAACATCAGTGAAGATTAAAAGATTCCAACGCTGGGGAAGGTTTTCCAAAGTTTCGTTTCTCAGAGAACGGTTCTCAAATCCCCTACAGGGTCTCGTTTCGGTGAGCGAACAAATGAGGGTGTGGAATGAGGAGTGACGATATGGATTTTACCTACGCCCTCTTCCTCTAGAAAGAGAGAATACTGCGATAGCCGACATATAAATCGATGTATTCACTCATTTCGTAGAATGTTGCATGTATCAAGAAGAGGGCTCACTCGTTGGAATCTGATAGAACTGAGAAATGTTGAGAACAATCAGTGCGAAAAAGTGACAGAAATGGGAAGAAGCGAGATGAGTTCAATTCCAATCCAATAAGGGTCCAATAATTAAACACTGATCATCTTCGCACTGTTCAGAAATTCAATGAAGGATTCTTTCATATCCTTGTTCAGACAAGAAGGCGCCCTGAACAAATTGCCAATTCTCCTACGCCCTCCAACATCCACACCTCAGCGCAGCTGGGTAGGGCGCGCGCTTATATGCCAGTCCACGTCGGTTCGACTCCCGTATCGGTAGTCTCATTTTGCAATTTAAAAATATCTTTTTTTAATAAAAGAACAATTTAAACAAGCATTCCGCTGAGTTAAACAAAATAGTCATTTACGGAATTGTGTAAAGTCGATAGTCTGGTAAGTACGATACGAGTAAGCTTATTGATGGTTACGGTAAACACTCAGTTAACGATTAAGCTCAGCTGAATCATCTGAATGACCTGCCGAACTGAAATTCAAACCTATTTTCCCGCATTTTTGTTTACTTTTTTCGAAATTTCTTTCGACCACGACCACGCCACGTTAATTGCCTTCTTGATTCCAGAAGTTGCAGTAGCTAGCCCGTTACTAGACTCCTCCGTCGCTTGTTTTATCACGCCTTTTGCTCGCGCAAATTTTAATCGCGATTTATCTCGTGTGTTCCGATTTTTACGCCACTCCTTTTCGTGGAAATCGAGTAATGAGGTATTCAACCTTTACAGTTGCCGTAGCAGTCGGTAGTGCCACCAGGTGACCACCACGCACCGGCCTAAAAGTGAGTTTGTTGCTTCGTTTTGTTCATCTTTCCCACTTCTTCTTTCATTTCCCACTGCTAATTGTCATTGGTTGGTTGATTTAGTTACAAAACTGATGATTCTTCTTGCCAGGAACCGATACGGGCGACGTTGAAGGCCCGTGGCAAGGAGCGAGCAGCTGTCACAGTGAGTCAGTTCTCTTCTTTCGGCTCTCCCTTCAAATGGGCTCGGGCTTTCTTTCGACCACGCTCCTTTGTGTTTCCGTTCTTAATCTGTGCTCATTGGGTATGGCTACTCTGGCGGAAAGCATAACTACTTCAGTTGGAAGACAGAAATCAGATAGAAAAGCTAAGAAGTGGAGCTACTTGAGCTCTGTACATCTGAAGTAGCTCTGCTTCCTTGCTTCTTTCTGGCTGACTTCTGTCTTCTTTCCGCCAGAGTAGCTATACTCCCACGAGCACTGAGTACTGATGTTTTACCTCTTCGAAAAAGTGTTAGCAATAATTATTATCGCGAAACTAAGTTGTGAACATAGCTGCGCTCGGAACAAGCACCACTATGATAATAATTATATTATTATTTTTAATATTTGATTAGTATTTAACCACGCGAGCATGTACTTTATTTATTCATCCTTATTTACATTGGGAAACCATGCATCTGGCCACGTTTTCGCTTAATTTTTTTCACTTATTCGTTGCCCAAGATCCATTGAAAACATGCTAGAACAGTATCATCCGTTGAACAGCTTACTCGGCAGTAACGAATCGTTACTAACGATCCAGAAAGTGTTTACTTAACTTAAATTATTATTTAAATGTTTTATTTTATTTTTCTGCTATTGAATAATAATTAATGCCTCTTCAGGAAGCAACCCTCCAAGCCGCAGCTGCTCTCAGGAGTCACCTTGGGAAGGTGAGCTCCCATCGTTCTTTCAACTTCACTCGTTGCAATTTCAAACCCTCTAATAATCTTAAAACCTTTCCTTCGCGATTACCATTCATCTGGCACTTAGACTAAGCTATTTGTGTCACTGTCGGCGATGAACCAACCGGGGAGCGTTACGGTATTTGTGCATTATATTGTGCGTGGCATGAGGTGTTCCTTGACCAGGAGAACTCTCTTCCCCACAAATTATTTGGGGACGGGTGATTATTCTATTATTATTATAGATTTAAAAACTAGTTATTTTCAAAAGGTGCTCGATCGTTCAATGGCAGCTATAGCGGGAGGACCATCGGCCACTTCTCTCCCTCTATCTCTCCTTTTTTTTCTTTTCAGATGAGTATCTTACTTTTCTCACATATTATATTTTGCAAAAAAAGATGTGTAAACTACTTTTCGTATAGTTTTCACGAGTTGAAATTAACCTGAATTCAGTAATTTGAAACAAAACGTACGGCAAATTGTCTGGTGTGAATATGATTGTTACTAAAATGACTGAAATTTACTGAGGCTATTCTGCATTTTAGAGGAAAATGTCAAAAAGAAAGATAATTAAATTCATACATTTTCGCCCGGCCGAGATCTCTCATTTTCACACACTCCCTCGCCTAGCATAAACAGGTCAGATTTCTATAGGAAATTCGATAAAACAGGTCAGATAGGAGACAATTCTTACTAAACTCGACATTCTGCACATTCCTAGATGGGTCTCGACTCTCTAAACTGCCTAGTTCAAAAAAGTGTAAACCGAGAATCTCGGCCAACGAAAATGTATGATTAAATTGTATGAAAAATAGTCTGCGACAAGATGCTTTGTGGAAACATTACAGGTACAAAGGGAGCAATCGAACTGGCGAGAAGGGAGTACCGCTGGCAGATGAGAAGGAGGTAAATACGGTTCCTTTGATCGAAAGGAGCAGACTGTAGGAAGCAATTTTGTATACTCTTTATGTCCAATAACACCTCAAACTTTAAACGGTCGCCTATTGGACGTAGTTGAGTGGTGGTATACCATCGGCTATTGGTCATTAAAGCTCTCATGTCCATCCCCGGTGTTTCACCGTTTCGTTACGCAAACTGTTAGGGTGCGAGTATTGCTGATTGCATAATTTACTCCTGTCAATAAATTACTCTTGCTTAATCTAGCCATAGTCGTGATGTAATCTCTTCATATATTTTAATTAATTAAATTTAATTAACTGTGTCGATTTTAAATTGTGTATTTGGCAGGTGCGGTAGACGAAGATGTTGACGCAGATCGACAAGCTGCCTGCGAGAGGGGAAAAGGCCGGAAGAGGCAAGAGGGAGCAGCTGGGGTAGAGCTATCAAGATACGAGGTACGGTGTATTATTGATTGATTAGATGAACGAACATTAATGCATGACGGAGAGAGAGAGAGAGAGAGAGAGAGTGAAGGAAGATCTGTCGCCGAAGGGGATGATTATGGTGAGTGAGGGTTAGGGGCACGGCGGAATACTGTAGTTGGGATACGGTAGATGTCATTACCATATCGATTGAGGGGAAAAGTTCTAATAAATTTTAAATGGATCATTCTCTTGATAAATAATGCCGTTGAAACTCAGTTTTGACGGGTTTGAAGTTGTACAAGTGTTTTTCCTAAGACATTCATAGAGTTCAATATTTATTTTCAACACAATTACAGAGTTAAAGCAATAAGCCAAAGGTTCTTCTTTCCACAACCACAAGTTAAATAACCGAATCGACCATAACGCTCCTCATTCTTCAGATCACGAGGACGCGTGTGGAGGAGAGGGAGTGGAGACGGCGAAACAACCGAGGAGATTACGGTAAGTGGTACTGTAAGCGCCGGTATGATATAGTGATGTGTAATAGGCAAGTGCGGAGGCGGAAATGCAACAACCTACGTAGGGAAAGATATTGCGAACTGGGAATGATTCGATGATTGTTTGCCAGCTCATTAAAACGCAACGTCTAACTGACCCGCGTTCATGTTTCTGCGATTACACTATCACTGACTTCAGTGTACTCCAACGAAACTAAATGATTTATTGTATATATCTGATCTGTCTTCTCCTACCGTACCTCTCACACACTTCCGTTCAGGAGCACCGCAACGGTCGCCGTCGAGAGAAGAACGGGGAGGAGTACTTTGTGCGGACGAAATTGAGCAAGAAGGTACGGTATACGATTATTGGAACTCTCGAGAATTGTGTTTGGCATTGAAAGTACGTTTTCAACTAATTATTAATTTATTAATATGTTTCGATTGCATCGTATTTTTGAGCTATAGTTTCAAATAACTATGAAATGATAAATACCGGGAGGAAAATTGAAGTAGTCGACTATAAATTTCAGGAATCCAATTTTATGTACATGCTGCGATATAATTGGAAATAGAATAACTTCACATGCCGTTTTCGTATATTTAACCATTAAAATATCATCAAATGAAATGATGTTGACGATTTCAATTTGTTTTGTTCAGTTCAGAAAGCGCCGTCTCGTGACGATCGGGAGGGCTTCCTTCCATTCCAAGATTGAATGGACAATTCCAAAGAGGAGAGAGAAGATTCAAATTGAGCGATGGGGATGGGGAAGATACGGTAGAGAATATTGATCGATGAATTGTAATTATTGATTTCATTCGATCGATAATTGGCACTAGTATTCTCTTGTGTAGTTGTTTACTGTAGGAATTGGAAATAAGACGCATGATTAACATAATTTGATCTTTGATCTCTATCTCAGAGAGTAGGACTGATAATTTTAGAATCTTTTTTTACAAAATGTTGTTAAAATCCGTCGAGAACACTACGAATATAAACATATAATTCTTATTTTTACAAAATGATCTGTTCTCAAACGTCCCCAGGAATAACGCGAATACGGTAGATCAATAAGAGTTGTGCCTACTGTAATGCCTTAGCTTTTCTATGTTCATTCTTTTTGTTAATAAATATGAAGAATGTATCGAATGAACTCGTTTATCGCAGAGAGGGCAAGAGAATCCTAGAGAATTATACCGTTGAGACATGAATATTGTCATGCATTTCGAGGCTTGATCCATTGACCTCTTTATCGATTTAATCTACTTCTATCATTCCGTGTATCGTGGTTCAGATGACTCTCGCTTCCGTCATCAAGCGCATCTGCAAGTTCGTCTTGCATCCTACGAAGAAGGAGACGTACGCCATCACGCTCATGTGAGTTACAGTAACCAGCTAAAGTGTCCGCAGGGTATCTAGTTATCCCAACACGATCGACAGATGTGAGAAAGATTCTTTCTCCCGTTTACCCTGCTATTTTATTGCATTTACAGAAACATCGCGTCGTTCGTGTTCTGCTTTCTCTTCTTCTTCCTCATGAAAACATTCCTGCCCGATGCGTACGCGAATTTCAAGAAGGTGGAGGATCTCTATGATTCGGTATCCACGATCCACGGCATATTGAGCGTTCTGAGTGTCCGATCCCTGGTACGTTACCTCCTCAACCTTCAGTCTGATAGAATCTCCAGAGAGGGGTCGGAAATGAGAGCGCATGTAAAATCGAGAGACACTTTCTCGCACTTGATCCCTTTCTGGAGATTTGTTCCCCCCATTTTCGCCTATCCAAACAAATTGGCTTGGGGATCCACGATTTGTCATTTCCCGTCGTGAGGGTAATCGATAATGTGATGTTCAGCTCGCTACCGTATTCTCCGATGACGATGAGGAGAAGCACGGTACGGGCAAGAAGGCCATCGTTGGCCACGGAGTGCACCTGGGAGGGGGTCACTGTCGGAGAAGGAGCCATTATTGGATCGGGAGTGATCCTCGGAGCGGGTTGCGTAATCGGCCCACACTCAGTAACCACTGCAGCTGCTGCCCAGGAAGAGAAGGAGAAGAGGGAGAAGAAGAGTGCGGAGTGTACGCGTAGGGCTACGGTAACTGGTACACCCGAAAGCACAGGCGAAATAAAGAAGCGTAAGAATGGAAAACACTATTAATTAATGTTTTTGTTTTTGTGATGTTTAATATTGCCCATTTCTCTCTGTTTGTAAGGGTTATCTTCAGGTTAAATTATAACAAGTCATTACATTGTCACAGGTAATTTTTTTACGCTGTCACAGGTGATTGTCCAAAAGCATATTTTCATTCCTAATTACTCATTCTTTGTTTGTCATTCGCCGATCTGCAGATAAAAATGTATTTATTCAATTAAAAGTTTTGATATTGCAATATAACGCTTTTGAAAAATGATATGAATAATATCTTGAAATTCAAACAAGATGTATAGCTTCAACGCTGGTGCTTTGACTTGACTCTCCCGAACGTTCACTGATTTTTCTCTCTTTTCCTGTTGATCGATCGACGATTTCGAGAACTTCCTGAATTATATCCTCCCATGAATTGGCGTCCAAAATAACATCTGAAATATTAATAAAACAATTACACGAATCTCAAATAGTAGCAAAATGATTCCATCCGTCTAATTTCCTCGATTCGCGAGGTTTCATTTCTGTTATCAGACATTGCTGAAACACAAATGAGCTGCGCGCTTTCTTTCTCTCATCCTCCTCTCTCCCCTTATTTCTCTGCTTTTCACGGTCTTTCTCTCCCCCTGTATTAACTCCTACCGCCAAACAATGTGAGATACTGTAAGGAATCTTGTATTTTTTGACAGTTTGTGACCCATACTTTTCGTCTAACAACAAATTTAAACGTGCGATTTTCCCACTGCCCCACAGTCAGAACTCATTAGACCAAGTATTGTTACGTAAAACAGAATTTTTAATTCCTCCACTACTAGGGAATTTAAATGTCTGTGTGGGTATTTTATTGTTGTTTTTTTCCTTCCGCGTGACTGGCGTTTTCGTTTTTTTTCGCTTTAAATCGCTTCAAACTCAAGCAATCATGTCAGATCCCTTTGTATATATAATCCATCCGAAAACATTTCAAAATCCAAATACCAATATACATTAATTTCATGGCCAAGTGGATAACGCGCCAGACTTTCGATCCGAGTCCCCGAGGTTCGACCCTCTTCGCGGGCAAACCTTTTGCCGCATTTTTTCGCTAGTGTCAGAAGCCCTTCTGGCACATTATTGAGTAAAGCGAAACACGTTTTCACCTGTTTTGCCAAGTTTTAACGTGAAATTCAAAAACTAAAAAACTCTTCCTAGCGATTAACTTTCCCCAACATTATAAACTCCACCTAGACCTTACTTGGAGCCGGCTACTAAGCTCCTCCCTGGACCGCACTTAGAGCCGGCTACCGAGTCCTCCTCCTTGGATCCAACCTCAAGCAATCTACCGAACCCCCTGGACCGTACCTGAAGCAGGCTAACGAGCTCCCCTAGACCGTAACCCACAACGTCAAATGTTGACTTACCGTAACCCTTGCATTAACCTGTGCTTACAGTAACCCAGTGCAATCGCAAACTGACTTTATTTTTCAAACATTGTATTTTATTGATCAATCATTAAAGAAGGAGTATCAGCAAAAATAGTATTTTGAATGTATAATGTTAATCGCTTGCCCATGTGAACGATAGTAGAAATCCGAAATTTGGAAAGTCTATCGTTCCTTCGAACCGAAATACGCGCGCGCAAAGAAGCTACAGGGTTCAGGGAAATCAGGTTCAAGTGCCGCGCGAGCGTGCGCGATTAAGCAAATCTACTCTGGTTTTTCTCCCCCAACGGGGGACCCACAAAAGTGGGCGTGGTCGGCCTCCCCCAACGGGGGCCCCGAAACGCGGCCGCTGTTTGAGGAGGGTAGAAGGGCGCATTTTCCCCCAATGGTCCCCCACAAATCCCCCCAATGGGGCCCTCACAAATTCCCCCAATCAGCAAACACGCCAGCCGCGCAGATATGCGCGGCTATGGTGAGTACGGCCCGCTCGTGGTGTTTACGAAATTCGAAACTGTTTCTGATCGTTTTTTTATCGATTTTCGTTATAGTTTCGCGTGATTTCATGTACCATTCTGTAGCGTAAATGGAAAGTATCGCGTCCACCCATTATGATTTGTCTTTTATGTTGATTCACCATAATTCGCATTATTTTTCAGTCCCGCTGTGCGATCTACCCCAAGCAGCCGGACGATTGAGGGAGCGGAAGGAGGAAATGGATACAGGTACGGTAGATTACGGTATTTACGGTAGTCTGGGTTGAACGCTTTCAGTGTACTTTATCGGTGGTATTGTTATTATTAGGGTGAGAAACGCTTGTTTTACAGCCACGAAGAGTCCTCTACCACCGTCTATCACACGATGCAGCCAATGCGACAACCGTCGGACACGAGAGAAGAACCTCAGAATGAGCACTCGTCGATCACCGAGTTCAATCCCACATTTTTGTAATTGTGACAATCCATTGTTTACCTTGTTTTCACTCATCAAATCGTTATCATTTGTTAACAAGTTTCTTTTTTTGTTATTTTGTTGTCTTCCGTCATCACTAGCATTATTCTCGAATATATGTGTGCTCCATGGATGATAAAATTCTATACCGCAATTACGTACTTTCGTCATCACTACGTAACAGAGAAAATGAAGCACCCAATGAGTTCCGACTAACCCCCAATGGGGCCCCCACAAATCCCCCCCAATGGGGCCCCCAGACCTGTCACGCCCCCAATGGTCCCCCACAAATCCCCCCAACGGTCCCCTGCCTGACATCCCATTGGGGGAATTTGTGGTCCCCCATTGGGGGAAAAAACCAGAGTATCGGTCAACTTTCCCCGTGGTGTCGAGTTTGCATGCACTTTCACCCCCGCTGGGGGAAGAAGGAGGGGAGGGAGGATTAGCGCACTCCCTAATTTCTGTCCATCTGCATACGCGCATTTTCCTAGGTTTTTTTTCCGCGTGTTCTAGAGCAGACGTCAGACGATTGCCCTTACAGTATTCTTTCATGACCTGGGGAGGGTTGTCGTGGTGGGATACTTGAACATCATTGGGGAGTTTTGTTTATTATACATAGAATGAACTTACGATTAATCATTTTAGCGAAAGTCTCCTCGACTCTCTGACAGTTCTCTAATTCTCTAAGCGCATCTTCTACGGTCATTGAATCATCATCCCAATCCCTGAAACGGAATTATCGATTTATTGGTCTAAGGTCCTGCACATTGAGAGGAATATATTATGCTACGCTAAAAATAGTCGAAATTTATGAAAGATCGCAATTTTTATCGTCAGCATCTTGGCTCCCCTTGAAGTCGGAGATTTAAAAGCATAAAGGTGGTATCCCACAAGTTTTTTTAAAAAATTTTTATCTGAATTAAGTTTGAACAAAGTTATCCACGTTTGTCTCTGTTCCAAAGTGAGCCTGGCAATCAGGGAATCAAAAATGAAGGCGAATGATAAGGAGACAATGAGAGTCGATAAAATATCGAAAAGCCGAAAATGCGGGAATTCAAATGACTATCTCGATCAAGGGTTTGGTCGGGAACAGGCAAGTATATTTGGACATTTAAAAAAAAAAAATATGTCTTACATGATCTTTTCGATATTGGAAGCCTTAATAAGAATAATGATGGGGTCGATTTTGATTTCTTGCAGAAGTCCAATCGTGCCTTCACAACATGGTTGAAACAGACAATGACGACCCTTAATCAGATTTTATTTCATTTTCTTATAGTATCTTTGGTCGCTATCTAAGTGTAAGCACTCATCCCACCATTCCATGACCCGGCTAAACTTCCTGAATGGGGTCAGAAACGACAGTGTGAAAAGAGAACAAATTTCCTATGAGAACGGTTCTCAAGGTTTGGTTTTTTTTGACAGTAAAGGCACTGTTGAATTCCCGCAAATGGGTATTGAACCCACGTCGGCGCGATCATGAGACAAGCACTCTACCTCTTCACCACTCAAGGTGATAGCAGACAAATCGCTCGCTACATCTATTCCTACGCCGCTCGCGGAATATGGATCACATGAGCCAGATTTGTGTGTGTACTGTCCCTTTAAAAACGATGCTCCAACCTCCTCATTGCGCACACTCTCTCGTTTTCGCTAGCGCGGTGCTTCAGTGTGAGAATTACAGAATTACAGAATTTATCAGTGGTCGTTATTCACGCTGATCAATTCTGATCCATTCTTCGCTTGTGAGGCTCCACCAATTAATTCCCATTCTTCGCTTGATCTCATTCCTCCATCGTTCACGAGGTCGCCCCACGTCGCGTTTGTCCACTCTGGTTTTTTTTGCCCCAATGGGATCCCAATTCGCTACCCCATGGGGCAAACATCAAAGGCGCCGCTGGGCTCCCAATGAGGAAAATGTTGGGATCCCAATGGGAGAAATTTGCCCCCAATGGGATTCCAACGTTTTCCCCATTGGGATCCCAACGGCGCCTTTGATGTTTGCCCCATTGGGTAGCGAATTGGGATCCCATTGGGGTAAAAAAACCAGAGTAGTCTGTTGTACGGAATCCAAACAGTTAGTCGTCGTGCCCATTTCTGATAATCCATCTTCATTATTCTATCAGCCCATTTCAATTTCTTTCTCGTTGCTTCCTCTACCCAGTCTATGACACCTGTGGCTTGCCGTAATCTCTCATTAGTCAATTTATCTTCAGTGTGAGAGAATGAGTGGAATGAGGTTGGAGAACCGTTTTCTAAGAAACGAAACCTTGCGAACCGCTCTCCTAGGATATTTTCGCTCGGTATGTGCGCTCTTGAAGGGATCTTGTTTTATGTTCACTCCAGACCCGTTCTAAAGGTGTAATCAATCGATAGATATTCTCACTTGTTTAATAACATTTTTCACATTGGCATAGGTAGTTCCGTACAGATTTTCCTTGATAATTTTCATTTCGACGTATCGATGGTCGTAAACATTCTGTACGTAGCACTTCTGCAAGAAATACAATTTAAAAGAAAATTAATAAAAAAACCTAAAGACAAATGTAAGCTACCGTACCAGGGAAACAAATCTGTAGTCAGCACCGTCCACTTCATTCTCTAGCGGAGTCCTAGTGGTGTCTGAAAAAGAGTATGATAAAGGTAAAAGTTAAAAAGTAAAGATGTTCCATGTCAAGCGATTTTACAGCAGCAAGCCAGCTGCAACGTGGGATTACGTAGCCCAACTTTTCCCAAGACATCGCTACTTTTCGCAATCAAAGTTGCAACCAATTTACCGCCCCGGGGTGGATGGAAGGCTTGGCTGGCCTAGGCGGGTTCGAACTCGTGGCGCTTCGAATGACAAATGACTAGCAGTTGCTTACACCACTCGGCCATTCCGTTAGAGGGTATGGTACGGAAAATCAATCGATAGCGGAAAAGTAATGCATTGTGCAATATACTAACCGGTTACCGTACATTCGAATTGTTGCGGATATCGATCCGCCAATTCGCAATTGATTTCGTCTTCCATAACTCCGATGATCATTACAGTCTTTCCAAGTGTTATTTCCTCCTTATTCTTGACTTCCTTGACGAGTTCGTCCTCATTTTGAGCAGAACCGAAGAAGAGATTCCACAAGTTGACCATTCTGAAAACGAATAATATTTTACAAAACAGACGATGTAGTGCGGTTCCTATAGAATCTGTAGAAAAGAGAACTAGGACATGTGCGACAAAGTTACTCATTGATACGCTAGTGAGAATGATGAGATGGCTAGGGTCAGTGCTAGAACGGGTCAATTGATAACATCAGTACTAGAACGGGTCAATTGATAACATTCCTCCCTCTCCTCACTTCTGTCCTATCAGTTTCAGATACGTATCCACTCTCTAACCGCTCTTGAGATTAGCATTTTGCTCGGATACGGAAAAAATGCTATATAAATCATGCTGCAAAATTATGTGAAATCATTTCGCGCTGTTACAGATGCTCGTTAAACCCGTTTTTGTTAACATGTGTTAGCGTGTTAACATGAAAATTCGAAATTTTCCGAAATGATTCGTTGAGATTCGGGGATCACAGGAAATATGTTTTGCGATGTCGTAAACGTGTTTAACAAATTTTAACTAAGGATGGCTTCGCAAGAAATCACTCTCTTCATTTCGCACACTCTCACACCGTTCTGACCGACGAGATAGTGCGCAGAATGAAGAGGGCATTTCTTGTGAAGCTATCCCTAATTTTAACACGAAAAATCGGAATTTTCGCACTTTTGCCAATCACACAGGGGAGTATCGGGGATCACAGAAAAAGTGTTTTGTGAGGTCGGAATCGTGAAGAAAAAATTAACGAATACTCTTTGTAGCGATTGAAATTCCTGGTCATAAACTGGGCTTCAATTGGCGTCCAAAATAACATCTGAATTATTTTGTTATAGAATTTCACATGAATCGTTTTTATATTAAGCGTGTCAAGTCCTACATGATTTCTTATTTCTAATACACAAATAGCGTAAAATAGGGTGTGCTTTAATTTCGGTTATCAACTCTTCGAGAAACACAAATGTAACGCGTTCTTTATCTCTGACATCGTCCTATTGTTCAATTATCTCTCTTTAAAATACTGACGTTTGTTAACTTTTGCGAATAATTGTTCGGCTTCTTCACAGCTCTTCAATTCCTTAATCGCATCTTCCTCGGACATTGAACCATTTTTCCAGTTCCTGCAAAATCACGTTTGTCTCACATGTCAGATATCAATTATCGATTTATTAGTCTCTCTCTGTACGGTGAGCGAACGAGAAAACCCGTAGATACTTTCTTACATGATCTTTTCGATGTTTGATGCCTTAATTAGGATAACGATGGGGTCGATTCCGATCTTTTTCAGACGTATTATCGTTTGTTCGCCATTTGGTTGGAGAAGACAGTGACGACCCTGAATCAGGTTATATCCAACTTTCTTACAGTAACCTCTGTATAGTATACTTTCCGCTTTGATACGTATCAAGTAACACAATGTCAAACCTCCAAGATAGGGTCAAGCCTGGCACTGTTCAAGGGAGAGGAACCACCTCTTTTTAGCAATCTTTATGTTCACCGATCGATGTTCTCACCTGTTTAATAATATTCTTGACATTGGTGTAGGTGATTCCGTACAAATTTCCCTTGATTATATTCATATCAACATATCGATGGCAGTAGACATTTTCAACAAAGTGCTTCTGTATGAGTGAAATAGGATTATTTTTAGACGAGTAATCGTTACTACTAGGGTTGATTACTCGAAAAGAAGTTGGCCATTTCGTCCACGAAAAAAAACCTTTGTTCGATAGTTATTCCGGCATTTGACTATCAGTTCCAGATAAACTATAACGGATGCAAATATCCTAACGAGAACTGTAAGCTACCGTACCAGGGAAACAAATATGTAGTTCCTATTGTCCACTTCACCCTCTCGCGGAGTCCTAGTGTTATCTTAAACAATATCTATTTTATGTGGACACTATGGTTCCGGAAACCAATCAATATCAGAGAAGTTACGTGATTAACTAACCGGTTACTGTACTTTCGAATTGTTGAGGGTGCCGATCCACCAATTCGCAATTGATTTCGTTCTCCATAACTCCGATAATCATTACAGTCTTTCCCAGTGTTATTTCATCCATTCTGTTGATTTCCTTGATGGGTTCGTCCTCATTTTTAGTAGAACCGAAGAAGAAATTCCACAAGTTGACCATTCTGAAAGAGAATAATATTTTACAAAACATAAAAATACGGTTCCTATGAAATCTGCAGAAAAAGAGAAATATAACATGTGAGACAAACATACCTATTGATACGCTAGTGAGAATGATGGCTAGGGTCAGTCCTAGCCGGGGTCAATTGATAACATTCCTCCCTCTCCTCCCTTCTGTCCTTTCAGTTTCAGATACGTATCCACTCTCTAACCGCTCTTGAGATTAGCATTTTGCTCGGATACGGAAAAAATGCTATATAAATCATGCTGCAAAATTATGTGAAATCATTTCGCGCTGTTACAGATGCTCGTTAAACCCGTTTTTTCTTGCTCTCAATACCTCTACTCTATTGGTGAGAATAATGTTTCCATAGTTTCCAAGGGTACTACTGTGTGTGCAATCGAATTTGTTTGGAGTACTGGAAGATTACTCTCAAACTGTCAGTTGGATCAGTTATCATGTAGTGATAAGAGTATGGAGAGAGAGGTCGAATGATAAGAATGGAAGCCTCTCGCACTCCTCGAATATCGATAAAATCAGCTGAGGACGTTGACACACTCTCGCACTACTTGAAATGCACTGTGCGGTCACTTTTGCTGCTCTCTCGACAATTTTGCTAGGTAGGTCATGAGATCTCTCAAATTTTTAAAATTATTATTATGAAAGTGTTGTTCACAGTTTTCATTTTTTTGTTCAGTCGTGTCCCGTCTGAGCATTGTTTCATTTTTCATCATAAATGATTGATCTCTTTCTAAGTATCACCGAAACTCTTGATTCACCCTTTCTATGGCGATTTTTCCCTAGCGTTTAAACTTTTAAATTACGTAGAGTCTCCATGACATCGTGGTTCTCAGAATATTTTTATTTCCAGTTTCATCCCACAATTCCTCTTACTTCGATCCTTCTACCAATCCGAACCCGAAATTCGGTAGTTGGAGTGAGATTAAAGGACCGATAACAACACATTTTGAGGAGTGGTTGGAAAGGTGAGAGATTAGAACAGATCATAAAGTCTAAATCTTTCCTTTTGTTCTTTTTCGCTGCTTTTTTGTGAGTGAAGGTGAGAGATTATCCATTGGACTTTGAAAGTTTACGAGCACAAATTCGAGTGGTCGAGACTTGATAAAGAAATAGTGCGAGATGTCAATTTCCTGGTGCGCAAATCTTCTTTTTGCTGCTTTTCAGAATCCACTGCAGACCTGTTTTGAATACTTTAGCATGTGCAAAGCAAGAAATTTTTATTGAAACAACGCCGATTTTCTAGAACAAATAATAATGACAAATTTGTTCACCTTGAACCAATTCAGATCCGGATATGGCGCTGATGACTTTGCTCAACGATTCTTTCACGAATTCGGAAGTTTCGGAGGGAAGACAAACGATTATCAAAAAGTTTGTAGATTATTCTATTTTATGACGTCATTAAAATTGGAAATCTTGAAGTTTTGAGTGATCGAAGATTGAATTCTTATCAGTTGTTTGCAGAGATTGATGGGCATGCAATTAAATGAGGGTGGAAACAATATGAAACCGATCAGAGAAGGAGACGATGGTGTACGAAATCAAAACTTTTGGGTTAACAAAAAGCGTGAATGACATCCAGATTGCGATAGATTGTTAGGTAAGAAAAGTCAGAAAAATAATCATGATTCTAACACTTTTTTCCGTTTTATTTCCTACTCCTTAGGGTTTACAGGACGGAATCATGCGATCAGAGTGACATTCTAGATTAAACGAACTCCAATTATTTTCTTCCACGGAAATGAAGATGGAGCTCTTGCTGTTCCTGGAAATTACACGTCCGGCTCATCAAGTCAGATCGAATATTTTATGGTAAGAAAATTCAAGAAGAGTAATTGCGTACACATTTTGTCTTTTGCGAAGTAGAACAGCTGAAACACATATCCACCTGGCAAATCGAGTATTTTATGGTAAACATAGCGTCTGTACTTATCCGCAATGAGTTGCAGTACTGCTCCAGGTATTGTTAACTGGAACAGTTGAAATTCAACTGAATCAGCGGAAGGTCGGAATTTTAGGAAATCTTTTGATGGATTCAATTGAAAATGTTTAAAATGTATTATTCCTTTCAGTATTCTCTATTTCAGTCAGTTGGCTATACTCCAGCTGAATTGTATGTGACGACGTGGGGCGATAGAGATAGCAGTAAATCGATGACAAAGTGAGGAATGACAAAACAATATTCCAAAATGAAAAGTTGCCTTCCTTCGTATTTTGAATCATTTCCTTTGAAGATTTGTATAACCATACAGGAAATTTATGCAAGAGAGTTGTTTTCATGCAAAACTATGCATAGAAGGAGAGTTTTTCAGTCGTCGGCGACAAAGAAAAGTTCTCGAAGAGATTATTGATAAGTAGCAAAAAAGAGCGAGAAGGGGTGCGATAAGCAACGGGAAAGATCAGTTTCATAAATTTTCAAGAAGACATGGTGATCTCGGGCTGCCCAGTAGATTGATAACGCCGTTTAACACCTGATAATCAATCTGTCCGTGTGAAATCATTCTAAAAAAACGGAGAACTAAAAAACGGATAAAAAATGATTTCAGTGATCACAGTTGCGCGATGATGCAGCGATTGAGGAGATTTCTTTTGGCGGTATTAGATTACACTCAATCGAGGTCATCTTCTCACTTCTTTCGCAGTTTTTTTTTCAAATAAAAATATGAATCAAGAATATGTTCTTCATTGGAGATGGTTAGAAATAATCTTATGAATTTTGCGGAAACATACAATATTTTGCAGAAGAGCAAATATCATTTCTCACTCAATGGGAGTCACAATTGCGAGGAAGATTGTGAAGGGAGGAAGAATTTATGAGGATGAGGGAGGTGAGAAACATGCTTCCAAACCCAGACACGGAAATGGGTAAGAGTGAGAGAATGTGCAAAAGTGAGAGAGTCATTTTACTGCAACAATCCTTCGATGCATTCATTCAGAAGGTTGCGATCTCGGTGAGCCTCTGACTGATCAAATCGGAGCTTTTATTGGACTGACCGGAGCTAATTTGGGTGAGATTGTCGAATTGTCTTTTTTCTTGTCGGGATTTTCGCTTCCATTCTAGACGCGAAAATTAAAGTGAAAAATTGCGAACTAATCAAATTTGAATAATTCTTGCAGGAATGTGTGCATGTCAGGGACTGTCGACGGTCGACAAAACATGCAGTCCAAATGTAAGTTTTTACAAGTTTGATCTTTTTTTTAGAAATTACCGTGGAAATGATTAGAAATGATTAGAAATTACCGTCCAGAATATTCTCTAAAATTATTTATCTAAAATATCTCGATTTTCAGAATGGTTTCTGGCCGGGCGATGAATGTGGGCAAAATGTATTCAAATGTTTCTCGAGCCACCTCAAAATGCCTTGTAAACAGGAGAATTACAGGTTAGCTTGAACAAATTGGAAAATTCCAGTTTCTGTGAAAAAAATGGTTTAAAAATTGTTTTACTGGTGATTTGCTATCCAATACTTGAAACGTTTAAAGGAAGTTATGTATCGTCAAAGCTCCAATTTTCATCCCAAATTTCAGTCGTTTACTGTGGGAGATGAACCATGACGGAATCTCGGAGGGCCAGGAAGTCTTCAGTTTCTGGTCTGTCGGTGAGTCTGAAATTGTTTATTGATTATTACGGATTGATTATTGATTTTAGATGACGATTTGATTCTGAATCGGGCGATTTCGTGGGGAGAACCGACATCGTTCATTCCTGGCAGTAGACCATTCGTGTTTCAGAAGATGACCCACATGGAAACCAAGGTTGGTTTCACTCATTTTTTTTAATTCGAATACAAAACATTTTCCTGAGACAAAACAAATCTAGAAATTGGAACTATCGAAGAAACGAGAGATTTGATCTGATTGTGAGTGACAAGAGGTGATAAGAAATCAAACTAAAATCAGACATTTCAGGAAAATACGACGATCCAACAACATGAACTGCTCAAGCCGTATGAAACGTATCTGAGAATCGTCAGAGATGAGCCAATATTGGAGACCCAACAACAGTCCCCACTTATCCTAGGAATTTTTACCGTTTTACTAATAGTGATTCTATTATTAACAGCGAAATTAGCCTATGACAAATTTAGCGTCGGTTATCGAAAGCTAGACTATACGGAATTTTAGTGATCTACAGTTATATTTGAGTGTCAGTTAAGTGTAATTGTTCACACGAGTATGAACATAATCTTGCCAAATGTATTTATTAAATTATTTATATGTACTCATTAAATTATTTATTTATTTCAAGTGTAATTAATTTAATGAATAAAAAATAAAGAAAAGACGACGAGAATACTGTAGTTCACTGCGTTGCTGAATTTGTGCTGTGAATTTTTCCTCTGTTTACCATCAGTTCTCGATAAGCTCAGAGACGATTTTGCTTACAGTAACTTCCCCTTTTCTCTTCTCCCCTTCTTGGTCTCGTTTATCGATTGTTTTTAGCTTGATTCTAATATTTTAAAGGCTAATGAAGCGCGATGGGCATACCCCGATCTTTTCGCTACATGTTGAGTATTGTGCGTCTACTGGATCAGCAGTGCCGCAGCTAATCTTTTCGCTGCCCTTGTTTTACTCCCGGGGTTGCGCTCGTTGTGCCGCGCATTACTAATGTACTTTTATTAAATTCTTATTGAAATACATGCAATATCGCTCTAGTCAATGCCAATGCTCGTTTTCAGGCTCGGCATGACTCACTGCCACAGTCGATTGCCCTGTATTTAATGTCGCGTGATCTTTCGCTCGCGCACTATCAGTACTCATTTCAGCCTTCTTGGTATCTCTCACAGGATTAATTATTTTCCTGTCACTCTACCTTTTCTCTGATATTCTGATAATGCCGTATCGTATTCCGCCTGTAGTCATGGGAACCGCAACGCCTTTTCTCCGCCTCCCTTCTCACTTATTCTGCCAAGTTTTTTTTCACACCCTTCTCTTTTTATTGATCCGAGGACACTCTCCCTGATCCAACTCCGTGCTCGTCGGGTATAGCTACTTCTGGCGGAAGGCATAGCTACTTCAGTTAGAAGAAAGGAATCCGCAAGGAAGTAGCTAGAAAGCAGCTCTACTTCAGCTCTACACAGCTGAAGTAGCGCTGCTATCTAGCTACTTCCTAGCAGATTTCTGTCTTCTAACTGAAGTAGCTATACCCCACGAGCGCTGAGAATACTCAAATCGGATTGGCAATCTGGAAGTTGCTCTATATTTCTATACGAACAACACTGTCCTGTTCATTTATGTTTCATGCGTATTTCGTTGTTTTCCGGGATGCCAAAATGTGTGTTCTTTTTAATCCTTTCTCTTGCAGGTAATCAACCGCGCGAATCATGGACGAACCAGAAACGTCCGGTGCCATCGTCCCGCTATGTGGGTTGCGGTTTCAATGAAAATTGAAAAAAAACCCTTTAATTTTTTTATAAGTTGTTAATTAAATTAATGATTTAAATTGAAGCGAATCCTCATAGCGACTCGGCACCTTCCGACGCGGGGAAGGCGAATGATACAGAGGACGATGGAGAGACGCGTCAGTTTTTTTTCATTTATTTCTCAATCCTCAATTTATTTATCACCTGCCCGCATAGGCGACAGGCACGTAAACACGACGAAGCCTACCCACATTTTAGCATTTTCCAGACTAATTTGGAAAAATCCTACCCACATTTTTAGATTTTTAGAAAAAAATTGAATACCCTTTGGCGACCTATTCCTGCTCACGGAAATATGCTATGAATTTCGTATCTAGTGGACAGATCTGAAATATGTTAGTAGAGGTAACATAGAATAACAGCTCGTTAGCAACGTCACCATAGTTGGGAGGAAAAAACCGGTTTGCGTCATGCCTGCTTATTATCATAGGCTTATTAGTATCTTCAGATTTGTTGAAAGAGTGAGTGAATCGGGAAAACGGAAGCTGCTTTTTCTGAATTATAGAACATCAATAAATATTTAAATTGCAGTAATGTGTCGTGTGTGTCGGGGCGACGACGGGGACCTCTACTATCCCTGTCTGTGCACGGGATCGATAAAGTACGTGCACCAGGAGTGCCTCATGGAGTGGCTCAAGTACTCCAAGAAGGAGGTGAGAATCCATTTTTTACATCTTTTTTTCTTCCGTAAGCGAAGCAAGTAGTTCGCCTTTCACTAGTATCATGCAATAAAAAAGGGGGTTATTATCGATCTTTTTCCTTGTGCGGACAAGCGAAAATAGTAATTAACCCTTCACTAGTCTCACGTATTCCAACAAGGGGGTTGATTGTCGATTTTTCCTTTTCTTTTGTTCTACTGTCGACAGAAACTAGTAGTTAGCATTTCACCAGTCTGAAGTACTACACGAAGGATGCTATTGATAGTGATAGAAGTAGCAATTATCTGTCTTGCTCATAGTATGATGTCAGATTATAGAGAGAGATTTTCGATTTTCTTTATCATTTTTTTCCGCGTGAAGCGAAACGGCTAATTAGTCAATGATCAGCATATTGTATGCAGCTGCCTCTAGAGAGATTGTATGTGGTCTTTGATTAATACTGAGAAAGGCAGAGTAACGGGTTTGTGGAGGGGAAAAGTGACTGTGATTATTTAAATGAATAATTTAATATTTAAAATAAATATTGTTATTATTATTATTATTATTATTACAGGTATGCGAGCTGTGCAACCACAAGTACTCGTTCGAGCCCATCTACCGACCGGACATGCCGAAGGCGATCCCGGTGGGAGAGATATTGAGAGGTGAGAATTTTAAAAAAAACCATTGAAATGGAACAGATTAATTCGCCAGCATATTCACTGCTCTTATGAATGCGTTGTTTCGAGGAATCAGAGGGGTTCGGAAAAAAAGTACACGGCGACATCAAAACGAGTCTTTATTATCGCGTGGTCTTGTATTCGCGCAATTATCAGTGTTTATTCTGAGGCGATATTGAGAGAGGGGAGATACCCGTGATTGACAATTGATTATTCATCTTATTGACTGATTTTGTGGATGGGCTGTAGCGAGGAACCAGCGGGTTCCAAGAAGTGCACGAAAAATCACTGCGTGTATTTATTATTATATATGTAGTATTGTATTCGTCGCAGTATCTCTCCTAGCCATTCCAGTTGGAGAGGTATTGAGAGGTGAGAGATTTCAAAACGTGGACAATGTGTGAGATTGATTACCGTGCTTATTATTACATTTATAAAATGATACGAACACACAAAAAGTCAAAATGGTACTTCCTGTGTTTACCAAAGCGAGAGAGCGGGCAAAAGTGAGAGGGTCGCGCACGTGCCTGTGTGGTAAACAAAGGAAGTCCGTCATTTGACTTTTTGATGTGATCGTATCATTTTATAAATGTAATAACTACTCTTCTAAATGCGCTGTAGCGAGGGAATTGCAATAACTTGAATTTGCGTTATTCGCTTTGTTAAGCTATTACCTGATGTGGGGAGATATTGTGAGGGGCTGGGGTTACTATTCGTACTCATATCATCGACTGAAACTCTAATGGAATCAGCGGGAGCGAGAAAAAAAGTTTGGAACAACTTTATAGCGAGTAGTATATTTGCGTAATGCTCAGTCTCTTTCCGAACGAGATACGAGTGGGAGAGATATTGAGAGTTTCTACTCCGAGGTGTTGTAATCATCAGTCGACTAATTAATCGAAAATTTTCTGAATTCTTTGTAACGAGGAAGTAGCGGGTCAAAACTATTTTGGAAGAAAGTCTCGTGTTTCGTTCCTATAACCTTTGGGGATCTCTCACCGCGGAGCTCAAATCACAAATGCCATATGGAGCGGATAAATACGGCTTACGCTTTTGAGTTTTATAAAACTGAATTATCGATCGTATTCAACAATAAAGTAATCAATTGGCAGGTCTTCTGACGAGCGTGCGCAACTTCCTCAAGACGTGGCTCATCTACACGATCGTTATGTGTGCGTGGCTCGGAGTCGTACCCATCACGGCTGCGAGAGTCTTCACTGCGGTTAGTGGAAGAGAAAGAGAGAGAGAGAGAGAGAGAGAGATGGGATGGGATGGTTGATTGTTCACGGAAAATAAGTCGGCAATACTCTATTCACATAGTATAGGGTTGGCTAATAAGTCTTGCACGATTTTGATTTTTTTGAAATTTCTTCCGCACTTCCTTCCCATGTCCTCAAGCAAATCCTTTCTAGTGACGTTACATGTAGTAAGTCTTCCTCTATTACTGCCCGTCACTTCATGACAAGATGTTGATTACGATGAGAAATATAAATTAAGTAAGTGGGTCAGGTCGATTTCGAGTCGATCTTTTCTTTTCCTTGCAGTTATACGGTGAATCGAGACAGGGCATAAAACTCGCTATGTACTCGAAGGGTGACTTTCACTGTATGCATTAATAGCAATGACACAGAAATATTTCTTCTGGCTAGTCAGAACCAATGCCTCAAAAATATAAGTTGCGAGCGAAAAATCACGACACGAAGCTTTTTGTGAATTTTGGAGGCTGTCCGATCAAATTTAATATCGTATACTGTAATTTTTTTGAGAGCTTCTATGGTTGTTATAATAGTACAGCTAATTTTAAATCAGATGCTCTCATCGATAAATTGATCTGCATTTTTTATGAAGACCGACATTGGAGATCGAATTTGACCATTCACGATGTGCCCCAGTTTTTGCGAAGGTTTTATCGATCAGTAAAGGCTTTCATTCTGCAGTAAAAGTCTAATAGTATTGATGTTCAGTAAGGCTTTGGCCGATCTCCATTCACTTCGACAGGACATTTCATCAAATCGGGCACCCAAAATTGGAATTTTAATGAAAATTTACGAGTTTCGAAATTTTTGAATTTTTTGTATCTCGAAAAGCGCAGAAGGGTATAGTTTAAAGCATCAGTATTAAAAGTAAGTTATATTGTCAATATGTAATTTGTACATCTCGATAGCTTCGCATTTGACATCGTGATTTGAAATCGTTAGAACACTACTATTTCCGAACTTTACGAATTTGGAGAACCATAACTGATAAACTAAATATTGCAGTGGGTCATTCTCACCACAAAGTGAAAGAGGACTGTTGATACTATAACTGATTCTATGCTGAGACTCTGGAAAAAATTCTTGACGCCATGGCTACCACATAATTTTTAATCGAATTTTCCGCGTATTTCAGAAATTGAACAAATTATTATATCCAGAAGCCCGAGAGAGACTGAAAGGAAACCAAAGATAGAAGTGGTTACTTAACAGTTCTCCTACAAGATATCATGAGTACAAGGCTTGCTAATTAGAACTGCTCGAAAATCGAAAGCGCAAAGTTCACACCTCAAATCGTGCAAGACTTATTAGCCAGCCTGATAATTGTGTAGTGCTTTCGTCGATTTTCTTTTTTCGATTTTTGATTATCGGCCTGTAGCATTTGAGTCAAGGCATTGAAAGATTCGGAAGCTGTTATTTTTTAACATTTATTAATCAACTTTAAATACTCGTGATAATCAACGTTCTTCAGGTCTTCGCGGGTTCCATCCAGGCGCTGCTAATGCTGCCCCTGCAGCTGATCAGCACCGACATGATCGTACACGATATTGCCAAGGTATGGTATTATATCACTCGTCCGAAATATTAAAACGTTCCGCTGATAATCAACAGGAACAAGGGTGAAAGAGAGCACGCGAAAATGAGAGAATCAGAAAGTAAGCATTTCTCGAAGTGGATCGTAGTATTTTAAATTTGTAGTATGCTTTATCGACTTTTATAAAATTAATAATAGACTCAACAGAATGTAAGAAACGAAGAAATCGTTGTTTGAAATGCATATTTCGCGTATATTTCGCGCTCGTTTCTGGTGTTGATTGTGGCAGGGTATTTTTCGGACGCTATTAGTCATGTATGTGCCTGGTGGTTACGGTAGCTGGGAGGTACTGTATTTAGTACAATTACAGTAATTTATTATTGCAGGGTTGCCTGCTCCTCTTCGTGTTCGTGTGCGCCTTCATCTCGATGCTGTGGCTGCGCGAGCAGGTTTGTGTGATCGTGTGCGCGAGTGTAGCCGGAATTCTGTCATTTCTGAATTCACACCACCTTCGCTGCACCCCTTACACTACGTACTGCAGATCCTGCACGGCGGGCCCGCTGAGTGGCTGCAGTTGGACGAGGAGGAGGAGGAGGAGGGAGAGGCGGAGCAAGCACAGGATGCACAGGTATGGTAGCAGAAAATGAGAGTGGAGGTTACTGTAGCAGGCGTGAGTACTGTAGAATGGATCTATTGCAGGAAGGTGAGGGAGCGCCGGCAGGAGAGGGTGAAGAGGGCGCGGATGAGAGAGAGGAACAGGAGGATGATGAGGAAGGAGATGAGGTAAGAATGGAAAGTGAACGAGACCAGACGGTTTTGAGTTGCCGGAGTAATTGATGAGCAATGTTTATGTATGCTATTCAATGACTTTATCAATTTTAGTTCAAAATTATTATGGGATTCTGCGAACTACGATTGAATAATGATGACGTAATCGTGTGCAAATTCAGATGGACGACAACGAGGAGGCGGGCGCGGAAGGGCACATAAGGAATATTGTGAGAGCAGCTCGAGGACTGGAGGGAAGGGTCGCAGCCGTGGTGAGTGGTACTGTAGGATACGGTACGCGGAGGATGGTCCCAGGATGGAAGAAAAATGACATGAGATTTTCTACATTGCGTAAATGAGAAATGAAATCGAAAGAAATCGTTCGAGGAAGGTGGAATAGCTCCTGAAATAGACGAGAATTTGTACACTGAGTAGGCGTTTTCAGGTTTCCCTTGCAACATATCTCAATTGAAAAATCAGCGGCGATGTTAGCTTGTTTGCGCTCATTGAACGTTCAGGATAATCGTGCAATGTTTATTGAATGGGTGCAAAAAAAATTATAATCATGGAAAGTCATTGATTGGTTGTAGATCGACGCTATCGTGGAGGCGGCGGTTGCTGACGACGAGGAGGAGGAGCAGGTCGATAACAACAACCAACTAGTGCCCGTCGGAGAGCCCGTCCCTGCTGGTGGAGGTGAGCAGTGTACGGAACAGATCACAGTGATCTGAGGAGATGTGTAGACCTCCAGCTTCCTGCGCATAATATCTAGGAAACAAGGACAAATTATGCACAGTTTCAGGAAATTGTATTAGGCTGAAGCTTGAATTTATAATCCTCAACACTAAAAGTCCCTTTAAGTAGAGCTGAAAGGTAGTTTAGGTAGAGAGAAAGGGATACTTGCAGTAGCTGGCGACAACGGCGGCGCTGCAGCCGGTGGTGCGGCTGGTGCAGTAGGCGGCGCGGCTGCAGGAGAAGACTGGGCCAACAACTGGGAGCGACTGGGAGACGAGCTCACGTGGCAGAGACTGCTCGGTGAGAGAGGGGATTTATATATATATTATATATATTTATGCGAGTCACAGGGAAACGCGGTACAATGATACAATTAAATGAAATGAAATGTAGATCGAACAATGCAAACTGGTAGTCACTTCAAGTAAATATGATTGAAAAGGTAGAGAATTTTAATCGCTCAAAGGTTTTATTCAAGAAACTGGGTGGTTTTGGGTATCAGCAACAGTGGATATTCAAATTCCTACGCGCTAATGATGATGTAGCGTAAAGGGAAGTAGGAAACAATCAACTCGCAGTGGGCGACTGCATAGTGATGAGGAGAGGAGTGTAGGTGACATTCGGTATCATCGATGATACCCAGCGGTCAAGCCAGTATGGCGAAGACGATACACCGAGGAGGAGCGATGTAATAACTGCTGAAAATGTTTGGCGATGTCGTAAAATGAGCGAGACTACATGGTTCTGGGCATCACCAAGGTTAGCTAAAAAAAATTAGCGGCGCGCAGTTCTCTAGTATCATCAGGCTGAAATGGCCCAAGAGGCAGAATGTACGCGATGATTATGCGTAAAACGAAGCCAATACTGTCAATGTCATTCCCTCTAGTTACAATTTCAACGTGCAATATACGCAAAACAACAAGATGTGCAATGAAATACTTTTTATCTCATTGGCCTTCCAAACAGGATATGTGTGGTAGATCAGCAATCAGTTGGTGCGACGCAGGCTCCATTCGGATGACGCACGAATTCCTGCAAGAAAAGGATTGAATATTGGGAAAATCGATAATTTTTTCGTATTTCTAGCGGTTTTTGGAAAACTGACCCAATTGCACGTGCATGCTCCAGGCGTGACGCAGTTTCTATGACATGCTCTCTAAAACGTTATTGATTTTTTTATTGTGTCAGATTTTTCCGACAGAAACGACGACTTGTTGTCGGCACTGTTCGCACCATTAATGAAATTGCGAAAATACGCCTGCGCAGGCTCATTCAAAATCGTAGGTCGAAAAAATGGGTCGGATATTTTTTTAAATCCTTTTTTTTCTACACAATATTTGCCAAAATTCGGGCAGGCTTGATCGTTTTTGACGTACCTTTCAACCTATGGGAATTGCTCTGAAACATGTTAAGCCTGGGGCGAAAATGAAGTGATTTTCAGATTAACGAGAAAAAAATTTCTGATTAAAGGGACCAGGCAGCGTGCAAAAACAGATTTTTAATTTTAATAATTTTTTAATGAGCTTTCCTCACTATGATCTAATGAAAAATTGAGAAAAAAATAAATTTTTAGCATTTTTTTTACAATTAGTTATTTTTATTTGAAATTAGCCTCAGGAACGGTGAGTCGCCTATTTCCGAAAAGACAGAAAGCTATTTAAATTGGTCGGATGATTAGATAATGTGACAAAAAGAGGAATACAGAGGCTTTGACCACTCCCGGAATCAATGCGCATAACCAAAGTTCATGAAATTGTATGGTTTTAGAGAAATGAATTATGGTGTAGTCGCTACCGTAGCCTGCCGTGGAGAAAAGGCGAAACTTTGAAAATTCATAACTAATTTCAAAAAAATTTAAGAATTCTTCCGGGAACAGGATTTTCTTTTATTTAAAAATAACTTATTTTTTCACTGCCTGGTCCCTTTAATGCAAAAAAAAAATTTAAAAAAAAATTTTTTTTCTAAATTAGTTATGAATTTTCAAAGATCTAATTTCTTTCTCATTTGCTGGGTCATTGCACTCAGAAAGGGCACCTCTGAAAATGAATTACTAATTTCTAAGCAAAAAAATAAAGATCTTTTCAATACGAATCGGAAGAAAATTTTCTTTAATCTGAAAATCACTTAATTTGCAGTCCCAGGTCCGTTTAATACTTATCTACTCACGGTATGGGGTTGCTGGCACATTCTTTCACACTCATTCCTACAGGGCGAATAATGCTGGTTGGGACCACATTGATCTGCAAATAATATTATTTATATACTATTTTAAATTAATAATTTGCAATATTTAATTATGCGTTTTTATAATTAGCAAATCGTGTTAAGATGTAGATAAAAATAATTTTACTTCCTGAAGCGACGGCACAAAGAGCGACAACCATGAGAAGACTCTGAATAGATTTGCATTTTCGAACATTAATAAAATAAATTTTAAAAATAATAATAAGTCACTCACGCAAAACAGCGAAGAGTTCATGTTGAAGTGTGAGATCTGAGAATAGTGGAAAAGTAATTGCAGAGAGATGAAGAGGGGCTATGTGGTGGACCGTGGGTTGTTCTGGAAGTATGCTAGCTAATCAGTAATCTGATCCAGAGATACGGTAACGAGTGACAGCATCTAGACAGTAATCTGACCCAGCGAACTTGTGGAAAGTACGGTAACCAGTGACAGCATCTAGTCAGTATTCTGACCCATCGAACTTGTGGAAGGTACGATAATGAGTGACAACCCAGGAGGATATCCCCTCCGCAAACCTTTTGATGGAAATCCTGGGTCCCGGGGTTTTGTGGAGGGTATCGTGGGCCCGAGATTCTCTGACCTCGCAACTCACCGAAATGCGGGCGCCTCTGACGAGTCGACCGTGTAGAAGGAGCGGGAAGGGAACAAGTGAAGAAAAAGAGAAAGGGGGAAAAGGGTGGGATGAAAATGTGCAGATGGTGATTTGATTGAATTTCAATTTACAAAGGGGGTGATAATCGGCTTAGAAAGGTGATTGAAATGCTATTTGTCTCGGGGAAAACTCCGAAGAACTTTTTAAATGATTGGATTGGCCAGCAATTTTTTTTAAAATTTGTGTGCGATTGTGAAAAACTTTAATTACATAATTACGAGGAGCGAAGTAGGTTGCTTCCGGTTTCTGCAAAGCTTGATCATTGATCAACATGACTCCAACGACATGAGAGAGTAATCGTCCCATGTTAAAAACATTAAATAGGCGGAGTGTCCTAGGTGAAAGCATGTATCGGCAAAGTTAAATATCTTTGGCCCTCCATCGTTCAATGATGCACTCATCATTCTTAAAGTTAAATCCCAATATTGAAACAATAAAGATATGGATAGGCGATATCTGGTGATGGAACGCATCAATTAGATAGATCTGAAATGATATCGAATAAAATCTTTTTTTGAAATTGCATAATGATGATGCAATCTATGCAGGTCTGGATGGCAGCTTCATCTTCCTCGAGCACGTCTTCTGGGTGATCTCACTCAACACTCTCTTCACCATCCTATTCGGTGGGCGAACTAAAGGGCTTAACTCTAGTACTTAGGGGTATAGCTCTAAATTAATCGACCAAACATTTACATTTAAACGCCTCTATCAGCCGGTTTTGGGTGCTAAAGCTGGGCTTTCGTGTAAGATTCCCATTGCTTGCGAAGTGTAAATGTGGCAATGATGTTATCTCGAGTCTTGTTGTGCTAGCGAACGAACTGTTATGTTCCGCGAACATTCTAGTTTGTTTGTTTATATCAATGAGTGTAGAATGCGATATACTGTAGTCGTGATTATCGATCGGTCGCTTGCAGCCTTCATACCGTACAAGCTGGGCGAGCTGGCGTTGCTGCTGGCGGGCGCGACGCCCGCATACTTTGAGAACGCCGCCGCAGTCTTCACTGGTGAGTTTGAGGCGGCGCACGATGCGTGATGCATTCGCGCGACGCGCGCATAATGTTGGAGTGTATAAAGATACATTGAGCCGGGAACTATAGTAGACAGACTCATGAGGGTAATATTGAAGTGTGGATGTTTTTGAGGGAGTTTTCTGGGGAAATGATGGGGAACCGATGAAAATCGTTTTTAGTTGAATTTGTAGCGATATCTGTACGAATATGATGACTGAGATAATTTATTAATTAAATTGATCGATTGCTCTCACAGGCTACAGTATCATCTCGTTCACGGTCTTTGTCATGCATCGCTGCGTGCGCATGATGAGAATGAAGCAGTGAGTCGTGTTTGGATTTGATTTGGGAGATGGGAGATGACAAGGAGGTTTGGTGTTGCAGAGGGAAGCTAATAGGGCAAATTGTTTTGCAGAGCTCATAATTTTTCTCATTATTTTATTAAATATTAATACAGTCAGTAAGATGGATTTATAATAAAGTTAATATTCTATCTTGCAGGATCGTCAAGGGTCTGGGCGTCGTCTACCTCTCGCTCAAGGTTGGTATTGAGTGGTTTTTAAAAAAAAAAGTTTCTCATCTTGATTTAATTTTTTTTTTAATTTTTAGAGTACGAGTTTTTAGAGTTGATTTAGTTTTTTTTTAATTTTTAGAGTACGAGTTTTTAGAGTTGATTTAGTTTTTTTTTAATTTTTAGAGTTATTTGTATAACTATTATTATTATTATTATTATTATTACTATTATTATAATTAAGGTACTCATGCTCGTTCTGGTCGAGATCGGCGCCTTCCCCGTGCTGTGCGGGTGCTGGCTGGACATTTGCAGTTTGGTGAGTAGGGTACGGTAGTCTACCATAGTGGGGAGGGTACTGAGTAGTGATGACGTCATGATTCTAGAAGTAGACTGGTGGGTTTGAAGAACACGCAACTTGTATTTCAAAAAATATCGAAGCCGGTGATTTGGAGATTACGTTTTCGATTATTAAGTGAGATATTGGTTGATGCAGTGAGATATTGGTTGATGGAACGAAGAATGATAATACGATATTCAACTGGTCTTCCGTATTTCCACCTGCTTGTGCAAGAGGCGTTTGAGAAATTATGTGAAATAAATCTAGATAAATTTGAAAGTATTTTCAATATTCGTAGGCCGGTGGTTTCCAGATTCAATCCTGTAATATCACCTGGTCATCCAAACGCTAGTCGATCTTGGCTTGGAAAAAATTGTAAATATAATATTGGCTGCTAACATTCCCTTATTGAGGACCAATCCGTGCTTGCAATATTCCCTCCACTTATTGACCTACTTTCAGAAACTATTCGCCTCCACATATTCTTCTCGTCTCACTGCCTTCTCCTCTGCTCCCATCTCCTCCGTCTTTCTGCACTGGATGATCGGGATGGTGTACGTCTTCTACTCGGCATCGTTCGTCATATTGCTAAGAGAGGTACGGTAATTAGGTAGAGGTAGGGTACTGTAGCCGGGCAGATAGGTAATCCTTTAAGAGGTATGGTAATCGATAGAGGCGAGTGGTAGTTAGGCTGGGCAAATTGTATTCGGACTTAATACTTATTGGTTGCGGTTCTTGGAATTTTGCCAGGCGGGTTCAGGTTATGGAAGTTTGAGAATAGAGGGCGACGCAGTGGGTATTCGATGTGATCGATGATCTGAAAAAAAAAAACATAATCCAGATTCTCCGGCCGGGCGTGCTTTGGTTCATGCGCAACCTCAACGACCCCGAGTTCAACCCGATCCAGGTAATCGATTGTTTACTCGAGGAGTACAGTAACCTTGAGTGTCGTGGCAGGATTCAGGTTGATTCTTGCAGGAAATGATCGAGCAGCCGCTGATCAAGCACCTGCGACGGCTGGGAGCGAGCATGGTACGCATATTTTGTGATAACTACTTTTCCAATTGTTTTCGGTATCTAATTGCGCTATTGCGGTTCGCTTCAAGAGATGTAATTTTTGAGAAATTATGGGGATTGAGGAAGATTCATATTTTCCACTCTACAAATTCGTCCTTTTCCAGATTCTCTTCTTTTCTGCCATTATGCTGGTCGTGTTCGCGCCGCTGCAGCTAATCGACAAATTCCTGCCCGGTAGGTCATCATTTATCGATTACAATTCGATTACGATTATCGATCACATTTTTGTCCAATCAGAAATAGCGCTATTAATGAGAAAATCAACAAAACTAATCAGATCTGTATCTCAAGTTGGTGGAAACTGGTCCGATCGAGGATGATTCTTACTTATATTGATCTCCCGCACATTCCTAAATCTATTTCTAGTCTTGAAATCAGAGTTTGAAAATTAATAAACTGGTCAGGCACCCAGAATCTCGGTATAGGAAAATCTATGGAGTGTATCTATCTACCGTATCCCAGGCGTGCTACCGTACAACATGAGTCTGACGGCGGAGACGCCGCTGTCCGAGCTCAGCGTCGAACTTCTCATCCTGCAGGTATACTGTGGATTGATTATTGATTGGGACCGTCTAAAAGACTGTTATTGCTCAAAAGTTGTATGGTAGGGATATGAAAAGATGGTGTCATTAATCCACCTTCTTATTTTTCTTTATGTTTTACCGTGATGTTGTTTCTCTGTAGCCCACCAAACAAGCATGGGTGTGTGAATAGCGCGTGTACGCTTGTAGTAAATGTAAATAATTCCTAATCTACCGAGTGGCATAACTAGCAACTAATCCCCACTATTTCACCCGTGTGTATGTCTGTGGTTCTGGGCACCCTCCCCCCTCCCCCTCCACTGCTTCCCCTGCTTATTACTCTCATTGCAAGTCGGCCTTTGGTCAGGTGGTGCTGCCTGCCCTCCTCGAGCAGACCCAAGCAAGAGTGATGATCAAGGCACTCGTCAAGGTCTGGTGCGAGGTTTGTGGTTTATTGATTTATTTACTCTATCTATGGCCCCGGGGCTTATTGAGGAGGCAAAGTGTTTAGTCAGAGAAAGACCCACGGTGAAACGCAAATTCGCCGTAAATGTTGTTTTTGAATGTCGAGCTTCTCTTCGAATTCACTTGGATTGGTACAATTTCCTGACCCCTTCTGATAATGGCAATCAAGACATAGTATGTTAAACAGAAGTACATATCTTATATCATTATCTTTAAAAATTAAATAGAAATATAATTCAGTGGGTGGGCCGGGCGCTGGAGCTGGACGACTACCTGTTGCCTTTTGAGGAGGACGAAGGAATTCCGCTGGGAGGAGAACAGGTGAGGGAGTTGATTGAGTAGTGATGACGTCATGAGGGGAGTAAAATCTGCTGATTCTACGATAGGGCGGATATTGATTAATGTATTGATTAGGGAGTTAACTGCGTAATGATGACATCATTATGATAGTAGATTCTGCTGCCTGCTTCTTCGATAGGACCAATATTGATTAATATGTTGATTAGGCCGGGGATTGCGTCGTCATGACTTCATTATGAGAGTGAACCCTGCTGTTTCTATGATAGGACCAATTTTGAGTAGTATCCTTGGAACAGTATGTAATAGCGTCACAGCTATTTTGCGACGACTAGACACCGGTGCTGATCGATTCCCGGGAGTACAGTATTCCATTGCAGCCGCGTGCTGCGGGCGACGACCCGGCTGCAGCGGGCGCTGCAGCTGCAGCAGGAGGGGGACTGGCGGCAGAGCATCAGGTGAGTGTGCAGTCAAACGGTCAGCGAGTTTTTTTGCAAATATTTTCCTACCTAAACGAACGAACAATTGCATGAAGTACGTGAAAGCAATGATTCAATTCAATTCAATTTATCTCATTTACACTTTTAACTATTACATGTTGGTCAGATGGACATCGGGTTGTTTCACAGTGTTGAGAGCTAAACAAGTAGCTCAATGTAAGGGGACAACATACTACAATTTTTTGATGAAATGTAGAAATTCGGATAATGGTAGGTCAAATAAATAATCAGAAAGTTTGTTCCCATGGGGACATGATAAGAGTAGGTTGAACGCTGGAATCACCTGGTTTCCGAATTAAAATGAAAATGATGTTTTTTTCGTGTTGTTGTTTTCATCGATTTCCGATTTTTACAACAACTGTTAGATAGTAGAAATATAGATTAACTGTCTTGTGCAACATCATTCACATTTAATTATTTTTAAAAATCTCCATTCAGGCACTGCTGCTGGTACGCGATCCGGCAACACCCTCCTCGCCCTACGTGAAGCCGCCGTATTTCGCGGCGCGAATCGTCGCCCTGCTCGCTGCACTCGCCGTCACTACCGTATTCGCATCGCTGGTGTGCTTCGTGGGACCAGGTACGGTAACGGACTTACGGTAGCATAGCTCTAAAAGTGGGTTGAATTCGACCTGACAGGTTCGGGTACAAGGCGACTACCTAGAGCCGAGATACCCACACTGTTTTGTAGCTACCATTGCCCCAATCAATCAAAAACCTGAGGCGAATTGTGAAAATCTGCGGCACTCGGAAATAAACCTGCCCGACTGTCAAAAATGCATTTCCTAGTGCAAATTTATTTCGCGAAATAAACCTGCCCTCCCGTGCAGTGAGCCAGTAAGCGATATTTATGTTAGAAAGAGGACCATCAGAGGAATCGAAAAAGCTGAAGACCGACAGGTTTTTCTTCCTGGAAAAAATCTAGTAAAAATAATTTAAATCCATCGATTTGACTTTTTGACCTATGTACGGTAGCATTTTTCTATAATCGAAAACTGTGTAATTGAGTTTTGAACTACATAAGTGGGTTCTGCAGGATTGCACGCTTCGCCGTCATTGGGCTTACGATGTTTTCAAATAACTCAAAACCACCGGGGGCATGACATTCAAATAATTCAGAATGGTTTAATAATCGCTGTCATCCGTTCGATTGCAGTAATCCTCGGGCGATCGCTGATCAGTTGGCTATCGGGGCACCGCAACGTGCACGAGCTGTACACGTCCGCCGTCGGATTCTACGTCATCTGGATGGGCATACGGGTACGGTAATCAATTATCGATTGATATTGTAACTGCTATCTGAAGTCAATAGTTTGAAATGAAGCGCTACATCGTTGAATTAGAACAATAATACGACGTGTTATTTTCAATGAAATGGTATTTTTTAAGAGTAATCGATATGCTTAAGGCTCTCATGATGGTAGCGGAGTGGGTGCCGCAAGGCACGCGTCGCATCGCCATGGCCGCTTGGGATTTGCTCGTTGTGGTACGTTTTGTGTAGTGTGGTGTGGTGCAGCGAGTGCAGTCTGTGTGTCGAGCATTCCGAAACGTCGCCGTCATTCCGCACTATTCAGATAATGAAGCTGCTGATCGTCTCGATCCCGCTCGTCATCGTCATCCCGATGGTGTTCGGCGTCTACTTCCAGTTGGTGATCCTCGCCCCGAGCAAAGTCAGCCTCGCACAGGTACGGTATGAGGGCATTATTGATTGATTGATACAGAGAACAGTACTACTCCTAGTACGGTTTTCGATTTTTGGACAAGGGTGTGCAGAAGCGTCTTACTCGGAATTTTGAATTTTGTCTTAACTATAAATGTCGCGCGGTAGATACGCGGGCAATCGGTTGGCGTTCGGTAATTATGACGTACCTTAATCATGGTGAAGCAATGTTCTTATCACAGACGCCTCTTCTCTTCCCGTGGCAAGACTGGGCGATGGGCATCCTGCACACGAAGATCTTCGGCGCCGCTGTCATGATGGGTCCCGATTGGTTCCTGAAGGCCGCCTTCGATCGGGTACGGTAGACGTTATCGTTATTGATTTAGTTGATTTGAGTTTGTTGAGGCTCCAAGTAAGAAGGCGCATTTCGGTTTCGTTGTGGTGACAAAAAAACGGGCATTCGAGATTACTCAATGGGATCCACGAAAATGCCCTCAAATAAGGATCAGTGGTCCAATAGATGAAACAGGAGAAACCGGAGTGTTTTTTTTACAAATATCTAAGCTGTGAATTTTCAGTGCACATTTACATCAACTAGGCTTACGGTAACTACTTCACACAATTGATTTTCGATCATTCTCTCCTTCCAGATGTACAACAACGGAGTGATGGGAGTGCGGGTCCTTCCCACCTACCGTGACATCGTCGTCCCCATCCTCATGTTCATGGGCCTGCAGATAACGGCGCCCTACGTGTGGGCAAATGTCATCGTGAGCGTCGTCGGTGAGTTGTGTATTTCGCTATTTGAAGAAG
The DNA here is from genome assembly GCA_036245785.1 of Pristionchus fissidentatus. Taxonomy (NCBI): domain Eukaryota; kingdom Metazoa; phylum Nematoda; class Chromadorea; order Rhabditida; family Neodiplogasteridae; genus Pristionchus; species Pristionchus fissidentatus. The sequence goes on along the minus strand of BTSY01000005.1, from coordinate 9,799,693 downwards.
AGGAGTGAGCAGTGTAGATTAGAGTTTGGAAATGTGGTACATCACAATATGAGAGGAATCGCGAGAGAGTCGACCACCCCAGGACGTAGAAATTTATGATTTTTAATTTGGCTGAAAAGTATATCTAAGGTACTTGAGCACCTCCTCTATCGATTGGCGTTGACAGAATTTTGATGAAAAATTTCGCAATCGCGTGAAACATATCCAAACCTGGAGTCCGAACCAGCGAGAGAGTGTGTGGAAATGAGAGAGTGCTAGAGAAGGCAGAGCGTGCGTCCCAATGCAGATTCCCAATGTTCTAAGCTTTGTAACTCTTTTCAACGAACAGATAGCCACTAACTTTCAATTAATGAAATGTTCTACGCACCTAGATGAGACTCCTAGTAGATATGAGAAGGTAATAGCCCCTCTAGAAATTTTTTTTTTTATTTCAAACTTTGGATTAGTTTACTGCAAATAATTTTTCATTATCAAATGGAATATGTGCCAATCTTCATCCGGGCATCATTTCTAATCATTGTGAAAGCGGTAGCACAAAATAGAACGTTTCAAAAGTGGAGTTTCGTCAAAAGTGAAATTCAGCCCTGAAATTTTTCGAATTTTTTTCTCTCAAAAAGTTCGCTTTCAAAGTCCCTTTAAACAACTTTCGTGGTGTTTTTAGACACTTTGCGATTATTTCCACCGAAAATAACACAATTTGTAATTTCGAAATTAATATATTTATTTTCAAAAATTACAGATTCCCTAGCGCGAGACCTACGCATGGGCCGATTTTGCCTATTTCTGGTACGTAGTGAGTACTCCGGCCGCATGTCCTGGCGCACAAAGAACCTAAGACCCCATTTAACTTTACAGCGATTTATAACATATTTTGTGAAACCGACCCCTTCTCTCCACTGCATCAGCCAGGAATGAGTTGGGACAGTTGTAACTGTAGCCGAGTCTTTTGCCTATCTAACAAACAAAATCGCAAATCCCTATCTTTATTTTGAAGCGAGTTATGATTTATCAAACTTTGTCCTTTCGGTGGAAAACTGCGGAGACTCCAGGTTTGGATATGTTTCACGCGATTGCGAAATTTTTCATCAAAATTCTGTCAACGCCAATCGATAGAGGAGGTGCTCAAGTACCTTAGATATATTTTTCAGCCAAATTAAAAATCATAAATTTCTACGTCCTGGGGTGGTCGACTCTCTCGCGATTCCTCTCATATATGGTAATAGGCCGGGGAAGATCAATGATTAGTGATTCAGTAGCATGAGTAATTTATACGAATGACGGGGAAATAGTAACGTGACGTCTATCAGATAACGCGGAAAATTTTGAGTATTTAGTTAGGGGTAAAGCATGAATCCGAATGGTGACGGGTGGAATTTTTTCTTCTTCTTCAAATTTCCACGAACTTTTTCACCATGACAAAGAACTGGTAGAAACTAATTTGATTGTGATGAAGGCTATCATTTCACATTTGAATAATCGATATTATCACTTCTACCGTACACCCTCCTTTATCTACCGTACTACTTTCATTATTCAGGTCTCTCTGATTCGGACGCCGTCTTGCTCGTCCGTCTCTCCTACCCGATCGTGCTGGTTGTGGGCGTGGCCGCAGCCTTCCTGCACTGGCAGTACGCCCGATTGCTGCAGCTGGCGGAGAAGATTAGGAATGATAAGTGAGTGGGAGTACGGCAGGGAGGATTATGGTAGGTTAAGTGGGGTAGTAGGCGATACGGTAAGATATGGTGAGATGGTAGTGACGGTAGGGGATAGTGGCAGTGTGCATGACTGATCACTCTGTGTGCGTGGCTGGGAGTTGCGCGGTCGGCGCTGGGGATGGATGCCCGGCTGTGAGTGTATATGGAAAATATAGCGACAAGACGTCCCGGTAGATGGAAGTTGCAGCGGGGAGATAATGCAGAAAAATTGAGGCCAATTTATTCAAAAAAAATTAACCATTGTGATAAAATTGAAATAGTTTAGAATATGAATGTTGATATATGTACCTCTCAACCGTGTTGATTGCGGTATCAGATGGGTGATAACGCTAATTGCGCTGGAAGGTGTGCTAGTGTTTTGGGCTAGTTGTTGTTTAAAAAAATGTATATATTACCGTAACCCCCGCTGCTCAGGTACCTCGTGGGCACGAAGCTGATGAACTACGAAAAGCGAAAGGAGGAGAGGGAGAAGAAGGAGCAACAACAGGAGCAGTTGGCACTACCCGCCCCTCCTCTCGAAGGAGAGGGAGAAGAGATGGTGGAGGTGGAGATGGAGGGTGAAGGAGAGAGGGAAGAAGAGCAGAGAGTAGAGGAGGAGGAGAGGAACAAGGAGAATGGAGCTGCTGGTGAGTGTACAGCGATCACTGATTAAATACCTATCTCCAAGAGGTGCTAAACCACATGATAGTGCGATCATTTGGATAGAATAGCATGTGATATGCCAATTTATTCGACAACAAATACATGGTATACCTCTTTTTCGTTTTGTAAAGCATAAAGTATTAGAATTTTGCACTAGGTTGGATGAGAACTAATGCTTTTTACGAAAAAAAATTCTGATTGTGATTGAATTGTGATTCTGATTGAAATAGACGTTTTTAGATAGCAAATTTGTTTTCGAAAACAAATTGGTTCTCATCCGACGGTGATCATCCGGTGTAGTTCCGAGAATTTGGACCGTAACTTGGCGGTACCTTTCAATCTGTGACTGCGATGATGCTGCATTTTTGGAAAATAAATTGTTATCATGTTTGCTCTTCGAAATTACCTAGCTTTCTGTATGAAAATAATTATGGGACTGAAGATATGGCTAAGTTATCTAGTGATGATGCAATGCGTGTTCAGGAGATGCTCCGGAGGTCTACGAAGACGCGCCTCTCATGCCTGTAGAGGAGGCGCCTCGGGTGGATGTACAGTAGGACGAGCAATAGTTATCGATCGATGGAGCGAGTGATGACGTCACTAGTCACCCTCGCCCATCAACATATTACACCAGAGTTTCTCGATAGAGTATCGCCTTATTATCACCAACTGACTGATACCCCCACCCCGCGGGATCTTCTGCCTCAACCATTCGTCTCTCATTCTTACCTTTACCAAATGATGTGTGTTGTGAGAAACGTCGTACGTGTACTGTAACCGTGTGCGTGTGTGAGTCGGTGAAGGGAGAGAAGCCCCTACTGTGTATGTTGGTTTTTGCGTATCGACAGCTGATCTTTTTTCTTTGTTCCCACCCTCGGAGCGATGCAATATTAGTTAGAATTGAATGTACAAACTAGCCCCTAAGCGATATAGGACCGCCCATAAATACTTTTGCTTACGAAATCAATCATTTCCGCTCGAATTGTGATACGCTTTGGCCCCAGTTTTTGTTTTTTTTCTCTCTTGCTTATCATCAAAACTTTTCGGTATGTGTAAATCACCATCCATGCGAATCTTACCGTATGTATCACTTAGTTTTGTCTCCAATAAGTCAAAATGACAGCTAATTTCTTACCCACTGTGAACCATCTCTAGTTACTGCTTAAAGTTAAATGGATAAAGATATTATTTATACGCAATTTTGTGGATGTAATGGAGAAAGAGGAAATGTGTATGGAAAGACGCCGAAAGAGTACCTGGAAGTTCGACAAATTTGCTAAGAGAACGGTTCTCCAAGTTTTTTTGTTTCTTCGGAAACGGTTCTTCATCGTCATTCTACGCACTTTCTAGTTTCAATGAGCACACAAGAAAGCGTGTGGCATGAGGAGGTTGGAGAACCGTTCCCCTAGCAAATTTGGACTCGGTTGAGGACGGAGAGAAAAATGAGAGATCAAAGATCACAATTTAGAATCCTGCTGTGATCAGTCATAGATACAAGATGACAGAGGAACAGGGACCAGCGGGAGAAGGTAAGTATTCGATATTTATTGTATGGTATAAAAACGAGGCAGGTCATTGGAGCAACCACTTTCATTGAACTCTCACAATGCGGAGATACGGTAGAGACGGTATGGTAGATAGAGATTGAAGTGTAGACCCGTCGGAGATTGAAAATTGGATTTATTAATTATTTAATTAATGTATGATTGTCTCGTTGCAGAGATGCAGCAGCCGCTGGCTGCAGTGAAGGAGGAGAACGGGGACGTTGAAGGTGAGTTATTATTATTATTAATTTAAAATTAATTATTTCTCATTTTGATTGTGATACAAACCAAATTGCTGTCGTTTCTCTTGGCCATGGGACGGAGGGCGAACTTTTTTTCGTAGTTGCAGCACTACCGTAAAGAGTACTGTACAAATGATAGAACAATGTTCATTTAACAGGGACCGCATGCTGGCTAGTTCTTGCAAGTAATGTCATGCAGCTAGAGAGTGCGAAAATAGCACGCAAATGGGCGCTGGTCTCACCACGAATTCACTTGTGGCTTTTTGGCCTGAAGGCCATATGCCCTTTGCCCGTTTAGCACTTCAGTCTGCGACCGCGCATAAGAGGAAATGGATAGCGCGGCTCGAGGGCGGCAGTGTGCTTGCCAGCGCCCTTAAGTGGTCCCGCTACTATGGAATATGAAATGTCAAGCTTCTAAAAATGGTGAATGAGTGTTGCCTCTGCAAATTGGATCACATTTTTGTCACAGAATGCAATGGATTGTAGATCTTACGCTTGGTAAGACAGTCAGAGAATTCGAAAATCGCTTTAAACATAGTAAATGGACGATAGTCTCACCACGAATTCCATTTGAGCATGCTGCCCAGAACGCTGTGCTTACGTGTGCATTCTCAGCATTTCTTTATCCGATTGACAACGTGCTCAATCGCGAAAATAGTCAATGCTATCGCAATTCCGGCGGCGAAGATGAGCGATGGCCAGTATATTTGGGCGAGCTGAATAGGCTCCTTCTTGGGCAGATCAGACTTTGCAGACTTTGCTTGGTCGAATTCTGTGCGCGCGTGACCCAGTTCTTTAACGGGGAGATAACGACGAAGGAAGAAGGTCGATTGCTGAAAATGTCGATAGGTGTGATGGTGATACGAACACGTTGACATAGGTCGAATAGATTCTCGCTAGAGAGGATAGGCACTTCTGCATGGCGTCCAGACCATCTCGGCAAACGACAATGTTAAAAGCTTCATGCATTTTGACCACCTTTTTGGCATACTTATCGAAGATGGAACAGTGTGCACTTCGGCACGCGAGTTTATGCATTTTTGTACGAAATATCTACGAAAACCCCATTGGCATATGGTGCTTGATTTCGTCCACACAAAGATTGCTCGATCTAGAACCGAAGAAACTACTATACGTCAAGATACCCTCATATCTTCCCAATTCGCCCGAATACACATTAAAGATTATGGAAACAGATCGTCCGTTGAAGACCTTCGGTGGAATGGACCCTAACTGTGCAGTCTCCACGCAATGCTAACATGATTTAACATTGCTAAACTCGCCTTGTCGTAGCTGTACACAGTAAGCAGGGCAAAGTTCAATGTGTCGACGATTTTCTTGGACAGATTCTTTCGAAGCAGAAAATAGTAGCTATCGCCGGACCGTAGCCCCTGTTCGATAAATGAGAGACTATTGGGAAGCGGAGCGATGTCGATGTTGATTCTGAATTGTTGTTAATTGAAAAAAAGGTCAAGATTTCAACTCACGGCGTAAGAATGCAATGTTTGCTGAGTGAGTCAATGAAGTTGAGGTCGAGCAGTTCCATCTGGTAGAACATTCCCACCTGTAAGATCGATAATGATTAGTGTGATCGAGAAACGCGTTTCCTACGTATGAAGGATTAGAGCAGATGAGATTTAGACGCGACCGAACATCTAATTCCTCTAGCACATTTCGATCCCCGAAGTAGAGGATCTGAAGACTGCTGATATTGAGTAAGACACAACGCGAATTTGCCGAACCGTGTTCTGTATTAGATCGCCTCGTTTTCCGATTACTAGTTTCCGCTTATTGGTGCTGAATTGGCGAAGTAGGTCAGAGAACTTTCTGAAATTAGCAGTTACATGAGTTGCTCTTTCTACTCGATGCTAACGTTAGTGGCATTATAGTGGCAACCGTTGCATTCCCATTGAATCTCGCTTGGTAGACTACGTGCAGAACTGTGAGACAGAGCAGGATGAGAGCTTGACCGACGTAATTAGGAAACGTCCATCCTGACTCTTTCTGGAATTTTGGCATGATAAAAAATTTATTGATAGATTATACTTGCGACCAAACTAACTTCCTCATGTGGTTGTATCCGTTTGGTGAAGTTCATGAGAAATTTTAGAACGATGAATGAAATTAGCAGTAGAACTATTATCTCCGCCGTGTAAACGGTGTAGGAAAGAAGGTTCGTCTTAACAAACGGTTGTTCCGGCGACCGACCTTCGATCAGGTAGACCTGAGAGGACCTACTAAATGCACAAACACTCGTCCAAAATAATAAAACATTCCGCTGGCGCGATAGGACGTCAAAACAAGAGACACTCCTAGGTATTGAAAGAGAATACATATACCAGTAGTCCATTTCAGGAACGTTTTTGTTTTGAAATTGTATTATTTATGTTTGTGTTATTCATAGAACACCAACCATTTCATCTGTCACAGCTGCTTGTGTGTAGGAATACTTGGCGACTTCTCCCGATCTCAGATACGATGCTATGGAATGAGCGAAGAGAGCACCACTAGCGATCTGTCCTCCAAAGTATCGCTCGCAGCTCACCATAGAACAATTGAACTCTGAAGAAAACATATTAATTATGACCACGAACGAGTATCCAGTTAACATTTTTAAGAAATATAATTTGCATTTACCTCCCTTATCCACGGGTATGTAGTCGATTTTGGAACAGTCGTATATCTTGGCTATTGAATGCCAGAAGGAGGATAAACTACCATCCAATCTCCCTGCCGCTGTTCTCGTGAACAGAAGGGGATAGTACTCTCGCGTGAACGCGAGTCGAAGATGTCCACCAGGACACACTTGTGAAGATAGGCTATCAGTAGACATAAGTAATAACCACTACGATACCTAATATATACTACGTATTTTCTTGAAATTTCGGGATGATTGTCCCCCCCCCCACTTTTCCCACTTGGTTATTTGGTCTCCTTCAAGATGGATGCAAATAGACGTCTAGTCTTGGAATGTGGGCTGGAAAGGTACCCTGCTTTAGGAGAGCTTGCGAACCTGATGGCAACATTTTTGGGAGTCTTGCAACCGGATAAAGTTCAAAGGTAGGGTTTCAAACCAGACTGACTGCGCGCACGCCCATCCCCCACTCGGCGTCTTGATGTAGAGAGTTGGGAAAGATTGTGCAGTGTAACACGCTTTCAAGAAGCCATTGTGGCAGACGGATGAATTCATTGGCGTTTCTAGCGGAGAACACATGATTCCAAACATACAGATCAGGGTTGGAGCGAGAGAGTGTACAAAAGTGAGAGAGTCCCTCTCGATTTCACACGCTCTCTCACTCCAAAGGCCTTTCTGGATGGTTGACCGGCCCGTGGAATGATGTGAGAAGCAAACAAGAGCAGTGCTAAAGTTACGTGATGAGCTTGCCATTCAAATTGCTGTCTCATTCAACATCCGCACCAGAGAGATGATTTCATTGAAGTTGTCGAAATTGGTTGCACACTACTGATCACGCCGTAGGCGATGTGAAGTTGGTGCTATGAAGATTTATGAAGAGTTGCATACATATTCATTTTATGAATGTAAAATTAGCAGAATTCCGTCATACGTAAGCCTACTGCGAGTCAAACTTACAAAGATAAAAAAGGCCGATGTTCAATTATACTGGTGGATTCAGGCTGCTTTCATTTGCAATATTGGGCTGTTCCAGTAAAAATTAGTGTCAAGTATCCTCGAAGAGTAATTGAATGATAATCGGCGTGAGGTCAGCTCAAAATTGGTGTTCGCTTGTGACACGTCATCTTTTTTTGAGTCTTCCTATTCTAACATGCGATTTTAGTTAGTTTCGTGGAGGGAAGGCAGCTAAATGTTGATCAGGTAAATGCAAACAACGATCGCAATCAGCCTGGGCACCCGTCCCCAGCGCCGACCGCGCAACCCCCAACCGCATACGGAGAGTAAGGAGAGGTGTAAAATCGAGAGCGGAATTAGTTATTCCTTTAATTGCTTATCGAATAATGACTTTTCTTCAGCGGAAGCCTTCCTCGCTCTGCTGCACGACGATCGGATTCTGCTAGGAGGATTCGATCTGGACGAGGCCATTGCGGAGGCTGAGAGGTGAGGAGCACTAACCACATGATTCCAAACCAGCAGAAAGAGATGGGGTGGGAGAGTGTGCAAGGCTGTGTGTCTTTCTGTAGAGTTTACCTGCCTTAGGGATGATGTGGTTGGGCGAACTAGCATAATCAGATCAGGTTCATGCGTATCAGTATCTTCTTGTGCACAGTTTTACTCTCGTTCAACCCCTTTTTATGCGTCGCGTTGTTAAATGTCATATGTATCGACTAATAATTTGACGACCTCATCCAAATGTGGTTGTACTGTTTACGTAACGCAAAAGCGCCGGGCAAAAGTGCGTCGATTGCAGAGCTCACGCTGGTCAATCGGCGAGTCCCGCGGTGGAAGAGATGGCTGTCGGATTGGAGTTGGAGGGTGAGGAACGGAACTACCGTAGTCTAACTGTAATTATACAATACTCACAGTACGCCTACCATATTGGCGATACCGTGCTCTTACAGTACTCCTCGTGTTCTTACAATAGTGCTTGGGGTTTCTTCTGTATGCGTGCTGCCGTACTCCTAAGTACAATTCTAGAGTGGAATGCCGTGCAATTATTGCTGTTTTGATGTGCCTACCGTATTCCTCCCTAACCACCTACTCAAACTAAGCTGTCGATTGCAGGTGAGGATCCGGTGTCGGATGCGGAGGGAGAGGATCGGGCGGAGGAGAGAAGGGGAGAGGAGGAGAGAGGAGGAGAGGGAAATGAGGTTTGAGAATATAGGGGATAATGAGATACATGGAGAACTTCATATCAATCTCTTCGTTCCTTTTCAAATTGTATCAAGTTCACTCGAGCCTTACGAATCCTATTCCACGTTACTGTCAAAATTGCAAAAAAACGCGAATCCTCATGGAAACGAGAGGGAAAAGGGACGCGAAAAAAGGCAGTGTGATGTGTGATCGCCAATATCCTTGATTAGTTGCGTATGGAAAAGCCGAAAAGAAAATAATGCGCCCAGAAATACTCAACGAATGACGTAGAATAGCAATGTCTATTCGACACTGAGGCTCGCTCTCATCACCAGCCATAGCTCAGTTGGTAGAGCGGAGGACTGTAGATCCTTAGGTCACTGGTTCGAATCCGGTTGGCTGGAATTGTTTTTGTCACACTTTTCGCTGTTTCAGGGAGGAGCGTACGGTCGAGCAATGGCGAGAGTGCGGCGATTGGGAATGACGGAGGAGGAGAAGAACGGAGAGGCGGTGGATATGACCGTGACACATACGGTAAGAGGAGGGAGTATGTTAGGAGTACTGTAGGAGTGTGGCAAAAACATAGATTTTATATAGGTGTACGGTAGAAAATTCCTACTATGAATACAGCAAGGACTTGGGGTACTGTAGGAATACGATGAATGAAGACATACCGCTTCATCCAGGACTACGGTAGGCATACAGTAGGAATGTAGAGAGAGGGATGATTGGGAGAACCAATTCGATGAGCAAGGTGGAAATGAGTAGTGATCATTGAGTACGGTAGAAATTTAAGGGAACCTGTAGGAATGCAAAACAGCGCGTAGTTCAAATTCATTTGTGTTTGTCATAAATGAAATTTATGTTTATTAATAAGCGATTTCAGCGACGAATTGCTAGAGGCCTAATTTTTTTCTTTCTTTATTTACCTCCTGAAACAGCAATCATGGGGGACAATGTGTACTGGCTATGACCACGACATTGTAATATTTCTTTTTCTATTAGGATACATAGATATCATTCAAAGTATTAAATTTATTAAAATATTTAAATAATTAAAATTGATCTTTGATCTCTTGCAGCGTTTGGCGCGCGGTCGTCCTGCCAACACGGACAACTGGACGAGTGAGGAGCTGAAGGAGCTGTACGATGGAGTCAAGAAGTGAGGAAGAGATTAGAGACCCACAGAAAGGGGTCCGCAGCGAGAGAGTGTGCGAAAATTAGAGAGTCGCTCTTGATGTTTATCTCTCTTGATCCCTTTCTTAAAATTTGAGTTGGGAATGAAATGATGTGGTGATTGAGTAAAGCAATTAGGCACATACCTGTCCACGCAAGCTGTTGAGCTGTATGTTTGCATGCTGCCCCACGTGGGGCAGCGTGCAAACATACAGCTCGACACTGTCGTGGACACCTATGATTAGGAATTATCGCAAGACCATTCAAATCCGTAGAAAAGAGTCAAGGGGGAGAAAATGAGCGGAGTTTTTCTGAAGTGAAAATAATTTTAAATCTTTTAATTAATAATCATATTAATTGTCGAGGTCGGGCACGTCGAAGGCGTCGCTCGTCCGTCTCTACAATCTTTCCGAGTTCATACAGAAGAAGAGAAGCATCGAGGATGTGTAGTGAGTAGACTTTGAAAAGCAACATTGTAACTGCTAACAGTAAGTACACACGGGGGCTCAAACGCGGATAAAAAAGCGGTCCGCGAATATGCTGCACTTACTACGGTATAATGCTTGATGTAGTCCACAATTGTCATCGCAATACCGTAGTAAGCAATGGAAATTTTACGCATTGCGCTCGTGACCATTATCTGTTCATTTCTCTTGTAAAGGATCTGAATTTTTGAGCCCCCGTTGTACAGTAAGTAATAATATAACTAACAACTTTGCTTTTCTTCACACACTTTTAATTTCTCGCGAAATTGGTCGTTTTCCCTATTTTGTAATTAGGTGAAACGTTACTTTTATGGAGTCAACTAGTAGTGAGTGGAGGAGATCTCTTGTTTATTTTACTGAAGAAAACATATAAGGCGTACGAAAAACAACCATGCTTCAGTATTGAATATTTCTTTTGTACTTCATTTTTTGGGGAAAAATATATGTTGTCGATGTGCAATTAGCCAACTTCTAATCTACACATGATTCCAAAGCTCCAGAAAGGGACGTGATATCACCTCTCGTGTTCACTCGCACACTCGCCCTGACCCCTTTCCGGATTTTTGAGCGGACAGTGGAATGAGCAAGTATTGCATTTATAAAATGATACGATCAGCTGTCAATGTCAAAATGTCAAAATTTCACTTTATGTGTTTGCCGAAGGCGAGAGAGCATGCAAAAGTGAGAGGGTTGCCATTGGAATATTGGTGGTTGCAGTCGTAAAGTGGAGGATCTGCGTGAGATGAACAAGGAACATCGAGAGACGGCAATTGTTAATGAGAAGAGAGATGCGGAGATTAGAGGACCCATTCGATTCGAGGAGATGGACAAGGTACGGTAGGAGGAGTAAAAGGTACGGTAAGAGGAGGTAATGGTACGGTAGAGGAGGACGTGGCACAATAGAGGGAACAGATAGTACGGTAAGGTAGAGGGTACGGTAGGAGGAGGATATGGTAAGGTGAGGAAGGATATGGTACAGTGGAGGTAACCGAAGATACGTTAGGATTAAATCGTAATTTATAGAACGGCTGCTTTTTTTTCAAATGAAGAAGAGGGAGATTTGCTGCTAACTAAAATTACCGGTTTCGGTGGGGAGAGGTTACGGTGGGACAAATTTGTCCAAGAGGAATTTGTGGCGTACATGTTTGCGCTATCATCTCACTCGTGAGGCGAGAACATGTGTGAGATTGTCTCTGACCGCCTGCCCTCTCTCACTCTGAAATGTCTTCTCTAGCAAAGAAAGGGAGAAAGAGACGCAAAGATTATTTCACCGCGGGCAATGTCAGTGCGTTTCTGCCGTTGCCTCCCGTCACCAGCCATAGCTCAGTTGGTAGAGCGGAGGACTGTAGATCCTTAGGTCACTGGTTCGAATCCGGTTGGCTGGAATTGTTTTGCTAATTTTTTCTCTGAAGAATTTTGTTTGATTGATAGGATTTCCGACATCGGGACAATTAAACACTAATTTTAATAATTAATTAAATTAATTATTTTAATAATTAATTGAACTTATTGCAGCTGGCGTTCGTGTGGACGCAGCAGCTGCAGAAGCTGCAGAATGCGAGAGTTTGCACCAGAAGACACGACCACATTAGGGAGCAGCTAATGGTTTGTAGTTTTATAATATTTCTTATCATAATATTTTCGAAATTATTTAAATAATATGCCTGCTCTTTCCGAATGTGTGAGCGAGTGTGAGTTCTTCAATTTAGTGATTAGTTTTATCAATTCTTAAAGAAAATTCTTGGATGGAAGAAAGACTAAATGTTTTATATAGATTCCAGACCGTAATGGAGATATTCAAATTGCTCAAATTGCAGAACTTTTTCACGCCTCGTGTGCGCCAAGCGAATACAATGACGACGATCGACGAGTATTCAGTGAGTTCGTTTTTGATCTTTGAACGTTGACTTTCCGAGTCATAAAACCTGGGCGGGGTCGAACTCGTAACCCTTCGTCTAGCAAGCAATTCCTTGCACCACGCGGTCAATCTAATATTTCTTTGGCAGCATTTTTTTGCTTATAAAATTTGGAATCGCCTTTATATCCGAAACTAAATTGTCCGCGTGGTTTTGAAAAAAAAATTGAATGGTTGATGCGTCACTTCACAATAACGAATTTGGTAAGAGTACCAAAAAAGTACATCAAAAATAGTGGGAGCAAGGTCGGAAAGGGCGTGTGACCGTGGTGATTTGAGGTTATCAGTAAATTATTGGCTTTTACCGCACTGAACTGCTGCTCGCAACGGTAGTCTAGCACTTCTTGCCGTTGTATGAGTACGTTGAAACGCCAAATGGCGGGGTGAATCGAATGTTTAAATCCCGTTTCCATTTCCGACAGTACTTTACTCACAGGTCGACATGGTAGAGGCGAAGCCAAAATGTGGGTGGGATTTGTTTTTGAAAATCAGGCATTAAAATATCCAAACGTCGCTAGGGTTTTAAAACTAGGTAATGAAAGTGCAAAATTGAGGGTAAGATTATTCTTTCAAAATTAGACATTTAAATGCAAAAATGTGAGTAGGCTTCGTCGTATTTCCCTAACTTTCGACCTTTGACCATACAGTACTGCTACCATACTCCTCTATTCAGGGCAGCGCGCCGCGTCCAATCCGCTGGTCGCGCCTCTACCGCATCGCGCGCTTCTGCTTCACGAGCGGTGCGCGCACGCACGACCTGCCCAACAAGATTGGAGTGAACGCGATGGGTGCGGTAGCCTTACCACCGCTTTCTATTTTGGCATCGTTCCGTTGAGTACGGTAGCTTCACCTTCATTATATTTCGGCTATGAATCGATTCGCCAATTTTTCTTTAGCATGATAGTGCGCACAATGAGTCCAAATTGAAGCAGTGGTGTAGAAGGACATTGGGAAACCTCGTCCGTCCTCACCACTGTCTTGAAAATAATGCGCATTTTGCAGAGGCGGCGGTGCTGCTGACGATCATGAACGACATCGAGAAGGAGACGAGAGAGGCACTCACGGAGAGGAGGAGGTGAGGGGAGGGGAGAGAAGGAAAGGGGGGGAGTGATCTTTGATCTTTCGGGTGATCTTCGATCTTTGAATGGGATATTTCGGTAAAAAATGGTGGAGGCAGTAGTGAGATCTTTGAAGTTGCTCTGGGGTGGTAAATGTTCTTTGGATGTCTGAAAATTGAGTGAAAAATTGCGTTCATGTTTTCTGAAGAAGAAATATTTACAAATGAGTTTTTCTTGACAGACAGGAGAACGGCTCTTTCTTCCTCGCACTGGCTCGCCAGGACTACAGACTATTCGAGCTGGACGTGCCCGCCACCGATTTTGGGCAGGTACGGTATTCAGAGTACTGTAGAAATGGGACACGGTAAAAGGAAAGATATATGTTAAAATGTTTACAGTTGTTAGAAAATGAGAAAAGATAAATTACTAGATGAAAATTGTACGGTGTACAACAAATGGAAACATTGCACTAGATCAGCAGACAAACAAAAATGAGTAGGAAGAGTTTCTCAAAAAAAATTGTTTTAAAAAATAATGGCGTATATAATAGATCGATATATGTGAGGGAGAAATCGATAAAGAGAGTACAATAAATCCGATAATATTGCTCTTTCAGCCGTTCCTTGATCCGCTCAAGATGGACGAGTGGTCGAGAGCTGTGCTGGAGAGAGGAACGGAGGAGGAAGAGGAGGAGGGGGACGAAGCACCCACCTACGATGACTTATTCCGTCAGTTATCGATTTATTCCTGCTAAAAGGATTGTGGTAATGAGGATACTGTAACTGCGTGTGGACAGCTATGAGAGTGTGATAATATAGAGGCAATGGTGACTGTTTAGTCTCAGAAGTGTTTTAGACGCAGGTTATCGATGAAAATTACCAAATTGTAAACTTATATGGAAAATGTAGGTACTGAATCTTGCAACCGCCTGGTCTGCAATGTTTTTTTCGTGTGAAACTGTGGCAAGAGGTGATGCTAGAGGTTGGGCTTTGAGACGATTGAAAGTGTTGAGATCAAAATAGTACTTTTAAAAAAAATAATTAAAATACAATTTTGCAGCGGAAGCGCCGAAGGCGAAACCGTCTGGCAGAGGCAAGAAGAGGGGACAAGTAATAGCTGATGATGGAGAGGTCAGATTATTTTAAATATTTAATTTTAGAACGTTTTTTTTCTAATTCGGGAACCCGGTGTGTTGTGGTTCCAACACCTATCCAGGTTATCCAGTAATTTTTCATGTTTCAGTCGACCATGTATTGCAGTTGGCACATGTTTAGAAATACAAATTATTAATTTTTTGATTAATTAAATGAATTAAATTAATTCCTCCAGGTGCTCGAGGATGCGGAAGCCGATGACAGAAAGCGGCCCTTCATCGTGATGAAAGAGGAGGGAAAGGGTGAAAAGAGATGAGAGATATTTTCAATTGAAAAGTTGTAATGTTGAGACTATTCATATTCCTCCATTGCTATTATTGTGTCTATTTAATTTCGTACGCAGTCTGGTTCATCATCCTGATCTCTCAATTACGATATCCCATTCGTATCGCTCGACTGAACGTTGACTGTGTATTTATGTATCAATGCGTTGTTCTTTGATATTTATTCTAATTCACAAAATTTTCTATGCGAGATAAAGGTGTTTCTCAAACTTTTGTTTACTTAAATTAATGAAATTTGATCTGTGGTGCGCCTAGCGATCCTCTGTGTATTTTCTATTGTTGGCATTTCTAAATTATGCAAAGTTACTTAATTACTAGGCAATCTCGGGCATTTTTGGTTTGGGTTGGTGGAGTCGGTTTATAGGACGAACTATCCTTAATGTACCCTACTCGGATGGAGACTGATCTTGAAATGAAATAATGTGCTGATTATTGACCCCCTACCCGCTACTTCGCATCGAACTAATTCAATAAGCCAACGATTATTTTTCTGCATCATAGTTAGAGACTCGCAGCTCCGCCTACCTCCCTGTCGACGTGAAATCGCAAAAAGGCAGTGTAGGCACCGTCTTGTGGGGTCTAATCATAGTTATTCTACTCGCGACCTAGTCACAAACTGTATCCTGCTATACCTCTGTTTGATTGTTTATTGCAATCGATGCTAACCCTACCAATAAAATTGTAAAATGATACATTTATTGAAGTGTTCTATCGGCTTCAGCATCTTTTTCATACTCCAATCGCCCATCCATTCCCTACGAGAAAATGGTGAGAGAGGGGACGAGAAAAAAGTGAACTGCAAAGGAAATTACTTACGAGCCTTGAAATATTCCATTTCCTCCCGTACACGGCTCGTGCTCTACAGCCTCCAAAAAGGGGTCATGGACGAGATACGAGATGGACATTGGAATTTTGTACCCAGTTTATCTGCTCGAACGTTACCTTGTTCCATTTGCAGTCACTGCTGATTCTTCCCGATGAGCTTCTTCACAAGATTGTCGCACCTCTCTCCTACTTCGACATTCACAGTCTCATGCTTGTTTCTCGTCGACTCTACAACTTTATGGGCAAATTTGATGGAGAGAAGAAGCATCTGGAGTGTCTCAAACTCGAAGTACGTTTCTTCAATAAAAAAATTAAAATAAAACCTTAGTTTTTTGAATTATTATTATGCTCTCGCTTATCATTCTAGAGTGACTCAATCCCCTCTGATAGTTTTTTTTCATTTTCATAAATATCTCATGAAAATGCACAATTAGGCGACTCCCCGCACAATTGTTAATACTATGTTAATGTAGTGTCTCGTTTTCAGTCGTGCGGCTGGAGGGCGACGCATTCCAATCCCTTCGTCCAGATTAAGCTGTACTCCGACCAGTACCACTACAACAGGTCGCGCGACCTGCTGCCTCCGTTCGCTCTGAAGGAATTGAGAAGAATCGCCCGATGGTTCACCTTCGACAGTGTCGATTTCCGGGTGAGTGTTGGAGAAACGAAACGAAATTTTCGCCTGTGATTCGAGAACCGAGGGAGAGGGATTATTTTTCGTCCGCCTTTTGACCAAGAGTGATTTCGAAAAATTGGCCTTTCTGAATATTTCTCGAACATCGTTTCGTTTTTCGTTCGGTCAACCCTAGTGACTATAAATCCCTCCCTCCATCCCTCTCTCATTGCTGCTCAGGTCGGTCTTCGTACTCCGCAGCATGTCGCGCTTTTCCACTCGTTGACGTCAGTTGAAGCCAAGAAAATGCACGTGTGCGACAACTTCGTAAGCTCGTTTGTTTGTTAACCCAGATTTCTGATATTTAGCAAATTATGTCACTGTTAGTCACATGAGGTAGATCTCGAGTCATTGCTTGAGGAGCATTCCGTATCAGTGCTCCCGGCTACAGTATACCACAGTAATCAGCAAATGTGAAATTGAACAAATTGAACTCTGTTTTTTCTGATCTGACCTTTTTTTTTATTTCTGCAATTTTTTTTTAGACTTCTGTCTCAATTTTCAGTGTCTCAGTTTTCATTCACCTCTAATTTTAAATAAATTCAATTTAGAATCTATAGGGACAAACCATATATTTTCCTCGATATTTTGAAAGCAGTTATGATTAATTTCCAAGTCAAGGAATTCAGCGTTTTTTTCCCCACAGTGTTGATTTTTCGGACTGTTAAGAATATTTGGAAACATGAATAGCAAAATAGCGACGCATGTATGCTCATCAAAGTATCGCATCACTCGATTGCAGAACGGTTTCTCAACGCTCGTCTATGGAAATGCGACCGCGTTGAGTGCGATTATGGACGGTCCGAAGATGTCCGAACTCAAACTCGAAACGATCATTCTCCGTCCCGACGAGATTTTGAGTCTCTACGAGGTGCGTCAACTAAAATTTGCGATTCGTATACCAGATAGAAGTTTCCCTATAAAAATTTGAGATCCCGGATGTGACGGTTGGACAATTACAACAACAATGTTGTATATTCTAAATTTCTAAAAAATCTTGCAGTTCCGTTCTTTTCTAAATTGAGTCTTGCAATTTTCTGTGCGGCCAAACTTTGTTGACTTTGCTTGTTTTTCCCTTCTTTCAAGCCATGATCATCATGCTGAAAAAATTGTGAAAAGGTAATTGAATTATACAGAAACATTGTGGTAATTCTTACAGAAGGCGGTGGCGAGTACGCACATGAAGCGATTCAGTCTGATGCTGGGACAAGACAAGGTCGACTTTCTGCTGCCTGCAATCTGGGGTATCCAGCAGGGCTACTTCAACGCCGCCGTCCCTGCTGACACCACCACCACCAAGAGAGGCGTCGAGATATGCTCAACAACTGACCATCTTTCTACTCTTTAATTTTTACCGGATTCTGAGACTGTATGAATGTCGCTTATGGAAAACATGACAAGAGCGTTTGAAAATCGTAAGTAATGAATTCGAATGTTTGCCTGGCAGCCAATGAAATTTGCCGTAATATTTTATATCCATTTTCACTTTCCATCAGATCTTGACGGGTCGTCCTCGACTCATTCGGTTGCTCAAGGTGGAAGGTCTCACTGAAACGACCATCTCGAAGCCGAAGGAGCGATGCGTCACTTTCTGCCTGGAGATGATCAAGCACGACAAGACGCCCACCAGATACGCCTCCTACACCCTTGTACCCTATAAAGCTTAGAAGGATCTTCCACTTTCCATATTGATTGACATGGCTACCGTAATCCAAAATTGTACCCATGCGATGATATTTGAAAGTCTTGTTTTGCTTTGTTTCCGATAATCTGTCTTTTAATTAATCGTGTTGGTGG
Source organism: Pristionchus fissidentatus (assembly GCA_036245785.1). Lineage (NCBI taxonomy): Eukaryota > Metazoa > Nematoda > Chromadorea > Rhabditida > Neodiplogasteridae > Pristionchus > Pristionchus fissidentatus. The sequence goes on along the minus strand of BTSY01000005.1, from coordinate 9,781,415 downwards.
TTGTTGAGATTGTTTTGTTATTTACATAAACTAATTTGAGCAAGCGGTATCTGTAATTCGATACGAGGTTGTTGATCCTCAACGTCGTACCCCGAAAACTTTTATTAATTTGCTCTAGTATTTATTTGTAAACTTTTAATATTATATTACAAATGTGCTCATTAGATGGCGGGGTTGGCTGGCGGCTCTCCCTTCCAAGACCGGACTGAATTGTTCAATCGGATGCTATTTGCTGTAGATCGGGTGTTGGAGTCGGCCAGACACATCCAAGACGAGGGATCGGTATGTGTATTCGACACTATTTCAACTATGATTTTGGCCGGACGTGAGAAAGTGGGGCATTAGCGTGGAACGTTTATGAACACTTTATTCTCTATGCGTATCCAAATGATAGAAAGGCTGACTTACCGTATAATATATTGGCAAATACAGTATGCAAAAATACCGTACACTTGTTCCTCAGATTTACTACAATCCGCTCGTGATCGACGATCTCTTCACCGCCGTCTACGCAATGTCTGCTGAGGACGGGCAGAGGCCATTTGAGACGGAGCAGGTGATTCCAAGCCTCCAAAAAGGAGTCGGGGACGAAAGAATGTGAGAAAGTGAGCCGGCACTTGAATCATGTGGTCACAATCTGCTGGTTAATCGATTACTTACTGACCTACAATATCCCTTTCGCTCTCGTGACTTATAAATCAATCGATAATTGCAGCGGCAGATCATCGTAATTGCGCATGAACTGGCCAATTTTATGCAGCGAGCGCAGGGAATTCGACTGAGGGTCGTGAGTGAGGAGGAATTGGTGCGAAGTGAAGATGGAGAGGTGAGAGTTCGTTCTGGTCAGATCTGAAAAGCGTGGGAACGCAAAATGTATACGCCTTACATATGTCGCTCCTGACCTCGTTGATGGTGGAAAGATGAGTTATTAATGTTATACATCTACCAGAAACTAGGATAGAAAATTTTTTGATCTTTTTTAGAGTTAGTTTCAGCTCGAAGAAAACATCGTCAAAGAGGAGCTTCTGGAGGAAATCGAATCGGATGCATGCATTCTGCAGCAGCCGGCTGAACGATCGCTGCAGCAGCTGCAGCAGGGTCGGACCACGCCCATCGAAAGCCGCGATCCAATCGATAATGGATACGAGTTGAGCTTCAAAGAGGAGGTGGGTAGATTCGAAAGATTTCTTCACCTCTCGGTCACGGGGATATAAAAATCCAGATCCTCTATCCAGAGAGAAATGAACAGAGAATGGCCGCGATCGTAATGCGTGAAATTTGCATTGCTTACTACGGAATTGCATTGAAACTTGTGGGCTGCATCAGGCATTATGCCGTAGTAAGTACAGCCGATGCTCGGACCACGTTTTTATCCGCCTTTGAGCCCCCGTGCCGGTGGGCGCGTGATTTTTCATATTCGTTCTTGAAACTGGCCAAACCAACCGACTTTTAGGTGTATTCAAAATAACATACATGGAGGAAACGATGAAATGGTTGTAGATACCGGATGAGGAAGTGAAGGAGGATATGGATAGGGACGAGATCATGGACGATGACGTCATTCTGGATCCGTGCTGCGGACCCGGAGTGCCCAAGGAGATGGATCCGGGCTCGGGCTCGGGTTCGGTACCCGGGGTGCCCGAAGAGATTGATCGGTCCGCCTTGGGCGATGCGTCGATGCGGCAAACCAACAGTACGTTCATTCATCTTGCCCTGCACAAATGTCAGATTAATTGTACTATTTTTTTCTAGCCGATTCGTGCGTCATACTGAATTGTGGTTATTCAAATTTGAACACCTGCTAATTGAACACCAAGTTTATTTAATCAATGAAAATCAGAGCGACCACAGCCGATGGAAGGAGGAGAGATGAAGAGGATGAAAGAGAGTGGGAACGATCCAATCGATTCATCTCCGATAGAAGCCGACAAACGGTCAGTGGTTGAGCGAATTGGATCCCCCATGTTGCTAAACCTCCTGAAATTGGTCTGGTTGAGAAATTTTAAAGGAAGAGAGACCCCTTTTCATTCTGCAGGTGTGTGGTTTTGATGCCTATTTCAAATAGGTACCAATTAAATACAAAATAATACGAAATAAAATAGTATAAAAAATAATATACAAATAGGTAAAAAATAGCAGGTACGAATAGGCTATTCTATTGCAGTCAGTGCCTCGTCAATGGCTCTTCCACACCGCGTCCCGTCCCGTTCCGACTCACAATCAGATCGGCGAGTCGTTGAGATATAAATAATTTTAAAATAATACATTTAATCGTCTTTATTTATTGTGTTCTCAGCTTTTGCCCACCGGATAAAATATTCTGGCATGATTCGAAACTGCCATTGAGAGGCGCGATTGCACATTCGAACGAGCGATATTTAGCCTCTACGACTTTTTCACGATAGGGTCTGAAGGTCTAAAACCGGGCTGTACCGCGATGTGTAAACAGCTGCAGCACTTGCAGCAGCTGCGGCCGAGGCGCGGATTCAACAACGGTCGCGTGATCGTCAAGTGTCGCGTGTGCTGCGCGACCATGGAAAGCAGCGAGCTCCTGCGACACGCGCAGCGTTGTGGAAAGAAGGGGTGAGAACATGATTCTCCAGAAAGGGGTCGGGGACGAGCACACAGAGGCATACAAATATAAATAGTTTTATTGTTAGTAAAGTGCTCACCACCCGGCTTCGTACGATTGCATAGTGCTCCTAGCACTTGCCAAACCTTTATCATCTTGAACTTTTGCATAGCGTCCGTCAATTGGATTTTCCGAAAATGAAGAGTGCCCTCTCCCCGGTGAGCGTGCCCACGCACAGGAGAGAGGGAGTGTGGAAAGTGAGAGAGGACTTTTTTACTTCGCAAGTTCAGTCACTTCTGGCCCTTTTCTGGAGGTGTTGTTGGATTCACATAATACGTGGGAATGTTGCCAGTATGATTTCATGCCTGAATTGCAGCCTCAGAGCGGCATCCTGCACAGCTGTGAGAGCAGTGCAGCCACAGCGCCTGCAGCAGCCGCAGCATCATCATGTGCTGAATCTGCAGCAGGTGGTACACCTGCAGCCGGCGCAGCAGCTGCAGCTGAAGTCGAGTGGCATTCGATCTGTCGGAAGAACCTGGCCAGTGATCAAATGCAAAGAGCCTGCGTGCGACTTCACTTACAAGCAGAAAGGAGAGCTGCACTATCAGGTTACTGTAGTTATCTACATGATTACGGTAATGGTTGTCTGATCAATTTTAGATAGCTCACGGCAAAGTCTTCAAGTTATGGATCAGAAGAGGCGAGCACAACATCATTGGAGGTACGGTGGGTGTACTTTAGTTTGCAGACAGAGAAATATTGATTAGTGGATGAATCACGTGTAGCTTTTCCACAAGTCTTGGGAACGCAGTATGAGGGAAAATTTGAGAAGAAGGGATCGTAGCTTCTTCTTAGCTACTGGCAAGCCTCAAATTTTGCCATAGATTACGACATTTTTCTAAATCTCGTCTGGTATATACTCCGTTCGCATCGTTCGGCAGCCCAGTGAAACATCCAGAAAATGGTCAGGGACGAGATGGCAAAAAGAGGGCATTTCTTACTGTTACGCGATTGCTCATCCTTGTCCCCTTTCTGGAGGCTCGGAATCAGTAAATTCGTTGCAGGTGCGGCCTGTCCATACTGCCCCTATCCTGTGGGTGACGTCATCGCTCTTAACCAGCATCTATTAATGGAGCACGACGATCGGGTGATGAAGCAGGTGAAAGGGCGGGTTCCAAACCTCTAGAATGGAGTCATGAGCCAGAGAATGTGTGAAAGTGAGAGAGTCCCTCTCACTGTTGCACATTCCCTCGCCCTCGACACCTGCCTGAAGGTAAAACTAGACGGTGCAATTTTGTGACAGGAAAAGGAGGACAAGGGTTTTGCATGAACTGGTTCTATTTGATGACCCTTCTAGATTTGCAGATGTATGATAATTTTGGGTTACTCTAGAGAGGAGGGACTCGGAGTTACTGTAGAGTACTGTATTCACAGTGTTTATTGAGGGAAATCTGTTCGCGTGCTCATCATGTAGGCTTAGCTACAATCGACTCTACCTCCTGTACTACCACTGGCATCACGTTAGTTAATTGTCTTTAATTAGATGATTAATTGGCAAAATTACAAAGAGCCACAGAATGCAATTTCATTAGAGAATTAAATTGTTTCTTTTTGCATATTTTCTGTCTTTATTTCCGTTCTTTAGCTATCTCTTTTTAGAGTTTCCGAAAACTATCCTGATTCTCTTAATTTCTTGTATCGACACGTCTATTGGCATGAGAATGTGCGAAACTAAGATATTCGAACTCTTTTTTTTTAAATTTTACTCTTGCAGAGTCCGTTGTGTGTGGGGCCGGTCCTGCTACCCTCAATGGAGTGGCCTATTAAAGATCAAAGATCAGTCGACCCCCAGCCACCGCCGAGTCTGCCGCGGGAATTGATGGAGATGAACAAGGAGCTGATCACGGGCCCCAAAGGAGAGAAGGGATTCAAGCAAATGTTAGAGCAATGCGGAGAGGAGATGAGCAAGTAGACTACTAGGACACTAATTCCCTTTACGGAACCAAGCAACCCGTGTTGGACCCTCATTCATGATCTCACTGTGTGAATCCAGCGGTCACCTCCCTTTGAATTCGTAGGAACAGACGTCTGGTATTTAGATCTGTATAAGAACGATCTCCCAATTATGCGACCCCTTTTTTTGTCTCTAATTTCCCAGATTCCGCCATTTTACACTAATTTTGTTTTGAAACATGTTGTGAACGTTGACCGTATGATATAGTTGATTATTCTTTTTTTCGTTGTTGTTGCCAGACAAATTTTTTTAAAGGTTTCTAACGATACGAGCGACCGAAAGAGAGGGTATTTTTGTAGATGATAGGGGAGAATAATATTGCGGAACGATTTAATATGGAAATTTAGAGATCGAAGGGGAGATCTTGTCTCAAATTTGAAGATGTTGTTGATGGTATACGGTAGAAATGCAGATCACTGAATAGTAGGTGATCGTTGTCTTCCATCATCATTTGCATCGCTACGTGAATGATTGAGTGGCTATACGTTGTGAAAAAAATAAAAATAAGTTTTTTTAATGCTAAATTTAAAAAATAAAAAAATAAGTTAAAAGATCAGTTCTCGATGCTCCTCCCGAAAAGCAACGTCGTACGGTAGTTTCGATGTGATCGCGAACTGACTCCGACGTGCTCGTATTTTTAGCTGTTTTTCTCCGTTATCGGCTTGTTGCGTTACCGAATTGTGTGTTTTCTGCGTCAGTTACCTTCTCCTACTCAGTCTACGTGCATGAGCAACGATCGTGGCCCGAATTTCCGCCCCAAAACGGTCGTAAACCCACTCAATCTTTCGGATCTTTTTTCTTTTCCCGTTTGCTTCCCGCTTTCCCTGAACTTGATTGCCGTTCTCGTGAACGCTCGTGGGAACGGGCGAATGCAAGCCGAGGATCACTTTCGCTTGGCTAACCGGCATTGCAATCAGTTCTCCGTTCTTTTCTTCGCGATCAAGCGATATTTTCTTCAGCAAATCCTTGCAGATCGCCGTATCTAATCGTTCGCTTGATCTTATCGCTTGACATCATGCGGATAACATCCGCCCGCGTTGTAACTGTTCATAATCGTCTAATCTTATCACATCTCAGTGTGAGCAAGTCACGCCCCCTACACTGTTATTTCGGCGTAGTGTCAGGTCAGAGTGCGCTGTTTGCTTATAGAGCACGGGTAAGTGAGAGTATGTTACTGGGAAGTAGTTGCGATAGAGTAAGGCAGCGAACTAAGGAAGTGAGAGATAGCGGGAAGGAGTGAGTGTAAAAACGGCTAGAGCGAGAGGTAGAGAGCGGGTGGAAGTGAGAGGAGTGAGAGAAAGAGTGTAGGGGGAGCGCCTGCACTTGTGGTCACTTCACCGAGAGGAATCTTCTCGATTATCAGTCATTATCATTTGACATCGCGGGGCAGGAAATTTTGATGTGACCTACTATTTTGCTGTTTGTTACGACTTTTACTTTGAAACCGTCGTCCCGGCTGTATTTTCCCCAAGAGCAGTTGTAAACACTTACTTAGTTACTTAGTAGAAACATCTTGAGTTGTAAATAGAAGACAGTAATTATGTGGTGAGTAATAGACATATTTCACTGCTGTACATAGCTCCCTTATGGGGGCTACAGGAGTGCCACGGGCTGTGCTCATGTTCAACTATAGTCTAGGTACTAGACAGCAGTAAATATGTTAAACTTTAGGCTGCCAGAGTGGGGTAGCGTCGATTTATGGCGTTATATTTACTAGTAACTACTAATGTTTACAGTTAGACGTTTGTTGCCCATTTGCTTTCCTGCTGTGTGTCTATGTGTTTGTCACACGTTGTTTTCCCTCAGCTCGCACGTCTCCCTTTCGACTGTTTTCCTCTTCTTCTCTCCTCTTTTCTCCGTTTTCTCTCCCTTCTTCTACTCTTTCTTTCCCCTCTCTTGCAACGCGCGTTCTCTCATCGACCACGACGAGTGTGTGGCTATTTACGACATCGGCGCGGTTTCCGACGTTCTCCCCCACCCTGCTACTTTCGGGTTTCATCGCCCCCACTAACACGCAGGGAATGACATCAGGTCAATTATATCTTGCATGTTAGGTTTGTAAATTACTTTATCGAAGCCCAGGAGTTTGTAGGATATTACCCGTCGCATCTTCGTGGATGAGCCCATTTAATTGATATCCCACGCGCTTTTAGGTTTCGCCTTGCCGGTTAATATGCAGGAAAGGTTCGGGAAAACAATGGTAGAGAATCTTCCCAAACTGAAAGCGATGGCATGGTGCACACCCTCTTTCAACTAGATGCCAACATCTGGGCAGTTCCCCTACTAGTCTAGACAGTATTCAAGTGATTCAGTATTTTATTCTTTCAATTTCATTCACAATCCCGTCTCGAGAGTGGTTCTTTAGATGCCGACATCTAATCGTAAGAGAGTACGCGGTAGTCTCACGAACAGCAACACTATTTATACTAGAACTTTTTTCGAGAATAGAGAGGAGGAGAAAGAGAGAGAGATGAAGAAGTTGCACTTTCGCCCCACGTCTATAGAGTGAGAGATAGAGAAGGGGGGAATCACCCCTCCTCTACCTCCGTCTCTTTCTCTGCTCCCTCTCCGATCCACACACTCTCTCGCCCCTCTCTCATCTCCTCATTTTCTCCCATCCTCCTGACCATCCCGCCTTCCAATACACGCCAGCTTCGTGCTGCCCTCTCTGCCCCAAGCCGCGACGTGACACGCGTGATCTCTGGATCAGAAGAGGAGTGCGTGAAACGCCGATCTGCCGGGCCACAACCCCCCCCCCCCCCCCGACTGACAGTATCACTCTGATATCGCTGTTCAACCATTCGTGTTATGTGTGGCGCGCGAGTGATTTCTTGAGAGTTTCGTGCAATTTCGTAATGTTGTTTCGGTAGTAATTAGTAGAGTCGCAAAAAAATAGCGGGACTCCTTTCATTTCACATGCGAAATAAAGAGATCCAGAGTCTTTGTTCGAAATGTGCGTGAAAACCGAAGAGTGATTGCCAACATTTTGTCACTTTCTTGCCTAATTGTGGGAGAAAAAAAACAAAACCTTGCTACAATTTGGCACTTCCCTATCTAGTAATACCCTGTCGAGCTGTGCCCGGACTCGTTTTTAGCACTCTACTAATTAGTAAATTAGTATTAATTAGTTAAGTAGTCGTAGTAATTAGTGATTACTAATGTGCAGTGTGTTGAATGCATCAGTGGGAGACGACGATGCATGCCACTCTCCACCTCGACGATGGCTCCACCTTCTCCGGCTACCTCTTCGGAGCCACCAAGAGCATCGTAGGAGAGATCGGTACGGTACCCAGGTTACGGTAGCTCTTAGCCCTGGGTTACGGTAATTGGGTACGGTTGCATCCATGATGAAAATGCTAGGAATAGGAAATAGGGTGTCTGCCACAGTATTCCGCAAACAGGGGGTTTGTTCAACGAACGAGAATTCGGGATTTTGGTTGCATTGGTCTCTCGACACGAAATCCCCTGTTGGATCAAGGGGGGGTACTGTAAGTTTCAACAGTGATGACGTTTCTGATTTCCTCCTTTTTTATTACTTTTCTCCGTTTATTTTGTTATTTATGTCGTATTATCCTTGCTAAGCTGGTCTAGAATATTGCGAAAATAGTATGCGAATAACGAAATTCCATCATCGACTTTTTAAATGAATATTTCGCTCGTGAAACATGTATCTTTGCTCTAAATCACTATATTTTCTTCTTTCGCTAAACAGTTGTATCCTCTTCAGTTCCATTGATAGCACCAGGCCATAATCAACCGGGCGGGACCCTCGCACTCCGAATATGGATGTGACATGGGAGGACGTCATCAAGAGTAGCCGGCGGGACTTGTGAGTTTACTAATTGCATCGGTATCGATTGATTTATTGGTTTATTTTGGAAGGCTGCGCGTGTTCGGTGATTAGCGGACAAGCAGAATTGATGTGGCGCGGGGGTGCACTACGACTTACGTGACCAATCGAGACGAAAAGAAGTCAAGAAGGAGATATTCAATTGTCCGCAAAGGTGAGCTAAAAATTTGATGTAGTATGTTTTATGGTTGAAAAAACATGCTCATTCTTGGGACGATAATGTGGTAAATGTATAGTAAATTGATGACTGCGGTATTTAACCTCCGTTGCACTGGGCACAATGATATTTATAAATACGGGGGAACCTATGCCCATTTTTTTCAATGACAAACACGCTATTGGTAATTCCAGGTCTCGGCAGTCATCAACTAAGGAGACACATCATCTGTGTCGCCACCAACCCGAAGAAGATGCTGTACTGCTCATGGAGCGACTTCTATCAATTCCTAACTCCCTATTGATCACGATAAAGCATAATTTTACAATAGCAGTAGAGTATTTGGGATTGAAATAGTATCCTGAAAGTCTCTAGCATGCTTTTCCTTTAATGTTGCATAATTTATTACCGATATTGTTGATAATGCATAAATAATTGATCATACTACTCTTGTTTCGTAATGGGCAGATGGAGAATTGTGCATTATTTGCGAAACTCCGATACTCCCAGTATGCCACCTGTTCTATTTTATCGTAGAACGCTTCAAACTAGGCCCCCTACGGCTCTCAAAACTGATCAGTCGATGGGGTGGACAGAAGTTACGGTAACTCTGGGCAATTTGGTGGTCTGGCTTGTTTTTCGAACGTTTGGAATGCTGTGCTGCAAGAGGAGCAGTTATAGTGTATTATAGAAGTTTCTGTATCACTGTAGTTGGGTTACGGTAGATTAACGATCGATAATTTCTCGTTTGCAGTCTTCCAGACGGGTATGGTGGGCTACGTGGAGTCCCTGACGGACCCCTCGTACGCGGACCAGCTGCTGGTGCTGACCTACCCCATGATTGGTCAGTTGTCGATTGATTATTTATTTGTTAGGTTGTGGTATACTGTAATTATCGATTGTTTCAGGAAACTACGGAGTGCCCGAGGACACGGGCCGAGACGAGTTCGGGCTGTCCAAGTTTGAGTCGGACAGAGTCTGGCCTGCCGCACTCATTGTTGACAGGTACGGTAGGGAAAGGGAGGGGGTACGGTTGTGGAGGTGTATCGATCGTTGAGACTGTAGTTTGGGCTGCGTGATCTTTTGGTATCGGGAACAGGGTTGTTCACATTTGATAGATCTTTAAAATCATGGGGCCGAAGAGAGATCGTGAGAGTGCGAGCTGGCTAGAGTAAGGGGGGACGACGAAACTGCGAAGCTGCGGCGGCTGCCATTGCGCGTCTTTTTGAACTGTGCACTATACTCTCTCTATCAGAGGCTGGGGGAGAAGAGATAGAGAGAGAAACTAGCAAAAGCAGAAGTGATCATGTCGATTCCCCCTCGTGCTTTGTCAGAGACACGCGCGCGCGAAGTACCACTGAACCATCTCCTCCGCTCGCCCTCTCCTTTTTACGACTATGCCCAGCTGAACATCTGACCCCTTTTTTATTTCCCTGTTATTTTCACTTCTGCGCGAAAAGCATTTCCGGATGGTCTTTTGGCGTTGAAATTGGTGCCGACGTTGTGGTTTGGTACAGTAGGAGATAGCAATCTTGTGATGATCCGTCTGACCTTTTGCGAAGCCTTATCTTATCAGTGATTTGAGACTCTGAGAAATGTTCGGAGCACGCAAGCTGATTGTACCAGTCGCGGTGGTGACAGGAAAATGATAAGAGGGGAGGGATTTATATACAGTGCTGCAAGGGATCCCCGTACTTTGAGAGAAACGTTTATGAGGAGGTGACGGAACGCGAATGGGGCGGGTGGTTTGGGAATTTCGAATCTTTCAATGGATGCGTTTGAATCTGGGCAAACGCTGTTTCAACTATTTTCGCTGTTCGTTCATTTGGATCAACAAGTGTTGGGAAAAGCTATGTTGACTCGAATCATTTTAATGTACCAGTCGCCGCGGTGATAGGCATATGATAAGATAACAGAGGGATTGTATACGTTACAAAAGTCTGAGTAACCGAATCCCGGTACCTCGGTGGAAGTTCTAATGAGAACTTCGTGGAACGTGAATCGGGCGGGTGGTGTGGGAATTTTTTTTGTGTGTGAAGGAGTTTTAATCTGGCTGAACGTTGTTTCCAACATTTTCGTTCTTCACTTGGATTAATTAATAAGTGTTTGAAAAAGCTGAATGAGACAAGAATGCCCCGAGGTTACGATTCTTATTGTATGATAAAATAATGAAAGAGTTTGCACTTTGCCTTTTTTGTACTGGCGAAATCCACAAGTGTTATTAGGCGCGTTTATGGATATGCGCTGCAGCCGGAATGGAGCGGGTGGTGTGGGAATTGTGAATTCTTGACTTAACCTTTACTTTTAATCTTTTCTAACCTTTTTTTCTAATACGTTCGTCCTTTACGTATTATGGAATAAATAAGGTATTTTGTTCAATGAACGTGTTTTGCCCCTAATCTTCGAGTCGAATAAGAACCCATTTGAATTTGGGCGGGAGAATGGATCGATTGGTTGTCGAAATATTAATGTTCCATCCACTTTTTGGGTGCCAAGTACGAACGAGGACGGGAGAATCCACTCTTATCACTTTATCAATGATCGAAAATGAGTGGAATTGAGAGGGGGTGAAGGGGGGAGAAAGAATGAAATAAGGAAGAGTGAGAGAGAGAGAGAGAGAGAGAGAGAGAGAGAGAGAGAGAGAGAGAGAGAGAGAGCAATATGAGGGCAGTCGACGGTAATGGGCAGGGTGAGAAGAGTGGGAAGAAGGGGAGATAACTGTGAAAACAGTGATGCACGAATGGGCTGTTGTGTGAAATGGGAGGAATGGAGATGATCTGGCTAATGTGTTGGAGAATGCAACAACTATAAATAGCGAGAATTATCCAGACTATACGAATTGAGTACCATAAATTGAAAGAGTATTAATTTGGGAATTAAATAGAAGGTGTGAAACGTTAATTTTGAAGGGTTGCTAAATTGTCGATTGCAGACTGTGCCCGGATGGAGAGGAGTCGCACTGGCAGTCGATGCAGTCGCTCAGCCAGTGGCTGAGGTACGGTAGCCAACACAGATTACCGATCTATTATGAACTGTAACTCGGTGGATTACGATAGCTCTGATGATTATCGATTTATTATGCTTCCAGGAAGGCGGGCGTTCCGGGACTGGCGGGAATCGACGTGCGCCAGCTGACGAAGAAGATCCGCGAGCAGGGCACGATGAATGCCAAGGTTGCTTAACGGGAATTTTTTAATGTTTTGAATTGCCGCCAAAATTTTTGCTAAAATTGAAAATCCGGCCATTTTTCCACTACAGATTGTGATCGAGACGGACGACGTGGCCGCCTTCCCCTTCAAGGACATCTACGCCACCAATCTCGTTGATGTCGTCAGCAGAAAGGTGATACCGTAACCGGGATGACCTACCGTAACCTTTCTGTAAAATAACTTTTTAAATATCTACTTCCGTATCCTGGAATAGTGTAAGCTCCACCTCAACGAGCTATCGTTACTATTTTGATACCGCAATATTTGACACAGTATTGCGTTTCGTCTTGTCATACTGTGATTTTCTGCTTCGACGCGATACTGTGGGTTCCCGATACCATCACTCACGGATGACGTACCGTTACCTTGCAATTTACTCCCAGGAGCCGACGATCCACGGAACGGGCGAGCGCACGATTCTCGCTGTCGATTGCGGACTGAAGAACAACCAGCTGCGATGCCTGCTCAAGCGAGGGCTGAAGGTGAAAGTCGTGCCGTGGACATATCCGATCGATGAGGAGAAGGGTACGGTAGTCGTTATTATATTGATTTATTGGTTGAATGGCGAGTACGAAAGCGAGGAGGAATTGCCGATTTACGATGGATTGGGTACAATAGTATGGTCGTTGCAGGAATCGACGGTGTCTTCCTGTCCAACGGCCCCGGCGATCCGGAGAAATGCGCGCCTCTCGTCGAGAGGTACGGTAGCTGATTGGGATTACGGTAGACTATTGATTGATGCTGCTATGTATAGTTGGTTTCACAAGGCCAACCGTTGTACGTACAAGAACTAGGAATTCAAAAAAAACCAATATAGAACTCTTAGGGTTTTGTGAAGAAAAGGCTACGATGTGGGTACTGTAGCATGGCGGAATAGATTGATCGATCTACACTTTACCGTACCTTATCCGTTCAGGATTGCGAAGTTGATGGCGCGCGCCGATTGCCCGCCGCTGTTCGGTATCTGTCTCGGCCACCAGTTGATGAGCAGGGCAGCCGGAGCGACGACCTACAAGCTCAAGTGAGTGGGATACGGTAGCTTCGGGTATATACGGTACCTTGAAAACATTTTATTGATTTTTGGCGTGAATAAATTTCGTTACGTACCGGCTTCAAGTGAGTGGAGATATCTGGCAAATTATAGGATAACATCCACTTTTTCATTACGATTCCTGTAAAATACATTTAGAAATTAGATGCAAAAAGATAAGATAAAATTGAACTGGTAACGATATTAGAAGTCTTGATATTGAATATTCTATATATTCTGCTCAGGTACGGTAACCGCGGCCACAACCAGCCGTGCACGCACTCGGGCACCGGCCGTTGCTTCATCACCTCGCAGGTTCGCGTTCCAACTTGGCTTCTTTGTTCCCATTTTTCATTCAATATTAGTTCTTACCCTTTTTCTGATGGACGAAAAGTTTCGAATTAATTAATGTATATTTGATTAATTGATTAACTAAATATCGTACAGAATCACGGATTCGCTGTGGAGGCGTCGACGCTGCCCGCTGGCTGGCGAGTACTGTTCACGAATGAGAATGACCAGACAAACGAGGGAATCGTGCACGAGAGCAAGCCGTACTTCAGGTGAGATGAGGTTACGGTGGCGAGTGAGGGTTACGGTCTCAGATGAAATGGTCCCAGTGAATTCTCGTTGCAGCCTCATTTCATCGTAGCAGGAAATTTTGCCATTTCGTTAAGCATTCGACTACCAGGGAATTTTATTAACACAAAAGTCTTAATATTCTCATCTCCCCCCGCTCGTTTCAGTGTTCAATTTCATCCCGAGCACACTGCGGGTCCCACCGACTGCGAGTTTCTCTTCGACATCTTTGTCGATGCAATTGAGAGGGCGAAGAGGAAGGAGACATTCAAGTATGATATGATGATCGTTATGGTGTACATAGGAAGTGTAATAGTCAGCAAAACGGTGAAACATACCGATCATATCTAATAGGGCTGTGGCGGGAATGTGCCTGGAAAACGATTTCTCTTTTCCGATTTTGTATCTTATTCTGCGTAGGAGAGTGTGAGGCAATGTTTCTTGATGTTACGCAACGCATCGGTGAAGGGTATATTTGACGTAGAATAATATGTGAACGATTACTGTATTCAATGTGCGATCTACACTAGGTACTGTAAGTGATACAGTACTCTTTGCAGCGTGGATACAATGATCAATGAGCGACTCGCGTTCACGTGCGGCTATGAGGTCAAGGAGCAGAAGAAGGTGAGAAGTGATCTTTGAACTCTTTAAATTGTTTTGAAGCGTATGTGCTTTGATCTTTGACCTATCTCCCATCTCAGGTCCTCGTCATCGGCTCGGGTGGTCTCACGATTGGCCAGGCTGGCGAGTTCGACTACTCTGGCGCCCAGGTAATTAATTATTAATTAAATTTTTTGCAATTAATAATTATTTGAATACATTTACCGTTTATCTATTCACGGATGTATCAGCGCCTCATTAGGCTTTCAGAATACTTTAGCTTATGTTTTCAGGATACTGTATGTCTCGATCAATATCGCATCGTTGCAGGCACTGAAAGCGCTGCGGGAGGAGGGAATCCGCACGGTGCTCATCAACCCCAACGTCGCCACCGTACAGACATCGAAGGGATTCGCCGACTTCACCTACTTCCTCCCCATCACCAAGGAATACGTCACTGATGTGAGTTTTTGATCTTTTTAAAACCTACTTATTGTAATACGTGAATAATCCTGGAAATCCTGGAAGTTAAAGTAACTAGAGTGAAAAGATATATCAGAAATACGGGTACCTGGATGAGGTTAATAAACCTGTCTTTGTTCAGGTGATCAAGAAGGAGCGTCCCACTGGAGTTTTGTGCACATTTGGAGGTCAGACGGCACTCAACTGCGCGATTGATCTGTACAAGGACGGCATCTTTGACAAGTACAATGTCCAGGTTTGTCATTTGGTATTTATCGTGGTAATATTAGTTATGTTTTCTGTTGTTCATTTTTTTGACACTCTCATACCGCTAAACAATGCGACAATGAGACTATTAGGGCAGTTTGTGTCGCGATTTTGCCTGCTTGCTTTTTTCATTTAGAAAAATAAAATTTTGTCTAGTCCGATGTCCAATTGAATAATATCTGTAATCTGTAGTTTAATCTCCCTGCAGGTTCTCGGCACGCCCATCCCTACGATCATGAACACGGAGGATCGTGAGAAATTCAATGCCGAGATCAATTCGATTGGAGAGAGAGTAGCGCCCTCCCAGGCAGCCACGAATATGGAGGGAGCTATTCAGGCTGCTGAGCAGGTGAGGAGAGAAGGGTATAATAGAGTGGAGTTTGAACTTTATGTAGATGATGAGAATAAAAATAATAAATGTGTGCCTTTGAACTCGGCCGAGCGATAATAAGAGAAGAGCAAAAGTGAGCGCGAGGGAGTAGAATGAAATTATGTTCTGTTTTTTTTATTTGGAAACGGTAGAGGAGAAATTGCACGCTATGTGACTATGCGATTATTAGTGCAGGCCGTGGCGCGAATTCACCGGGTGTACATTTTTTTCTGAGAAAATAAATAAATTGTGACCCACTGATTCTTCTGGCGGAGAAACTAGGGAATGGGAAGAAAGCATTAGAAAAATATTTAGTCTCTGAAATGTGATGCATCGAGAGTTTTTTGTTTCGTTTGGGAGGAAATGTTACCACTAGCGCACGAAGCGCCTTCTTGAGTATTACGGCCTTTTGTGACTCCAGTTAGTTGCATCGGGCGTACGTTTGCGCGAAAAACCACGTGCGTGCCAATTACACACTTTATATTGCAAATAAACTGAATATCTTTTGATTATGGATATTCTTTTATTTATTTATCGTACACCACATAAATGTCACATCCTTCAGCTCGGCTACCCCGTACTCGTGCGTGCCGCATTCGCCCTGGGCGGTCTCGGCTCTGGCTTCGCCGCCAATCGGGCCGAGCTCATCGACATCGTCAAGGTACTACAGTAGTGGTGTAGTGTGTGGTGCACTGCCGCCGTTTCCGAAACGTCGCCTTGTCGAAATTTCAACAACATCTCAATTTCTATTGCAGGTCTCGCTCGCCCACTCGGACCAGGTGCTCGTCGACAAGAGTCTCAAGGGATGGAAGGAGGTGAGAGTTTGTAGTTTGTTCTCTGATCTTTGTAGTTTATCCTCTGGTCATTGTAGCTTGTACTCTAATCTTTGATCTCCGCAGGTGGAATACGAAGTGGTGCGCGACGCGTACGACAACTGTGTCACCGTGTGCAACATGGAGAACGTCGACCCGCTGGGTGAGTTGTGGTGTAGGGTACGGTACCATTGGAAAACGTCGCCCGTGATGTGGTCGAGATGTGTACCGTAGCAATTTTAGTAATCGTCGCCATTTAGGCATTCACACTGGCGAATCTGTGGTCGTGGCGCCCTCGCAGACGCTCACCGACTACGAGTACAACATGCTGAGAACATGTGCCATCAAGGTATATTGTAGTTTGATCTATGAACTCTGAAACTGGTGTAATTTGGTATTTGAGCTCTGAGATGTTCGTAGTCTAATATTATAACTATTTTTCCTACACCAAGGAACCAACGGACCGTTAAGGCCGGCTTATTGTATAAAGAATTGTTGTATCACGAATGCGCCTTGTTTGTATCCAACTTACTTTAAATCGTGTAGTCTTAAAATTTTGTAGTCTGTATTTTGCAGGTTACAGTAATAAAAACTCTTTGCAGGTGGTTCGTCATTTGGGCGTAATCGGCGAGTGCAACATTCAGTACGCGCTCGATCCTTACTCCCACGAGGTACGGTTGTAGTTTGATATTTGATCTCTAAACCCGTTCTCTTCTTGTAGTTTAGGTTTCTAGTAGTTGATAATTGGTCTTTCACAATTAGTGTAATCTACTTGTGATCCTATTGATATCTTGCTGTACAATACTATGTAGTACTGTAGATTTTAGATCACAGCTAATCAATAATCGCCTCTCTTGCAGTTCTTCATCATCGAAGTGAATGCTCGTCTCTCTCGTTCCTCTGCTCTCGCCTCAAAGGCCACTGGATACCCACTGGCATACGTCGCAGCCAAACTCGCACTCGGACAGCATCTACCTGTCATTAGGAACTCGGTGAGGAGGAATTTGGTTAATGATATTGCTGAAGATAGTTCGGATGAGGAGATAGGGAAGTCATGTAGCATCGAATCACGTAGTTGTGAAGATATTTGGTCGGAGAGAAAAAAAATATGCGCAATTAGCCCTGATAGCCGATGGATGATGTGCTGGCATAGGCCAAATGGGTTTCTCGCAGGTATCTGTGTAGAAATGCCTATAACCACGTGCCGAAATGCATATTGCCCAATTTTCGATAAAGTCGGAAACGCATTCATTCATTCATTCATTATTTATTCCGTCAGAGTATCGCATACAAGAAAAATAACTGTGAATGGGGGCAAGAAACGGATGTCCGTCGACGTAGTCGAATCGGTTTTATGCATGGCAGCAAGGGTATGGGGGAAAAGGAGTTGGGCATGAAACATTCGAAATGCTCGTTTGCCGACATGGTCTGGGCGCCATGCAGAAGTGCCTATCCTCGCTAGCGTGAACCTATTTGACCTATGTGTGCTCAATGTGATTGCGAATGATAGCTCGCATGAGAAAATGAGGAGTAAGTGTGGCAAGGAATTGCCTAGTTGTCGGGAACTCAATCATTTATTGGATATGGATGAATTGAATTGCTAATGATGAGTGAAATTGCGACACTGGATCGCCTTGACACACAGTCCGCGATGTAACAAATTTATTTAATAAATATCACTACGATTCTTTTTTTTGTTAAAACATCATTTATTTTAATCATTTGCCAGGTGACGGGAGTGACTACCGCCTGCTTCGAGCCCTCTCTCGACTATTGCGTCGTGAAGATCCCGCGATGGGACCTGTCCAAGTTCGCCCGCGTCCAGACACAGGTACGCGATTTATCGATTGATTTTTGATGGGATACTGTACCTGTATTGCTTTATCTTGGTCAACAGCAACTTGATGTGGATTGTATGATTTTCTGTTGCGTTTACCGTGCACATTGCTGGGCATTATAAATATCGAATTATTTTGCCTGGGCATTATAAGTATCTAAATATCGATCGACTTATTGTCCTTCACAGATCGGATCATCGATGAAGAGTGTGGGCGAGGTGATGGGCATCGGTCGATCGTTCGAGGAGGCATTCCAGAAAGCACTCAGGTACGGTAGACTGCACAGCGTTTCATCACCCCCTAAATAGGGACTCCTGCGTTTGAACGGTTTTGATGTGCAGGGTTTTCAAATCCGGGGCGGCCGAACAGTAAACAACAAGAAAGGGGCGGAGACCGCTGTCTAGCACTCTCTCGCTTTCACACGCTCTCTCGTGTTTACTAGTTTCTCTGCCGCTCTCCGCTCTCTTGCCCGCGAAAGTCCTCGCGTGAAACGTTGTGGACTGAAGGGGGCGATAATGTAGAATATCGATTTTACAATAATTTTCGTTTTCGTTACTCAATATTCCTCGAAGCTATGCCAATATGTTAAGCGTTTCAAATGAAACTGCTGAAACATGAAACACGCTCCTAGTTCACAACATACTTCTATTGCGTTCTCAATGCTAGTGCAAACTTAGTGAAACTCTTCTTCTCGAGTGTGGTGTTTAAATATAATTGTTAGTATATTATCGCGATCATAAAAAAAGTGGTATGATGTTAAAGGTACCAGGCAGCGTGCAAAAATAGATTTTTAATTTTCATAATTTTTTAATGAACTTTACTCACTATGATCTAATGAAAAATGAAGAAAAAACTAAATTTTTAGCATTTTTTTACAATTAGTTATTTTAATTAGAAATTAGCCTCTGGGACGGTGCGTCGCCTATTTCAGAAAAGACAGAAAGCTATTTAAATTGGTCGGATGATTAGATAATGCAACAAAAAGAAGAACGCAGGGGTTTTGGCCACTCCCGGCATCAATGTGCACAACCGAGGTTCAGGAAAATGTCTGGTTTTAGAGAAATGAATTGTGGTGTAGTCGCTACCGTAACCTGTCTTTGAGAAAAGGCGAAACATTGAAAATTCATAACTAATTTTTTAAAAAATCGCAAAAATATGCGGTTTTTAGCATTCTTCCGGGAACAGAATTTTCTTTTATTTAAAAATAGCTTATTTTTTCACTTCCTGGTCCCTTTAAACAAAATTATCTGTAACGACTCACGCATTAAATGTTTTAAACATAAACTGTTTTAAACGTAGGAACATGAATGTTGCGGAATAGCGAAATATTGAACTCTAAATTTATCTCACCCTTCAGAATGGTCTCCGATTCGGCCGACGGTTTCTCTCCCAAGGTCTTCCCACGAACTCCCACTGACAATGTGAGTTATCGATCGATTACCATATCGCAAGATAGATTTTCTGGCCTACCGGAGTACCCGATGGCTCGTTTTGTCGTGCAACTCTATTTCCTAGTCTTCAAACATCTATTCGTTTTCGATCAGATTTGTGTTGCGAATATCTCAATTTATATTGTCTTCTTCCTTTTTCCTATCGTAATCTCGTTCTTCCGCTCAGGACCTCTCATGCCCCACGGACAAGCGCATGTTCGCGCTCGCCCGCGGTCTCTTCTACGGCGACTTTGACGTAGCGAAGGCGCACGATCTTACGAAGATCGATAAGTGGTACGGTAGTTCTGTGTGCCAAGCGGCGCGCCGGGTGCGGAATGGAAGACGAGAGTTAGCAAATATCACAATGCAGGTTCCTCCATCGCATGCAGAACATTGTCGACATCGCGCACAAGATCCGCAAGGAGGCCGAGAAGGTTACGGTGGACAAGGTGGAGGCTATCACTAATTGACTTTTTGAATTTCGTTTGGGTCAGAATAGGCCTTTTAGCAGGCTCAGTGAGAGTCGGTCTTACTGTAGTCAGATTGGAGTTCTGGAATAGCACAGTATCCGTGAATTTGTTTCTACATATTTTTCTTATTAATGCTTTGAGGGTGCCTTTGTTAGTCTTGAGAAGAATAATGATTTTTCGTAGATTACTGTAGATTGTAGGGTTAGTCGTTTGGTTGCAGGTGAAGAAGTTGAGTGCGTCACTGTTGTGGGAGGCGAAGCGGGCGGGCTTCTCCGATCGGCAGATCGCCAAGTTCTGCAAGAGGTACGGTAGGCGCACTCACGGTTCCGATCGAGAAATAGCTTTATTTCGGTATTTTTACTGATGATGTCGATTTATTGCAGTAACGAGTGGGAGGTGCGCGAGTATCGTCAGTCTCTGAACGTCCGACCATGCGTCAAGCAGATCGATACTGTGGCAGGTACGGTAGCTGAGATTTTATAGATTGATTATAAAATAATGGATATACTGTAAGAAGTGGATTATTGATTGATTGGTTGCAGGAGAGTGGCCGGCACAGACGAACTACCTCTACATGACGTACAACGGAGCGGAGAACGACGTCGAATTCAACATCGTGAGTTTATGGCTTTGAACTTTGTTGGTTTTAGTCTAATTAATTTGATAGTCTTCTGTTGTGAAAATTATTCGAAAATCACATGCTAGGTGGCTTGGTGCTTCACCATTGATACTATAATGAATGTAGTAATAAATCTCCAGTCATGTCCAGAGACATTCATTTTCAATAGCTAATATTATTAGTGAGAATTTCTGACCAGTTTTCTGACGATGCAGGCAGTTTTGAGATTCAAAACCTATCTAAGTATACGCGGACGGTTCAGTTGAGTAAGAATAATCCCACGTCGGACCAGTTTCCATCAACTTGGGGTATACATCGGGGCAGTTGAATGAAAATTTCTGGCCAGTTTGAGATTTCGCAATACTAGGCGAGAGAGCGCGTGAAACGAGAGATTACGAGCGCGCTGAATATTTATGGTCCAGAAATGTATTTTTATCGTGTTTGTATCTACTGTGAACCATGAGTCATAGTAACTAGTTTGTAGTTTGATGTCTAATCTCCCATGTCCTTTCAGAAGAACGCCGTTATCGTTCTCGGCTCGGGTGTCTACCGTATCGGTTCGTCCGTCGAATTCGACGCCTCTTGCGTCGGTTGTGTGAAGGAGCTGAAGGCACTCGGATACACGACCATCATGATCAACTGCAACCCGGAGACGGTAGGTGGACGGGGGTACGGTAGGAGAACGGTGGGGCAAATTAATGATTATGGTAGTATGGCGGGTCAGAATCTCAGTATGATAGATCAGACGCGAGATTACAGGGTTACGGTATTTAGTCCGGTGAGCCACATTTTCGATATACCTGTAAAATTAAGCAGTTGAATCTACAGGTCTCGACGGACTACGATATGTGCGATCGATTGTACTTCGAGGAGATCTCGTACGAGAGTGTCATCGACGTCTACCAGAGGGAGAATCCCAAGGTACGGTAGACATGGGAGAGGAGAGGAGAAGGGTACCGTACTGGGTTATTTTATCTACGTGACCTGATCAGACAAGGATACTGTACCTATTAGAGATACAATATTTTACCGATTGGTTTCAGGGTCTGATTCTGGCTTTTGGAGGCCAGGCGCCCAATAACATCGCACTCTCGCTGAGCAAGGCCAACATCAAGGTGAGTGCGGGTTTCACGGGCTGGTGATAAACAAGAGAGTATGTTGGGATGACGGTGAAGTCAGATCGTCGTTTTCAAACAAATTTTACTGATTTTTTCCAAGGAGGAAAACCTGCCGGTCTTTAGCTTTATCGATTCCTCTGATGATCCTTTTTTTAACAAAAAAAATTATCGTTTACTGGCTCACTGCTCGGGAAGGCAGGCATTTTTTTGCGAAATAAATGTGACTAGGAAATGCGTGTTGGACTGACGGGCTGGTTTTTTTTTGTAACTTGCACAATTCGTTTCAGTTTTTTTATTAATTGGGGCAGTGGTAGCTACTACAAAAACAATATTGGTATCATGACTCTAGCTTAACGCCTTGTACCCGAACCTGTCAGATTGAATTCAGCCCACTTTTAGAGCTACGAAGCAATTAAATTCATCATCAGAAGAGATCAGCAAAGCCATTGACCATTCCTCAAAGATTGATTTATTAATTTCAGAGCTACGAATGGAATGGTAAAGTGAACATCTTCGGGACGCATCCACGTGATATCGATCGAGCCGAGGACAGATTCAAGTTCTCTCGTGAGCTTGAGAAGCTCAAGATTGAGCAGCCGCAGTGGAAGAAAGTGGAGGATATTGACGCCGCCAAGGTACGGTAGAGGGGTTACGGTAGGGAGAATACGATGTAATGGTCTGCATGGATTTATGTGTAGTTAATTCTTTTACGAAATATTAGCTGTAGTACTCTGAGAATTTTGACGAATTAGACAACAATGACGAGCTTAATCACCGAGCTAAACTACACGACTGTTTACCAATTATTTCTCTTCGGAAACCGTGGATTAATGTGAAGGAGATTTTTAGCGTATTTTTGTGGACATAGGGTTGCGCCGAATCACCTGGCAAAAAAATATGTTTTACTAAGTTAAAGCAAATGCAACGATAATTCCCCGAAAGGTTTGTAATAGAAATATATGTTTGCGGTTTGAATACAGTATGCTCGCTTGATTATGGTACGTGTTAGGCTTCTGCATATTGTGCTTATTTATTTTCTGTTCAGGAATTCTGCAACACAGTCGGCTACCCGTGCCTGATTCGGCCCAGCTACGTGCTGTCCGGAGCCGCCATGAAGGTACGGTGGAATTATCGATTGATTGCTGGGGTCTAGAGTACGGTATCCTTACAACGGGTACTGTAATTAGGACGGGTTATCGATTTATCAGATCATCTACCGTAATCCTGTCAGGTGGTGACATGCGAGGAGGATCTGGCTAAGTTCCTGGCGGAGGCGGCCGTCGTAGCCAAGGAGCATCCCGTAGTCATCTCCAAGTTCATCAGGTGGGTACCGCAGTTGGATTACGGCATGATTGCGATAGTAGGTGGATCAGACAACGGTAATGTGTTCATAATGGGTCTCCGTAATTGCGAGCTTTCTTTAAAATCTCGCTAATTGTAAACACAGACCTGGCGACTCTGAGTATAACGACTCTATGTACTCTGTGATACATGGTTTCTCGTTTTTTAGCAGTGCCGATCATTTCCGTTCCATAGCCCACATAAATACTTGTTTCGTCCAAGTCCTCATTTGAGCGCTGCTCGATCCGTACTGTTCGCTAATACATCCCGATGAGTAGGAGCTTCAGCATTGCTGTATAATTTTCTACGATGGAACATGAGTACTGCTCTTCTGATTTAGCCCGAAAATAGGACATTCTTGATATAGTGTATTAAGTAATTAGTTACACCGGATGCTCTGAATATATTGCATTCTTTTTATATTACACAATACACATCTGTCTTTAGTCGAAACTCGGCGCTCTTGCGTTTCACCGTTAGAAGAGTATGTCCTCTTTTTGTACATAATTAATGTGAATTCGGTTTCGTAGCTCTCAAGAAACTTACATATTTGCGTTGCAACATCACCGCAGTTTGTGAAAGTGTACCATAAACTTTCGCATGTATGCTTCTCTATATTGTACTCGAACTCGAGTGAAGACACTCGATATCGTTATACCGTAGAACTACTCTCAATACCATATATGTTCCCTCTTTCAGTGAGGCTAAGGAGATCGACGTGGATGCTGTGGCGTCGGAGGGAAAACTGCTGGCGATGGCGGTTTCCGAACACGTCGAGAACGCCGGAATACACAGTGGAGACGCGACTCTCGTGACGCCCCCGCAGGACCTCAATAAGGTACGGTAGTGTGGTAAGCCAGATGAGGTGGTGGGGCACGAGCGTGATCTCCCCCCGATCTTGATGAGTTGCAAGCTAGGCATGAAGGGCGGTAGATAATTAGAAGGTTACTGTAACATTTTCCGAGGGTGCGGTAGTTATCGATTGCTGTTTGCAGGTGACGATGGATCTCATCCGCGACATTTCGGTGCGCATCGCCAAGAGCTTCAACGTCTCTGGTCCCTTCAATATGCAGCTCATCGCCAAGGTACGGTGGAATGGAAGTACGGTAGTGATCGGGAGTGTTTTTTTTCAGGTCAGATTCATAATTTACTCAATGGAATACATTTCAGAACAACGAGCTGAAGGTGATTGAGTGCAATCTGCGCGTCTCTCGCTCCTTCCCCTTCGTCTCCAAGTCGTTGGGTTTCGATTTCATCGCTCTTGCTACGAGGTACTGTATTTTTGGCAAGATTACGGCAGATTGTGTCGGAGTACGGTAGTTTTGAGTTACTGTATCTAATAATATTGATTCCTCCAAACAGAGCGATGATGGGCGCCGACAACACGGCGCTGCGTCAGAAGCTTAAGTGGGTGGATCTGCAGGAGCGCAAGCAGGAGCGCGTCGGAGTCAAGGTACGGTGGGCGGGTTACGGTAGTTCGGCGGGTCAGATTCATGATCGTCGTCTCTGCAGGTTCCGCAGTTCTCATTCTCTCGTCTGGCGGGCGCCGAGGTCATTCTGGGCGTGGAAATGGCGTCGACAGGCGAGGTCGCGTGCTTTGGAAGAACGAGACACGAGGCGTATCTCAAGGTGAGTGGGGAGGAGAGGGGAGTATGGTAGTCCGGTGTGTCAAGGTGAGTGGGGAGGAGAGGGGAGTATGGTAGTCCGGTGTGTCGGACTTGTGACTACTGTTGATAGTTGATAAAGCACGGATAGTGATAGGGATATATTTTTCGAATTTAGTTGTGGTTCTCGATACGATGGCATTTGGGATTAACAAGAATTAAACATTTCAGCCGTTCTTATTTCCTCACGGCGCTTTCTTGTTTCTGCTTTGGTATAATAGTTTCCACTTGTCGTTCTCTTATCGAGTTGTCAATACCATCGTTGAGTTTATAATATCAATTTCTTCTGCAGGCACTTCTCTCCACTGGCTTCGTCGTTCCCAAGAAGAACATCTTCCTGTGCATCGGAGGTTGGTTACGGTAGATAGTGTTAAATCGATAACTGATTGAAAAGGTGGAATACTGTATCTGATAATATCCTAGCCTGAATTTTGATTTTATCGTATTATTGTCGGTTCTTATTTGAATACGTTAGGTCAATGCCCAACGGTTAATTGTACTTTTACTGTACCGGACGGATATCGAATGGATTGGATACTGTACTTGTCTATGAAATATCGATTGATCTCCTTTTGTGTGTAGGTTACACGGCGAAGACGGAGATGCTCAAGAGTATCGAGGGACTGGCCGCAAGCGGATACCAGCTGTACGCGTCCGCGGTGAGTAGTGTAGGGGTACGGTAGCGAGAAGTATCGATTTAATGGAGATACTGTTGGCGTAATTAGCGGACCGAGTTAAGGAGCGCGAGTAAGTCTTAATTCCATCGTTACGGTTATTGTTTCTATCTATTGTGATGTATTATATCGATTGCAGGGCACTGCTGAGTTCTGTATGTCGAAGGGCATCAAAGTGCAGCCGGTCGAGTGGCCATTCGAGGAGGGAGAGGGAGATGCCAGTGGGTGAGTGAGGACAGGGGAGGATACTGTAGGAGATGGATAGATGGATACGGTAGATAGGGTACTTGAGAAATGCTGAAATTTTTATGAAGTTTAAACAAAATCTAGTGAAAATGTGCGGAAACGACTAGCGAATTGTTGTTTCAATGATACTAGTTGAAACTTGGATGTTGTGGTGATATTATTATGTACGAAAAGAGTAAAGGGTTTAGGTGTTAGGTCTTCTGCACGCAAGGCGGTCTCGACCACCCCTATGCCTGAGGGGCAACTAGAATCTGTCCTTAGATGATCAGCGGCCTGTTGCGAGGCTATTCTCGTGTTGTGTGCACGTGAATCGGGGACTCCTTTCGGGGCACGTTTGGATCGTGATTTACCAATCACTACCAACATTTCTTAACCCCCTTGGTTGGGTGGATCTGCAGGCACGGGGAATCGATCTTGTGACCATTCGATTCGCATTCTAGCACACAACCACTGCGCTACCCGGCCTGGTACAATATAACTAATAAATTGCCTGCAGTTCGATCTCGTTCTTCACCAACAAGGATTTCCATCTGGTGATCAACCTGTCGGTGCGCGGCTCGGGAACATTCCGCGTGTCCGCCTACAGAACCGACGGATACAGGTGAGATATCGATTGGTTCTAGGAGTACGGTCGTGTTAGATCTAGATATTGTAGGTGTAGCTTTGGATTATGTAGTCATGAATTATGACTGGCAATGTAGACGGCTAGACTACGGTAGCCTGGAGAAATAGTTTAATGAATGAATATAATATATATTCAGGACGCGCCGTATGGCGATAGACAACGGCATCCCGCTCATCACTGACATCAAGTGCGCCAAGATCTTCTGTGAGGTGAGATTTTTGTGTCTATTTTTAAAAAAATGTCGCCCCGGTGTTTAGTGGGAATAAAAATTGCGAAATGTCTTGCACGCTCACTTGTGCTATTGATGAGAAATAGTTTTGATTTTGATTGAACCACCCGGTGAAGTTGAGTTTTAATGGCATATCGAAGTAGCCGCTATCGAGCAGCGAATAATTTGCGATTTTTTGTGCTTTTTTTCGTACTCCAGGTGAACTTGAGTAGCAATGATGCATCAAAATGGCCATTTCATGTTCTCGATAATTTGAGTGCGACACCGCAACAGGATCTATTTTATTTTTGTTCACTTTTTTACTGCTAATTGCGTATTCCCCGTAGTTTTGTGCTTCGCAGAACTGATAAAAGGTCGCACTAGCGTGTGTGCCATTGAAATTGTTGCAGTACTGTTCGTAAGCCAAAAATACAAGTCACTTTAGCACTGTAATGTATACCCGTCTATTGTAACAACAACAAAATTTATATAAATTAAATACAAACAGCATTTACCTGTTTATTTATAGGCGCTGCGCATCGTGGGCGCTCGTCCGGCAGTGAACAATCTGACCGATTGCCTGTCCTCCCGCACCCTCAAGAGACTACCCGGACTTGTGGATGTGCACGTTCACGTCAGAGAGCCCGGAGCCACCCACAAGGTACGGTATTATTGGAGGGGTACATTATCCCGCGATAGACTCATCTAATTAACATTGGAAAATTGATTTGTTGGATATCAGGGTTTGTTGAATACTGTAAGAATGCTGGACGACATAATAATTTATGAGTACTGGTTGGTCCGGTGTAAAGACTACTGTAGGACAGGATTGCGCTCAATAATTTGTATGCAGTTTTCACTTCAGGAGGACTGGGAGACATGCACTCGTGCCGCTCTTGCGGGTGGAGTTACAACGATTCTCGCAATGCCAAACACGAATCCAGCCTGTGTCGACGAGGAGACACTCAATATGGTCGAGAAGGTATGGTGGAGCAATTAAATTGGTTACGGTAGCCAATCTGGTGAAGAATATACGGTAAGAAGAGGACACGATACAACATAATGTCTCAAAAACAGACTACAGTCGTGCCAAATACTGATTTATTCATTTCTTTTGTTTATATTGCTAATCGCTGAGAGACTGGCACACTTGAACATCACTGCTTAGTAAGAATGCGTGAAACAGGAATGTGTAGGGTGAATTCCACTGTCGATAGTTTGATAATAAATTCTGCTTGCAGCTCGCGTCGTCGAAGGCGGTCGTTGACTACGGTATCTATCTGGGCGCAACGCCACTCAACGTGGAAGAGTGCGCGCGACTCGCGGATCGATCGTCCGGCCTCAAGATGTACCTGAACGAGACGTTCTCCACGCTCAAGATGGACAGTATCACCGACTGGATCAAGGTAAGGTAGAGTACTGTGGATTACTGTGGTGGGGGCTACTTTACGATTTCAGGGGGAGGGGGGGGGTTGAAGTAGGGAATAGTGGAGAAGGCACTACTGTAGTGATAATAAAAAAACAAAAAAAACGTTTGTGATTTCTTCTATGGGTGTGCTTACCGCATCTACCGTAACCCATCCTCTTTTTACAGCACCTCGCGTCCTTCCCCACCACTCGTCCCGTCGTCGCTCACTCCGAACGCCAGACCCTACTCGCAATTCTCGGCGCCGCACAGATTGTCGGCCGATCGGGTGAGTGTATGGTGTAAATACGTAAATGTAGATGGTGCGCCGAGTGCACACTCGGGCTTTTCAACGCGCGATGCGCGCCGGATGGGTGTATGGGTCGACGCGTCGCGCGTCTTACCCTACGTCCATCCGGCTCACATCGCGCGTTCTGTTGAAAGGTCTCGAACGGAAAAACCAGGTCCGGCAAATAGATCGGCGCAGCTTGTGAAATCCAGCGCACATCGTGCGCAGCTACAATCCCGCGCACATCGTGCGTTGAAAAGTCCGAGCATGCTGTGACGACTTTTCCAAAGTTGCCTCAGATTTATGTATTCTCATGTTTTTAGTGCACATCTGCCACGTCTCCACGAAAGATGAGATCGAGTGCATCCGCATGGCCAAGGAGCGAGTGAGTTGGAAGTTACAATTTTTGAATTTGGCGCCATATTTTATTTTGAAATTATTGGTTTATCAGTTATTGAACATCAGGGAGTTCCGGTGACGTGCGAGGTCTGCCCGCACCATCTCTTCCTCACTCAGGATGACATTATCGAGGGCGTCAGAGAGGTACGGTAGTGCATCGATTATCGATTGATTGGTCGAGTGTAAATTCTGTAGCCATGCGCTTCACTTGTTACTGACTTGTATTCAGCATACTCATTGTATCGACTAAATTACTGTAGACGCATATGGAATAGATTTGTGTCTTGATTATCATGTCCTTTCCAAGGATTTATGTGCTCGTGTATCGATTAAGTACCTAATTTCGTTACAGGTGCGCCCTCGCCTGGGCACGCAGGAAGACGTGGACGCACTGTGGGCGAATATCGACTACATTGATTGCTTCGCCACCGATCACGGTACGGTAGTTGGTCGATAGATTACTGAATGAAGTCACTGTGGTTTGTCGATCCATAATCCCCATTTATTTCAGCCCCTCACACCTCCGAGGAGAAGCACAGTGAGAAGCCGCCTCCCGGTTTCCCCGGCGTGGAGTACATGGTGCCGTTGCTGCTGACGGGTGAGTACTGTATCGATTATCGATTGATTATTGGAGGAAGGAGTACGATAGGTGAAGAGATGAGTACGGTAGTTATTGATCTGTGTTCAGCCGTCTCCGAGGGAAAGATGACGATGAAGCAACTGGAGGACAGACTGCACTACAATCCGAGACGGTGAGTGATTATTTAGTCGCATTTCGATCGAACTAGTTTCTCCTACTGAAATTATTGATGCTTTTGAGATGAGTGTGAAACAAGTGATTGCCTGGTAGGGAAATAATTATTTTTACTGATAGTTAAAATTTGGGGAAATGGGATGAGCTACCAGGAGAATCGTTGTTCCACACTTTCTTGGAATACAGATATTTCCTAATTCATGGATATGTCTACCAGTCTTAGGATAACAATCCCTGCAGATGTGAATCGGGGTATTTATTTTCTCTCTCCATTATGAGAGACTATCTGACTCAGTCGAATTTATCTTGGCACAGGTCGAAAAGTGAAAAGATGAGATAAACATGCCACAATGTACTATGGCCGAGGAGGAGTTGATTCATGATATTGAGAAAGTGCAAAAACATTTCTACGCCTCAGGGCATGACGTCATCGGAATTTCCGGTTTTCGAAAACTTCATCAAATGACCTAATGAGTGGTACCAGTCGATTCCTCATAAAATTCTAAGACTTTTGTGACTCTATGAGTTTTTCGCTAATCTTTGATCCAAGCCTGAAAAATTGAAAAATTGGTTTAAAAAAAATGATTTAATAAATTTAAATATGTTTGTGTAGTTTCCCTGAGGAGATGGCAAAGTTTTATTCGCGTAATACAATGTTCTAACAATAATGGTTCAACTGTGTGAAGGGTTGTTTGTATGAGGGGCATTAAGCTTGTTCAGTAAGCAGAAATTTAATGGGTCCTTGGAATTATGGTGTACTTACAGTAACCCGGAGTGATTTCCAACTATTATCCGGCAGGTTCAGGGGCCAGGCCGATGAAAGCCCTGGCCATCTACTATTGATTAGTTATGCTACAATGGATACTGTGTCTCCCTGAGCCGCTTTAATAGCATTGGGACCTTTCTCCTGGTGACTGTAGGTACACCATAATTCCAAGGACACATTCAATTACAGCTTACTGAACAAGCTTAATGCCCCTCATACAAACAACGCTTCACACAGTTGAACTATCATTGTTAGAATGATTCGTGTTGCACACATTCTCTTTCTGTTGATATTATCAAACGCACAAGTACGAGTGTGCGCTTGAAAATATCTACAGAAAACAACTTAATGTGTAATTATGCGGATTATATCATGTTTAAATATTTTTTCTCCAATTCTTATCTCTCTCATTTCAGCATCTTCGGTATCCCTGCACAGCCAGACACGTACGTGGAGGTTGATACGGCGGCAGAATGGAGCATTCCTGCTACGGGAGGATTCTCGAGAGCCGCATGGACACCATTCGCAGGAAAGAAGGTACGGTACAGGGAGTACTGTAGGTTTGGGCAGATGGGTTACGGTAGTGCGCTCTGCATTACGGTACGAGACCTGCTGTTTGAAGAGTGTTGTAGCGAAAGTTGAGTGGCTGGAGAGTTACGGTTGCGCCTATTGATGTTGACCGATTGGTTGGTTACGGTAGCTGCCTACAGTACCCTCTATCTCTCTCTCTCTCTCTCTATCTCTATCTCTTCAGATCCGCGGTCGCGTCGTCAACGTCGTCATTCGTGGCGAGGAGGCATACGTGGATGGAGAGATTGTGGCGAAACCGGGAATGGGAAGGAATATTAGAGGAACGGTGGAGGGACGGGCAATGGCTGCTGGTGAGTAGAGGGACAGCGTTTATTGATTGATTGTGACGAACAGCGCAAGGCAGCGTCCCTGTGTATGTGATATCAATTATGGTATGGAAAGTTGGAAAGCATTATCTCGAATGCGCGTGCATTTATTTGCCGAATGGGTGAAACGGAAAATCCGCTTGTTGTCCTCGAAAGTGATAATGCGCGAGATGGAGTAGTGAAGGTATAGTTGTGTCCGCATTTGTATAAGTATGGGAAGGGGCGTTATATTGATAGCGGAGGGACGGGCCATGGCTGCGGGTGACTGGATTATTGTGGCGAAAAGACGTAGGGAAAGAAGAAGCATCACGGACACGTAAACGCGTATTTAGCAAGTGGGTGAAACGGAATTCCGCTTGAAGTCCTCTAAATTAGTATAGGTACAATTGTGTCCAATATGGGATTAGAGGGGCGTGCAATTGCTACTGGTGAGCGGTGAGGACTAAAGGAAATATCGCCAGAGTGTATTTGACAAATATTTGAAACGTAAATCTAGCGTTGTTCCTCAAAATATGTTCGATACCAGATTGAGAGTAGTAAAAGCAAAGGTAGAAAAGTCATTCTGAATATTCACTGACAGGATCACTGGAAACGTAAATTACTGTTTAATAATCAAAAGCAGCCAGTATTTATTTACATTATGACATATAAAATGCATCTGCTACTGCAGGTGCTGCAGATGTTGGAGGTCTCGCTGCTGGTGACGCCGCTCTCCTCCCTTCCGTCGAGAGTCCCGTCAAGAAGAGCA
Organism: Pristionchus fissidentatus; assembly: GCA_036245785.1. Taxonomy (NCBI): domain Eukaryota; kingdom Metazoa; phylum Nematoda; class Chromadorea; order Rhabditida; family Neodiplogasteridae; genus Pristionchus; species Pristionchus fissidentatus. The sequence continues at coordinate 9,750,000 of BTSY01000005.1, read as the reverse complement.
ACGGAAAGAAGGAACGACTGGACAGCGCCGAGAGTGCTGCAGTTGCTGCAGCTGCAGCTGCTGCAGGCAGCAAGTCGAGGGCGGAGTCAGACACTTCGTCCCCTCTGGCCACGCCCCCTCGCGCCCACTCGCCCAGTGGAGGTAATAGTGTTTATCTAACTTCAAAATCTATTTATTAAACTTTCAAAGTCTATTTATTAAACACATTAAAAATTATACACGACGGTAGTGCGCGGAATTTATTTTTAAAATATATATTTATTTTTATTAATGTTTTTATTTAGGCGAAGAGGCGGAATCTCGATTTGCGGGCGCTTCTGTGGTCGCCGTTGGAGATTTGACAAAGGCGATGGTACACAGAGTGCTCGATCTGGCTGATCGATTCAGAATTGATCTGGAAAGAGGACATCTACTGGATCATGTCGCCAGAGTGAGTGGTGATACGATAGATTATCGATGTGTGGAGAAGAGGAGAGATACGGTAGATGGAGGAAGAGATCGTGATGAGGATACGGTAGAATGCAATATTATCGATTGCTACAGGGCTGCGTGCTGGCGTCCATGTTCTACGAGGTGTCGACGAGAACGAGCGCCTCCTTCGAGGTGAGTACGGAAGATAGATTATCGATAACTGATGTAGTAGCTAGTGACTACGGAAGCCATCAGTAGAATTTGCCAATCGATAATTGTGCAGACTGCGATGCTCCGACTGGGTGGTACTGTAACGAGCATGACTGCATCGACGAGCAGTGTCCAGAAGGGAGAAACACTTGAGGGTACGGTAGTTTGGATACCTTACTGATTCTTAGCTGAACAAAAGAGTGTCTCTTCTCATTACGATTCTACACTTATTAGATATAACGACTATGAATTGGGGTTAAGTTAGGTTGATTTAGTGTATTTATCGATCGATCGATGGCATTGTCTGTTGTGCAGACTCGGTGCGCATCATGGCTGGATACGCGGATGCCGTGGTCATCCGTCATCCGGAGAAGGGCGCGGCCGCACGCGCCGCAGCCGCGACGCGTGTGCCCGTGATCAGCGGAGGAGACGGTACCGGAGAGCATCCCACCCAGGTATACGGTAATGGAGGCTACGGTAGGGTAGAGATAGTGATGGTGAAGTATCCAGAGGTATGATCAATCGGTAAGTGTGTGTGTTAGCTTTACCCAATGAATAGAGATACGGTAGAGTTGGTCTGTACTACGAGGTACGGTAATAATATCTGAAGTTATCGATTATCAGGCGCTTCTCGATCTCTACACGATTCGTCAAGAGCTTTCGACTGTCAATGGACTGACGATCGCTCTCGTGGGAGATCTCAAGAATGGAAGAACCGTCCACTCACTCGCCAAGCTTCTTTGTGTGTACAAGGTACGGTAGTCGGGAATACGGTGTATAGGGGTATGGTAGCCGAGTTATCCATTGGCTATATAGGATTTACTCTATACATTTTTTTATTATCTGAGATGGCAGCGCTGTATTCCAGTCATAAGTTTTTTGTCAGCATATTAACCCGAATGAAACACTGATCGGCATCGCTGATTTTCTGGACATTTGATGTAGTTAATCTTCACTAGATCTAGGTTAAACTACCATAATGAATCTCATCCCTCCACTACGTCTCTCCCACTCACCCTCATCTCAATCTCTCCTCCCAATCTCAATCAAAATCAATCAATCAACCAATCAATCTCCCAATCAACAATCTCAGGACATCACCCTCCACTACGTCTCTCCCACTGAGCAGCTTCAGATGCCGCAGGCAGTCGTTGATTACGTCACTGCCAATTCGAGTTTCACGCAGGTATTAAGCGAGGGTAGAAGCCTGAATGGATTCCCTCAAGGCGTACTCTATACATTTGAGCCACTAATATACAAACAACAACAGCAAAAATAGATGTACCCCTCTTTTGGTATTGTTTTTGCTATTCGAATCTCCGCCAATTCGAGTTTCACGTAGGTGAGACATTTGGGAATCGAAAATGGAATTGCTCTTGGAGAGGCTGCTTGATGAAATGATAAAAAAAAGTTATTTAATTATAAAGAATCTCTGGATTAGTTTCGCTTATTCCCATATAAGCATTGTCTTAGAATTGTGATCTCCCCTTCTTGCAGAAGCATTTCTCGTCTCTCTCCGAGGGAATCCAGGGTGTCGATGTCGTTTATGTGACGAGACTGCAGAAGGAACGATTTGAGAACCCCGAGGAATATGAGAAATTGAAGGTGAGGAGAGAAAGATCAAAGATCATTTTAGATATTTACTTTGATTTCAAATGGTCTCTGTAGTTTGGTTTATAGTGGTATATCGGTATAGATGCAGTATTATTTAAGCAGACAAGTTTTTATCCTGGTTTGAGAACTACAGACCTTGAACATCGCTGATGCGTTTAAATTTGAGACATATTACTGTGTTGAAACATAGATGCTGCTAGTTATTTTTTTCATCAGGCGGTTGCTGGATAAAACTAGTGTTGTTTTGAAATGGAAGACATGTAATTGCGCTGAAAGGTGAATCTAGCTGGGTTTCTTAATTCATGATCATTGAGTAGCTGAACAAGCGTCCTAATAATAGTCGTTTAGTCTGATAAACATTTTTGTAGTTTGTCGCTATATCGAATGGTGCAGTTTGATCTTTGATCTTTTATCCTATAATTACGTCACCCTATCAGGGATCGTACGTTCTCACTGCGGAGCTGCTTGATGCTGCCGCAGCGCCTGACGACGGAGATGAGCCCAGCAGAATTCTTCGTGAGTCATGGGGGTTACGGTAGTCGAACAGGGAGGTACTGTAATTGAGAGGAGCGGGGGTTACTGTAGAATAACAGGGGATACTGTAGCTGTGAGTTACGGTATTCTACTAGATGAGTCAGGGTGTGAGTGATGGCTATCCAGTAGAAAAGAGATTCCGGAGCATCGGCCTATAGCAGATGAATTAGGTTGCGATCGATATTTGCACTGTCTTACAGTGTCCTAATTTTTACCATTTAAGACCCTCACCGCCAGCTTCCGATCGTTCTGCATCCACTGCCGAGAGTAGACGAGATATCGAAGGAACTCGACCACGACGATAGAGCGGCGTACTTCAGACAGGTACGGTAGGAAGAGGGGATACGGTAAACTAGTGGGATTACGGTAGGGAAAAGGGGTACGGTATTTCGTGCTTCTCTGTTTCATTCGTGTTCCGTAAGGCTGCACCTATCGGTATTCGGATTTTGGTTTAATGTATAATACCTTAATATACCGTAATCCTTTGCAGGCTCGCAACGGTATGTTCGTGCGCATGGCCATCCTCGCTCTGGTGCTGGGCCGCGCACCCCAAGATCAATAATCACCCGACTGAGAGGAGACTACCGTAACCTTACCTCCGCCTTCCACTTATCGATTGATTGAAAGTTGTTTTACAGTATACCCCTGTCCCCTTTCTTCACTGGTTGTTGTAGACTAACTGTCCCTATCCATTCCTTCTGTGTTCAAGTATCTATCATTTCATGTTTGTCTGTTGAATTTCTTTCTTTTCTCTGTTTCTATGTTTCCGATCGATAACTTTATCAAGTTACGTTACGTTGTAAAGTTTGGATACAATTTCCGTAGTCGCCCCTCTCTGATTTTCATTTCTTTTCTTTTTCTGTTGATCGTTGATCGAATTCAATGCCGGTAGTTGAGATTTGGATAAAAATGATCAAAGAAGACTTGTGTGTTTGACGTGCTAGGATACAGTATACATGAGGTTACGTTATACTCGAGAAAGGGTTTACCCAATCCTATTGTGGTATCTGCAGAAACCGCAAAGACAACACAAACGCTGGAAAATTGTCTGCACTAGGTATGCCGGATCGGTATTTGGCATGCCCCTCTGGCAGTTTCCTTTTTCTGATTCTTCGTATTATCAGCCGTAATACCAATCTCTCTCCCAAAATGCCGTGATAGGAATGCCGAGTGTGCATCCCTAGTCTGCACTGCAAAGATTTTGTGAAAATAAAGAGATTAGCTAATTTCAATGAATCTATCTATTATCTTCCCTCTTCTTCTCCCCATTCTCCATTCATTCCCGTACTCGGTACTTGCACTAGACGGTCGTCACCTTATTTGGTCGTAGTATGGCCTTCAACAAGCTCAATGTGTTCAAGATCATCAAAGTGGTGTGTTACCGTAACACTTCCTTTCCCCTACTCTCTCACCCTACCGTACTCATACCATATCCCCCCTACCGTACGCTCGCCATGTTCTCCATCTACCATAACTCTACCGTATCGCAACTCTACCGCTTCCCTGGTCTTTGTAGACTAACTGTACCGTTTTCCTCATTTCCTGACTGATCTTTGGCATTTGAAGGCGGTAAACAAGAAGAAAGATCCCAGCATAAACGAGCGGCGAGACAAAAATGGAGAAGCTAAGATCCCCGACAGCTACGCGGAAAAGGTATACGGCAGCTCGGAGTAAAGGTATACGGTATCTCGAAGATAAGGTATACGGTATATTTGAGCGATCGATAGATTGATGTTCTGGGATACTGTAGCAGCTGCTTTTGTAGGTCAGCCAGCTGGAGAACACGCGCATGGTCAACGAGAACCTACAGTACAACATCAATGTGAGTGTGGGATAAATACTGTAGTGAAGTCACATTGCAACCAAAGAAGAAAGTCAGTTATCGATCCATCTCACCTACCGCACTTCCTTAGATGCTGTCCCATCGCTTCTACGAGGACATCGAGAACATGCCGAGAGTGACGGGCGATTTCGTCGCCGCCGATTTCCACATTCTCGCGCTCTCCGTGAAGGATCCGCATGTGAGTGCGGAACTGCCTGACGGCTATGGTAGAAGACTAGTATCGTGGACTGACTTGAATTTGGATCGCGGACTTATTTGATTACCGTACTTTAGCACCGTCAATTCCTGCAAGCGGCTGTGAAGTGCATGGAGGAGATTGCGGAGATGCAGCGCGCCTTCTACTTCTCCCTGCAGGATGAGGTATACGGTATCGAGGAACGGGGGTACTGTAGCTAAGATTTTACAGTACTTCTGCAAAAAACATGTTTGTAGTGCTACAGTACTTTCTTCTGCGTATCAATAACTGCTCGTAGCCATACCGTATGCGGGCAGTACTTGGTCAAATCGATCAATCGATAATTGTATCTACCGTACCCCTACCGTATTCCAGTTGATCGTGCAACTGCGCGAGTGGCGTGCGGGCGAGTACGTGATGATCAAGGAGCAAGTGACGCGACTGGAGAGAATGGTCGCCAAGAGGAAGGACAGAGACATCGAGAACCCCAAGTACGGTAGGGGTTACGGTGGAGAGGAGATACGGCAGGATTACTGTAGGAGCAAGATATACATTCAAGTTGGGGGGAATACGATGAGGGTATGGTGAAGGGTATGGTATGGGTAGGGGTATGGTAGAATGGGAGGATAGACCTATTGAGAGTATGGAATGTTGGGCATACGGTAGAAGAGGACGGTAAGACCATGTGCAAGAGAGGGGCATCAAAGGTTTCTGTGAAATACTAACTGAGGAGAATGCGGTACTATATTCAGGAACTTCACCGAGTTCGAGTTCAAGGCGCGACTGAAGATGAACCTGCAACAGCAGATCACGCTGGTACGGTATACGAGTGGGTACGGTAGTTACCGTAAACCAATCAATAAAAGTTACTATACTACAGTTTACACAGAGCAGCCTGTCCTAAGGGCCCTTGGTTATTCCCCTTGTCCCTTGTCTATTTGCCCGGTGAAGTGTAGTAGTTGGCTGCGGTACCTATTACCGTACTCGAGCTATCGTATCCTCTGCAGACGATGAAACTGCTGGAGCGCGTTGACGGCGCCGCCTACAACCACTCGTGCATCATGATGAATCTGATGGCGCAGCAGGTACCGTAGCCTACCGTACCCTGTTACCGTATCGTACGCAATCTGAAATGCCATCAATACCAATACCGTACCCAACTCGTTCTGTTATCCCAATATGTTACTGTGCCCAATCTGGTATTGAGAAGACGTTCTTTCGATTACGGTAGTTTCGCTTGATATTCGCTGTCGATTTAAACTATTGATTGATGTTTGCAGGTGAAGTTCCATCAAGGCTGCGAGGCGGCCCTTGCCACCGCCCTGCAAGAAATTTGCGTTCCCCGACCGAAGGATTAAGAAGACAACACTCGAGTTTGCTAAATTGCCGAATTGCAATTGTGACGTGACCCAACAACATCCCGATGAAATAGTGTTTCCTCATAATGATAAAACTATGAAGCGCTTTCACCAATGTTGTGCACAATACATACGCCATTGCACCAGAATATGTATCTTCGGAACACCCTTATTCCTTATGTGGATGTGTCGATTCAACTCTTTACTCAGTACTCAACTCAGTACTAAAAGTGTGCATCTGCGTCATAATGTGGCTTCCAACAAAATCAGCCGTTGATAAGTATTAAATTCAAAGACTGAAATAATTGGAAGGAGCCGGACTAGCAATTTAACATGCGAAGATTTAGGAGAAAAAATATTGCATAGCAAAATGGAACAATTAAATTAATTAATTTGAATAATCAAAATCACTTTAAAAAATTAGTCATCGATTCGTAGTGATTAGCTTTCTGTCTTTCAGCTACCGTAATCGTGATTTGACAGAAAGGCTATTTCCTTTTTTCTTTCGTTTTTATCGATTTTTTGTACTTTATCGTTTATATTTCGCGTTTGTATGCGTCTCAATTCGAAAAGCTAATCTTTCTTTACAGCTTGAACCCTCGATGTTTCTTAAAATCCCTATTATTTGTCGTGATTTTGAGTGTTCAATTCAGCGTCATCAAGTGGAGGTTTTCAGGGTAAATCGCCGATTTGCTGATCAATAGCCATGGCGAAGCAACGGAAGTCGCTGCAGCAAGGCCGTGAAGGCGGCGCCAAGGGCAAGCAGTTCAGCGCCAAACTGAAACAGCGCCCGAAATTCGGAGTCAAGCAGAACTCCACCTTCAAGAAGGGAAACCACTCGCTCAATCCTGGTGGGTATACACCGTCTATGACGTAAAGTGTAACTGCGTGGTGATGGATTTAACTGTAAACGAGGTCGGCAATTAGGTAATAAATCAATAATGGTTAAGATCGTAAGCGCGAGGGCGAGCACCAGCGATCAAAGGCAACCATCAACCGTCTGCGCATGTACAAGAACTTCAAGGCTATCAGGTAGTTTGTTATTTTAATAAATTCAAATTAATGCTCTTGTTTGCAGAGACAAGGAGGGCAAGATCAAGGTTGCAGCTCCGTTCCAGGCCTGGCACAATGCCGGCACCGTCGCCCGCGTTGAGCCGCACAGGAAGTGGTTCGGTGAGTGGTAGCGCTGGATAATTATATAAAATATCATTAATTAATAATAAAGGTTTAATTAATTTGTCCAGGAAACACGCGTGTCATCGGGCAGGAGCAGCTACAGAAGTTCCAGGCGAACATGGGCAAGGTGCTCAAGGATCCCTTCCAGGTTGGTATTGCGAGGCACTAAATTATATAAATATAATAATCTAGTATTGAAATAACCGCGAAACGCTGTTCAAATAAAAGAGAGAGGTGGAACAGTAATGGATAGCGCAACCAGAAAGTTGCGACTATTTCCAATCTTTCATTCACTAATTCAATTCGATTCTTCCAGGTCATCCTGAAGCAGACCAAGCTGCCCATCACTCTGCTGCAGGAGAAGGCGAAGGTTTGTTGATACTTAATTTAAGTATTAAATTGGTTTGAAAGGATCTATTTAATCCTATTTGTTGTTTGCAGCAACAGCGTGCCCACATCGTCGACACCGAGTCCTTCGAGTACACTTTCGGCAAGAAGTCGCTGAGAAAGAAGCCGAAACTCGCCGTCGATTCCATCATGGTGAGTTTTTTTTTTCATTAAAAGTGCACAAACAATGTTGCTTTTCTCTTATTTTTCATCAAAACGCATCTATATGCATTTGATATATGATTAATTAAACATGTAATCGTGTTGTCCCAGGCGCTCGGCGAGGCAGCCACCACGAGAGGAGAGGCGTACGATGTCACCAAGGACAGAGATCTGGAGGTGGGTGATTGGAGTTATCGATCGTCTTGATCAACTTTGTTGCCGACTGTTTTTTACAAGGACCGTTGTGTTTGATTAATTATATGTAATTAAACTATATCGCCAGGTGCAAGGTGCGGACAAAGAGCGCTTCGAGAACAAGAACCCGCTCTTCCGAGCCGGTCAGAGTAACAGAGTCTGGGGAGAGCTGTACAAGGTGATTTTATCTTTTCCGGAGAGCAGAAGTGCCCTGAACTTTGGAGCATTTAATCGATTGTTGTCGAAGTTTCATTCAAAATGTGCGATTGTTCATTTGATTACCAGTCGTGCACAGTCTATCATGCATCACTATTCGTTCAGGTGCTCGATTCGTCCGATGTCGTTGTCCAAGTGATTGACGCCCGTGATCCGATGGGAACTCGTTGCCCCCACGTGGAGGAGTTCCTGCGGTTGGTTGCATGGCCATTTACTCTTCCGATTGTTCAAAAATTGCAACGTATCCCATATGATTCAGTGTTTGAAACCATTAATACAATTCATGATCATTATAGCAAGGAGCGCCCGCACAAGCACCTGGTGCTCGTGATGAACAAGGTCGACCTCGTGCCCACCTGGGTCACGGTAAGTATTATTACATTTATATTTCACTTAATAATAAATAATTAAGAATATAAAAAAATATCTTAATTAATTCCGCCTTGCAGCGCAAGTGGCTGTCGGTGCTGTCGAAGGAGCTGCCGACGGTTGTCTTCCACGCCTCGATGCAGCACTCTTTCGGAAAGGGCGCACTGATCAATCTGCTCAGACAGTTCGGCAAGCTGCACAAAGAGAAGCCGCAGGTAGAGTAATCTCTCTATTTTGGTTTATTCATAAACATTTTCTCGTCGCTGTTGTTTCTTTTGTACTTCTTCTTTTGTATTTTTTTCTTTTGTACGACTACATTCAAATTTTAAAGAAGGTTTTTTTAAACAAATTAGCACAAAAAACGTTCGGGAAATGATAGATTTTTCATTGTTTTATATAAATATATATTTTTTTTTAATTTTAAATTTTTGTAGTAGCGGTATATATTTTCTTCGCTTCAGATCTCCGTCGGTTTCATCGGCTACCCCAACGTGGGCAAGTCGTCCATCGTGAACACTCTGAGGAAGAAGAAGGTGTGCAAGACGGCGCCTATTGCTGGAGAGACCAAGGTACGGTATTGTGAATAGATTACGGTAGTTCGGCCGGTCAGTTTCTTAATTACCATGTCGTAATTCTCTGCTTCCAGGTGTGGCAGTACGTGATGCTGATGAAGCGCATCTACCTCATCGATTGTCCCGGTGTCGTCTACCCGAGGGTACGCTAGAGTTCCATTTGAGATGAGATGAGCAGGATTAATCGATATGGATATTGATGATGTAACATTTACAGGGAGATACTGAGACACAGACGATTCTCAAGGGAGTCGTGCGAGTGGAGAACGTGACGGATCCCGAGAACCACGTCCAGGGTGAGGAGATGGAGATAAATAATAGATGCTATAATATTAGTTGGAAGTTATTTACTCAGTCGTTTGTATAATTCCAATTATTTTTTTTGGAGAGTAAATCATAGAAGTACAGAAAGCTTTAACTGAATGAATACCGTTATTTCCTCAGGCATCCTCGACCGTGCCCGCCCTGAGCATCTCGCGCGCACGTATCTCGTGAACAAGTGGGAGGACGGAGACGACCTCATGACCCAGATTGCCAACCGAACCGGAAGACTGCTCAAGGTAGCATCGAAATTATTTATTTTTCATTTTATTTTTTTTTTAATTTGTAAATTATTTTGTGCGTTGCAGGGAGGTGAGCCGGACATCACAGCCGTGTCGAAGGTGATGCTGAACGACTTCCAGCGAGGAAAGATTCCCTACTTCACGCCGCCGCCCGGTTGCGAGGAGAGGGCGAAGGTCGACTTTGACCAGGTGAGAGGGCGTTTCATGAGGGTAATATATATATATATAAGGCTGTTAAGAAAGTCTTGCCCGATTTCACGTTTCTTGAAAAATCCTCCAATTTTCTTTCCTAAGTTCCCGATCTAAATATTTATAGGCACGTTAAATGTAATGAGTCTTCCTCTTTATGTTGCCACTTTCTCATGTCTATGCATTTATACTGGCGAGAAATATGAATGGAGAAATTGGGTCGGGTCTATTTCGACTCGAACTTTTCAAACGATTACAGTTCTACGGTGGAATGAGATAGGACTCCATTCAAGTGGTTTATGATAAAGGAAGTATATAATGAATTCGTGATGAGTTATTGAACTCAACCACCACATCGGACTTTTAAGAAAATGTGTGTCATATCTAGAAGAGGCGGGCAAACGCGGTTGAATATAAATGTTTTTGACTTAGCGGCGCTTCCCGAATGAAGCTAACTCCCAATTTCTGCACATTTACAGTGCCTTCTACTACTGTTAGAATAGCATTGTCCATTTTGAGTGAGAGTCTGTCGTCGCCGTGTTGGTTGATTAGTCAAATGATGTTCGAAATTCGCCATCGAAATAGGCACTTCATCGAAAGTTACTATTTCTGATCAGAGTCTATGATCTCGTTCTTACGCTCATTTTGTAGCTAATGTCCACTAGTATAACTGATTAGTCGGGTAATAATTGAATTTGTCAATCTTTTATGGAACACTTCATAAACGAACAATCTAGAAATTGAGATTTTACCGTAATTCAGAGTGTATCGAACTTTTAATAATTTTTTGTTTTTGAAAACATTCAGAGGATCACATTTCGAAATAACAATTGTTGCACAATAGCAAAGTGTCAGCAAGTAAAACGCGCACCACTAGATCTGGATCGCATCGCATTGGAAATCGTCAGTCGGAATCATCCAGACACTACTTTTGACGGACACGTCGTCTTTGAACCACCACAACTTTTGAAATACGTTTGATAGCTAAACACTCTAGCTATAATATTAGAGGGGGATTAAACTACTATCTGTGTTTTTACAATGAGCTCTTGGAAACAAATTCCCTGCGAGAAACTAGCTCTAATAACTTTTACGATATACTTGCTGGAAAACATGAATCATATTTTGGATCTTCTCTTGGATATCAATCTAGACAGGACAATATCCATTGTTGGGTGTCATTATCAAACAGACCTCGTACAAGATCCAATGAATAAATGGAACATTGATTTGAACTTCGAGAGAACTGAAAGCTCAAAGTTCATATTGAAAATCGGGCAAGACTTTCTTAACAGCCTTATATATATATATATATATATATATATATATATATATATATATATATATATATATATAAGGAATTATACATAGCAATAAGTAGTCCCACACTTGGCATGCAATATGACCAATAAAACAACGTGTTTTTCGATGTTTGGTGTTTGACCAGGTGAGTTGGCGTTTTGTGAGGTTGATATCTTTTGGATGAGAAGTTTAGGAATAGCAATCGATACTTCTAACAATAAGAGTTCACAATGTGACTAATAAAAGTACGTGTTTTCCGAAGTTTGATGTTTGACCAGGTGAGAGGGGGGTTTCATCAGGTTGATATCTTTTGGTGAGGAATTGTGCACGACAATTCGTATCCTGTTTCCGTGTACTGTACAATATGACCATCAAAAGTACGTTTGACCGAGTTTTGATGTTTGTTGATAACCAGGCGAGAGGGGGTTTCATGATGTTGATATCTTTGCAAGAGAAATTTTCTTAATACTCGTAGTCCCCCCTATGTGTTATATAATATGACAAATAAAAGTTTTTTCGAAGGGTGATGTTTGACCAGGCGAGATGGCGTTTCGCGGGGTTGATATCTTTGGAGGAGAACTATTCACAACAATAATAGACTCCTTCTGTTTAGTACAATATGTCCAATAGAAGTACGTGTTTATTTTCGAATGTTGATGTTTGACCAGGTGAGAGGAAAAGAGTTACGTATAACAATTTGGTTTTTCAATAATGATATCTTATTATTATTGCATTGATAAAAATTGAGATTGAAAAATAAATGGATCTGTTTGAGGCGCCGATCAACGAGTTGTGCGCGGACGACGACGAGCCGGAGCTGATGTCGGAAAAGGGATCGACGGTCGGAGAGGGAGAGGAGATTGGAGATGATGATGAGGACGGAGAGGAGAAGGAGACCACTGAGGTACGGTAAAGGAGCGGTAGTTTGATGGGGCAGGTTGATGATTCTAGCAGCTTTAAAAAAAGAAAACTTATTCAATTTCTAAGAAAATTTTTTTTGACCAGGTGAGATGGCGTTTCGAGGGGTTGATATGTTTGAAGGGGAATTATGTATTACAATCGCGTCCCTTCTTTGCACGGTACAGTAAATAAAAACGTGTTAATTACCCCTAATTATGTTCAGGGTGACGACTCATCGGCGGTGGAGGAGGAGGATCTGACGGATCTCGACTCCAACTGCTCCGGACTGACGGACATGTCCGGCATCTCCGATCTGGATGAGGACATTGCGGCCATGGAGGTATGAAAATGTAATCGATATGGGAATGAACCTATGCACTTTGGAACCCAAAAAACTTAGCAATAAATCTTCCCGCTGATGGATGATGCCTGTATCCAAGTATAGGCTATGCATTTCGTCCTTTCCTTTTATTCGCTCATTTGCTTGCTTGCTTGTTATCGCGCCCTTATTGTGTACGGTACTTATTTTAAAAAAAAATAGTAAAGTAGGTCTATTTGAATGGACTCTTGGAAGCTCTACTGCAATATGTGTGATTGGTTGCAGGACTATGAGGAGAAGGACGACGAGGACAAGGAGGCCGATGCGAAGAAGAAGAAGGAGATGGTCAAGAATGATGTGAGTGAGGAGGGGGGGGGAGGGGGAATCTGTTTTAAATTAAACAGATACGAGGACATGGTCCGATTTAGTCGTGAAAAGAGTACGATGTAGATGTATTTGATGTTTTTCATGTGTAATCTGGGCGGAGTAAATATAGGAAAGAATGCGAGGAAAAAAAAGTGTTTGATGTTTTAATATGTGTTGTGGGAAGGGTAAATATAGAAAGGAATTAATGACGCAACTAATTTTGTATAATATTTATGTTGTGCATCGCAGACGGGCAAAATCGTGCGTCGTCGTGAGCGAGGAAAGCGTGCGGGCAAGAAGTTGACGGAGAAGAGGAAGAGAGCCATTGTGAGCGGAGCCAAGATGCTGGTCCAGGCTGGAAGCGAGGTACGGTAGGGAGGGCGGGGGAGTACGGTGGAGTATTGCTGTAATTGATCGAGCACGCCGTTGCGGAATGTTTTGTACTTTTTTTCCACTTAGAAAAGAATCTCGCGTGTCATGCGTCGTGTGAGCGCAATATTTCCAAGGATGTATTTTTAATAAAGAAAACATGGTAGATCGATGTTTCATCGACACTATGAATGTAGAATATCTATGTCTCAAATAGTACAACAACAACAACTGGTGATAATAATTGCAGGCGAAGCAGCAGCAGCCGAAGGAGCGCGTGATGTCGATGGTGAACGAGAAGGCGGCCGCCAAGTCGAACATGTGGAGGAAGAAGCTGGACAAGAAGAGGAAGGTCAAGCATCAGCAGTAGATTTCCCGGCTCCGGTCGCCGAGATTTTCCGACTCTGCCCCCGTGTATCTGTTATGTGCTACTGTGCTCTCCCACGGAGACTGAGAATGTTTTGTTGTTATGCTATTGCGATATTCGAAATGTTACGCGCTCCCCCTCCTCTTCCCTTCCCATTACTTTCTCTCTCCCCCACCATCCCCACCATCATTCAGATAGCTCCGCAAGACTCGTATGTTGTGTTGTTACTCCGTTTGCTCCGCTCACTCTCTCCGATTAGACTTCCGGGATTTAGCAAATGTCTCCCGCTTGTTTTGAATTTTCGAATTCTGAATCATTGTTGTTAACCAGAAAGGAAAATGTTTACAAAATTAATTTCAAATCGTTCTGTTTTGTTTGTTGTGAAAACGTCGTGATTAGATCTTCACACGTTGCATTTTTGTATGGATAAAATGATTGATTTGTTGGAACATCAGCCATGTAATGAACTTGGTTGACTCGCCATAGTAATATCTACAGCAGTAATGTATGTAAAACAATCTCTCCTTAAAGTAAATCAAAATAATTAACCGATATTTAGGGTTCAAAAATCGATAATTGCAACGTGTAGTCTGGCCGGTCGATCGAGGAACAGAGTGGTCGAAGAGATGAGCGTTGACGATGCATCCGCCGCCTGTGAAGGTACGGTAGGAATCGATTTATTGATTCATTTACAATCGGTCGTTACTAGAGGCTGCTTCGTGTACATACGTGAACATCCGTTCATGTTTTGGAAAGTAGTTGACTTGTTCAATCCTTATGCGGCTGCTGTTTGTCAATTAAACACTCGCCTGGGCGTATGCTGTGTGCTATGATAAATCGATAATAGTTACTTATCGATTACTTAATTGATTGCAGACCTCAAGTTCTTCGAGCGACGACTGACGGAGGTCATCGGACACATGCAGCCGAGAGCCACCAAGTGGAGAAGTGAGGGCATTTAACTATTCGAATATCACTAGCTGGCCAGATGATTGGGTGCTATGCAAGGTGTTGATTTACTAAGGGTGCGGTGTTCGAGCGCTAACTAAGACATTCCGTGTGCAAACCTATTATATTTATTGTAAATTTAGTTATTTCTTGCTTTATTAACCATTCCAATTTGCAGTCGTGCTTCTGGTCATCTCGCTCACCACTCTGCTCTCCTCCTACCAGTGGATCGTCGACCCCACCCTACGGACGGTAGCCTTCCATTCATTACTAAATGTAGGTCCATATAGGTCTAAAAATCTGTGTACATGAAATACCCATTGAAACCTACCTGGTTTTACGAGATTACTACACGAAAATGTCGAATAGCGACCCAGTTTTCTGGCTTTCGATTTACAGTCAGTACGGTAGCCTTCTATTCATTATTTCATGTAGGTGTATTGAGTTGGGCCGCGCTTTTCGAGTTGTCAGTAAAATTCGCCGGAATCGTGCTTCTTGCATGTTAGTAATAGAGGTGAGTAGTGATTGCGTCGGTAGTTATGCATTTGGATGCGTAGTAACCGATTACGTGCGACGACAAACCTTATAAACAGGCAGTTATAAACATAAACAGTATTTTAATGGCTTTATCGCCTTGCATTCATTGAGTCACGTGTTTCGGTGTACGGAAAGTTGTTGCTATTGAAACAGTCTTACAAGTATCTAACGGTATACTGCGCAGTGACTGGCTTGGGTGAGTACCAATTGCGTTAATGAGGATCATTAGTAGCAACAGTAGCAAGACTTTATCAAACAAAATATATCACAGAATTGAATTTGGTTACAATATCGAATGGAGGTTTTTTTATTAACAGTTTTCCTTGCTCAGATGCCGTTCCTCGATTCGATGTCGAACCACAAAGTGTTCTCGATCGCCCTTCCCTCGCTGCTCTTTATGTTCGCCGTCCTCGGCATCCATCGACGAGTATTCGCACCCAGCATGTGAGCGTTTATGTATTTATTTAATTAGCTAATTTAAATAAGGTGTATATTATTCATTTATATTCTTCGAAATTTGACGATCACACCTGTTGCGAACGTTTCGCGTATGGTTAAATTAGGGCGTGTTAAAAAAGATTGCTTATTATTTACGTCCCTGAAAATTTTGACAAGGATACCCGGCGCGAACGTGTTTCTCGCGTGGTTTAAATTGGGGGCTGGATAGGTATGGCAATGCATGGCTCTTAGCTTTTCATCCTCAAGTACGAATTTGTTGTCACTTTGTAGTCTCTTTGTAGTGTGATTGATTAATTAAAATTGGATGTATATAATTTACTCTTTTCTTTATTTAACTATTTATGCAAGAATTAATATTGAGTGCTCTATTTTCCACCGAGGAGGTGGATTGGGAATGTTTTGACTATGGTGCACTCTTCTGCTCGCCATCTAGGTAGCATTATTTTAAAACAAATAATTCAGCATTTGCCAACTTTTGTGGAAATTATGATCCCGTGGCACACGTGTTTCGTGCGTTATTGATCTTGTTGAGGCTGATAGTGCACTAATTTGAAGTAGCTAGTTTCCTCAAATATCAAATTGTTAAAACGTGCTGATTGTATTCCTCCCTTTGTTCGCATTGACACTCTGGCATTTTTATTCGCCCCAGCCCCAGTTTATAGATTAATTAACTAAAACAGAGTGCTTATTATTTGCAGTTTTCCTTATCAACTTATCATGTAAGGTTTTTCAGTACGTGATACTTTATGGTCCTTTTGGGGATGATTGGGATTATCTTGGTGCACTGGTGCATACGCGGGCTCAGGATCGAATATGCTTTATTAGTTTTATACGGAAAATTATTTATTATTTACTTGCTATCCTGGAAATTATAATAAACACACCCGCGGCAAACGAGTTGTTTCGCGCGTGATTGAAGTTGGACTGACTGATAGGTTTGCTAATGCGAGGGATCTCATATCTTCTCAAATACTGATTTGTTGTGTTATGCGTCACTGCGCCCATTGTATTCCCTCTCTCTATTCGCAGCGACACTCTGGCATTTTGCATTCATTTTAGCATGTTTTGGCGCGCTTCTCTTCTCTCTTCTTTTTCTCCTCTTTTGGCGTATCATGTGTATCAGCGACGGAGGTTGCCACTTCCTCTTCTCCTTTCGTTCTGTTAGTTCGCCCTGATATCTATAGCCAGTAATGGGCTAGGGATTTCGGAAATTTTCTTGTTACGGACCGCCTTGATCATTTTTTGCTTTTTTTTTTGGAATAACCATACTGATTGACCACGTGAATACTGTGCACCTGGCACCCTTGTCCTTTCGCCCTCCACTTGGCCGCACAAGGTAGTCCGGGGTGTCCCCTCCCTCCACACCTCCTTTCTCTTCCCGATGCCTCTCCTTACCCCTCCTCTCTCATCCACACCCCCGACGTGGTCGTATATGTATGTGTACACACGGAAGGAGAGGTGATGAGGGGAAGGATATGGTCGAAGAGGGGAGGGAGCAGGGGAAATGGAGAGAGTCACTGTGGTGGAGAGACGAGGAGAGAGTGTGAAAAAGCAAGAGGTAGAAGAGATAGTGGATTTCCGATCGTCGATTTCTAATGTTTTCTCCTCCCGAACGTGTCTGCGGTTTCATTGGTTATGCAAGAGTGATGGCATGCTGTAATGTCTGCTACCATTCGAACGAAAATATTGGTTCTGTTGATGACCTTTTTATTCGCTTCTTTCCTATTCCTTGTTTCGTTGTTTCCGTGTGCCCCCTCCCCAGTTGGTATGGCGTTTCAACGAGCATGTAAGAGAGATGGCATGTCGTAATGTATGATACTGTTCTCCCGTTAATCTCCTTACAATATTAGATATGTTGCAGCTATTATTGTGCAGGTTGTGTGATGCATCATCTAGTGTTCCCAGTGGGTATTGCGTTTCAATGGGTATGCAAGAGATAAGGTGTGATCGAATGTATGATAAGGCCGGTGGTTGTAGCTGTGCTGAGAGTTAGCTATGTTCCTCTGATTATTCTTGATGGGTATGATGTAATATCTGCTCGCCGAGTTTACTGCAATATTGGCTCCACTGAAATCTTATCCTCCCTCCCAACTCTGCTGTTAATATTGTCAATGGTTGGCTTTTTGCTGGTTGTTGTTGAGGCGACGTGATGCAATGTCTGCTCGAGAGTTTTAAAGTTTTCTGCAATATTGGTTCTGCCGAAATCCTCTCCTACTCGCCTCCCTCCTCTTCCTTCCTCCCATCTGTCAATCCTATATCGCAAACGTCAATCAGAGGGACGGGCAGCAACAGCAAGAGTTTCAGTGTTGTGGGGTGCGGGAGAGAAAGAGAGAGAGAGAACGATGAGTAGTAGAGTGTTCAAAACGAGTCCGAATCTCTTCATTTTGCACACTATCTTGTCAACAGACCGGCGAATAGAGTGCGTAAAATGAAGAGATCTGGACACGCTTTCAAAGCTCGCTTTCAAATGAGCAGATCCCTATGACCTGAGGGAGTCACTGCTATGGCCAGCGCGCCTAATTTTCTTTCCCGATTTCGAACAAAAATCTGCCGTAGCGATTACTAGAAATGTTTGCTTGATGTGTAAACTCGACTTACGCGCTTTTGAAATGTGTGTTTTGAAAGGTTCTTAGCCGTCTTTACACTATCGAAAGCTTCGCATTCTTTTGACAGCTTCTGAAAGCTAGGCGCACTTCCGGAAAAGTGTTTCTCAATGCGCGGTCGTCCGTGAGATTTGCCTTGCTTCCACTGACTTTTCTTCTTTCCTTTCCATCTAGTCTCTTGAATTGTTTGTTACTCGAGACTTTTAGCCGGTCTCTCTTTTTTCCTTCCTTTCCCCATTTCTTCTCCTCTCCACTTTGCCTTTTACCCGTTCGCTCTGTCTACTCCATGGGGAGACTTTTGCCTCAATTCTAGCGTCGAAAGCCCTCCAAAGATCTATTGAAATGACTCTCTTTCCTTTCTCTTCTCTTGCAATTTTTCTGTGTGCGACCGTTATTTTACTGTATCTCTGTCGAGGAATTAATGCTCACTAATGTTGAACTCACTTGAATTCTCACTAGAAATTGCGTTGATTTTAAATAAAAAGATAGCGAAACAACGAAATGTTCCGAAACTTGATCGAAACATTTTTTGCGTTTCGACTTTTCGAGTGATCATCTCTAGTTTCCACGTATTACTCCTTATTTATTCTCGATGACGGGCTCAGGAAATGCACGTGGTCTGTCTACGTCATCGGCTCTTGGCTTTTTATTTGCGCGCATTTACTGTTTTCCCCCACTCGGTTCTCTCTTGTTTTCATAATAGTGGGGTGGGGGTAATTCATAATTCGATTATCCTACCAAACAGGCGATAGAATAGCAGCGGGAGTTCTTATCGCCCCCGAGAGATCTTGTATGGATGGGCGGGTGAAGAGAGAATTGGTCGAGAAAGTGAATGCGAGTCGATCCCGACCAACCCCCAACCGTCCCTCTCGATTTTCCCGTCGATCGAGTGAATCGATCCACGATAGGCCCAGTTCACCCTCGCCGCGTCTTCCGTGATATTGAGCACTCGATATGCGAAATTACTGGTGATTTGAGTTTCGGAACTGTATTTTAATAAGTCGGGCCATAAATCGTGGAATTGGTGTTACGTCTCAGAACAGTTGAAACGATTTTTCTCTCTCGTATGATTCGATTTTCTCAGTTGGTCGAGTATGCGGTTGTTGCTGCCATGTTCCGATTTCTGTCTTTTCTGCGCGGTATTTCGAGCCGGTTGTGAAACGCAAACCAACCTCATATGATTGTGTTGTGGGAAATTCTCTCGTTCTATCCTCGTTTCCCTCCTCTCTTTTCATTTCTCTGACAGTCTTTTCATCCCCGGTTTCACTACTATTGAACACTGCATTAATCTCTATCTCTCTCTTCCCTCTCTCTTGGTTGATAGTTGTCTCTCACTGTCTATTTCCCTTTCCCTCCTCGGACAGTCTCTCTCAATGAATGTGGGAGTGAGGGGGCAGTGAGCGAGAGAATCTCGTGCACGTTCTCTCTCTCTCTCTCTCTCTCTCTCTCTCTCTCTCTCTCCCCGTTCGCTCACCCATCTATCATCCTTCTAGGAATGCCTCTTCCCTCCACCGTCTTCTTCTCTTCTTCCTCTTCCTTTTCGCATTCCTCATAGGTCGATTAGTGTGCCCTCTTTCTCCTCTTCTCCTTTCTCTTCGTTTCCGCCCTTTTCTGCGTGTTTCCACCACTTTTTTTCTTCATTTTCCCCTTCGTGAAAGCGCCTATTGTCTAGAGTTTCACCACTCATCGCGCATTCTGACCAGTTTTCATGTTATTTGAGAAGAGAAGGATGAGTGAAGAGATGGGTAGCCTAGGTGATGGGAGAGGGGTAGAAGAGCGACTAATTGGGTTCGAGAGAGGAGTAAAGTTTGGAAAAACAAGGGTGAGAGAATGTTTTCGTGTGCATATTTGGGGAGACGTGGCTAATTCATGCCTTGACGGTACGTGTTTTTTTTTAGAATTTAAGTTTTCGATGCGTGGAGAGAAAAAAAAGTTCTCTTATGGAAACATATCGTCACGCGTGCCATCACCAATGGTAACTGTGGGTAGGCCCTAGAATTATCACGCGTGAGCGTTCGATACCATGAGCTGGCGCGATCAGCCTATTATTTTTTTAGTAGTGACGCGTTATTCCTTATTCCCCCCTTCGTCACCCTTCTGTACTTTCCTCTCCTCGCTAACTGCCATTGTGAAATGACGACGGGTTGAGGGAGAAATAGGGAAACAGAAGAGGCGGAAGAGAAAAGGAGAGAGTGACTCAGAAGAATACAGTGTTGGCGGATTCCTGAAAATGGATGTCATTCTTTCTTTTTTCATCTGAATGTTTCGTAGTCCTTGTGAGCAAACCGGCCTTATCGGTGAAGTCCGATAGAGTAGTTGCTTGTCGACGTAAGGTCCTATTGATTCCGGTTCAACTGCACCTTACCTTATTTGAATGTTTTTCGGTATCATGCCTGAACGCTCGAAGCATTAATTTGCGTGTAGACTGTAGCGATAAGAGCTGAGAGTGAGACACTGAAGCGCCAGGTTTCCGTAAAATTTTGGGGGGGAAATAGGTGTGGACATTTGGGTATTGTTTGAGAAGTTGAATCGAGACCGCGCAATTGATTGAACAGTGGGAGAGAGAGAGAGTGGGAAGGACGGCGGGTGGGCAATAGGGCGATGACTAATAGGAGTGGTTTGCATTTCACTCGGACGGTGAAGGGGACACCCCCTGTCTCTTTTCAAAGCAAATCTTGCTCTTGCGGCCATCTAGAAGTTGCGAGTCATGTCTTTTCGCCTCTGGGGAGATGAGGGGAGAGTTCACTTGCTTCATGGGAGTGTGCCCGCATGTTTGGTAGCTTATCTCTTCACTCATCGATGTCATGTTTCCTTCCTTCTGTACATTGCTCAAAGCCTCCAGAAAGTTGTCAGGAGATAGATAGAGACTGTGTGAAAGGGAGAGAGTATCTCTCTGAATGTTTGACGTATCTATGGAATGATGTGACTCCTTTCCTCCGTCTTCACCATCTTTCATCCTACTTGTAATGGGTGCTGGGCTGCTGCAGTAGTAGACGTCATGCCTTGGACGTGTAATGAATTGCCTTTTGCTTCTAAGATGGGGGGAAGAGGAAGGGACGAAGGGAGGGTTCATTCATTTATCTCACTTGGAGAGTAGAGAAGACTAGGTCCCCTCTCTAGAATGACTACCCTCAATTTGCTAGAGTGTCGAGTCACGTTTAGGAGAACAAAGTTTCTGAGACGAATACGCGCACCGTGTTCTGTAGCATGTATCGATTTTTGATCCTTAAATTATATTTTGGAACTTCTATTTAGGAACCGGACAAGGAAATCCTTGATTTGTGTCTAGGATATGTGCAGAACATTTAGAAATATTATGTTCTGGTTCCTAAATATAAGCGACATTTGCAAACGTCACTTTTTTGTCAATATGTCACTCGGTTACGGCAATTGAATTTTATTGATTGTTGTTTATTGCAGAATCGCAGCGAGATGCAGGGAGGCGCTGAGTGCGTTCAGCCTGAGTTGCGATGAGGTACGGTGTTTTCCCTTTATTGATTAGCGATTTGCTATGTTTTTTTTTGTAAATGCGCTTGCGACTTGCGTCCATACATAGGGGAGGGATTATATTTGATCTCGCAAAGCTTTGGGATGCGAGATTGATGTTTCAGTAATGCTATAGGAGATGGATGCTGACTGGTTGTGACATTACGAAGGAAGATTTTCTAAACGAATACATTTGGTTTCCTGAATTACGTCTGCATTTGTAATCTGTTTGTTTTCTTCTGCGATTCTAGCCATGAAACGTGCGCTTCTATGCTCCTCATTTGATCCTGATCCGTGACCACTTTTCATAATTTCTCATCTGATTACGGTTTCATCAGCAGCTTTAACACTCTGGCGCCCTCTAGATTCATTAGAGGGCTACCCATTTCTTCAAGATCTTACGATTACACGCTTGCCCTTCTGTCCCTGATATCTCCCCCTCTCTCTCTTGTCCTCATTTGATTTCCGATGTTAGATGGGGCCTGAAACGAGGTGGCGGTGAGAGAGTGCGCGAAACGAGGAGAGTGTAGAGAGATGGAGAGCTGCAGAGGCAAGAGTGAGTGCAGAATGGGGAGAGATTGTATTTGGCCGAGCGGACGTAGGAGAAAATTCTGACGTCACTAACCGGGGGAATACCATGCATTGTGTTGTGTGCAACAATTTGCCTCGTCGCTGATGATAGAGTATGGAGGGAGTAAGAGAGTGTTAGAGAAACGAGAGAGCCGAAGAGATAGAAGAGGGGTTATGCGCGTAAGACGGAAAACACGCTCGACTTCTAAGAAGGAGAGGAAAACAGTGTAGTAGTGGCGGATATGGTTTTCCCTTGCTCTCATCTACACCTTGTTGTTGTGCGGTAGAAAGAGAAGAAAAAGAAGGTGGCAATAATTGTTTTCCACCGCCCGCCGCTCCCTTCTGTTTCTGGCGTTCTCTTTCCGAAATATATTTGTGAGATGCGTGAAACTTGATTCCGCCTGGCTATTGAGTAATAAGCGAAGTCTATCATGTCAAAAGTCGTTGATTGAATTTTTTAATGCACTAACAATTTATGCGATGCGCTCTTTGTTCGTGTAAATGTGAGCGAGGTCTAGAGGCGAAAAATGGGGGGGGGGCAGGGGAATTTCATTACTCTCGGATGAGCTGTAGTCTGCGTCTCTCTGTCTTTCGTATTTGCTCTTGATTTCTTCTCACTTTCTGAGATGCACTCTAAGTATAAGCAATTTTTTTCTCGCGGATTTCCTTTTTTTTACCTTCTGACGGGATTCACTTACTTTCTCAATTTTTAGCGACCAGTGCATGTGCTTATATTTCTAGTTTGTGACAGCCAGAATGCCTGAAAATGTTTTCGTGTCCGGTTCGCATCGCACAAGAATGCCCCTCTTCTTCATCCTCTCCCGCCGCATGTGCGGTGCTTGAGTAATAAGAAGAAAAAAAACGGAATGGAATGGAATGGTATAGGAAGTGTGACTAGGCTTTTTTCCATCTCTCTCTTTCACTCGCAGGCGCTCTCGTATCCCCTGTGTTTTTGATGATGAATTTTCGTGCAAGATTTTTGGGGAGAAATTGAAATCGGAATTGCCTAGTGATGACGCAATCTTTAATTTTATCTAATTCCAGAACGGCAAGCTGATTGTGAAGCCGGCGATTCGCGCTGCCAGCCACGACCTGAGGGGATTGTAGGCTCCGCCCCCTCGTTCACATGACCCCGCCCACTTTTCACGGAAAATTCCTCCTTTCCTACTCTGTAACCTCTAAATCTGTTGTATGCCATACTATTTATTGTTTTGTTTTCATCCCATTCTTTGAAATAATAAGCCTATTGTGATTTGTTGCTAATAGTAAGCAATTCGTTTCCTATACCCGAAGCGCT
The DNA here is from genome assembly GCA_036245785.1 of Pristionchus fissidentatus. NCBI lineage: Eukaryota > Metazoa > Nematoda > Chromadorea > Rhabditida > Neodiplogasteridae > Pristionchus > Pristionchus fissidentatus. Next base: position 9,726,503 of record BTSY01000005.1, on the reverse strand, counting down.
GCTAGATATAGGCTGCAATATCTCAATATCGATTTCCGTTAATTGTAACACTCAGACTAGTCCGTTACTCGAGACGGGTTACCGTATTGCGAACACACACAGACAACAGACAGACAGCTAGCCAATCAATAATCAGAGAGCTCCTCGTATTTATATATCGACTGTGTTTGTTTGTACTTTTTATTGATTGTTGTCTACTCGCCTAGAGCTGTATTGTGATGGTATATCCATGGTTGTATAGAGTGCGCTCATTATTATTATTATTAACAAGCTCGATCTCCAGGAAGGGGTAAGGAGTGAGAGACTGTGTGAAATCGACAGGACTCTGTCTCACTCTCCCTCGCACTCTCACTTGCGACCCCTTTCTGGAGGAGTCGTGTATGAGTACATTGCTGAAAAGGAGGTGTTAGTGTGAGTGTATGTGATATCACCCTTTCAGATAACTTGTTTCCCTTCCTATCAATTTGTATCCGTTAATTTGTCGAGCGGGAGAAACAGTAAAGATTGTGTGGTATTCTTGACTAATTTGTGTGCTCGAGAGAGACGTTGACATCGTCTATAAATATCTATCGCAAACTGCGTAGTCTACTACTACTGTAGACGATGACTGTATTGATTGATGTGCTATCACAGACTCCGCCCACTTGACGCGATAGTGCGCGACCCCTGCAGCAGCCGGAGAGATTGTGTAGCAGCGAGTGCTGCGGAGCAAGCGAGGCACCATAGCGGGTACGTTGGTTCTCCTTTCCTTCACTCTCTGGTATTTTTATCCCACTGAGAGAAACATCAAATGTGCAGACGGTTTCCCCACTGGTATCCCAGCGAACTCAATGGGATACTAGTGGGGGAAGCCTTCGGAACCTTTGATATTGGATACCAGTATGGAGAAAAATACCAGAAACCCCTCCGTCCCTCGAGAATGTGTGCCAATTTAGAGCTGATCGTTGAACAATTTTCTTTTTATTGTGTGGATTCGATAATGTTCGACAATCAGTCCTTTGGTGCTTCCTCTCTCCTCATTTCTCGAAAGGAAATGTCCTCGATTCCCTATCAATCTCGACACACATTCACACACAGACAGAGTGATCACTTTCCAGGAATTTCCTGGATCGATATCCGATTCTTGAATTGTGAGTTTACCCTCCCCCCCCTCCCCCAACTGGCTTCGAGAAATAGCGAAGCAAATGGTTGTGTAAGAGGCCAATCATTCACTATCTCGCTAAAGAACTGTCCATTTGCCCTCTTAAGTAACCCTTTGCTTCGTTATTGCTCGAATTCTACCCCCCCCCATTTCCAGCAACTGAGCCGCTGGTAGCAAGCAAGGGCCTCCTCCCGAGTGTGCTTGTGGTGTCCCGTAGTTGCAAGTAATAGAGATATAGACTGTTTGATCTTTGGTCTCTTAGAGTACATAGTCAGTCAGATTGTCAGATTAACATTTTGATTGCTCAATTGTGTTCCGTGTTTTGTCCAAAAAAATGCAGACCAATAGCTATTTCGATGCGCTTTGTGTCTCTAAGTTCTAGCCAGTCCAAAGTCAATGATTTGGCCTTATCAGTTGAATGCCCACTTCACGATAGCGCGCTGTTTCCGTCGTCTTCTGCCCTCTTCAGTGGTCATCAATGTACATCGACGCACTCTTCATTTCACACACTCTTCATCTATCATCTACCGACCGGTCAAGAGAGATTGTGTGAAATTAAGAGTACAGCAATGTCCATTGATGATCAATGAAGCCAGAATTGGGTCCATTTCGATTAGGTAGTGCGCACTAGTGTGCACTGCTCGCCAAGTCATTTCTAGAGTTTGAAATTCGGGTAAAGAACTAGTTCTCTTCATTTCACACACTCTCTTCGTCGGCCTGTGTCAGAAAATGAAGAGAGCTGACCCAATTATTTTGCCGAATTTATTTCTCTTGTAATTTCCCGCCCGCTTGGGAGTGCTAGCGAAGACAATTACTCGCGCACAATAATTACTCGTGAGAAACACTCGCGGCCACATCCCACAATGCTTCTCTCCCCTGTCTCCTCTCTGCCTGTCCTGTGAATATTATCATAATCAATAACGTAAATAACCCCTTGTGCTATCTCCTCTCCACTGCTTTTTCGGGTGTTTTCACAATAGCTTGCTCGATCGATCCATCGATGCTACCGTAATCCCCACCCATCTATTCCGATTTCGTTTCAGGATTCATCAGTGATCCGAGCGGCGCTGCCGCTCTCCCGTCAGACGACAAGATGATGGTGAGTAGCCACCGTAGCCAGGCTACCGTATCCATGGTGTACAACGTGGGGCCGATATTTCTCATCCGTCGCCCACCTTTGGTAGCGCCGGTTATTTAGTGGGGGCTATTAGTTCTTGGGAAGCCACGTGGGTTCTTGGAGAGGTAGAGAGAGACAACAAAGAGCGAGGGTAAGTGATCTTGTGGAATTAGAGTGAGTCAGAGAGAGAGAGAGAGAGAGAGAGAGAAAGACGGAGAAAGAATTCCCCCCAGGCGCCCACCGCTATCTCTATCGCACGCGATAGAGTGCAACTGATCAAGCCCTCACCCCATTTCTTTCTTTTTGTTGATGTTGTTTTTTTCCTTATTTTGTTTCTTGGGCCACTAGTTTCTTTGTGGCCAGGCGATTCGAATGGGGGAATCAAGGGATCGATTAGTCGCGGGGGTGATTTTCAGTCTGATTCCAGATGTGCTTGGGCTAGAGACCGAGAGAGTGTGCGGATTTGAGAGAGCGAGAGGGGGGAGCGGCGAGTTGTTGCTGGAACCCGTGTAGACTTTTTGTACAAGCGCGTGATTGGTTGTTGATTGTGGGGCGAAAAGGAGAAGGAAAGGTTAAGAGAGAACCGGGGCGATAGAACGGGTTGGTGAGGAGTGAAAAACGCACTTTGGCAAAGGAGTGATTGGTGGTAAAGTTAGTTGATTGGGTGTTGTATGTAGTCAATAGGTATTCACGGTTGGAATATCTTTTTCGCGCCATTTAATTTTGCGATATTTGTTGATGGTAGAAAGCGATCGTTATGTAGGAATGATCACTGTCGGATGAGAGCTGTTTACTTACTTTAGACACACTGTAATGTCAGTATGTTTTCATCTAATGGAGAATAATGTTTTGTTTCTCGAAAGTTCGCATCCGGTAATGGAAAGTCGGAAATTCGTCGCAAATCGGACTATAACCCCACCGTGGTAGCCGAGGGAATCTGTTCATTGATTTGCTTGTAGGATCAGGCGATTTGACATGGGGCGTTACACTGATAGTGTCGATTTTCGAGGAAAGATCTGGAATTTGATAGCGGGGAGTACTACGATACCGCCCAAGTGCTGCTATTCCTTATATGGGTGACAGTACGTTTGGGAGCAACCGCTTAAGAAACGAAATAAAGATTCTTTACGTTTTTGAAGACAATGTTTTTGTTGGGTTCTTACGCGAAAGTTGCGAAGACTTTTATCGCGCTTATAAGACAACTACGTGCTCATGATGATGTCATTGTTTGCTGGCGTCTGATTCATGTGAAATTTTTTCCCTATCCCCTTTCTGAATCAATGCTACAGTTGCGCGTCTATTCGGTATCGATTGATGGTCTGACATTTTTGGTTCTTTGCCTCAACTATGCGCATATTCACCATCTATTATTTGTGTCGCATTATTTCTGTAGTATGTTTTGAAGTTTGTTTTCGATGAAAACACGATAGGAGCGCGTTATCAGTAACCTGCGTTTGGATGGAGGGGTTGAGAAGCGTCGATTGACTGTGTGAGTAACGTCAGTGTGTGTTAGAATCGACAACGTATCCTTCCTCCCCACCGACTATCCACAAAAATGACCTACTCGTTCAAAACCTGGGACGCGCTACATGTGGGTTTTACGTTTCACACAAGCGTGGTGCAGTGGTGTAGTGGACTTTTACGAAAGGTCGCTTGTCGAAAGTTACACTTCTATTTTCAGGTGATAGACGCAGAGGGCCTCAAGCTCATCCCTTGGGACAAGGCCACGGAGATGCTACTGGAAGCCATCAAACTCTTCTTCCAGTACGTTTAATTATGAAATTAATCATATTTTAAATAAAAATTGAAATGCAAGTAATGATTCATTTACGCAATAGGACGCCTTTGTGTGATAGTTTTGTTTGTGAAACTCGGTTATGTAGAGATTCACGTTGTAAACAAATCAGTACCAGAATCTCCCGAGCGTTGCGTCGTTTCTATATTCTCTCTAAATCTTGGTCAGAACCAGATTGCAAGTCGATAATAAGGGGATAGATTCTCAACTTTCCTTGTCGGATCATCACTCAGTGTTGTGCAGGTTCTTCATCATCGTCGGAGGAGCGATCCCCTACGTCTTTCAGTACTCGGAGATCCACCACAGGTAAGAGGGAGAGAAAGGGGGGATGGGGAATGAACATAGGTAAAAATGGGTAGATTTCGACATAACCTGCCCGCCGAAGGCGGGCGCGAAAAATAAATGTGTGATCTATTAGACCCCCAAAAACGAAACCTGCCCGTCGGGGTCTCCTAAAAAACCTACGAAATGTAGAAACCTGTCCGGTAGACCATCAAAAAACCTGCCCGACCAGATTACCATGCTTCTTTACTTTTTGACCTCTGGGAATGAAGGAAGGAATATGGAATATGGAAAGGAAAGCCTGGTCTAACACGGTAATTTTTCGTTCGGCTAAAAAAGCTTCAACACTACATTGGGGGGGGGAAGTTGGGCAGATGCCGAGATACAACATCGATTGTGCTCTCCTCGATTGCTCTCGGATGTAACAAATAAATAAATACAACTTACAGACGGAATGCGTCGGGCTTCTCGCTGTTCGTCTGTCTCGCGCTCTGCGTCGCCAACATTCTCAGGATTCTCTTCTGGTTAGTTTGCTGGTTTTTTTTACTTGCTCATACTTGTCCAGGTTTACACTGAGGTGGTGCGCTTTCTAAACGTTTTTGACGTATTTGTGTTTCGAAAAGAAGTTTGAGAGTTAATTCATCCTTATTTCGAGCGCCCGTGATGATATGGCATTACTGCTTTCCCGTGAGAACTTGCGTAAAAGGGAAATCTTGGAAACACAAATCAACCGTGCTGGCTCATTATTTAATCGTTTTCCATTGCGAGTACCTACAACACTAGCAACAATGGTAATCATGTCGAAAAGCAAACAAATCCTGCAAGTTCTGTAACCAATTTCATGTTTTTTTTCTCAAAATATTTACTTGGAAGGGATTGATGTCATGTGAAACGCGAACAATTAAAAGAATCGTTGAATCACAAATGCACCATGCAGGTTCGGTAAGCGCTTCGACACGGCGTTGCTGGCGCAGTCGGTCGTGATGCTGATCATGATGGTGTGCATGCTGGAGATTGCGGTGCGCATGAACAGGAAGCACACGCCCAAGCACCAAAGGAGGAGTCTACTCAGTGAGTCGCTTACTTCAAGGGAACGCAGAGTGTACGCGAGATGAATTTGATACGAGTGGAAAAGACGTTGAACGTGAAAAAATGGCGTTGAAAACGATTAGAATGGATGGAATTGAGAGACTAGAAGTATGGGTAATCAATATTGGGGAAGAACGAATTTAAAAAAATATAAATCAGGGTGTTAGTGTATTTGGGCAGTGGCATGGCAGAGGGCGCACTCGGCGTTGGTGCGGGGACCGACGGTAGATCCTGGAATGGAATGGGTATTGGTAGCATTGAGGGCGTTTCTTCATACATCTGAACTTGAAATTGCCTGAGAGGTAATAGCGACATTGAAACACGAACCTGCAGTGTGCTCGACTTCTTCCTTGCGCGCCTTGTGAATGTTGAGCGCCCGATCGCATAACATTACTTCCACCCACACCTGCAATGGTATTTGGTATTTGAGCGCAACTAAAATTTTCTTGCTTTTGTTCTTATTTAACTGCGAATTTGCTCAAGCTCGGTAGCGTACTGTATGTTAGATAGTCTATTCTATCTTGTTTCTGTGTCAGCAACCTGATCGGGCTCCGTTTGTCCAGCGCGCAGTTGCAGTTGAGTGGCGCACAGTAGCTGACCGGTCCTGATATGAACGTGTATTCTTTGAGACCTCTCTTAGCTTGTCCACTGTTTGCTACCGATGATCGAGTATTCAAGAAAAGAGTATGAAACATGAACCCACTCAGCGTTGTAGCTCATGAAGGGATTGTTGGCGATATTCAGTTTGGGAATTTCGAGACGCAGCATTTCCCTGTAACCAACTTATATTAGTCGATAAAGAAATCGTTTCCGGACGGACTTGAAGCGTATATTCTGATTGGGAAATAAATCAATACTAACTCGTAAGCGAAGGATCCCTTGGTGGCGATGACCAGTGTCAGATAGTGAATGCGCTTGCGGTAGCTGGCGTAGCAGTGCATGTCCACAAGAAACAGACGACATCTGGAAATTGAGTTGTATATTTAGGATAATTAGTTAAGACGCATATATCCTGCAAGGCGATTTAGTGATCATTTAGTCATGGGAAGAATAAAGTTTCGGTGGTTTTATAGTCTCAAATTGTATCTGCATCTTATCATATTTTCTAGCATCACCCTTATCTATTGCGTCTAGAAGAGGCACAAGAGTCATTACCGATCATTTATTATGTACGGCGCGGGGAACGAGAGCTGGACGGGTCCGTAGGGGCTGCAGGTGGGCAGCTGCCCCTTGTGCAGTCGCGCGCAGAGGTATGTCACTGAAAGTAGTGCGCCTGTTTCTGTTTGGAAGCATCGAAAACGTATTCCCTCGTGTGGTATTTCTCGTAAACAATTCGGGTATAGCCAGACAGTTTAGTTCAAGATAACCGTGCACGCACTCGGAAATCGGTTGAACGCCTTGTTGGAGGGATGACCGCTCTTGCGTCGCATGGAGGGGAGAATGAGTCCGGTTGAATTGCTCAGCAGTTCATACTGTTCTTCCGTGATGTTCCTGAAGAGATATTGTGCGAATTTGGAGTGTTTTACTACTTTGATTTGAAAGTCTGCTTGTCGGTCTTTAATGGCTCATATCTAATGGAAATTAGTAGTGAATAGTGTTGTTATATCGAGTAATGCATTGTTATTCGCGAATATGATTATTTGATCCAACAGCACTACTAGTGAATGTTACCTGTAGAGAATGGCGGGCGCCATGGACTCCCTGCACACCAGCCGCTCGATGTTGTTCAGTAGAATGCGCTGCTCGTCCACCGACCGTTCTGTGAATGTGCTCGATTTCGCCTTTGCGGCTTTACAGCCTACCCCATTTGGAGGGAAATGTTAGGCTCAAAATTGGCTATCGGCTCACTCCATTCGCATACCTGAGCGCACTTGGAACTTCAAGTGTTCCACTATCGCTCCCGACGTCCATTCATATCCGATGACGTGGAATTCATAGGTGCATCCGTAGCAGTGATGGGGAACGTAAACCTCGATGCTGGCATAGGCAATTGTTCAATACTAGGCAGTATTCATAGCTGATCAAATATGCATTATTAGTTTGGTTATTTATGCTGTGCAAAAATCATGGGTTCGATTCCACCAAGGTGTAACAATCTTGGGGTGGGAAAAAGAAAATCGATTTGTGTTTATTTCTCATTCCCCGTTGAAGTTAAGGGCACAAAACCTCAAACCGATTGAAATGGTGTTGCTCGTTTAGAACTTGGAAACGAAATTTTGTGTCGCCAGGTTCATTGGGAGCCGAAATATAATCAAAAATCGATTATTACGGGAATTCAAATTTAAACTTTGCACCCTATGATTTTCCACCCCCCCCCCCCCATTTTATCCTTCGACTTTGCACCCCTGATTTTTGCGCAGCATTAGTTACTCACTCTCCAGCGTCAGGCGGTTTCAAGTAGAATCGTTTGTCCTCTCCGTCGTGGTAAGCGTTGTGAACGAGAACGATGATGTGTCGGTCGATTCCCGCTACAATAGTTAATTAATTTACCCAAATATTCGATTTGCTAGCTATTAAGTGGCTCTTACAGTAAGATGACTCACCCAGAGCATGAATATTCTTCAGAACGATGGACCTGAGAGTATGGCTCTTGACGTACAAGTCAGGGCGGACAGATAGCGCTTCTGAAAATTATAGGCGAATTAGGCACGTTTTATGCTAGGAGTAAGAATACCTAGTCCAAGTTGGTCCAAGTCCGCTTGCATGAGCAACGGAGCCATCTAGATGAGTATAATTTGAAATGGATAAAATTGTCGATGTGGCGATCACGTAAGATGGATCAAGTTATAGGTACAGATGGGAGCAAATCGGGTGCAAATCGACATTGATGACTCGATATAGGAATGTGTAGTTGATTGTGAGAATAAAGAGGGATTTTCTCGAGAAAGGACTAGAATGGTGCGAATTTGAGTGCTTCAATCCCTAGGAATAATCAATACACTCTGTCAAAGCCCCTCCTCCGCCGCCATGTGGTTGTGAAACCCCCGATGACAAATGGCCAGATGCTCTCTCAAGAAGTGATAAGACTCTCTTGATTCTGAACGTTCCCACGTGAGCCAGACGGCATGAGGGATTGTACGAAATGGAGAGAGGCAGGCGACAAGAGAGAGAGAGAGAGAGAGAGAGAGAGAGAGAGAGAGAGGCATTCGCTATCGCTCAGCCGTGTTAGATATTCAAAGAGAGATAGCATGGCTATCGGGGGTGACAAGATGTAACAGTCACCCTCTGAGATGTTGTGGGAAAGAAGCGAGACGGATAGTGCAAGTGAAAGATGCATCGGAAGATAAGAGAGAGAGAGAGGAGGGGGGGGAGGATGAACGACGAGAAGAGTCTTGGGGTTGTTGACAACTCCTCACGCGAAAGGACACACTTGTCATGGATGCAAGTAACAAAACCTCGTCGTCTGGTTGATTGATTTGCAAGGAAAGAGAGCGGAACAGAGTTGTGCTTGGAATTGTGTGCCACTCTCGGTGCGTGTCAGTTACAATGGGAAAGAAATAGTAGATCTTTATCGGTGCGGGTGTCGACTAGACTAGTGGGTGAGATGATCTTATGACGTCGGTAGAGCGTATCCGAGTTGAAATGCGAAAGGACTGCATTGGAATGACAGGAGTACACCTATTGTGGTGAGGGGCTGACAGTTGCTTGAATGATGGCTGTTGAGAGAAGCCCCGCCATAGCTGACTGTATCTTTGAGTGTCGTCCAGCGACTTGAGCGGATATTGGATCCGAGTTGCGACTAGTAACTCTCTCGTCCTGAAAAAAAATTTTTTTTTCTCCACTCATTTTATTGTGTGATTATTCACGTACTCGAAATCGTAGGTCATGATGGGGTTATCTCTGATATCGAGTTCGCGAATTCCGAGTCGGCGTAGTTCTCTGTAAAGGCAATGCTCGAAGGGTGATTCCAAGTGATCAAATTGCTCACTGGCAAGCGGCGGATCCTTCATCTACCATTTGGAGCTGGGGGTAGTGCTTTCGGTCGTGGTCGTTTCCATAACAGTGAGCACCCGTGAAAAAGAGGCGTGTTCTGAAAGTTGTGCTGTTAGTTACAAGTAATAATTATCAATTGCGCTAGATGTCCTCGAATTGATAAACGGACTTACGCGGGAGTGATGATCTTGGCGATTGCATCATTGAATGATAGTTGCACTTTTCCGTACGGACTGATGTCGGGCAGCTGACCGTCGTAGAGACGCGCGCAGAGGTAGATGACTGATGATGAGACCCATTTTTGTCACCAACAATATATTTTAAAGATAAATAAATTTGGGATTTGTACTCAAATTCATACGAATTGGGGGGGGCATTTTTCATGGATGACTGCAATTTGGGTCAGGATATTGACAAAGCTAAAAGCTCTTCTCATTATTAAGCCGAAGAAATCATATTCACCGTCGAATCGATTGAATGCCTTGTTGGCGCCATTGCCAGTTTTCGTCCTTGTCGTTGCGCGAATTATACCATCTGACGCGCGTAGTTGATTGTAGTGCTCCTGGGAGATGTTTCTGGAGAAAAAATATCCATTTATGAAGTGCCCTAGACGGAAATTTTATCAATATCGGATCGAATTTTACCTGTAGAGAATTCCCGGCTGCTTGGAGTCTTTGCAAACTAAATCTAGCAACATTTTCGTATACGCATCTTCCTCTTCTATAGATCTCTCTGAAATTTGTGTTTCACTCGATAAAGTGGAGATCCTATGTGCAGTGTTCTCACCTGAACGCACGATGAATTTTTGGTGTTCAACCAGTCTCTTTGTCGCTCTTTCCTCTCCGATTATCCGTACTTCGCATGTGCAACCAAATTGAGACTCAGTAAAACTAATGTGCTTGATACTGAAAAAAAGTATTTCTGTCTTGTTTTTTTCTAAAATGTCTCACTCTCCGACAATTGCGGGCGCATAAAATCTCTTGCTGTCCTCTTTGCCGTGCATGCAATTGAGGATCTTGCCACTGATGTATCGTCTCACGCCATCTGCGAATTTGCAATCTCACTATCATACGAACTCTCTATGTTCTTATAGTTCTTCTTTTTTAAATTCATTACAGTCGAACGGAAAATGTTCCCTCGATTGGAACTCCATTATGTATATGAGAAAAAACGCACCGACTGGCTCGATTTTATGTAGTACGACTAGGCCCAAGCTCTGGAGCCGCACGAATTGGGAAGCATCAACGGTTTCAGCAGCTGGGAATATCGATTGATGGCCAATTGTGAATCAAGACCATAGGATGGGACAAGGCGTGCAGCAGGAAGGTCAAAAACCAGAGTGTCAAACACTGAACCTGGTGAAATTGAGCATAAGCGGCTGGGTCTGATTCAAAACAGTACGGGGGTGATAGTGTCGCTGGTTAGTCCCTAGCCCATGCGTGAATCAAGTCGTCCTGCTCACTCACGTAATGCCAATTGTGTGTCGGCGTCGATGCCATCGCTCATAAGTTGCTCGTACGTGTCCTTGGTAGCCATGCTGAGGATGAATGAAAATGAAAAAGAATTGAGGATGAAAAAGAATTAGAAGGCCGATCGAAGAGACGATCGGAAACTGTAAGAATTCTACAGCCTTGGAAGGTCTTGAGGTTTGACAAAATGAGGAATTGTGCGGATCCGAGATTTATTAGAGGAACGGTGGTATTTCGAGTAACAATTTCTTTACGTGTGATCCCTCCCTTTATACCGACGATATTCGAAATAGTGGCTTGTGACCGGATTATCCTCATGCACTCTTTGGCTATGTGAAAGAGCGAAAGCAAAGAGTTGCATGAAAGTGTCAAAGCGAACGCATGAAAGTGTCAAAGCGAACTTCTACTTTTCCCACTCTTCGATCACTATTGGACAGTCCACAACCATAGGAGAGACTATCTGAGCGAATCAACATATTTGTTCAGGAGCTTGGCATTCTGAGAAAAATGAGTTGTTGAGATAATGATGGCATGATGTACTGTGACCCATGCTGATATGATCCGTGCAAAAGAGAAGTGCTGAAAATGCATCTACGCCTCAGGGCATTACGTCATAGGAACTTCCGGTTTTCAAAAAAAGTGGTTGTTGGGCTTCACAAGTGGTACCAATCGATTCCTAATAAAATTCTAAGACTTTTTTGACTCTATGCATTTTTCGATAATTATCGATCTGCGGCCGGAAAAGTTGAAAATGTGTTTCATTTTTTTGTTTTTAATTTTTCTACATATTTTGCCTCTGGAAAATGGCAACTTTTATTTTCGCAAAACGATCCTTCAACAATGACCATGTTAGTATGGAAAGTTTTCATTTCCCCCTAAAATACGCGCGAAGCAGAAATTGGAGGTAAAAATATTTATGGTATGCCTTACAGTATGCCGTCGAGAATTCTCAATGGCATTCTCCGACCTGTAAATGCAACATGTGCGCGGGATAATCGACTTAACTTCTCATCGTGTAACCATGACATTCTTGCCGTGTCCGCATGCTACATTTCAAGCTCGGACAATGGCGATGAGAAATCTCGACGGCATACTGTAAGGCACACCATAAATATTTTTACCTCCAATTTCTGCTTCGCGCGTATTTTAGGGGGAAATGAAAACTTTCCATACTAACATGGTTTACGTACCATTGTTGAAGGATCGTTTTGCGAAAATAAAAGTTGCCATTTTCCAGAGGCAAAATATGTAGAAAAATTAAAAACAAAAAAATGAAACACATTTTCAACTTTTCCGGCCGTAGATCGATAATTATCTCAAAATGCATAGAGTCAAAAAAGTCTTAGAATTTTATTAGGAATCGATTGGTACCACTTGTGAAGCTCAACAACCACTTTTTTGAAAACCGGAAGTTCTTATGACGTAATGCCCTGAGGCGTAGATTCATTTTCAGCACTTCTCTTTTGCACGGATCATATCAGCATGGGTCACAGTACATCATGCCATCATTATCTTAACAACTCATTTTTCTCAGAATGCCAAAGTTAGTTCGAGCGAGTCAGATAGTCTCTCATAGTTCGATAAAGGGGTAATTTTCAGAGTTGACACTTCAAACTAAAATTTCCTGCAATTATCGCTGATCGCTTGTGTATAGTGCTCAGTTCGTGTGAAAAAAGGACAGGGCAGGAGAAGAGCGAGAGAAAGAGAGCGAGTGAGAGAGAAAGAGAGCGAGTGAGTGAGAGAGAGAGAGAGCGAGTGAGAGAGAGAGAGAGAGAGAGAGAGAGAGAGAGAGAGAGCGAGTGAGAGAGAGAGAAGTTTATCATTTATGCGAAATGTTCTCAAAGTTAACAGATAATCGTCACCTTATCATGAAAATTAATACTTTGTACAGGGCAACAAAAGGATAATCGAAAATCACTAGTCGAAAGTCGCGTCTTAGCACTTCTGAAAATCATCGGTCACTCAACAAAACACACTGTAAATACAGTCAAATTGGATTTCATCAACTATACCACCCTAGCAAGGGGGGAAATGCCTAAAGCTGTGACGTTATACAAATATGCGTGGGTGGAGTGTTGAAAGTGGCAGGGGATACTGTAATCTAGCTAGAGCCTATGGGGGCATGGGGGTACTGTAGTCTACAGTAGAGGGGTACGGTAGTCTACAGCAGAGGGATACTCCAGTCTACATTAGAGAGGGGTACGGTAGTCTACAGTGATGTGGGGGTACTGCAGTCTACAGTCCTGCGGGGGAAACGGTATCTCCTCGTCACTGGTAGTGTTCCTCCTCCACCAACTCTTCCTCTACCATCTCTCTCTCCTCCTCCTCCTCTCCAATGTCGTCCATCTCGACGTGCTCCTCCTCCACCACCTCCTCCTCGTGGTGCATCGGCATCTGATGCCGCTGCACCAAGTGTCGATGTCCGGCTGCCGCTGTCATATGGTGGTGGCCGTTGCCGACAATCACCTCCTCTTCTTCTCCTTCCATCTGATACTCCTCTTCTTCCTCCATTCCCTCATGTACTTCTCCCTCCACTTCGACCACTCCCTCTTCCTCTACCATCTCCTCCTCCTCCTCTTCATCGCCCTCCTCCATCACTGGCTGTTCCATGATCGACGCCTGGATGTTCTCGGCAGTCTGCTCGTCGACCTCCTCTCCATCAGGCACGAGCACGTAGATGGCCTCGCCGTCGGGGCCGTACATCGTTTGGACCTTATCGAACTCGAAGTCGTATTCCTGCTTGAGCTTGCTGATGATCTCCGGGTCTTCAACGTAGTCGCCCATCGCGACATGGCCTCCTCTCTGCTGTCCGTAGCCGGCCATCCTGTACTTATTCGGGTTCTTTGGCATGGTCGCCGTCGCCGCCACATCCGCACTCCGATTGTACTCGGGCATCATCTCGGGATGCTTCGTTTTCAAGTGCCGGATGCCTCTGCACATGTTGTAGGGCTTGTGGAGGGCGTAGGTGAGGTTGCAGATGAGGCACTCTATCAGCTGCGGGTGCACAAACTCCATGCAACCGTCGGAGACACGCTCCAGTCGAGCCTTGCACAACTCCATCTGCATGTCTTCCATCTGCTCGGGGTGGCACATTCTGAAGTGCTTGATGGCGCCGGCAGATATCACAGCTGCTAGGATCGGCTCCTCGCACAGCTTGCACCTCCACTGTCCCTCACTCAACGCCTCGACGTACTGCGAGTCCTGCGGGATCGCCTGTCGCAGACTCGGCATGATGAAATTGCGCTTCGGCTTGTTCCGACGGCCAAAGTTCATGCGCGAGTTCGAGTACTGCGGGTCCTTTGGCTGTCTCGCCATATCCTCCGTCTCCGCACCCTCTTCCTCCTCCTCCTCTTCAGCTGCCACATTGTCGCCATTCTCCACCGCCTGCATGCGCCGCAGCTGACGCTCGATGCACCGATCAAGCGCCGCTTCAGTGGAGAATGTGTTGCCGATCTTCTGGCATTTTATATGGTGCTCATCCGGTAGAATTACGCTCATCCGGTAGTTAGAGAACACGATATGGTAAAAGAGGGGCGGGGATGAGCCATGCACACCGCGCAGAGAGCGAAAGTTCGAGAAGGATAGAGAGGCAGGGTAAAAGTGGAAAGTGAAGAGAACCGGGAGTGAGTGGGAACATTTATCGCATTTATTTAAAGTGCGTGTGGCCATGGCTAGACTGGGCGGAAAACTGCTTATACAACTAGGCCTTTTCCAGCAAATGATTCGAAAGTGCTTGTGAATTAGAGAGTAACTTGGGAAAGGAGGAATTATAGTGAACTAAAAAAATTGCTTACAAAAGGCGTTACGAAATTGATTGCCGCGAAACAAGAGTATTCCAATGTTTTGACTGTGCAATAATTGTCGTGAACAAGGTCGATCAATACTATGAAGTCATCATTATCGATTGATTTGCAGAGGGTCATCTCAAGCCGGGTTTCTGGGCATGGCACGATCTGCAGTCATTCCTGCTCGCCCTCCTAATATTCACGGCGTTCTGGGGCGTCGTCACCGCCTTCCTCACTCCCGTAAGTAATTCTTTATTTGTTACTAAAAAATTCAAATTTAAATATTTTTATTAAATGTGTAAATAAATGATTACGTAAATAATTTAATGTTTAAGCTGTAAACGTCAATTAATATTATTTAATAGGCAAATAAATTTGATATATATATATTTTTTAAAAGTAAACGTTGATTATCTTATTACTTAATAATAAAATATTTTTAAATGAAGTAATGAGAAGTGATAAAAGAGTAGGGGTGGCAGGTCTCTGATGAGATGTAATGGCATGTTGATGTAGTGTTTCATGAGCAGAATATATACCTCTCGTTTCTCTTGGAAATTGTTAAATTCGGAACTCGTTTCTACAACAAATATCATCGATTTCTTGAATGTCAACGCATTTTTTTCTCAATCGATAATCCCTTTCTCCCACTTACAGTACTCGTGGTACGTGGAGCTGATCGGTATGGTGTCGCTGCTCACTGAGGCGACACTCGGCATGCCCCAGCTGATTAGGAACTGCCAGAGGAAGAGCACCACCGGAATGAGGTATACGGTAGTGGAAGATGAGAGGATACGGTAGTGAGGAGGGGTACGGTGGTAGAAGACAAATGAAGGCACGATCATGGAATTACCCGAACGGTTTGAAAGACGTGCTAATGAAGCGGCAGTCTGACTGGTTATTAGGGGGAGGAAGCAACAAGGCTGATTGATGTCTCGATAATGCTCGGTAGACCTTTGTTTTATGATAGAAGTGAGATTGAACTGATGACTATTTGCTATCATAAATAATTATCCAGTAATTAATCGTAATAATACCATTCGTAAACTCTCCTACTTCAGCATACCAATGGTGCTGGCGTGGTTGGTGGGAGATCTGGCAAAGACGGGCTACTTTGTGGCCACCGGAAGCCCACTTCAGTTCTGGGTCTGCGCCATCATTCAGGTAGGAGTTTCAAGGGGGGCGGAGCTTTGAGGGGGGAAATTAATCATTTAAATAAAAACGTAATTAATTATTTAATGATGTGTACCCATAACGTGGGACAGGGTCGTAGTGTCAGTGCCAACTTCCTGACATGTCCCCACTCGTTTGTAGAGCGTTCATTTTCAACGATTTATTACTACAAGTCCAAATTTCAGATCTCGATCGATATCTTCATCCTGGGACAGGTAATCGTATTCCGTGGCCGCGAAGGGACCACGACATCGACCTCGTTACCGTATACCGCAGACGACGGCACTCCGCCCGCGCATGAATGTGATTAGAGAGATAGGTCACACCCACTTCCGGTCTTTGTCCTTCCCTCTTTCTCTATTTTCTGTTCAATGCTTGTACACAGGAATGTTCCTCCTTTTTATAAAAAAACTGTTTCCATATAAAAATGCGAGAATGCGTAGTTTTTTGTTTATAATTCCGATTTGTGTTAGAGATGCGGTAGATGCAAGAGAGACCTATATGATTACAATACACCCCTCCCCCCTCTCCCTCCACTCTTATAGGACTGATTTTCTGAATAGGCGAATGTAAAATGTGTGCATAATCTTTTTGTGTTGTCGATTCTACCAATATTTTTATCTGTGAGTCGTACTAGTTGCAATGTGTTAGCTGACCCAACCAACCCCGTTACCGTAATCAAATCCATTGCCTACCAAGACGTCGATAGCGATCGATAATCATCAAATGCAGTTTGCGAATTTCACTTACTTCCAGTTTTATTTGCCCCGCCCCTTCGTTCCGCTCCCCTTTCCTTATTGTATGCATGTTGTGTGAGTACCAGTTGCCGCGCTTTAGTGAAACCAAGCACAATGAAACCGATCTTTCATCTTTACAAGCTCCGTCCCCTCTATTTTAAAGGCTCCGC
Organism: Pristionchus fissidentatus; assembly: GCA_036245785.1. Classification (NCBI taxonomy): domain Eukaryota; kingdom Metazoa; phylum Nematoda; class Chromadorea; order Rhabditida; family Neodiplogasteridae; genus Pristionchus; species Pristionchus fissidentatus. The sequence continues at coordinate 9,709,812 of BTSY01000005.1, read as the reverse complement.
CCTAAACAGCTGCATGTATCCATCCCCCATTAGATTCAACTCACTAGGCGTGCCTTTTCGAGACTCGGTTTTGCTCTTTGGTTTTACAAAATTGCCTTGATTTCCCACTCTTCCATTATGCGAAATTCAGTCTAGTTACGCTCCCTTGTTCGAATTGTTTGCATGCAGATCGATCATTATTGTGGTCTCATTGTTCCCTAAACTCCCCCCTGTTCTGATCATTGATCATCATTTCCCCCGCCCCCCACCGCCTATACACATCATGAATGAATGCTTGATTGGATGCTAATTATGCTAATTAGCGGTAATTTATTAATAAGAATACAGTGTAATAAAGAATAAAGATTTTGATTCTATTTTTTTTCTCAAAGTGAATGAATGTTCTAGTTGTGATGTTCTAGAAATGTATCGTTGCATGCTTTGATGATCAAGATTTGGAATAAAAACTTTTTTTTTCGAACTGCCATTTAGGAGCTCGAAATTAAAGTTTCTAAATGTTCTAAGACGTACTAAAATATCAGGATTTTTCTTTCGAGTTCCTATACGGAAATTGCAAATCGTACTATAACCAATGGTTCGTCTTTAGATTGCATTGAGGCATTGAGGGAGAGAAGAATGAAGGTGGGACTGCCGGAGGAGGGGTACAAGGTAAGGTATTATATGAGGCCGTTCGCGTAAGAATCGAGCAGATTCGGCTGGATCTGGCACAGTGAAAAAAGGTACATTTTCTGAAAGTCTGTGATTTGACGTTATCGAGGGTGCTGATGACGATAGACATATTTATTTTGCACATGGAACGCCCGTTGGCGCCAGACGGCGTCGCGTCGAAATCGCGTTTTGTGGAATATCTCGCCCCAAATAAAGCTAATTTTTTGCCCTTTTTATGTCCGGTGCAGAATTTGATGGCGATTACGCCCGTCTAGTTCATTTTGTTTTATTATTAAAAATAAAAAAAAGTAGAGCTGTTCATGTACACCAATCGGACCGGCTTGACGAGACGATTCCAAATCTATATTTATAGCCCATCAAAGCGTCAGATCGCCAAATGGGCTGGGGTATAGTGAATTGAAATTGAAAGGAAAAGAATCAACTTTCCTCTCTCCCTCCCCTCATCTCTCGGCACCCTCTCGATTCCCCATGTTCTCTCACTACGGCCCCTTCTTCCCTGTGGCTGTCCCCTCTGTCTCGTCCCTCGGGGTGGCGAGAGAACGTGGGGAATCGAGAGAGTGCCGAGAGATGAGGGGAGGGAGAAAGGAAAGTTTCTTCTTTTCCTTTCAATTTCAATCCACTATCCCCCCAGCCCATTTGACGATCTGACGCTTTGATGAGCTATAAATATAGATTTGGAATCGTCTCGTCAAGCCGGTCCGATTGGTGTACATGAACAGCTCTACTTTTTGCTCTACGAAAAGTTGCATTTTTAAAATTATTTTTAGTAATGAAAGAATATGAAATAGACAGGCGTAATCGCCATCAAATTCTGCACCGGACATAAAAAGGGCAAAAAATTAGCTTTATTTGGGGGCGAGATATTCCACAAAACGCGATTTCTACGCGACGCCGTCTGGCGCCAACGGGCGTTCCATGTGCAAAATAAATATGTCTATCGTCATCAGCACCCTCGATAACGTCAAATCACAGACTTTCATAAAATTGACCCTTTTTCACTGTGCCGGCTCATGCTCGATTCTTATGCGAACGCCGTCATATGTGAAATTAAAGAATATGGGATGATGAAGGAGATATTGTTTCGAATTGAGGTTACGGTATTTAATGATAATAAACTTGAACAGTGAAAAATATCATCCACTTGCCCGAGTGTTTACACACACACTTCGTAGATGACTATATCTTATTGCTAGTGGATGAGGGTTTTTTTCTCTCTAAGCATTTTACCATAATGTTCGTCGGACCTGAAGCGTGACAACCCCCTTCATTTATCGATTAGTACGTCATCCACCAACTTCAGGATTGCTTGCCCGTTTCGACTCACTCGATTCTTCTGAAGAATGGAGTGCAAGTAGTGATTGAGATGCACTACGATCTGATGAGATGGTTAGTCAAGATAATTTTTTTTCGGAAAAAAACTCGTTGCACTGTAGCAATGCGTATTATAAGAGGCGTAACGAGTAATGTAACGAATCGTAGCGGGCCTTTGCGTAATACGGGAGTGACTTGGAAATACGTTTAATTTATCCTCATTAGACGTTTCTTAGACGGTTCTCTAAATACCGGTCTCTTCTGTTGATGTTATGTTTTTAATATACTATTATTGGGTCGATAACTAATCTCGACACGCAGGACTTTGTGTGGCATACGGTGGGTCGACAAACTCGCCGATCTTCGATTGGTTTTTGAATCGGAAGATCAAGAAGAGACGCTCTTTCTGCTGAAGACGGACGAATTCAGCACACTCGTAAGCATTTTTTAAGTCGATTAATTGATTGTCCATTTTCGTTTCATACTTATCGAATCCAAAAAAGGAAGAAACGAATAGCGAAACGGCCGAAATTTGCAGTGGTCGACTTGCATTTCTCGCTTTTCTCGCACTTATCTGGCCCACTTCCGACTCGGTCCGTTGCTGGCGCAGTTGGTGGGAGGAGGAGGGGATACGGTGGTCTGCCAGGTACGGTAATTATAATAAAGGATACTGTAGCCTGCCAGGTAAAGGTAAAGGTAAAGTTGCTACCGGAATCAAGAGAAGTTTACATCGACTAGCGACCCTCTCTACCGGGGCTCACCGGTAAGGCCGGTTTGCTAACTAGGTCTACGTATCCCCTGCTGACCGGGCTTCTGGGGCACGTTACCCTTCGCAATCTATGTTGTTACCAATTTTACTGCCACCGAGGGGGATGGAAGGCTTGGTGAACCTGGGCGGGGGTCAAATTCGTGACCCTTCGTCTTGTAATTGATTGTCAGGTACGGTAATTATAATAAAGGATACGGTAACCTTGCCAGGTACGGTAATCGCCACTCGGAATATCCCGGTCATATCTCGGATTTCGTGGCAAATTTTGTTGGTAAAACTTTGTTACCCGGGAATTGGGAATGAAGCTATTTTGAACTTTTTTTTCTCAATACTTCCGGAATCTCTGATATTGCAGGTGGCTCAAGCAGCTGGGAACGATGGGTCGAAGAGAATCGTCCGAGTACACGTGGAGGTTCATGATGAGAGCTGGTACCTTGACTAGCAAGCAAAATCCGAACAAAAATCACCTTTTCATTGGTAAACATCTGAAAAAGGGGTCCTTTGGGGTCTTATGACGACCGCCTGCAGGGCGAACACGGGGGCTCAAAGGCGGATAAAAAAGCGGTCCGAGAATAAGCTGCACTTACTACGGTATAATGCTTGATGTAGTCCACACTTTTCATCGCAATACCGTAGTAAGCAATGTACATTTTACGCAGTGCGCTCGTGACCATTCTCTGTTCATTTCTCTTGTAGAGGATCTGAATTTTTGAGCCCCCGTGGCGAAATTGTGATCGGACGCCTGCAAAAAAGTTGCGTGAAAACGGAACAGTTTCGCTTACTGAAATACCTTTTTTTTGCAACCAACCCTTTTCTGATTGTCCGACCGTGCGTTGTAATTATGTGCCTGATATTCGATCACATTTTCTTCTTTTTCCACGAAAAATCGTATATATTTGCATTTTTCAAAGTTGTGATTAATAAATATCAGGTGTTCGAAGTGGGCGCTCGCGGAGTGATCATCGAGGGAAAGAAGTATCCTGTTAATACCGAGGTGCGTTTATTATATTTGTTATTAATCTAATTCTTATTTTAACTTAGTTATTTCCTTTCGGGAGACGATTTCAAGTTTAAATTGTTGAATTTTGAAATTTGAAATTTTAAAATTTTTAAAAATGTTGAAATTTTCAACATTAAAGGGACCTGGTACTGCAAATGAAGTGAATTGAAGATTAAAGAAATTTTTTTTCCGATTCGAACGCAAAAAAATCGCATATTTTACGATTTTTTTTGAAATTAGTTATGAATTTTCAAAGATCTAATTTTCGGCTAGGATGCCCCGGCATTACTGTGTTTAGCCGCTAAACACAGTAGTGCCGGGGCATTCCATCTTGAAATGGGATCTTTGAAAATTCATAACTAATTTCAACAAAAAAAAATGCGATTTTTGCGTTCGAATCGGAAGAAAATTCTCTTTACTCTGAAATTCACTCCATTTGCAGTGACAGGTCCCTTTAAGAATTCTAGAACGTTTACTCCATTCATGGTTGATCTGAATACGCTTCTGTATGTTAAACTTATTATATTAGAAAGTGAAACTAGTACTGTATTATAAAGTCAAACATGATATGACGACAGCCTTTTAATAGGAATTGACAGTTGTCAATTGTACTTATCACTAATGCTGTATTCATTGTCGATGCCCTATAATTATGAGGGGTCGAAATTACACACACTCACTCGACCGGTCGATTTACTAGAGAGTGCACAAAGTGAAGAGACTGACTCCTCATGATTTTAACACTGAAGCATAATTTCGACTTTTGAGAGGAAAGGGAGGAGTAAATAATCATTCCAGATTTTCGCTCTTCATTCTGCTTACTTCCAAGTTCTCTTCTACGGCAATTTCATCGAGAGCCGTCAGAAGTGGATCGAACTGCACGATGTGACGACGGAGGTACCGTAATCTTCTTTCCAAGACCACATCGGTTTTCGGAAATCGATAATTCTCTGTGAAATTATGAAAGATTATCGGAAAAGTCGCTCACATTCACAGTCTTATCTGGCCTTGAAAGTATTCCTTATGCTTGTTGTCGTCATATTACCTATTTTCCATTTCCTCATTTTATATATTTTTTGTATCATTTTTGTATCTCTATTTGCATAATCATGGTAGTTCTAAGGGATGGGAGGTGGTGGCGAGGACACTGCTTCGGCCTCCTTCTCGGTACGCGTACAATTCGGAGGAGGACAGTTATTCGGGAGCGATGTACGATGTCGCCAGCCGATTCGATAGTTGCGATATTGGTGAGTCACGCAGATAGGTAGAGGTAAGGTTTCTCCCGGTATCAAAAGACATTACGCCGACAAGCGACCACTATGCCGGGACCACCCACATGATTCCAAACCTACAGACCAGGGTTAGGGCGAGAGAGTGCACAAAAGTGAGAGAGTCCCTCTCGATTTCACACGCTCTCTCACTCCAAAGGCCTTTCTGGAAGGTTGACCGATCTGTGGAATGATGTGCACCGATAAGGTGGTCCCGGCAGAGTGGTCGCTGGGCTACGTCTCTCTTACGGTTCTGGCTTCAGGGGCAGGGTTACATTACGCAGTCAACGTAGCTACCACTTTTTATTCACAGGAAGAGGGGAGCGGGAGGGGAGTGATATGGGTGATAACCACACGGGAAAAAAGGGAAATCGAAGTGAGCACGTGGCGGTCCATGAGTTTCAATTGAAGTCAAATATTGTGTGATGGGATGCTCGTCTCAGTTCCGCCCGAGGAACTCGTGAAGGAGATGTTGTGGGAACTGCAAGTGTTCGATCGTTTCGACCTACCGCAGTACTCCGCAGTCCACAAGAGCGACTATCTGCTAATATTGGGCGAAGCGAGGGACAGCAATGACTTTGGCCTCGTCGAGCTGAGTACGGTAGCCGACGCATTCCGTGATGACGTCATTGTCGTGAGCGATTCATCTTATTTACTGTTACACATTTTCGTCCAACTCTCAATCCAGCACATTGCGAAATTTTGACAATCATTGTTTTAAATAATTCCGAGCAATGGTTTCTGCATTTCCAATCTACTCATTTTTTGCAATTCGCACTTACCTATTAGTTAGCAATGTAAATACAGCTTCAGCTAAATAACCGAGTCTAGTTGTAACGAGATCGTTAGGGCGTAAGCAAGATACTCAAGTTGTCGCGTTATTTTGGTTTCAGACCTCGTACCTCAATCGATTCGTGAAAGTGGACACTATGAATGAATACGTGGAGAAGTGGAAGGAGATGATGGAGTGTCCCAGAGTGGAGAGATCGATTCAACTGGTATAAATACAGACGAATAGTAAATCCTCCACAAAAGGGGTTAGAGGGACACAAGGGGGTTTATTGAAAAAAATAATTATGTTCGTGTCGAGAGATAATTTAATTAACATTTCAGAGACGCGAGGAACTGGCAGCAATTCGTCGACCTCAGGTGAAAGGGGAGAATAGACTATTTTATATTCAACCACTCATTTCCCTCGTTTTTTTGATTTTCCTACGGAATGTTGACTTGCAATCGTGAGTAACCTAATGTAAAAAAAGTTCTTGTTCCTGGAATAATTCTAGTACAATTTTGTTTAAAATCGCCGATCTGACTTTTTGACATATATTTCCGAACCTGATAGGTTGAGTGACGCATTCTTAGGAAATTCAATTAATAATTGCAGCTGGAGTGTACACTGGTTGATGGTGGGAAGATTGTAGTTTCTCTTCTGGTCGATTTCCATCCAATCGCCGTTGCTACGCTCATCCGCTCGTGTGAGAAGCAGGTAACGGGTTTAGCCTCTATTCGCCGATTTTTGTAATAATTATTTACCTTCTCTCACCTACCGATCGGTCAAGAGAGTGTGGATAATGACGACACAATTTGTGACCCCTCAGCGACTATATACGCACCATAATATTAATAAAATCGTGTTCCATGGTTGAACAACCTAAAACCCTGTCTAAATGCAAATATAAAGACAATTTTATATGCAATAAAGTGAAGGGCAACTGGCTGGGCGCGTTGGATGCATGGTTGCTTACATATCTTGCTAACCCTCGGCTTCTAGGCCACGTTTTCCATCGTAATCAATATTGCATTTTAAAAAATTCAATCACTTCAAAAATTAAATATTTGAGGGAAGCCTGCGGTATCCCTTCGTCGAGGATCGGTATGTGATGCTAATGGGAGAAGTGGAGAAGGTTGACAAGAAGGAAAATCGATTCCCCTTCCTGCCCCTCGGACACTATCTCGTCGTTGAGGTATGCCCATACATTGCTGACAACAATGTGGTGTTGAAACTTGGGGTTTCGGGTTCCATGCGGTGAATCTTCAACCTAAAGTCTTAATTTTTTTCATATTTTAGCAAACCAAGCAAACCGGAACGGCCATAGGTCAAATAATTCTTTTTTTTGTGGAATGATGCTGCTTTATCAGGAGATCGATGACTTTATAACCATAATTTTGTAACCTGTCATTCAAGAACCACCAAATTATAAACTTCTAATTATAATTATTTGTTTATAACCAACTATTTAGACACCGTATAATTAGAAACTTCAAAATGTTACTTACACAAAAGAAACGAGGAAAAATAAACGATGTTTTAAAACCTGATGTTTTATAAACGACGATTGGGAACTGATTATATTAGAAACGGCTTTTTGTAACCCGACGTTTTATAACCGGCGGGCGTCGCACAGCGATTCAGGAGTACAGCGAGGCGGCCACACACTTTTTTGGCACAATTCCAGAATTTGAATTTGAACGGGGAGGAAAGGAGCACGCAACGCGACCGCAACGCGCGCGTCTCTTCAGAGCGCTGTTGTCTCTCGCTTTTTCTCTCGTTGTCTGGCATGTGGCCGCTCTCGAAATGCTGTGCGTCGCGGCTGCGTCGCGTGCTCATCGCGCGCTCAGAGGACGATTGACGGGGAGACGGCCTTCAATATCATTTTAATATCATTTTATTTATTATGATATTTCCAAAAACGAGTTTACAGATGAAGTGGTTCTAATAAACCGATTTTCCAAAGAGAGTTTTAAAGCAATTTTTCCTAATGCTTTAGGAAAAATTGCTTTAAAACTCTCTTTGGAAAACCGGTTTATTAGAAAAATTCGTAAATAGCATTAGTTCGTAAATAGTAGTTTCCTATCTTATGGTTACAAAGTCATCGATCTCCCTTTATGACAGGTATCACCAGAGATTGCATGAGGCGAGGAAAAACTTTCAAAAATATATTTTAGATATCGATCAAACTTTTATATGGGACTACCCTGGGGACAAGAATTTAATCAATCCTGGTCCCAGGATCCAGAACCGCCTTTTAGGAATTCTCCGGTTCTGTAACCGGAATCGTCATATCTCAGTTCATTTACGAGTTAGAGATCTGGCTTTGGGCTTAAAAGTTGCGGAAAAATATGATCATGATTTTTTATGTTGAAAATATTGTCTGATCTCTGCAACCAAAAAAGTTATTCTCCAAAGAATACAAAATATTCACTTTAAAAATATGTTTGTCACTTCAGATGGCCGAAGGCTCTGACCTTAATATCATTTTCTGAAAGAAGAAGTCAAAATATGCTTGGAAAAAAATTAAAAGTCAAAGATTATGTAGGCACCCGATACCGAAAAATCGCTTCGAAAGTGGCAAAATTAGAAATTTGAAAATCGAATTTTGCAAAAAGTCGTGTAAAATCAGTGAAAATTGGTCTGAACACTATTTATATATATATATATATATTAAACATTATCGAGGATGACGATAATGAATTCATGACTGATTTATCCGAGAACCGGGGATTGGTAAAAATCCGGTTTTTCGACCGGCTTTGATGTATCTGACTTCAACTATGTGATAGGATCATTTCGCTAGGTTCAAAATATTCCGAAAATAATGTAAAACAAATTTCATGTTGAACTCTTTCATATTTGACGCTTTCTCAACAATTTGAGAATTTATAATTAACTTTTTCTTGATATTTTCCTGATGGGTCATAAAAATCACAAATATTTGCTCCACTGTACTCAAAAAACTCTTCCTCACTAAAGAGCAAATTTCTGAAAAGAAATATTTAATCACGAATTATGTCCCTCCTCAATGAGTTTGCGTATTCAATAAAAAATTACATTAATAGCACCTTTCGCAAATATGAAAAGAAGTACATCTATCTAACTTTATCGAAAATTTATGCAATGCTCTTTTGAATACGCAAACTCATTGAAGAGGGACATAATTCGTGATTAAATATTTCTTTTCAGAAATTTGCTCTTTAGTGAGGAAGAGGTTTTTGAGTACAGTGGAGCAAATGTTTGTGATTTTTATGACCCATCAGGAAAATATCAAGGAAAAATTAATTGTAAATTCTCAAATTGTTGAGAAAGCGTCAAATATGAAAGAGTTCAACATGAAATTTGTTTTACAATTTTTTTCGGAATATTTTGAACCTAGCGAAATGATCCTATCACATAGTTGAAGTCAGATACATCAAAGCCGGTCGCAAAACCGGATTTTTACCAATCCCCGGTTCTCGGACAAATCAGTCATGCATTCATTATCGTCATCCTCGATAATGTTTAATATATATATAAATAGTGTTCAGACCAATTTTCACTGATTTTACACGACTTTTTGCTAAATTCGATTTTCAAATGTCTAATTTTTCCACTTTCGAAGCGATTTTTCGGTATCGGGTGCCTACATAATCTTTGACTTTTAATTTTTTTCCAAGCATATTTTGACTTCTTCTTTCAGAAAATGATAGTAAGGTCAGAGCCTTCGGCCATCTGAAGTGACAAACATATTTTTAAAGTGAATATTTTGTATTCTTTGGAGAATAACTTTTTTGGTTGCAGAGATCAGACAATATTTTCAACATAAAAAATCATGATCATATTTTTCCGCAACTTTTAAGCCCAAAGCCAGATCTCTAACTCGTAAATGAACTGAGATATGACGATTCCGGTTACAGAACCGGAGAATTCCTAAAAGGCGGTTCTGGATCCTGGGACCAGGATTGATTAAATTCTTGTCCCCAGGGTAGTCCCATATAAAAGTTTGATCGATATCTAAAATATATTTTTGAAAGTTTTTTCCCCAAGGGTCCTGTTTTCCTGCAATCTCTGGTGATACCCGTCTTATCAGATCGATCCGCACTTGACGCGTCAGTGCGTCACATTCCGCGATTTCTCAAGGAAGGAACTGCCGGGGTGGAGACATGAGGAAATGATGGTGGTAGGAGTGGTGATAGAGGGAATGGAACACATTGGGAGAAGCCGAGTGGAGAATATTGACGTACGCGGTCCCCATCGCCCCTTTTCCGACTGTAGACTACAGTAATAACGCTGTTGCCTCCTCCTCATGTATACTGTAGAGTAGTTTTATCGATTAGCTGTATCATTATTGTGTGCCTAGGTCCTAATTTATGATTGTCGTTGTATTTGCCTGGTTGTCCATGTGCTTTATCATAATCGTTTTACGGATTAACTTTTTATCGATCGCGTTGGTCTCTGCTCTCCTACAATCTCTCTTTTTGCCGTGCCTTTGAGGCCTCCTCACAAATTGCTGTTATTAATTCACAAATGATTGTAACGTCCACAAATTATGCTAATTGGCTTTTATTCGCAGACAATTCTAAAGATAAAATGTTTACCTAAAAAAGCTTCAGAATGATTGCTTACTGTAGTTGTGCTCTACCAGTGTACCGTTGTGACTCTAATGCAGGCTTCAGTGTCACATCGATGTACTCTTAATTTTACACACTCTCTCGTCCAACGGCGTGTCGAGAGAGTGTTTGAAATGAAGAGTACATCGATGTACATTTATGAACGCTGAATCTCGCATAAGAGATGATCTTTGATCAATCTTTTTTAGAATGGTGAAAGATAGAAAGCGACGGAAGAGGACTGGGAGGAAATATCGGTGGGTAAATACTTTATTTTTTTAAAGATTACATGTTATTGTTTTTCTTTTATTTTCAACACTTGAAATCTCGTTCATGAAGTACGCCAATTGGAAATAAATGCCCAATCTACAATATTTGAAAGATACCAACGATATTCAAATTTGGGATCAGCTTCGTCTCTCCTATGCAAACTCTCCCAGATGCCCCCTCCATTCTCTCTGCTCGTCTGCTCGAGGGTCGGTCGGTTGCTCCCCAAACCACCGTCTCCCGCTGATCTACCGGTCCATCTACAGTATCCCCAGCTACCGTACCCCGCCACCTACTCGACCTCACGTACTCGACAGGTTTGCCTCTTTCACTTTTGTTCAAGCTTGAAAATACCCTCTCTGATTTGAGTTTCAATTATGATAGCTTTCTTTCGTTTCGGAGGCTGACATGAAAATCTATCTGAGAGAGCAAAGATTAATACGTGATCAATGGCTGAAGAGTTTCTTTGAGGACTTAACACAATAGGTTCTTGATCACATACAATAGAAGTGTGGTCTTTGGAAAATCAGCACTAACAATAGGATAATCTTATGAAAAGACGCTAATTGCATCAATGGGGATATGAAAATCGACTAATTCTTTACTTTACACTTATTTATCGATCGCCCGCTAGTGCAGAGCGGTTTACTACCAGCCCCGCCATAGCCAAAGGCCTCGTCGTCTCTCTCCGCGTCTAGGGCCAATCGGGGTACGGTGGAACCGGGTTACTGTACTTGTCTTTATTGACTATTGATCTCTGTTTCCGCTCACCTCACTAATCTATAATCTGCACGATGACTGCCGGTAGCTCTGACGCGTTCGAAGTGTCCTTTCCGACGGTGAGCTTATTGATCTTTGATCTTTAGTCTTTAGTTTTTGATCTTTGATATACAGTATTCGCTTCCAGGTCGGCCAGATCTTGCGACACGGCGCACACCAGTGGAAGGTTTGTGGCGGATTTGGCATGATGCCTTGATGCCTTGCTGCTGATGCTTTGATGTGCAGGTGGAGAAGTGCATCTACTCGGGTCCGTTCTCGGACGTCTTCGTCATTGCTGACACGACGGCGCCCAGCAGAAAGTACGCGATGAAGGTGGAACGAGTGAATGGAGTCGCCAGGTATACGGTAGAGGGGGAGTCTACGGTATACTGTTTACCGGTACGGTAGGCAATTAGCGGTACTTTGAAGTGATCTTTGATCTTTCTCCTCTGCAGACCGGTGCTCAAACTGGACGCACACGTGCTGCCGCTGCTTAAGGGACGGTGAGTTGGGCGGAGTCGGAGAGGGGCGGAGCCTTATGCTTTGCAGGGCCGGATTTCCTCAGTTGGTTGTGTCGGGTCGTACGGCCTCGTTCAAGTACTGCGTAATGCAGTTGGTCGGGCCGGATCTGAGCAAGCTAAGGAAGGTTATGCCGGCTGGAAGGTGAGTTACGGTAGGAATACGGTAGCAGGAGGTGTGGCTACGCTCTGAGGGAAATAAGTCTACTACTCCAGACTTATGGGCTGGATTGCAACGACTTTCAAAGTCTAACCGACTCGCTCCCCTGCTCCTATTAGACTTTGAAGTCGCTGGCTAGCTTAGACTTATGAAGTCCTAGACTTATTTCCCTCTGAGCGGTGTTGGGTGACGCATCGAGAAGTGATTATAAAGCCATGCAAGCGGTGCAAACAATGTTTGCCGATACCTCGCACAGCTACAGTATTATGAGCATTTCCATAGATCAAAGATCAATCAGTATGATGGTGTACTGTAGCGTATCGATTGCAGATTCAGTCTGCCGACCGCCCTCAACATTGCGCATCAGACGCTCAGCTCACTCGAGCACCTGCACAACAGCGGCTGGCTCTGCAGGTATACGGTAGGCAGTCGGAGGTACTGTAGCATCGGAGGGATACGGTAGCAGCTGGCACGGTGCCAACTCTTCTCTCTTCAGAGACGTCAAGGCTCCCAATCTGGCGGTGGGTCGGGGCGCGGACGCCGCCACTGTCTACATGCTCGACTTTGGATTCGCCCGACGATTTCTGTGAGTTTGTTTGGGATTTGGCAAAGTGCCAAGAGCTACCGTACCCGTACAACAGTCGTTGCAGGAACAAGGACAACAAGTACAGGGCGCAGCGACCGACGGCGCCCCTCCTGGGCACGATGCCGTACGCTAGTCTCGCTGCGCATTGCAGGTGAGATTGCGTCATCACTATGCAATCAGAGGGGTGACGTCATGATTAGGCAATCTGAGAGATTGTGCCATTACTAGATCATCGAAGGGATTGCGTCATGTGTATGAAATCGTAGGGTTACGTGATCACTTGGCAATCCGAGGGATTGAGTCACGACTGGGCAATAAATCGAAGGGGTTACGTCATGACTAGGCAATCTGCCAAAGGACGAGATTTTTTTCAGGAAGGAGCAGTGTCCTCGCGATGACATCGAATCCTGGTGGTACATGATCGTCGAGTTTGTCATGGGTGAGTTACTGCTGATACACGGTAGATCATGATGCGGAGTACGGTAGTCGGATACGATATCGATTGGTTCAGGTGCGCTGCCATGGTCGTACATGCCCAAGGACACGATTCTCGAGTACAAGCAGCACATTCGAATGGTGAGCATGCGTTCCCGCCAAATGGTGATTTGAATTTACAAAAGGCGCGATATTTGAAAATTCACTTTTGCCAGGCCGGTCATCGTGAGTTCTTCGCCAAGCTGCCGCCCGCCTTCGCCGCCATGCTGACAGTTATCGATCGAACGGGGTCGGTGACCTACAGTACCGTCTACTACCGCACACCACCGTACCACACCTATCGTATTTTTTTGCTGTAGTTTGGTTTATACATTGGTTTTTATGTTATATACGACAGTGGTAGCACGGTAGATTGGTCGATGCTCGATAAGGAGTGTACGGTAGAGTATACGGTAATTCTTGCAGTTTCTACGATCGTCCCGACTACGACCACCTCCGGTTCCTGCTGCACAGTGCTGCAGCAACGGAGAAGGTGGACATGAACTCAGTCCTCGATTGGATGGTCAGTATACGGTAGACTGGGGGAGAGTGTGGTAGCTATGGAGAGGCTACTGTAGAGTTGCGCTAGACAACAATTGCCAAGTGTGGTAGGATACGGAGTTGTATGGAAAGACGTTATTGAAGATGAGTGAAAAACCAAAGATCAAAGATCAATTCGTGCTTTATCTCAATTCAGGCCAATCCCGTGCTATACACGAAGGCCGAGAAGCTGGGTGAGGATGTGACCGAGGTGGGATACTGTAATCTTAGATTAAGGTAGAATCAATATTGATTACGGCCGAATACGCCGGCTACCGTAACCCTCCTCTCCTCTACAGGTGCCGTGCGCCGCCGAGCAGTCGCAGCATTCGGAGCACGGTAGTGTGCGCGATCTGGCGCCGCCGGCCGCCGTCTGAGCACCAGTCTGGCTCCAGTTTTGACGCAAGTCTGGCGCCGCTCTACTCGTTCTCCTCTCATCGTCGATCGATCGTCACTACTAACTGTATCTTCCCCCTGTCCCTTCTAGCCCCGCCCCTTTATCAACTGCCCCCCTCCTTCCTACTGTAGCATTCTAAATCGACCTTCGAATCTCCTGGATAAAGTTTGAGAAATTACGGAAAAAATATTTTGAAGGGGAACGCATAAGAGAGGCTACGGTATCTATCGATTACTGTAATCGTTCGCCAGGTGCATTCTAGAGATGAACAGCCGAAATGCGGAGTAAGGTGTAGATCAAGAATATTTATTTCGGAATGGGCCATCAAAATCCAAGACTCGTCACTATTTCGAAACAAATAGGACTGCGACTGGCAAACTTTTTTGAACACGGTTTGAACGGCCTTCTATCAAAATAGCCTGTTTTCCCTGAACGAAAGACTCCTCTTTGTTTTGATGACGCTTCAGTGTACAGTAGTCAAATTACAACTTTTAAAAGATTCATTTTATCGAAAAACCTTTTCGGCTTTTATGCATTGTAGCTTGACTAGATTGAACGTTGTCTAGGGGCAACTACCATAGGACGCGTTAGGTCTTACACACTACAATGGATACTCTGAGAATTATCGTGAATGGGTGGCGTGAATGGCATGAGAGAATTGGGGGGTCGGTGGGGGTAGGGAGTGGATATCTTCTCTGCTCTGTTTATTTATTTCTTTTGATTGACTCCAACTCGAAACCAGCGATCTCCACCATTTTCCTCGTCGGTTCATCAGGATCTGAAACAGGGACAGATTGATATCGATCGGGACCAGTACACGGTAGTACGGTATGGGAGCTGGACACGATAGATATATGAAAGGGGGTACGGTAGATAGAACAAAGAACAACTGACTCCAGCGGCTCGAGATTGGTGTGAATTCAGAGATTATTTCTCCAAGCGAGCTCTTCATATGACAGTCCAATCCATGTTGCGCTTTAAAGACCTGTTGGATTGCACTGCAATGTGCCTGCAAATAGTGCTTAGGTTCTCTCTCTCTCTCTCTCTCTCTCTCTCCCAACCTGATTTATTTCGTCCCACGTCAGCTGGGGTAGGTTGATTTCGTGATCAGCAACGTCATTCCATATTATGAGTTGGAGTTTGTGCTTTCTGCACAAAGTACATTGCACAATATTTACCGAGTAATGATCAGACTGTCCTCATTCTACATGCTCTCTCATCGATCAGACAGCGCGAGAGAGCATGCAGAATTGAGAGGGTCAGACCATTACTCTATTTACCACTACTGGAACGTCTCTTTAATCTGATCACACATTCAAGCCTCCAGAAAGGGGAAGGTAAGAAAGAATGTGAAACTTTTTGTAGCTTTGAGCTGACAGCTGAACGATTTAAGCAAGTAGTTCAACTCACACGCAGTAGTCAGCGATTGAAAGAAGTTCTAGCAATGAACTCTATAATATAAGCTCTATGTGCATTGAGTGCCACATTAGGATATAGTGTTTAGCCCGTTAAAATAAAATGAACGAAATATATTAAAATGTGAACTTCTGTGGAGACTGGGAAATAAAGGGGGAATAGCATCATTTACCTGAGCCATGAAGGCGCAATTTGCGACATTTCCAACATTAGACTTCGCAGATTGGTAAAGCACTGTTTTGGATGGAACTAAAGAAAATCAAATAGAGTCCCTTGTCTTAGCACAGTTAGATACAGATAAACTCTAAGTGAGATGCCAGCATGACAAATGAATTTGTCACCAAATGTAGGTGAGAATACTAAAAAAAGCCTACTAATATTTCGCAAGCATTTCGCGATCTCTCTCTCTCTCTCTCTCGGTAATATGGTACAAAACAGACCTCGAGACGTAGCTCCCGATCCCATAACTCTGGCGATTTGTTCTTCACAAATTTGTGTCATCTTAAGTTGGGCAAAAGCAGTGGGTCCATAAACGTTGCTGCAAATAAATAATTGATTGATCGTTCGCTACCGTATCCGGATGTTGCAGGATGCAGGATGGCACATACATCATGGTCTTTCATAGTGCGTCCGTTCTTTCCGTCGCGTCGCCCATGAGAACGACGTTGGGCACCTTGCTCCTCGTTATGCGCCGGGCCAGATTAGATAGCTCTTCAATATACCGATCCTGCAAAGCTACCGATTGATACCGTATCCGTGCAGCAAACGATACCCAGTGCTGGATCGCGAATTGACCAAACCTCCAAAAAGGGGAATTCTTGAGTAGGTCAACATTAATTAGTTATTAGTTTGACTAACCATTCGCGAGAAGGGGGAATTGAGAGACCGCTCACACTAAAAAAAGAACAAGAAATGAAACGAAGAGCGCTCTTGTCAACAGTTTTTAATTTATTCATAGACACTAATCTCATGTAAAATAGTATAATTACCTCATTCTTTCTTTCAATTTCGACGAGCAGACGGCGTCCGGCGGTGCCAGATCGCGCACACTTCACAACATCCGAAAGAGTGACGGCGAGATAAAGTTTAAGAAAGAGGGAATCAACCAGAGAGTGCACGAAACGAGAGAAGCAGACAACGAGAGACGTTCTTGGCTACTCGATGCCGTGCACTTCCGTGTTCTGAATGCTGCGACGGCGTACGGCACCTGTAAAAACACATCGTTCCAAACGTACAAAAAGGGTCAGGGCGAGAGAGTGGGCGAAAGTGAGAGAGTCCCTCTCGATGTTAAACACTATCTCACTCCAAACCCCTTTCTGTACGGGTGATCGGTATGTGGAATGATGTGAAACAGAGAGAGGGGGCAGGGGGGAGTCCGTATAATCGAAACGGAAAGGTGAACCCTAGTGCCTGCCTACTTGCATTTAATAAATATTATTTATATATTTTATTTAATGCGTTCGCTAGATCAAAAAATGAGAATCGCGGCGTACTTCTTGAACATCACATCGGGAGTGCATCACTCGATCAATTCCTAGGAGCCTATCACAGATTGCTGAAACATATCACGTGACCAGCAAAATAGATATTTTTACATAATGACCCTACATTTCACTTCTCGAACTTTTGTGTAGTGCACCGCCACCAGGTTTCCCGAAAAATGAAGAGTGCCCCCCCTCCCCCCTCGGGTGACCGTGCCCACGTCTGGGTGGAATGGATGTGGATACACAGAGTGGGAACTTCCCTTTCTCTGGACACATTGTCTTCTGCTGAGAGAGCATGCAAAGACGAGAGATCATCTCTCGCTATCTCTCTACCGCTCTCTCGATTTTGCATGCTTTTTGAGAACAGAACGGAATTGACCTGATTATTGGTATTGTATATATATACTTAATACTTTATAGTGCAACAGTGCAATCGATATTGGACCGTCTCTATAGAATACACTACTGCTGGCCATTCGGAGTTTATTTCTGTCGAAGAAGCAACGACTATTGGATTTTGCCTGCAGAAACCGAAATTTATGTACACGGCATTTCCATTTCGGTTGTTTACCTCTAGAATACACCTCTACACGAAAGTCGAGAAGCTGGGCGAGAATGTGACCGAGGTGGGATACTGTAGCCTGCGATTACGGTAGAACCATTAGTAAGTACGGTATAATGTGTCGGATACAGTAATCCTCCCTTCCTCTGCTGGTCTTGCGTTTTTTGGCTTACAATTAGTTTGCTCTCGAGGAAAATAGTCTGAGTCTGAGTAACTTCCCTAGTACTTCCCTTTCTTATTTCCTCCCTCTCCTCATTTCGCAAATGCTTCAGTAAAAAGTAGTCATTGTATTGGTTTATCAAATTCGTGCTTCTGAGCACAACCAGGTAAGACAGAAAGGAGTTGTTTTGAATTAGGGTGGCCTAATCCGGGTCCGAATTCCGCGGTCCCTGTACCGTTTTTGGTCCCGGTCCCGGGCTGGCCCGGATTAGGCCACCCTAGTTTGAATGATGATGGTGGTTCTCTTCTGCTCTCATTTTCTTCCTTTGCTTCGTTTGGTTGCAGCATTTCTCTTCTTTGCACCCTTGTTATCCTGCGGCATCTCAACTGATTTTTCCTCCATCCATCGACGTGCGTCGATCGCATCTGCAATAGCAACAGATTGATATATCGATCACGACGAGCAGCAGAGTACGGTACTCGGGGAGGGTGGCGTTGAGGATACGGTAAACGTGAAAGATCACAGATCAACTGACCGATTGAACCACCGGGCGGAACAAAATGATCGAGGGCTTCTTGGAGCGATGAGAAAACTTCTCCTTGTACATCGATCGTATTCAACAGAGTAAAATTCGAGCAGAGATGTTGTGGTAGACTGCAATTAGTCCTCCGGTTAAAACCAATTAGCGCTCATTCATTCCAAAGGAAGTTGCGCTATGAACTTTAAAATACCCCTGTTAACGTGCCAAGAAATTTTCTCGCTGTCTGGGCTTGTCACTCCACAGTGCTTTCAGTAGCTCTGGGTACTTTTTGTGTTAACTCCCACCTTGACAAGGTGGTCAGCCAGTCCTCTGGTATTTTCTTCCCACTGGGTTATTTATTTTTTTTGGTTATTGATTAAACGATAAAATCACTTGTTTACGTGATACGAAATCCATATTTTCAGTGATGAGTACGGTACTCCGGCGTCGCAAGAACCAAGCTATCAAGCACCGTCGCCCCACATGTCTGACCACTCTGAAGACTACACTATTACTGAGCTGAAATCTAGGTACGGTCGTATACTCCGCATGCAATTTCGATTTTCCATTGTGAAAATTTCCATATATTTATTACTTTTGTTTGCAAAAATACATGTTGTTACCATTAGTAGGAGTGACTAAATTTAAACTTAACTTTGTTTTCAGTGGTCAAGTGAACTCCATTGACTACCAGGAGACAGGGACATTGCTT
Source organism: Pristionchus fissidentatus (assembly GCA_036245785.1). Classification (NCBI taxonomy): domain Eukaryota; kingdom Metazoa; phylum Nematoda; class Chromadorea; order Rhabditida; family Neodiplogasteridae; genus Pristionchus; species Pristionchus fissidentatus. The sequence continues at coordinate 9,690,876 of BTSY01000005.1, read as the reverse complement.
CGACTTCGGCTTCGTTCACCAATGACCCCTATTTGAACTACGAATCTAACCAATTCTACAGTCCCGACATCTGAATTAGGGATCATATTCTCTGGGATACCAGTGGGAGGTTCACTGGGATCCCAGTGGGGGAGAATGCGTGACTGGGATCCCAGTGGGGGAAATCAGTGGGATCCCAGTGGGAAAGGGGGCGGGGCTAGAATTCCTGTGGTGCACATTGCGATGACGTCATAAGCATAATATTTATTTCATAGACGTTTGACAACATTGAAAATGTGAAAACGAGTGTAGATAACGAGTGAATAATCAACATAACAAACATTAGCTATAGTGGGAGAATCAGCAGATGGCGAGGGGGTAATGGATAACTAATAGCGTTTATCTACTATGACGAAAATCCATTCAATACGAGAGAAATTAGATGGGGAGAGAGGGGAAGATCAACTGTCGTCAGACTGACGAAATACGAGGGGCGAGAGCGGGCACACCACTTGGTGCAGTGAGTGTGGTGTGGCGAGCGAGGTATGTTTGTGATTACGGTATACATTCACAGGAAGTAATAATCGAGAACTGATTATTTACAGGATGCTAGTTTAGTTACGATAACTAGCTTATTATTATACTATACAACAGAGACGATAGAATGAAGAAGGGAAGAAGAGAAACAGAAGATTCCTCGAACAACAGACTTACTTTTCCGTTACGAGTCTTCTCCTCCCACGTCCCAATGTCTATTGTGGAATACCCTTTTTTGATCAATGCCGTAGAAACCGTTACGAAATGTATATAGCACTTTCCTTTCATGAATAACATCAATAAATTACTCTATTCCAGAACTATTGAAGAGTAGAATGTAACCATTTGTTATGTCTGATGCAATTGGATTGATAAAAGTGGCGTCTTTGAGAAATCCATTTCGTGATTTCAGGACAAATTTAATTATCGTAAAAAATCACTAAATTTCTCGCGCAAATCGATGAATTAGGCTCAAATGAAGTGTCTTCCCCCCGACTGAAACGATGTGAGTTTCAATATCGTCATAACTTCGATGCCATTGGTTAAAGGTTAATAGGTGATCAGCTAATCGTTGTAAGCAGAGGCTATGGAACGAGGAGGACGCGCGACTCACATTATTGTCGTAAACATCGGACAGAATTACGCGATAAAACCGAAAACAAACGTTATCATCCCTTTAGTAAAGCAATCAATCTTCGACCCGTATAATCTGTCAAAAGTTCGCGAAAAACTGATCCGTGAAAATCACGCAACCTCGGTGAAAAGTTGCGAGATTTTCTGCGAGATTTTCAGTGATGTAGAAAAAGTTGCGAGATTTTCCACGAGGTTCAAAAAATCGTAATTTTCATTTGTTCATAACTGTGTGATGTTTGCTTCCTTTCACTTTTATTAAACTTATTTATACCAGTTTCAAAGAGAATCAGAAGGAAATCGACTGGAACGCAATCATATGTTTAAATAATGACTAGCAGCACGAGATTCGTGGATTCATGGGTAATACTACATAGAAAATACAAGGAAATAATGTGAGGCGCTCTACAGTCAGAGAACTACCGTATCTCATACGAAATTTAAATTATACAAGCACATTATGGCGTTATTGATGAGCAATACATACACAAACACATGTATACATGCAAATACAGAACGTGACGATCAGCGGAGTACGAAGAAATCAAACAATAAATTGTTCGAGAGATAAAATAGATGCATGAAACTGAGAAGCAAATTTCATTCGCATGGATTTGTAGAGTAAATTTGAGACAGAATAGAATGATCTTGAAAGTGGGACAAACGGAGAGATCCAGACCCACGAGCCTGCGGACCGGGGAGTAGACGGGAGATGAGTCTTCTCTAGTTATGAGTGAGTGGCGGTGGAGAATTGGGCACATCTCTTGATGACCTACAAGTGGCCGCATTAATCATATTCATAGAACTAGAAAATGCGGAGCCAGAGCCGGGGATTGACCCTAGTCCCTTAAAATATAATGATACCCACATTTCCACAGCTAGAAATAATAAACAAAATAATAATGTTCGTCCATGATCGGAAAACATGACTATGGTGCTGCCAAGCAGATTTTTAATGAAAATTAAAAATCTGATTTTATATAATGCTGCCTAATCCCTTTAAAAATTAAATTCAGTATAAAACAATGAGAAGACATGCGCTTCGCGTAATTATTTTTCTAAACCTATCGCAAACTGAATAGCGATAATCACGCAACGTTTAATTACTACGGTATTGGCGGCGTATTATCATAGTAACGTGACATGCTCCCGGACGACCTTTATATTCAGCTCATGAACCCACGTGATAGGATATCGTAACCGTGATGCTCTACAGACAACCAGCATCATCTGGATTTCACAACGAATACGATTATGACTTATTTGTTTGATACATAAATAACAAGAACGCTCACCTCTTCACTCTTCCATTCCCTTCTTCATCCTCCTCATGTCCTTCATTTCCATCGCCCGTTCATTCGTGGCATCCACGTGAATCTCTGCAAAGATTACGGCAATCAGGGTAATCAGATACGGTATCAATCGATTTAAGTGGATACTATAACGTTAGTGCCCCAAGTCGATTCTTTAGTTCCGCTAGCTTAGTCCTTTGGAATAGAAGTCGGCACGAGGACTAGGTGTCGTACGGAATAGAGTAAGGATACTTATTTCGTACACCTCATATTTTCAATGAAAATCGATAATCCAATATTCCTTACCGTATCTCCTCCATGTCCAATCGTCGACGGGCACGTTGATCACCTTCGAAATGGGGACGACTGCAAATAAACCATTATTGAATAAAACTAGTTCATGATCTATATCATATACCGTAATTCATTCTCCTACAATTTCAGCAGTAATCGCCGACTGCCATTTTCTTGAGGGGTTATTGATTGACACCATCATTGATGACCAACTCCCGTAATCAAAATAATGCGTCAAGTTAACGATCGATTACAGTACCTGGTAGTACATGCCGTTGATTCTCGTCTTGATCGACTCGCAGCACTGCTTGATACCCTGTATGGGCACTGTGCTGCAAAGAATGAGGGGGATAAAATTACTCGAGCACAACATGTTTTCAGTACGACACAACAGTGATGAGCTAAGTTATGAGCTGATGAAGAGCTCATTTAGAGCACCCCTCAGAAACAGAGCGGAATCCGAGCGCCAAAGTTAATAAAAAAATTTGCTAATTAAAACATTACTATCAGGATCAGCTGGTTTTCACAACCAGTACGAGCGGATCCAATTTATTTCATATATGAATGAGGAAACACTCACCATCTTCCTCTTCCCTTCTTCTTCTCTCCTCATCTCCTTTTCCATCCACCGCCATCCTTCGTATCCACCCGAATCTCTGCAAAAAATACGGTAATGTGGGACTCGCCGGTCGATATCCCGCTTGATCAGGGTAGGCTTCAGTGGATACCGTAACCAGGACATGTTATCGACTATCATGATCATCTGTTTTTAAACCAATACGATCGGAACCAATTTTTTCATGTATATAAAGGAGGAAATCACTCACCTCTTCCCTCTCCTTGACTCTTCTCCTCCCTCCCTTCCATCGTCCGCCCTTCATTGGTATCCACGCGGTTCTCTGCAAAGATTACAGTGATATCCCGCAGATCTATAGTCTGCTAAGTTAGAGTAGGTTTCAGATGATACCGTAACCCCGGTGTTCTAAAACGGCATTGTTTTCACAACGGATATGACCAGGACTATTTTACTGAATCCATAATTAAGTAATGAACTGACCGCCTGCCTTTCTCGTCCCTCTCTTCTCCTCTTCTTCCCCATCTTTCGCTCTTCCGTGATATTCACGCGGATCTCTGAAAAAACTACGGTAAGGAGGAATTCGTCGATCGATAATCAGTCCGTGAGCAATAGCGTTTCAGTGAATTCTGCAACTCGAGTGGGCCTTTGTTGTAAGCAAGAGTGCTCCAATTTATGAAATATCGTAGTCAAATCGCTAATCATTCTAGTCTCAAAACAAGGATCAATCTAGCCATGAATTACACGAATTTTAATTAGTTTGCTTTACAGAGACCATGCGCGTTGTAAAAAGTGTTGCCAAAAGTAATATTAAAAAATCAATAACTTACAGTAGTCCTACTCGCAACCCATACTAAATATAATTCGCGCAAAGATCTTCAGCCGTTACCGTAATTTTGAACGGAAAATATCTATGATAAAGTGTACTTTTAATCGATATTCACAATTTGAGAGCTACCGTACCAGTTGAGTTGGGGCAGAGGCGGGCGAGCAGGAAATCGGATGAATCGGAAATTCTACTTGACGTGGCTCTTGAGGAAGGGCGAGCTGCAATCGAGCCGTTATTGACCAAAAAAAGTAAACAATTATACGCATATCATTATATTTAGTAGTGCTTCCTGTATTACATTGTTCGACATCGGCGGTATCACTGATTAGACTGGATCCCCTAACGCGCGTAATTGGAAACAAGTAGCATCAACTGTACAGTTTTTTTTCCAATAAGTAATAACGCATAATCTTTTTTTAAACAGACATCAGCATTTATTTCCTCGCCGGAGTCGTACTGCACTACAAGAACTACTACACTACAAGAAAGCTACTTACACACCTACTTTTTTGAAATACCGAATTGTGTACAGCACGAACTTCGTCGTCACAACATTGTTGTTTGAAAGGTCAAAAATGTTATGAGAAACCAGAAATCACCAGTATTTTTGCATTGTATTTTTTCGCGCGTTTGCTATTCGCGATTAATAATTAAGATCAATATAAAAAACTAACCGTCCGTCCAGGTCGGGCAGCGCGAACTATTTATAGTCGGGACGATTGGTGGTCATGAGCACCTCAAAAGATCAGTTATTGATAGGAATTAAATTAATTTATTTTAGATAAAGCGATTAAGAGGATCACTAGATGATTGATCGACTTGTATCTATTTATCGATAAAATAAATACCGTACTCCTTCTACCATGGATACCTTGATGTTCCTCTCGTGTCGAATCAGTCATGCTGGTCGATCAGCCCGAACATCGTGCACTGCACGTCGTGGTCACCTCCCATTCCGTCGTCGAATCTGAAGAACAATCACATTCAATGGAATAGTATATTATAATATTATTATGGAATATTATTATCTTATAAATTAAGTCACACACTCCACTATTTCCAACTAACATCAAAAACGTCTTTTTTTCGCTCTAGCAAACAACTCGTCTAGACTGCAGTACATTCCTATGCAACACAAAAATTCAGAAGCATGAAATAAATAGACGAAAGAAAAATACATGGAGAAGGAGAAGTTGGCGTCCATGATCGTGAGGTTTAAAAAAGCAATTTAAATCGGCGAGTCTAATTCTTACGCAAAGTTTACTGGGATTCTCATGGATCCTCTGCAAAGATTACGGCAACATGGGACTCGCCAATCGATACTCTGCTCGATTAAAGTAGGTTTCAGTCGATACCGTAATCCGGGAATTGCATTGACTCCCAGGAACAACGAATACGGTAGGAACTAATTATTTGTTTCATTTATAAATAACACTCACCTCATTCCTCTTCCATTCTCTTCTTCTCTACTTCCATCTTCCATTGTCCATTCCTCCTTTGTATCCTCCCGAATAGCTGCAAAGATTACGTTAATACTTGAACGCCGATCGATATTCTTCCAAGTATGATTCGGTTTCAGCGGATACCATAACCTTGACGTTCAACAGGCTATCACGATCATTTGGTTTCACAACGAATTTGATAAAAAAACAAATGGAACTACTTCAGTTTAACGGACCAAGCAACCCGGGGACCCACCCCTTGGTGAGCTTTCCTCTCCGGGGGGGGGGCAGAAAGCAGGGAATTCGGGTATTTTACATGCGATGGTAATTTATTGAATAGGGTGTGATAGTAAACGGAAATTGAAGAGATACTAATCCTATCTATTCTATGTTAATCACTCACAGTGAGTGATTAAGTAGTGACCGCTAGATTTACCGAGTGAAATGATGAATGAGGATTCCACCTCGGGTTGATTGGTTCGGTAAAGTGAAGTTGTGCGGGAAAAAAATTGTAGCATACTTGAATAAATAGAAAACTCGCCCTCTTCCTCTTCTCCTTTATTTCCATCGCCCGCTCCTCCTTCGCACCCACACGAATAACTGCAAAGATTACGATAATTAGGGACAATATCGATCTTATATTTTTCGCGGCGAGAGTAGGGTGTAGTCTATACCGTAAACCGGTCATTTCACTGACTACGAGAATAATCAAATCATCAACACTACAAGCGCAACAGGAACAAATTTTAATAACACATGAATAGGTAGAAAACTCGCCTTCTTCCTCTTCGTTCTTCTTTCCTCCTCATCTCCTTCTATTTCATCGCCCGCTCCTTCTTCGAATGCGCGTATATCGAAGATGAGGCAATCTTCGTGCGGGCCATCTCGAACAGCTCATACGCCTGGAAGCACCAGCTACTGATTATTAGCAAAAAATCATAATAGAACTGCACGAGGATTACGGTATCACCTCAATAAAATAAATTATGAAAATGAAGAATATTATTTTAGAAATGCGGATAAATAGCAAACAAGCACGTGATTTTTACAAGGTTTTTTAAAAATATAATTACCATTCTGTCTTCCTTTCCGACGTACTTTCGCCACAGCTCGAAATCGATGACTCGGATGAAGCAGGCATTCGTTCTATAAAAACAAACGATTTGGTGATGCTACGATATCGAATATTGCACACCCCGAATTCGAAGAGAGAAAAAAGAAGAAAAAATGGGCATATCATCAGCAGTTATTCATTATTTTACACATTTTAAAGAAATATTAGAAGTACAATATAAATATAATTAGAAAAACTACCGTACCGGTTGGCGACTGCTCACAGCACAGCATCTTTCCGGTGCCGGGTGGGTCGTGTAGCAGCACTTCGATGGTCATCTCGATTCGGACATTGCGTTCGTGCTACAAAGCAGTCGATAATCACTACAGTAATCAATATAATACGACTAACGCTTGAGGGCATATCATAGCATTGCACAAACACGAGTTCTTGTTAATTATTTATTCGTGCTTCGAATTCGCATTAAAATCTTCGCAGTTTTCACTTCGATGAAGAATGAAAACGTACCTGGAGAGGCTGCTCCTGCTGCATCGCCTGCTTATCTGTGGCGATATTCTCTGGCCGAATCCAAAGTGCGGACGGGGCGAGTCCAGTGTCGGATTGTTTCGCTCCAGACAGCTCATTGACCTAGAAAGGGCGCGATTCTGGCTGAATACCGAGGTAAAACAATGAATAATCAGCACAACAGAGCATCAGCGAAGGAACCGGGGCTCACCTTCTTGACGGCCTCCTCGATATCGGTCTACGCGCTGTCTTCGACCACGCCGACGACGATTTTGACGAACTGCTTGACGATGATCATCTATCTGCAATTAAAGAGGATAGCTAATGGGAAATAGACATCAGATTGAAGGAAACAAGCTAGTTAAGAGAGCGCAAGTTATCAACAAATATTGGATAAATAAAATAATTATTTACATTGGTTCGGCGGCGGTGGTCGGCCACTTGTTCGACTCCCTCACATCGGCCCGCTCGCTGGCCTATAAATGAGGCTATTTAGAATGTATTTCGACGTAAAACAACCGGCAATAAGTATGCAAAAGCATCGTGAAAGGAGTCAGAAATAACTTTCTTGACGGCGTCCACGGTATCACGCGTACGCGCGGATGTCAACGCGTGCGGATCCGTGGCCGCCGCCAGTCCAGCCGACAGTGAACGGGAAAACGTTTTAACGTCAAATAATTGGCAGTAAGCACAAATAACAACCAGGAAATAACAGGAAAGGACGAGAAACCAACCTTCGTGACGGAGTCCTCCATTTGGCTGTGCTGCAGGCTAATGCAGCTCACCACTCTGGCTTGGCGACACGCGCAGCCATCGCCTGAACCGATTGGAATAAAATAAGCATGCAATAACGCCAACAAATATCAGAAAACTTGCGAAAACGGAGAATTTAATAAAAGAAAAGCTCCGTGAAAATCAAAACGCGCGCGCACGTTGCAGTGCGCTTGCAAACTCGTGCGCGCGCGTTGCCAAGATCCGTGAAAAATACAAGCCTCCTTTCACTCCCTTTTCCCTCTCCTCGATTTCCCACTCTCTCGCCTTACTCTAGCTTTTTACTCATCGGTTTTTACGCAACCTGCGTGATTTTTCGCGACCTGAATGTTGCGAGATTTTCTGCCACCTAGGTTAGAGACAAGAAATAGCGTGTTAAAGTGAGAGAATTAGAGAAATGATGCGTGGTTTTCTCGCAGATTTTTATGCATCAATTTTCTCGCATCAAACTGACAGATTATACAGGTCGCTTGTTGTGAAATTATTCGGTTGGTCAATATGTTTTGCCCGATTTGATGTTTGAACTTTGCGTTGTCGATTTTCCGCCAGTTCTACTTAGCAAGCCTTCTGTTCATAATATGTTGTAGGAGGACTGTTAAGTAACAACTTCTAACTTTGGTTTCTTTTCGCACTCTCTCGGGCTCCTTGATATAACATTGTGTAAATTTTGTGAGATCCGCTGAAAATTCGAGAAAAATGTTTATGGATTCCTTGGCGTCAAGAATTTTCCCCAGAGCCTCAGCTTAGAACCAATTATATTATCAACAGTCATCTTCAATTTTATTGTAAGAATGAGCCGCTGCTTTATTTCTTTTATAAGTTATGGTTCTCGATATTAGATAAGTCCGGAAAAAGTAATATCGCTTCGATTTCAAATCACGATGTCGAATGAAAAGCTATCCAGGTGTAGTAGTGCACGATTTACTCACTGACAATATAACTTACTTTTCCAATTGAGACTTTAAACTGTGCCCTCCTGAACTTTTCGAGAAACAAAAAAATCATAAATTTCGAAACTTGCAAATTTTCAGAAAATTTCCAATTTTTGGTGTCTGATTTGATAAAGTGTCCTGTGAACATGAATCGACCAAAGCCCTACTGAACAGCAATACTATAGGACTTTTGCTGCAGAATGGGCGGCATAACCTATCGCTAAATGCTTCCCTAAAATTAAGACACTTTGTGCAAGCACGTTTTCGTGCTCTGATTTCAGGAATAATCGCAATTCTCAGATAGTTCACCGATGGTAGCACCTAGTTCAAAGTGAGTAGTACTATTGTAATGATAGTAGGTGCCCTTCGAAATCAGATCGGAATGGGAATTCAATTCGGTTCAGCGAAATAAAAAATCGGAAAACGAGTGGCACCTTGAAATTTCGCGCGCAGCTTTTATATTTGTGACATCGATTCTGGCTAACTCGATGTTGAAGGTTCCTTCCATGAACCTTCCTGCATTCAGGACAGATCAGTCTTTCAATAAATAGGTTGCATGGAATCATCTCTCGATCCCTCATGAAACGGCAACTCGACAAAAATGCCGAGTCGAAACCGACCCGACCTACTTTCTCAACTCTCACTTCTCGACTAAATGGACAGCATCGAAGTAGTGGGCGATGAAAAGGGGAAGACTCACTTTGTATAGTGAGCGTACAGGGAATTTGATTGCAGACTTACAAATGAAGCGCGATAGAATTTTGAAAAATTACAAAATCGGGCAAAACTTATTGACCAACCTGATAGAATGCCCATAATAATCTCAACAAATCCATTATATATGACGCTGTTACGTTAGGATCAACAAATGGCTGGAACAGGTCAAAAATCGAAATCGCTCAAAAGTTCACCCTAGGGACAACTTTCGACGCTGAACACGCCGGTGCCATCGATTTCGCAATCCGACTCCTCTGGACGCCGGTATGGCGCCGCGCCACTTTGGCGACAGACTTGTTTTTCGAATAAATCTCGCTTCAGAGTGCCGGTAGAGGCACGAAATCTCGAGTATACTTACAGAATTTGACACTCTTTCTTACGGCGTTGTCCGTTTGTGGATATCGTTTTTGGCTCTAGTGCAAACATCAACTTTTGATCGAAGTCTTCGCGTGAGACGATTTGATATACATTAGAAAGAGCAGCTCACGCTGATCATTTATCTATATTTGACTAAGCATTTGACTTCTGCATGGCAAAGTTATGTTCTTTTAAGTGTTTTCTCACGCGCGCGGAACGCGTTCACAGACGCGGCAGCCGCATAGTCAGAAGGCAGCCGCATAGTTAGAACTCCACTACAAAGGTCATTGGTTCGAATCTTCACGGTTTCCAAAGATTTTTGCCGAATTTTTTTTCATTGAAAAAATCACCTTTTCAAGATTTTCGAAATAGTGCCAATTTTGGTCGAGGTCGATTTTTCGAGAAAAAAAAATTCTGCAAAAGAATTTTAAAATCGATAGGATTCGAACCATTGACCTTTGTAGTGGAGTTCTAAGTCACTACCGCATCGACCATGCGGCTGCCGCGTCTGTGAACGCGTTCTGTGCGCGTGAGAAAACACTTAAATGAGCATAACTTTGCCATGCAGAAGTCAAATGCTTAGTCAAATATAGATAAATGATCAGCGTGAGCTGCGCTTTCTAATGTATATCAAATCGTCTCACGCGAAGACTCCGATCAAAAGTTGATATTTGCACTAGAACCAAAAACGATATCCACAAACGGACAACGCCATGAGAAAGAGCGTCAAATTCTGACGCTTTACGCGAGATTTCGTGCCTCTTCCGGCACTCTGAAGCGAGATTTATTCGAAAAACAAGTTTGGCGCCAAAGTGGCGCGGCGCAATACCGGCGTCCAGAGGAGTCGGATTGCGAAATCGATGGCACCGGCGTGTTCAGCGTCGAAAGTTACCCCTAGGACAACGTTTTGAGCGATTTCGATTTTTGACCTGTTCCCGACCCCTGTTGAGAGACCTTGTTGATCCTAACGTAAACAGCGTCATATACGATGATTTCTGCAATCATGTTCATCTATTTCATTTAAGAGACCCTCCATGACAACACGGAAATATTTGAACGACGTTTATCAGCAAACTGTGAGATCCATAAATTTCCATATAACGATATAAAACATTCAGCTTCATGATGATCATATTCGTTGTGTGGAAATTTGTTACTTGTTCCTCTGTTTGTTTCGGCGAGTATCGATTGTCAATAAACACCTTTTCCCACTCCGCCTTCTTGTAGTCCTTCTTTCTTGCTTCCTACACTTATGATGATGTTTACTAGATAATCGATTCCATCTTGTGACTGTTTCTAGCTCTACATAGCATTGAACACGCTGACATCTTTGCTGAAATTTCTTCTTCATAGTGACGCTCCACATTTCCGAAGTAATCAATAGTCATGCATGTGGAGGGAAGAAAGGGAAATGTACGAACACCGCAACACGAATTGGGAGAAGGAGGAAGAATAAGAGGTAAAGGGATGGTTCGTTTCCAAGAAACGAGCCGAGTCTTTTTCGCTCCGTTCCATCTATACGATTCTGTGAGTGCATATTTCGATCGATAATCTCGCACTAATTGTAGATTCCATGGGATGGTGAACTTGAAGGTGCTTAGAAAATTCTCTTCTGTTGTCGTTGTTTTCAATACGAACCGTCTTGTGTTAGTTTTTTGCCCCGCGTAACCATTCTGAGTTAAAGAAGGAGTGTCAGCAAAACATCCCACCACGATTACCCTGCCTGGTGAAGATAGAATACTGTAAGAACAATCGTCTGACGTCTGGGATAGAGCACGCTGCCTAGGCAAATGCGCGCAAGCAGATGGGCAGAGATTAGCGAGAGTGCAACTCCTCTCCCCCTTCCCTCTTCCCCCAGCCGCCGTATTAAATACCTCGGAGGTGGGGGAAGGCAGAGAGACGAAAATAGTGCGGGGAAACGAGAGAGACAGACAGTGACCTACCACTCCTCCCCCGAGCTCGGGGGTGCGGGGTGGCGAGAGAGCACGCGGAAATGAGAGACGAGAGCAACCTCTATCCGCATTGAGGGAGGCTCGTTTCGAGCTGGGGGGAGGAGAACACACTCCGCTGCTACCTTCTTCGTCTCTACTCTTACAATTTCTCAGACATGAAATGTATCTAATACCTAAATTAGTCATATCCTACCTTAGCCAAGTCTTATTATATCATTTTCATGTAATTTTATTCGATTCTGTCACCACCCCCGAGCTTGAAACGAGCCTCCCTCAATGCGGATAGAGGTTGCTCTCGTCTCTCATTTCCGCGTGCTCTCTCGCCACCCCGCACCCCCGAGCTCGGGGGAGGAGTGGTAGGTCACTGTCTGCCTCTCTCGTTTCCCCGTACTATTTTTGTCTCTCTGCCCCCCCCACCTCCGAGGTATTTAATACGGCGGCAGAGGGGGAGAAAGCGCACGCAAACTCGACACGAGAGAGAAAGTTGACCAATAGATTTACCTAATCGCGCACGCCAAAACACGCGTGCGCGGAACTTGAACCTGATTTCCCTGAGCCCTGTAGCTTCTTTGCAAGCGAGTATTTCGGTTTGGAGAAAAGATAGGCCTTCCAAATTTTGGATTTATATTATCCTTCACAGGCGTAAGCGATTAATATAATAAGTTCCATATCCTATTTTTGCTGACACTCCTTCTTTAAGCACTTGGTTGCTGGAGATTCCTTTTCGTAGTGCCGTTCCTGATTTTGTAGTTATCGATTTACAAGTGTACAGTGGATGTCTGAAATGAGTTCTTTAATTGCTAAGAAAATATACACAGGAAGAAGGCAAGAATTGTACGAACAGCGTTGTACGAATGGGAAAAGAGAGAGAATAAGAGGAGGAGGGAGAGTCCGTATCCAAGAAACGAAACCGAGTCTCGTTCGCCCAATTCCTTTTGTGCGATTCTCTGCGTGCGCGTCTCATGGTTCGATAATCGTGAGGCCCGAGAGCAAATAAGCCAATTGTAATGAAATTGGAGACGTGTAGCTGTCATTACCATCATAATAATCCTCAAAGTTGCAGAAATTACGGCTCTGTTCTAGTATCCCCTCACTAAGGGAATAGAAAGGTCCCATGGGAATAGAAAGGTCCCAAAAAAACAGAAAGGTCCCATGGGAATAGAAAGGTCCCAAAAAAACAAAAAGGTCCCATGGGAACAGAAAGGTCCCAAAAAAACAGAAAGGTCCCATGGGAACAGAAAGGTCCCAAAAAAACAGAAAGGTCCCAAGAAAGAGAGAAAAATAAATTACCGGAATAGAAAGGTCCCAAGAACAGAAAGGTCCCAAGAGCGCTGTAAAAAGATGAAAAATAATCAAAGTGGTCGTAAAAAACCACATATAAGTCAGCAAGAAGAGTATGCAGTGGGGTAAGAAGGAGATTGTGATAAGTGTGTTAAATATAATGTATAATTCAGTGTAATTGTTACCCGATCGTAAATTTTCTTGTTTACTACTATATTTATTAAATTTTGATGCAGATAAAACAATTATACTGATGACAATTATTCACAGATGTTAAGCACACATATCGTTCTTTAAAAATATTTATTTCATTCATTGCTTTTGTTTTCATGGAAATCGTTTTTGCATCTTGGGACCTTTCTATTATTTTCATGGATTTCAATCTCTTCTTGGGACCTTTCTGTTCTGTTGGGACCATTCTATTATTTTCAAGCCATTTTTTCGATTCTTGGGACCTTTCAATTCTGTTGGGACCTTTCTATTATTTTCAAGCCAATTTTTTCGATTCTTGGGACCTTTCTATTATTTTCCGTCTTTTTAGACCACTCTTGGGACCTTTCTATTCTGTTGGGACCTTTCTATTATTTTCAAGCCATTTTTTCGAGTCTTGGGACCTTTCTATTCTTGACATGCGATTTTCAACGTTCTTGGGACCTTTCCATTATTTTTCATCTTTTTACAGCGCTCTTGGGACCTTTCTGTTCTTGGGACTATTCCGGTAATTTATTTTTCTCTCTTTCTTGGGACCTTTCTGTTTTTTTGGGACCTTTCTGTTCCCATGGGACCTTTCTGTTCCCATGGGACCTTTCTGTTCCCATGGGACCTTTCTGTTCCCATGGGACCTTTCTGTTTTTTTGGGACCTTTCTGTTCCCATGGGACCTTTCTGTTTTTTTGGGACCTTTCTATTCCCATGGGACCTTTCTGTTTTTTTGGGACCTTTCTATTCCCATGGGACCTTTCTATTCCCTTAGTGAGGGATACTAGAACAGAGCCGAAATTATTACATAGAATCCGATCGCTGTGGGTCAGTAGGAAAAAAATCCGAATTCATGAAAGAGACAGCAAATTAGGAAAAATATAATAAGGTTAATCTTTTTAAAATTACGCCATCCAAATTAAAACTCGATCCTCTCAATACTTTTTCCCTGTCACCCTTCCCCACCGACCGCTCCACTCCCGTCGCCACTGAGAGAATGGTGGAAAATAGTGAGAGATGGTGAAGGAATGAAATATGTTTCAGAAGGTTGCGATAGGGCCTTTTTCTTCTCCTCGGGAATCAGTTCCTAAAGACTATTATCAGGTTGGTCAATAAGTTTTGCCCGATTTTGTAATTTTTCAAAATTCTATCGCGCTTCATTTGTAAGTCTGCATTCAAATTCCCTGTACGCTCACTGTACAAAGTGAGTCTTCCCCTTTTCATCGCCCACTACTTCGATGCTACCCATTCATTTAGTCGAGAAGTGAGAGTTGAGAAAGTAGGTCGGGTCGGTTTCGACTCGGCATTTTTGTCGAGTTGCCGTTTCATGAGGGATCGAGAGATGATTCCATGCAACCTATTTATTGAAAGACTGATCTGTCCTGAATGCAGGAAGGTTCATGGAAGGAACCTTCAACATCGAGTTAGCCAGAATCGATGTCGCAAATATAAAAGCTGCGCGCGAAATTTCAAGGTGCCACTCGTTTTCCGATTTTTTATGTCGCTGAACCGAATTGAATTCCCATTCCGATCTGATTTCGAAGGGCACCTACTATCATTACAATAGTACTACTCACTTTGAACTAGGTGCTACCATCGGTGAACTATCTGAGAATTGCGATTATTCCTGAAATCAGAGCACGAAAACGTGCTTGCACAAAGTGTCTTAATTTTAGGGAAGCATTTAGCGATAGGTTATGCCGCCCATTCTGCAGCAAAAGTCCTATAGTATTGCTGTTCAGTGGGGCTTTGGTCGATTCATGTTCACTTCGACAGGACACTTTATCAAATCAGACACCAAAAATTGGAATTTTTCTGAAAATTTGCAAGTTTCGAAATTTATGATTTTTTTGTTTCTCGAAAAGTTCAGGAGGGCACAGTTTAAAGTCTCAATTGGAAAAGTAAGTTATATTGTCAGTGAGTAAATCGTGCACTACTACACCTGGATAGCTTTTCATTCGACATCGTGATTTGAAATCGAAGCGATATTACTTTTTCCGGACTTATCTAACATCGAGAACCATAACTTATACAAGAAATAGAGCAGCGGCTCATTCTTACAATAAAATTGAAGATGACTGTTGATAATATAATTGGTTCTAAGCTGAGGCTCTGGGGAAAATTCTTGACGCCAAGGAATCCATAAACATTTTTCTCGAATTTTCAGCGGATCTCACAAAATTTACACAATGCTATATCAAGGAGCCCGAGAGAGTGCGAAAAGAAACCAAAGTTAGAAGTTGTTACTTAACAGTCCTCCTACAACATATTATGAACAGAAGGCTTGCTAAGTAGAACTGGCGGAAAATCGAAAACGCAAAGTTCAAACATCAAATCGGGCAAAACTTATTGACCAACCGAATATTTCAGAACGTCTGTCTGTCTGTCTGTCTGTGTGTGTGTGTCTGTGTGTCCGTCCGTCACGCTAAATATCTCGCCAACGGATAGAGCTATCGACTCAGTTCCTTCGCCATCACATGCACCTCCACGAGAGTAACTTGCTCAATAGAAAAAATTTAAACAAAATCCATGGCCAAGTGGGTTACGCGCTTGACTAGCAATCCGCGCGACGCAGGTTCGACCCCCGCCGCGGGCAAACCTTTTGCCGCATTTTTCGAAAGTGCCAGAAACTGTTCTAACACGGTTTTGAGTACCGTGAAACACGTTTTCACCTGTTTTGCCGAGTTTTAATATGAAAAATCGAAATTTTCGAACTTTCACCAAACGCACCGGTGAGTGTCGGGGATCACAGGAAATGTGTTTTGCGATGTCAGAAACGTGTCTGAACGTGTTCTAACACGTTTTAACGTGAAAAATCGAAAATTTCGAAAAGTTCCAAAATGATTCAGAGAGCGTAGGGAATCACAGGAAAAGTGTTTTGCGATGTCAGAAACGTGTCAGAACGTGTTCTAACACGTTTTAACGTGAAAAATCGAAAATTTCGAAAAGTTCCAAAATGATTCAGAGAGCGTAGGTGATTACAGGAAAAGCGTTTTGCGATGTCCGGAACGTTCTGAACGCACTGTATCTTGCGTTTCCGTTGTGAAAGGCTCGTGAGGCTGAGAGCGATCGAAAAAAGTTGCCACGGAGCCACGAAGTGGCGTAGTGGCAACTTTTTCCGATTGCTCTCAGCCTCACGAGCCTTTTGCAACGGAATAAGCCAGTACTCTTTGTAGAGATTAACACTCTCCAACATAATGTAACATGGAGCCGACTCCCGAGCTCCCCCTGGACCGAACTTGGAGCAAGCTACCGAGCGTCCTCTGGACCGAACTTGGAGCCGGCTATCTTGCTCCCCCTGGTCCGAACTTGGAGCCGGCTGCCGAACTCCCCCTGGACCATACTTTGAGCCGGCTGCAAAGTTCCCCCTGGGCCGAAAAGTGCCCGGCAACTGAATGCTCCCCTGAACCATACTTTGAAAACGTAGTGCGCACCCTACCATAACGTAGTTTAACCTCAACACACCCTGCTAGTTGGATATCTATTTCGAGTACTTTAGACTGAAACAATAGCAAATAATGACGACATTCCTTCCCTGCCCCACGCCGCCAAACAAAATTACATGCTACAACATACGACTTCTCAGCTCCATAAAGGGGTCAGATTTAAAAAAAAATCACAACTTGTTCTCACTGCATTACTCACTCACGCCTCAACCATTTCTTGAAGGAGCACAGTGCAGTTCACAAGATAAAAAAAAGATTTTAAAAAATCATCTAAAATCTCCAGAGTGTATCTAGCCTGGAAAGTTCTCTGAGAAATAGTTTGAGGGATATCTTTTAGCCCCCCCCCCTTTCATCACTCGCACACACCCGCACTCTTTTCTATTTCCAATGTCAGGACTTTTGGAGCAATCTGGTTGGCTTTTCTCAGCGAAAGTCAATATAATTTAATAGGGAGAATTGCTCACAACAGATCGACAAATGCTCGACATTTTTCGATTAATCTGGAGCATTTATGATGAGGGTTGTGTTATACAAGCTGTATGAAATATCGCAAATAATCTATGATTCCTTCCGGCATTTTAGAAAATTATTTGTTTCACCCCCCTTCATTCCGGATTCAATCGATATTTATTTAATTAAATTTAAAATAAGGAGCTGGCTAAGAGTAAATCATTGGCGAACATAATTCCTCTACCTAATCACATATTACCGAAACATATGGTTTATTCCCACTAAATAATTATCATCTTATTCTTCCATCCGCACACTTAAACCGTCATGGGGGAAGGGAGAGACGAGTTTCTCAGAAGTTTAATGGGATATAAAGTCTCCTGGCCCCCTTCCCCCACCGACCGCTCCACTCTGCCACTCAGAGGGTGAGGGGAGGGAAGGAAGAGTGAGAGAGGGCGAAGGAATCAGATATGTTTCAGAAAGTTGTGATAGGGCCTTGCCTTCTCCTCGGGTATTACTGCATATTGTGCTACTGTTTCGATAGAATAAATTATTGCTCGGAATTTTTGAGATATGTTCTTTGAAGATGCCAAAAATGATAAGATGCTCTGTTGATCTATTGGCTATTCGATTCTATACTTACCGGCCCATAAATGAACGCATAAGGCGTTGGTTTTGCATGTTCTCAATGCTGCCCGTGGAATACCTGCGGGCACACTATGCAGTTTTAATGCAGCTCCTAAAGCGAGTTATGCTCATCCGATCACTCATTAAATAGTGCTGAAAATCTCCAGATAATTATAAATCACTTTCTCGATTTCCCAATCCCACTATTGAAAATGGTGAGCGAAGAGTTGCTCAATCTACCATTTCCAGCAAGAAAATTCGGTGGGAAGAATGATAAGTCTTTCCATGTTGAATCAGAAATGTGCGAATAGGTAGAGAACCAAGTAGATAATTACAATTTTAATTTCTGTTACCTCCATAACAGATTTAATAACGAAAAGAAGATTTAATATGAATAACAGATTTTTTGTGCGAAATTGGAAATCGGTTACACAGTGATTTGATGCTCCGAATCCGCCACAACATGCAAAGAACAACTTTGGAAACGTTCTGTTCTTTTTTTAGTTAACATACATTTTAAAACAAATGTTTTGAGTGATGCTCGATTTAACATCGACCTCGCGATCTATCAAATTTCAATACCAGCAGCAGGATCAATACCAGAGAACTCGAATTTAATGTTTCTGATAATGAGAAAAATATGGTTTCTGAACACGCACGGTGCATTCCGGTGCACCGTGCGTGTTCAGAATCACGTGCGTACCAGTATCACGTTTTTTTTCGCTTGCATCGTTGCACGCACGGCTCTTAGCTACCCTATGAGACATGTCTGATGACACCACTGACCAACCAGCAACAGGATCAACCTTAGACAACTCGCGTTTTATGTGTTTGAAAATGAACGAAACAGCATTGGGAACTTTCTTTTCTTTTTTGCTCGGATTTTTTAAAAACATTGTTGTACTAAACACTTGAAAATCAGCGAAATATAGTTTCCGATAATCGTTACGGGATAGGAGACTGCGGAGGATGTTGAAATGTGAATAGTATTGTAATTTTAAAAAAAAGGATATTTATCGACCGAGTGTGTGAGACATTTACAAATTTCAAAATAATAAATACATCGGCATGTTCAGCTCAGAAGATTGGAAATCACATTCGTTGTTGGAGAATTCCGTTACATAATCGTAGATCTTGGTTGTAAGACGATATATTCGAACTTGTAGCTGTTTATTGTCCCAGGTAGCCATTTTCCACTCCAAGCATACCGTTCTTGAAATTCCCTCTGATAGTGCCGCTCCTTATTTGCGATAGAAATGAATGGGGTCATGAAGACAGTGTAGATGTCTGAAATGAGGCATTGAATGTGCGAAGAAAGTATAGAGAGGAGTTGGGGGGAAATGTACGAAGATAATTTGACAGTATAGATGCCTGAAATATGGGTAATGTTTGTGTGGCGAAGATATACATGAGAGGCAGGTGAAATGTTAGAACAACGCTATACGAATGGGCAAAAGAGGAAGAATGGGAGGAAGAGGAGGAAGAGTCCGTATCCAAGAAACGAAACCGATTCCCGTTCGTCCAATTCCTACTACAGGGTGTTCAAAAAGTACGGGCTCGTTTTTGGAATTTGAAATACTATCCGCCAAAACATATCCAAAAAAATTCTAGTATACCACGTTGTAGGAGGTCCTTTGATGTTCACACGTAGCTAGTTGGCTAGCTTCCTTCAGTCCTGAGGCGAACACAGTGTACGCGCCTATCGAAATTTCAACTTTGGATTCTCGGAGAGGACATAACTTTCATCAGAATTTTAATTGCGTATCTCCCGCCGAACAATTCGCCGTACAGTCTTTCCCTACTAGAAGATGAGTAATACCAAAGGCTACCCCAGGTTTGGTAGATTCCGAGCTGCTGTCATGCACAATACCAGAAAGTAGTGAGAAAGATGAAAAACGCAATCTGCAGGGATTTATGGTAAAAATGGATTGCTAGCTCGGTATCACAATAGGATCGATGGGTCTCATGGTGCATTCTGTACTCACTTCATACCTCTACAAGGTGTGTGAACACCATGTTCGTACGACAGCTCATATGCAAAAACGGCTCGAAAGCTGCATGTTGGGTTTTATGCGCGCCGTTTGTGACTGAAAAATGGCTACTGCAAATTTCGATGATACTCAATTCTCTGTACAGAAGGTATCCCATCCCCACAATTTGAGAATCGGTACTCACTAACATCAGTAAACAATAACCATGGCAGTTTCCCTGTCCCTCGTTTCCCGTTCGATGTCTCTCATTATTTGTGCCGGTGTCTGCAAACACCAATACCCTTCTCTTTTTTTCAAATCCTCTAGTGTGAAATGGTAAGAAGAATCTGATCAAGGTGATTGTAGATAAGGCACTTCTTCTCTGATCCTATTTTAATTTCAAAAGACAAGTATGGATGCTCCTGCAAGATTTAACATTCAAAAGTCGCTCTTCAACTAGTTTCAGCCTCAATTTGCGAGTTCAACCCAACTTCGGAATTTCCCTCTTAATGTTCGGATCTCAGTACACACGACTTGTCCGTGTGGTCAGTATTGTGGGAGGAGGTATGCTCTACCACCTCTCAAAATCAGGACTGGCTCAAGAAGCCCCTCGTAAAAATATGTGATTAGATCGACACAAAATACAAACGGCGCTTCAGCCTCTGAGTCCTTGGTCGAGTCGTTGACGTAACCTAGGCCGATGCCGGTCAGATATACTAAACATCATACCATTATGACCGTACGTCCAAATGTAAATAACACTTTTTCATGAGCTTTCGTTAGATTTGAAAGAACTTATACACTTGAATCCACGAGCCCGAACTTTTTGAACACCCTGTATACGATCCTCTGAGTGTGCCTTATCGATCGAAAAATATGAAGCCACGACAGAAAAAAAAAGATTGCAATGAAAGAGGAGAGTCGAGCAACGCGTTTCGGAGTCTTTCTGTTTTCACATTTTTGGTGCTAATTCGGGGCAGTTTTCGAAATGTAGTACTATAAATTGAGAAAGTTTATGTCTATTCCTTTAAAAAAATATGGAAAGTCCCAAATTCGCTCACTAATTTGACACTTCAACTTGCAAACCGAGTCGTCGCTTTTTAAGTTGATGAAAGTGTGCCTCATGGGCTATACTGTAAATTCGCAATCAAATATAAAGAGGAATTTTTTTCTCTCGTCTAGCGAGAAAGGTACTCGTTCTTAGAAGCAACAATGCAACAATTATTTAAAAAAAACATTTATCAACTCGATACGTAATCAGATATTTATATTTTAAGAGCTCATAGAGTGGTTTGAGTTTCCATGTAGATCATCTTCGTTGTGAGGAAATAAGACACACGAGAGCACTCCTTCGATGTATGCACGACTATCGCGTCGATCTTGTACATGGATCCTGCTCCGCGCAGCAATTACCACGCACGCCTTTGTCTTACTATACGATTGGGAAAGGAGGAAGAATGAGAAGAAGAGGGAGGATCTGTATCCAAGGAACGAATCTGACTATCGTTTCCCCAGTTCCTTCTATACGATTCTCTCAGTATTCCTTGTCGATCGATAATCGTGAGGTCCCGAGAGATAATAAAACAATTGAAGTGGTAGAGGAGAGTTTTCCTGAGAAATACAACAAAACTAATGGAGAAATTTATCAACAAGTTGAAACTGGGCGCAATAGTGCCGTACTTGAGAAACACATTCAACCAGGTTACCGAAAACATTGTTCATCTCTCCCACGACACAGAGCCGAAAAATGAGCTCTGAAACGATATGAGTTTCAGCTACGTCATAAGTTAAATTATCTTTACCCATCGATAATGGTCGTTGTTTGTTTTGTCCTCTGAAATAAATAATATGCGCTTTGTACCTATTGTTAATGCTTGAAAATGGACCAGTAGGTAATAAACAATCGTCTGGCGTAGAAATTAGTGTCACAAGCAAAAAAAAACTGTGAGACAAGTTTACACTTATGCGTATTCATGCCAAAACATAAGTTTTGCGTATTTGACATGGAAAAAAATTTACCTCAAAAATAAATTGTGACTCAAGAAGAGGACCTCGATCAATGAAATAAATAACAATAGAGTGTGGAAAATTTCCCGAGTGTTTTTTCACAGATTATGAGATCACTCACTCCATGAACGCTACCCTAAAGCTGCATTCATTGTCGATGCCCTTTCATTTTGAGTTGGTTAAAACTCTCTTCACTTTACACACTCTCTCGAACTCTTTCGATTCACTCTGTAGAGTATGCACTTTGCATCTGAGCGTCGGGATCTCCAATGCATTATCTTCTACTCATTTTCGACGTTTTCCTCCGTCGCACTCTGTCGTGTCGCCTTTCCTCTCAAGTGAGTTCCCGCATCTTATGACTTTTCCGATGTTGTTTTGATACAGAACTCACAAATGAAAATCTAGTCAATTAGAGTTTGGCTATGTTAAAATCTAGAGTTGATGTCACTCATGTAGAGAGAGCGAGTTGAAACGAGAGAACGGCTCTTTTTGTTATTGCTTTGTGAATACGTCACAGTGACTGCTGCAAATTGACAATAAATATGGTTTCTCTCAATCTTTCAGTTTAAAATGTCAACGGAGGATATCGTATTCTACCAAACAAAAGACGCTCGGATCGAGATCAAATACGTCTATGATTCGGCCAAGTGGTGCGTCTTTCGCTATTCGATCAATTATCTAATTAATAGTGAAATTTGTCAACGATCGTCAGGAAATGGCGTGAAGTTCAAGAGAAGGCATTATTTTGTCCTTTTCTTAACTTAAGAGTTTAAGGTTCATCCATCCTCATTGATGCCCCGTCGTCTGGACAAGTTAATCCTATTCGTGAGTCGTGTGGGAAAGAGACAGATTAACTATGGTGATGGGACTCGCTTCAACCTCTCCTACGGAGACCACAGTCTGGAGGCTAGTTTTCGTTTGGCGGCATTAATACATTGTTTGGGACCAGTCAACCCTTTTGACCAGATAATATGGGTAGGGGGCGCAAGCTCCGCCCCCTACCTTTCTCGACGAGAGGGAACAATTGTCCCAATCGAATGACAAGCTTCATTTTCAACCAAATCCCGCGTTCAAAAGCTTATTCGAGAGCTCTCGATCTACTCTACGAATGAGGCGTTGCGCACCTTGTTCTGACAACATTTAGTAGATCAAAAATTAACTGAAAGCCTCAAGAGTAGGTGTTTAGAACACTTCCAATTCACCGACACAGCTGCGCAAGTCTCAGTATAGGTGGAATAGCATGCTGAATCTATAGAAACAAAAAAATTAAAATTTCATTAATTCGCAGAATTGTCATTTGATTTTAAAGATATTGCAAAATCAGCAAAAAAAAATTGCAAACCGCTGGATTTGAACCAGAGACCTCCTGTTTATAAAGCCGGTGCTCAACCGCCTGAGCCACGAGGGAGAATGGGAATGGAGTGCTCTTTCACTCTCAAAATCAGTCAGAATTTAGAAACGTAGATTAGAACCGCCCACTTCTCTCTGTCACCACTTTCTGTCAAATGACGCGCATAGTTTTTGAGGCATAGCGCGGCTCAGAGACAAGATATCGACAAACGGCAAAAAGTATGATGTTATTGAGACCTTAGCGGTTCATTTGACCACATTTTCTTTCAATTAGCATGAAATTGGAAGATCACGTTGCGGCCCCTAAATATGGGCACTGTGGAAATCATTCGAAGTTGGGTAGACCAAAACACTGCAGAAATAAGTTTAGCAGAGAAAGGAAACGGCTCAGGGCGTTTCGGTAGTACCGATAGTCCTTGTTTAAATTTTCAAACTCTGTCTCTATTTCAGATTGTACACTGCCCGATTGATCAATTCCTCCGCGTCCCCGAGCGGTTCCGACTGGGACCAATTATCGCCACGCTTTCTGCTGCACGCGGGCACGTCCAGTTTTACAAAAAAAAAGCAACCAATATTTGTTTTAATTTATAAATATTTTTTTTGGGTACTGGGAACGCATTCTTTCAGGGTCTCAACTGCGACTCGCTTCGCAACGTGGATGGCACGCCCACTCTTCAATTCACGGTACACATCGAAGTCGAATCGGGAGCCAAGTACAAGACTGCGGACTGTCGATATTCACTTGCACTCCATCGAGACTATGACATTGCTCAATTCGTGAGAGGCTGCGGAAATCGAGGTGTCATCTGTGGAGATGGAAAGAAGCTGCGCATTCCGGCCGAGGTAGAGCTCAGTAGTGGCTTAACTTTAGTTAGCAATTCTATCTAACAGGTCGCAGGTCGCGAAGTGACCGTGGGATTTCTGAAAATGCTGAAAACGCCAAACTTGAAACTGATTTAGGTACCTCATTTCAGATGTCAAAAGTTGCTAAGGACCCCTGGCGACCCCAAAAAATCGATAAATAGTTTGCGAAAAATCTAGCGGCTGCCTCTTGATCTCCTCTCCAGCACTCCCTCCCAACTGCCTTGGTAGTCGAGTGGATAAGAGCATCGACTATCAATCCGACCCTTTTGAGTTCGATTCCGCAGTTCAGGAAATTATTTTGCCGTATTTTTCGAAACAATTTTATGTCAACGTGAAACATTTACAAGAATGGTGAGCAGTACTACTAGCCACCTAGCAACGATGGTAGCGCACGAAAAAAGCAATCAAAGCTATACTCCGTCTCACAATTGGGGCACAGAATGAACGAGAGCGAAGTGCAACAAAGCACCATCCTTGTAAATGTTTCACGTTGACATAAAATTGTTTCGAAAAATACGGCAAAATAATTTTCTGAACTGCGGAATCGAACTCAAAAGGGTCGGATTGATAGTCGATGCTCTTATCCACTCGACTACCAAGGCAGTTGGGAGGGAGTGCTGGAGAGGAGATCAAGAGGCAGCCGCTAGATTTTTCGCAAACTATTTATCGATTTTTTGGGGTCGCCAGGGGTCCTTAGCAACTTTTGACATCTGAAATGAGGTACCTAAATCAGTTTCAAGTTTGGCGTTTTCAGCATTTTCAGAAATCCCACGGTCACTTCGCGACCTGCCCGTAAGTAATATTATATTTTGCACGTCCGAGCGGCAACACAGTTTGAAATTTGATAAGAAAAAAGGAGAACATATAGGGGGGAGACTTCATATAGCGCTCGGGAGCGATCCAGTCGAGCTTACTATCCACATTTTGTGACATTAATTTTTTTATTTATTTTTTCACTTAAATTTTAAAAATCAATATCATTGGTAAACTAATTAGGTACATAAAAATTGTGCAAATCGTTTTTACAGCTCTCCGCTCTATCTTCTCCATTCGTCTCGACCCTTCTCCACGGCACATTCGTTGAGTGCACTCAGGAGTGGATCAATCTCCCCATCGTCAGTACAGTATCCCCTTCAGTACCCCCTCCATTCTACAGTGCCCTACAGTATACTGTATACAGTACATCCCTATCACTTTCTTTTCCGTTCAAACCCGGCGCAAAATGAATAATTGTTGCTATTTGAGGTGGCGGATGCATGCAGTCTCATGAAGACGCTCGAGCTCAATCAACAACTCAGATGGACCCTGCATTCGGATCACTATGTGTACTCCGAGCTCCGTGAGTTTAACCATCAATCAGAAAATTTAACAACGAAACGCTAATTTTGTGGAAAAAAAACTAAAACAATACAAAACTAAGTTTCATAAATTTTAAAAAAATATAAGGTTCTTCTCCTCGTCAATTCTTTCCTGTATATATCAGCCAGCTTTGATGACGTCATTGTAATTTGAGTGTCGAGCGATCAATCGGTGGAAATTCTTCTCATGGCCGATGCTTTTGGTCTCGTCTATCTCCTCCCCAAAATGGCTGCTCATGCTGTAAAGTGGGTGGAGTGGAATCTCAAGTTGACGCATCACTCTCTGGATCACATACTGGCTATTTGTGAGGCCAGCAGAACATACGCCCCGATGGTAAGATCAAAGATCGTAAAATCAAATTACAGCTGCTCTGAAGAAATAAGTCATGGAAACCATAAGTCTGAGGACTTCAATATCGTAGATATAGGCACAGAATCGTTGCCCCTGTAGACTAGATTCGTTTTTCCCTGTGCGTGGATTAAATTAAATGATTACTTAATCATTAATTAAACGATTGATTAAACGGACCATTGTAGTACACGTATCTCTGCCGATTCCCGATTGAGTCCGATCTTGAGAAGATGAGAAACGAGTGCGGCACAAGTCCTCTCTCCAAGATCATCTCGAAGGTACTCCAAACGCACAAACAAGTAATTTGACAGTGCAAGAATGCATAACACAGTATTGGTACTGGGAGCGCGAAAACGTGTCGATCGAGATGCTCCCATTTTCGAATTTCTCTGTCGATTCTTTCCCCGTTGCGTAGGTACTGAACCATCTGTTTAGTATGTTAAACTCAGCATCTACACAGAGCACGAACTCTCTAACTTGTCGACATCTAGAGACTCAAAGTAAATATCTTTTATTCAAGATAGTTCACTCTATACGCTCTTGCACACGCGCACTTTTTTGCCAATTGTCTAAGAGAGTTGAATTCACCAGATGTCGACAAGTAATGCTGCGCTAATTTCATGGTGCACATCAGTATTATGCACCCTTTCATAACTTTTTTCCTAGCAAAGCTACAACTTCCGAATTTGATACAGGGATTGCAAGCCACGTTTGGAACATTTTCCTTTTCGATTGGAAAAATTTCGTTCATTTTGAGCATGCACCCCACAAATTTGCGCAGCATGAGAGAGTTCGCGCTCTGTGCACCCATGGGTACTGAATCACTCTGCGGCGCTCTGCACACTCCACTTAGTCCAAAAGTCATAAAGAGCTCACAATTTCAGGCGATCAATCAACTGCAAAATCGGATCGCTGAGTACGGACGATGCACGGTAATTTTCGACATTCCTGAATTAATGTTTTTTTGGTTGAATATATTGTTGACATAAAACAGCGCCTTCATTAATGATTGAGCTACACGCGGTTCCCCCAATCCATTCGATGTTTCAATATCGACAACCATAAGTTACTGTCCACGATATACACATCAATCCGTTGCGCCCTCGCGAGAGTTGACAAAATATAATACGTGATTCCAAACATACAGACCAGGGTTGGAGCGAGAGAGTGTGCAAAAGTGAGAGGGTCTCTCTCGATTTCACACACTCTCTCACTCCAAAGGCCTTTCTGGAAGGTTGACCGGTCTGTGGAATGATGTGACAATACATTCCAGATGAAGCTGTCCTTCCCCGAGGGCGAGATTCTCGTCCAGCTCTTCTCTGAGTCGTATCGGTACCCCTGGGCCTCTCATGAGGAGATAGCTGATGCGCTTGACTCTCTCGGACCGACGGACACTATTGCGTGGCAGGTAAATTTTGAAATTCGATTCTCATTTCGCACAGCGGTCGATTGGTCAAAGAGTGCGCGAAATGAAGAGTGCCAATCCAATTATTTATTTTAAAAAAAATCTTTTTTTTTTTAATTTAAGACTACGTATATTGCAGGGTCGTGAGTCGATTCCCCTCCTCGCCTCCTTCGATGTCACTTTCGAGCTCTCGAATCGAATCTTCTTCGACGAGGAAACTTGGCTGCTCGTGGCTGTTTACGAAGAGGATGAGGAGACGTGCGACTGCAGTTCGGCTCTCTCTTTCGTCCAGCCGAAGGACTTGAACACCATCGACAAGCCCGAGTGTCTCGGTTATGCCCTGAGAGGAGAGGAGTATGTGAACATCCCGAAGAGAGTCACCATTAGCTTCGGCTAGAATCACACCTATCTGAGTATTAACGATAAACATGTTTCGTAACAATTTCGCTATCGCATTTGTGTCGCTTGATCGAGATACGAATAATGGGCAGAAATATGTAGAATGCTCTAAAGTCATAGAATTATGGGCAGTAAACCTCGCATGGCGCGCTATTGCGAATTTAAAGGGATGATTGCTTTTGAGGGGAGAGGAGTATGTGAACATTCCGAGCAAAGTCACCATTAGCCTTAGCTACATGCTCATCTATCTGAGTATGTTTCACGTGAACGATAAACATGTTTCGTAGCAATTCGCGATAATGATTGGTATAGTATTGTTTTATCATTAAAACAATTGAAAAATGCAGGACTCCTTGTCAACACTATGAACATCTTTTGCGCTTGGCCCCTCCAATATTACGAATTCGCAAACACAGCTTTTAAAATGAGGATAATTTTCTTTTGCCATCAATTTTGCAAAATTAATCACATCGAAATGGATGAGCAGCAGGTGGTTGTAATGTTGTGAGCCGCTCGATTAGAGATCCTCACGATTCACAGTATTATGAAACGGGGGTCACTGAACAAACAAGAAATCAACAGCGGAAAAGTGCGGGAAATTCGAACCATAATTATCTTACTCTTACAATGATAGTTAGCATACTGTAGCTAGCCAGACTCCAGTCTCAATATCTCTGATGGGCGATTCCGCAGGCATGGGTGAGCAAAGTTGATCAGTGCCCTATCTTCAACGTAGTGTACAGGTAAGTTTCTTCGGGGGGGGGGGTGACAATTCCGCAACGCGACATTTCCGCAACGAGGTTTTTAACTGCTCTAAACCTAACTGCATATCTCCACCAAAGTGTTATCATGATCAGAATCACGAGGGCTTTCAAATCCACAAATTAGATAATTAGCTAATTAAAATTTGGCTAATTAGCAGAAAATTCAAAATGGTCAGAAAAATACAGCAACAAGCCGAATCGATGGAGGTGAGCAAATAACAAACAGGGAAAAAAAGTTCATACAGATTCCTCGAGTTTGAGAAAAGTTATAAGCCGTTGCGGAAATGTCATCCCCCCCCCGTTTCTTCAGTTCGACCGCCGACCCCTGCATCTTCTCTTTTCGTTTTTAGGGAAACTCTTTATCCTTGTGACGACTTCGCCTTTCGTCCAAAAGGCCCGCTATTTCTTATTTGTTCAGAACATAATACTGTGGATTGCGCACGATTTCACACTCATGATCCCTCTCCGGAGAGTTGACCTTTTGGGGGGGGGTGACATTCCGGCAACGGCATTTCGGCAACGGATCATAACTCAGTCGGGAGTCATCCTACGAACTTCGGAGTATTACTATTGTAATCAGCATCAGATAATTGAGATTTCATTAATTAATTAATTAATTAACATTATTAATGAGATGGATGTTAATTAATTAATTAATTATGAAATTTCAATTAACTGATGCTGCTTACAATGGTTCCACTACCATGGACCTAGGGCCACTCCCGAGAGAGTTATGTCCCGTTGCCGAAATGTCGGTTGCCGAATTGTCACCCCCCCCCGACCTTTTGTGGAACAGTGTGGTGAATTTCACCAGTTGTCGCACGATCACTTTTTTGTGAAATTTTGTGCAGAACATGAGGATCTAAAATTAAAACATGAGATAAAACAACAAAAGAGGAAGTAAAACTGCGCTGCATGGGGCGTAATTGAGAATCAATCGCCATCAGTCTCCTTTCTTTTCTTTCCCTTCCCTGAGACGTCAATCACCCTCATGAAATCGAGTTTGAGCGCCGTTTATCGAGCAGAACAAAATGGTTGCAGCGCATTTCATTTAGTATTTAACTAGTTTTGAATGCATGATGATCAGATGGAGTGCCCGCAGCGCGGCTTTAGGGAGGGGGAAATGATGTGAGACATCCAGCATTAGGTTTTATTTTTCCTAATGGCAATTCTGGTATTCCCCCACTATTCTCCCAGCTCCCTTGACATTGAGGCAACATCACATGTACAGATGGTTTCCCCCACTGGTCCAAAACTGCGTTGAGTCGGGAATCAGTGGAGGAAACTGCTAATACCTTTGATGTTGTCCCTACCGGAAGGAGAGCTAGGGGACCAGTGGGGGAACATTCAAAGCATCAAATTTGAGTGGAGAATAGCATCGTGTCAATCTTCCCCAGCTGACTCGATCCGATTTTTAGGTGTCACGCGTGCTATCTGTTGAAACTCTTTCTCACAGAGTAGATTACACCATTGATTAGTGCACCTCTCCTCCCCTCCCTCTCTCATTCCCTCCTTCCCCTTACCCACTGATCATCCTCTTCACTAAACAGCTGGTTATGTTCTCTCGACTCTTCTCATATTGGACTCTCTTCAAGGTTTCACTTTCACTTTTTCCGCATTTTTACCAAACATTTCATATTTCGCTAATTATGCTAATTATTAATAATACTTATTTTTATTAGATTGATCGAATATAGCGTAGGAGTGAGGATAATAAGTCTACTGTAATGATTAATAACAGGATGAAGATGATCTCTGGCAGTTTCGCAGTGAAGATCTTTCGTTCCGCCATTTGACAATTTGTATGCCTCCTCAACCGCTACGAATGAACGCTCATGGATAATAATAATGTTTATCATGCAATTTACATAGCAAATTGTAATATAAATTCGAGACTAAGTGAAAATAACGGCATACATGAGATACGATGTCACATATAGTGACAAAGAAGGTGTTCTCAGAAAAGCAATAAGCATAAGTTCTGTTCCATCCGATATCTCCCTTCTGCCCATGCGGCTCGATTTGAGTGAAAATTCGCTATGATCAGAACAGTAATGTATATATTCACCCGTCTTTTCGTTTGAGGATTGTTTATGAGACTAGCCTTTGAAAATTCACTTGTACGAAACGGGATTTCCCTATCTGCCATTGACAAATCCTTATCATTGATAAATATTTTGTGAAAAAATACGATCATGGGTGTACAATCGAGAGGATCAATTTCTGAAATTGAAAATTGAAGTGTGTAATCGAATTAGAACTCTTCTCTCCATATCACATCACCGTATCATCAAATGATAAACTGACCAAATTATTTTCTGGAATATCACAACAATCTGTACTACACTCCATTATTATTCATATCAATGAGTTCGCGTTAGAATAGCGATCCAGTCGAGCAAATAAAATTCTCTGCGTTTCATCTAACATTGACCATTCTTGATTTATAAACATCTGTTTCACTTATAATTTGAAATCGATTTTCCCTTTATTTTCCGCAAACTACTCCATAGTCATTGCTAAGGGCCATTGCTAATAACTCTTCTTATTCCGAATACATTATGTACAATTAAACAAAGAACACGTCTACGTTCCTCACAGGCAAATAAGTCTACGCATCCACAAAAGAATAGGCTTCCAAGGGACAACTTAAAATTTTAAAACTGCCTTACCCCATTTTTCAAAAAGAAGCGATTAGACATAAAAGTCGTCTCTCGGTAGCCTATACTTCTGGATTCGTAGACTTATTTTCCTGTGAGTCCTTCCTAGAATTCCTTAATGATACATGAAACGCCAATTATAAAGAGTGGAACAATAGAAATTATTTTGTTCCTCCTATATAATTGGAATTTTATGTATCATTAAGGAACCCTAGTCCTCCAATCTTTCTTTATACACACATCCCCAATGGGGGTGAAAAGACTCCATCAGTACATGTAGTCACATTATTGCCTTCCAAAGACGACCCCGAGGTACACACTAAAACGCCGCGAGTCGAGGCGGGATATCGATTAGGAGTGCCTGCAAACGGGGATGGTGTGCTATAGCAGTTTCACTTGTCTTTCGTATGTTCTTGTAAGACTGTAATAGAATATTAGAAAGATATTGTTGTGTCATGGGCTTGCTTGAAGAACAAAGAAAATTCTAGCCCTGTTTCTCCCATATAAAACAGTTTACCAGTTCTAAAAGATAATCTTCGTACTTGGATCAGATGGTAGGGAGAATGTAATATCTCCGAAGGGAGGCGCCCTCAGTGAGGGACAGTCGAGAGATGATCCGGGTGCTTCACGAGAGAGTGCGGATGTGGGAGAATCTCGTTGAAGAGAGTCTCGTTGGATACCGAAGCAAGAGACAGGAATAGAGGGAGACCAAAGGGCTGAGAGGTTCGCATTTATGCAATTATTCGTTTGTGGGCTACCGATACACACGATTCCAAACCTACAGATCAGGGTTAGAGCGAGAGAGTGTATAAAAGTGAGAGAGTCCCTCTCGATTTCACACGCTCTCTCACTCCAAAGGCCTTTCTGGAAGGTTGACCGGTCTGTGGAATGATGTGTACCGATACAACATGCATAAAGTGTCATACATTCAATACATTTAGTTTGGTCTTTGGTCATCCTGGTCTTACGTACGTATCTTGAATTTATGAATTATTATGTTTTTGTTTAGTTGTGATAAAGTGCCAGTAAGAAAGGGACGGGAGTACCGTTTGAGCACGTCGATATGTAGGGAACCATCGACTGCTGGCAGAAGAGAGCAGAAATAGCACCGTCTGAGATTGACAATTAAAAAAAATAAATTCAAACATAATTACAATGATAATTATAATTATAGTGGAACTATTGAAGTGAGAAGATTTAGATGATCTACATCGTGCCGCTGAAACATATCTATAATGCACAGTGTTTTTTCTTCATTTTTCTCTAAATTTCTTTCTTTCCGACGTTTTCGAGACTGTCCTCGTATTTCATTCAGTTATGAGTGAAAAAATCGTAATAATAACTTCTATTTATCTTCTGATGTTCTACTCAATTAGAGCTAAAAAAGTGTAACCAGTGACAAGTGTAACCACTTATTGTTAGTATATTATTTGTTTTGTAAAATTTCAAATCCTGTTGCACCTCGTATATATATTATTATAATTAAGTGCCTTTTTACAAAACACTGGACGCAGTCTCACCAGGATATCCTCCAGTGGGCAGAGCGGCAGAGGAGAAGTTGAATTGTCCATTGAGTGGAGTCAGAGGGGCAGCACAGGGAAGACGAGAGGCGCCGATGGAAGAAGCACAGGATCCCAATTGAGAGGGAGAGAAGGAACCACTGCGACAGGAGGCCGCACCCGCGCCTTGGAGAAGAATGATTAGTGGCATGACATATACAGCTCCTAGCAAATAATGATTGCACATCTTTCTCAAGGAAGATGGACAGGCTTCCCGATTTCCCAAATTCATTATAGAGCCGCTATGGAAAATAAGAAG
Organism: Pristionchus fissidentatus; assembly: GCA_036245785.1. Taxonomy (NCBI): domain Eukaryota; kingdom Metazoa; phylum Nematoda; class Chromadorea; order Rhabditida; family Neodiplogasteridae; genus Pristionchus; species Pristionchus fissidentatus. Next base: position 9,658,043 of record BTSY01000005.1, on the reverse strand, counting down.
TTGCTCAAAGAGCAGTATAGCTAATACAGTGAAAAAATGAAAATAAAAACTGCGGGAAAGTATGGAGGGGACACCAGGCCGGCCGAATTAAGTGGAATTGATGAAACCAGAAGGGACTGAGGAAGATGCCTTACCAACAACGTAGTATCCATTATTGCGGATGAGAGCGACGATGACTCCCTCGTTCCACGGCCCCACGACATTGCCCTGTTGAAGATAAGAATGTTCACAATGGACACACCAATCCACCTCGGTATTTTGATTGTTTAATCTCAATATGATTATTGAAAATGGCTTTCAGAACAGATTAATCTCCTTTTTAATGCTCCTTTCTACTTTGCATAACACTTTACAGCTCGCAAAATGTATGTGTGTAATGTGACGTACAGATGAGTATTTGAGTGTTCCTTGGAATGGAGGGAGGGGTGGGATCAGACAGCTTCCTCCTCCCAGTAGAGGAACTTGAATAATACACGGGCCTCGATAAGGACAGTTCAAAGGGGAGCTGGTTTAGTTTTAAGTATCTCTACCCATTAATTAAAAAAATATCGGCTAGATTACCGGCCCGTCACTAACCTTTGCTGTTATGTATTGATAATTTACTTTGGCCCGCCCAAAGGAGGCAGTCAGTAACTAGATCAAATGCCGAAACACTAATGGCCATTTTCTTTGGCTGATCTTTGATCTCTTTTCATTAGATGAATTGAAATTGCAGAATTTCTAAAGACTTTTCTCGTCAAAGCCTAGACTTTAGTCGGAGAAAAGTTGGACCTGAGTAGTGGTAGTCCAAGGGTTAGTTGTCCATGGACTAGTGGTAGTCCACGGTTGAGTTGTCTGAGGGAAGGTCACCCCTCCGATTCCAGGAGTTCCACCCATCACGCACTGACCGAACGATTGCGGGGACCTGTAGTTGAATCATTCTCAACATAAGGCTTCCGAACGGGGGAAGGGAAACTGCCCTCGGTTCTCCGATACCGGAAAAGTTTAAAACGAGATTCAGTTACGGTCCAGCACCGGCCACAAACACTTCTGGCACGAATCGTATGCTACACATTTCACGTTTTACGGTTGAGTTTCATCGGCCAAATTAACGCGGAGACAGATCTGATCCATAATACAGCAATGTTCTTCATTAAAGAAACAAATCATACAAGGAAGGCGTAAAGGAAAGGTTTTCGTTTCGCTTCAAGTCGTTCTTTAAAAAATAATTTTTATGATCAAGCCTTTTCTACTGCATTTTTCGCGTCTTTTTCGTGTTTTTTAAAAAAATATTTTTTTTACTTTTTTCAATTATTTATTTTCTATGGAAACGGTGGTATTGATACTATCCATAGATTTCGAACACCATGCTGGAACACATCTTAAATACTTTATGATTGCGCTGCGCAAGCATGATATCCGTATGCTCCGAAGCGGGAATATCAATCCATGCGTATCTTTTGAAAGCAGTTATTCCAAATAATATCGATCTCGCATCTTTTCAGTTAAGTTTCAGCAGTTCTATAGGGGTTGAGATGGATCTAATGCACAATAAACCAGCGATCTCAAACATAGAAATACACAAAAAATAGAGTTTAGTTTCAATTCGTTGAGTAGTTTGTTAAATATGTGATTTTGCCCTAGAGCGCGGGCACAACAAGAATGCCTTAAAAGGGCAGATAAAAGAGCAGATTCATGAGATTAGAATGCATTCTTGTTGGTAAAAACTCTCGTCTCTCCATTTCTCTCCATTTCTCGCAGACAATGGAAAGTGCGGAACGAAGAAATTCAGCTCAAATAACGCGTTATAAGTTAACGAACTCTTTTCCGGTTCTCTTACTCGCTTTGGGCTATTTCGCTCATATTTCATTCTTTGCCTACTCCAATACCCCAATGATGACTTGTCCAAAGCAAAAGATGCGGGAAAAGTTCCCGAACAACCAATAAATTATAAGAATTATCTTCCCAGATTCAAATCTCGAGTGCTCACCACAGTCCCGATATGCAAGTGAGAGTGCCGTCTCCGTAGTTGGCATAACCGGGATTGCAGAGAAGTCTCGCGTACGATCCGATTTGGTATGGGTAGTTGGAGGAGTACTGAACCTGACCATTGAGTACGAGTGGAGCACCCTGGCATGATGAGACGCCTGAATTATGCATAATATCGTCAAGCAAATCACATTCAGCATTATGCGGAACACCACGTTACGAGAGAGCCTCACGAATGGTGCCGTGACTAGAAAAAGAAAGTGCAACTTTGCTAGCTGAACGATTCTTCAAGGTTTCGGTTTTTGGGTTTTCCAACATCCTCATAGCACGTGCTCTATTGTTTGCTGAAGGAAATAAGGGGGACTTTGTGGGATAAGGAGGTTGGAGAACAGTTCTACTCAGAAATGTGCGTTCAGTATAGTGTGTAACCAATCCATGGACTAATAACTAAAACTTAGGAGTGAATCGTGACCTCTATACTCTCCAATATCGATTACGCATCTTCCAATTCCTCTTGGTTGCCATCCTCCACTCGTACAAACAGCCGCGGGCGCTCCCTCCAATCGATATCCGAGTGAGCAGTTCACTCTCGCCACAGTTCCCAACGACGCCCGTCCATCCATTCCATTCGAGTATCGCACCTCTCCATCCGCAATCGACGTGCGCTCCAGCGATCCGAACGAAACGCAGTATGTATCTGCCACAAATGCCATCTACGTGCTCCCTAGAGCGCATGCACATCATGCCATGCGTTTTTGCAGCGTTTCTAATCTCCTTTCTCGGCCAAACGAATAATGCTCTCGCTATATTATGACATGCATTAGAATTCAGTTGTAAAATATTGTCTAGTGAGAAGACCTCACATTCTGAGGTTGCGTGAGGTTTACTGCTGCCGTTTAATGAGCTTAACTATCGTGGGTTGAGATGCAGTTATTGGATGCGAGGGATGAATCTGTACCTGGCAGGGTGCAACTTCCCATCTGCGACCACTGTCCATTGATGCAAATGGCGACGAGAGCGCCTGCCACTGACGATCCGAGAGGACACTGGAGGGTTAGAGTCGTGCCTGAACATATTTTGTATCTTATTTTATATAAAAGTGAATGACTAACACGGTTGCTAAAGTTCGAAACTCGAATGCGCTTTCTGTGTTTTGGGTTTGAGTTGGTTTGTTATTTGATATACAGTCGCGCCGGAAAGTATTCGCACACTTTGTTTTTCTTGTGTAACTTTCGCAATAGTTGAGCAATTGACCTGAAAATTTTATTGGAGCTAGCCAATCCATTAACTAATCGGATGCCACTATTGCAGTGTTTGGAGCCAATCGTCTGGATTGCATTGTGATGACGCAACTAAACATCACTTTTTCGAAAAATTATATCTCGGAGGAAAAAATTTTTTCCTACATATCAGTCTCACAGAAGTTGTAGATCTACCCATGGACTACCCAGAAAAAAATTTCAAGATGCTGCGATTTTTCTCCGTCGCAGCAACCTTGCTGCTAAATTTAGGCTGCAAACTCATAACTCGGCTCCCAGATAAGCTAGAGAGCTGTTCTAGTGTTCAAAATGATCCATTTGGTGAGCCCAGACATCTCTGAAAGTTTGGTGAAGATTGCACATCATTTACCCTCAGGGCTAAAAAAAGTCACTTTTTTGCATACCCCAACTTTGAGGGTGCTCAACTCGAAGGGTGAATTTTCTAAAAATATGGTTCCTTTGTAGGAACGACCCAAAACCATCCAAGAATCGATGCCCAACTTTTTGTAGCATCAGCATTTTTTTCCTGCATGGTGCGATCGCATCCCTGGCGCGCTCTGGTTTCGAAATATATCGTCTCTCCCTTTGCATAATCTCGCCCCGCCTCGTTTCCGAACACCAGAGCGCGCCAGGGATGCGATCGTCTCACCGACCGGGAATGTGCCCATCGAAATGCTGCCTGACGGCGACATGGTACACGATCCATCGAGTTTGAGCGCCAATTAATTCGCAGCCAAAATCCGTATGGTCGGAAATATAGTTCAATTCGTTTTTATGGCATGATGCTTTCCTCTTTTGCGATATTTTATCTTCGTTTACTGTATAATTTACAAATGACTATTACCTCACGATATTTCGCATTGAAAATGAGATATTTCAAAGTGCTGTTCTGCAATGTTGAAGTCTCGGGACACCTTACGGGCAATCTAAAATCGAAAATCGAGATGGGAATAAGAGTGTGTTAATCTACTACAGCTGACTCGATCCGATTTTTAGGTGTCACGCGTGCTATCTGTTGAAACTCTTTCTCACAGAGTAGATTACACCATTGATTAGTGCACCTCTCCCCTCCCTCTCTCATTCCCTCCTTCCCCTTACCCACTGATCACCCATTCTTCACTAAACAGCTGGTTATGTTCTCTCGACTCTTCTCATATTGGACTCTCTTCAAGGTTTCACTTACACCATTTCCGCACTATTTTTATACCATGCATTTCATCTTTCGCTAATTATGCTAATTATTAATAATACTTATTTTTATTAGATTGATCGAATAGAGCGTAGGAGTGAGGATAACAATCTACTGTAATGATTAATAACAGGATGAAGATGATCTCTGGCAATTCCGCAGTGAGGATCTCTCTTTCCGACATTTGACAATTCGTGTGCCTCCTCAACCGCTACGAATGAACGCTCATGGATAATAATAATGTTTATCATGCAATTTACATAGCAAATTGTAATATAAATTCGAGACTAAGTGAAAATAACGGCATACATGAGATACGATGTCACATATAGTGACAAAGAAGGTGTTCTCAGAAAAGCAATAAGCATAAGTTCTGTTCCATCCGATGTCTCATGATCAGAACAGTAATGTATATATTCACCCCGTCTTTTCGTTATAGGATTGTTTCTGAGACTAGCCCTAGAAAATTCACTTGTACGAAACGGGATTTCCCTATCTGCCATTGACAAATCCTTAACATTGATAAATATTTTGTAAAAAATACGATCACGGGTGTACAATCGAGAGGATCAATTTCTGAAATTGAAAAATTAAGTTGGTAATCGAATTAGAACTCTTCACTGCATATCACATCACCTTATCGTCAAGTGATAATCTGATCAAATTATTTACTGGATTATCAAACAAAGTGTACTACACTCCATTACTATTCATATCAATGAGTAAGCGTTAGAATAGCGATCCAGCCAAATCAATTTTTCGGTGTTGCCTTATCAACTTCTGCTTCACTCATAATTCGAAATGGCTATTTCCTTTATTTCGCGCCAACAATATCCAATATCTGGGCATTGCTAATTGCTAATAACTCTTCTTATTCCGAATACATTATGTACAATTAAACAAAGAACACGTCTACGTTCCTCACAGGTAAATAAGTCTACGCATCCACAAAAGAATAGGCTTCCAAGGGACAACTTAAAATTTTAAAAGTGCCTTACCCCATTTTTCAAACAGAAGCGATTAGACAAAAAAGTCGTCTCTCGGTAGCCTATACTTCTGGATTCGTAGACTTATTTTCCTGTGAGTCCTTCCTAGGATTCCTTAATGATACATGAAACGCCAATTATAAAGAGTGGAACAATAGAAATTATTTTGTTCCTCCTATATAATTGGAATTTCATGTATCATTAAAGAACCCTAGTCCTCCAATCTTTCTTTATACACACATCCCCAATGGTGGCGAAAAGACTCCATCAGTACACGTAGTCACACTATTGCCTTCCAGCGACGAACCCGAGGTGCACACTAAAACGCCGCGAGTCGAGGCGGGATATCGATTAGGAGTGCCTGCAAACGGGGATTTTGGAGGTTTTATAAAATTAAAACCGATAATTATAAATAGACTTTTTAAAATTCCGTTTTTGATGTGTATAAGAACAATCGAAATACATTGATGTTTTCTTTCACAAAATATGCAAAAATCCTTAAGAAACATAGAGAGAAATTATGTTTCTTTGGTTATTCAAAAACGATTGACCGGTTCCAAAAGATCTTCGTACTTGGATCAGATGGTAGTGAAAAAGTGATTTCTCCGAAGGGAGGCGCCCTCAGTGGGGGGCAGTCGAGAGATGATCGGGGTGCTTCACGAGAGAGTGTGGGAGAATCTCGTTGAAGAGAGTCTCGTTGGATGCCGAAACAAGAGACAGGAATAGAGGGAGACCAGAGGGCTGAAAGGTTCGCATTTATGCAATTACTCGTGCATAGGCTACTGATCCAACATCCAAGAAATTGTACAGTGTTGCCTTATCGATGCATTTGGCATAACTTAATCGCATTCACACTAAATCGACATCTGCATGCTGCATTTTGTTGTCACGACATTTTTTTCGGTCTTTAGGCGAGTATTACGGGCATAGCGAAACAGTCACACCTACTGCAGTTTTGAACTTATTATATATTAGGGTTGGCAATTTGATTCCCAGTGCGGTTCTCAGATCCATTTCATTCCGAGCGATTTGAGTCGGTCGGTTCTCAGATTCGAATGAATCTGAGCCATTCTTGTTCGGATCCAAAGGGATCCCACTTTGTTATCGCAAATATCTACCTTTAAATTTGGATTTGAGAAGCCGTAAAGGTACATATCAGCTCGAAATTTAATGTGGAACATTAAATTTTTTAATACTGAAAATTGACTTTTTCCGTTGAAAATTAAAATGTTCCCCAGTTCCTTTTGAGCCGATCTGTACCTTTCGGAATTCTTAATTCCTTCAATAAATGGAGATATGAGCTCAAACAGTTGGGATCCATTAGGATCTTTTTCATCTTATTAGGGATCCTTTTGGATCCCAGTTTCATTTGTCATTGTACGAGTGGGAATCATTCCGCTCTCAACCGCGCGTTGATGAGCTGTGAGGTGGGAATCAAACTGCCAGCCCTATTATATATGTATAGTACACTTTAAATATCAATCGATATTGCAATCAAATTCAATGAAGGTGTTTTGTGTTCGTGTGACGTAAAGTGCCGACGTACCATTGGAACACGTCGATATGTAGGGAACCATCGATTGCTGGCAGAAGAGAGCAGCCATTGCACCGTCTAAAATTGACAATTAATTAAGCAATTTAGTCAAAAGAAATAACTGGGCAACTGATATGAGGTAGATTCAGATTATTTACATAGTGTCGACGAAACATATTTATAATGCACTGAACTGCGCTAATTTCCTTCCCCCCTCCAAAATTTTTATTTGCAGCTTTGTTGTGACTACCCTCGTATTTCAATCAATTTTGATTGGAAAGTTTGTCACTGTAATAACAATAAATCTAACTCGAAGAAAAGTGTGTATAGTGACTTGCTAGTATCTAGTAGTAGGAACTTTTTTAATAATAACATAACTGATGTAATCATACCAGGATATCCACCAGTGGGCAGAGCGGCAGAGGAGAAGTTGAATTGTCCATTGAGTGGAGTCAATGGGGCAGCACATGGAAGACGAGAGGCGCCGATGGAAGAAGCACAGGATCCCAATTGAGAGGGAGAGAAGGAACCACTGCGACAGGAGGCCGCACCCGCACCTTGGAGAAGAATTATTACACATCATTCCACAGGCCGGTCAACCATCCAGAAAGGCCTTTGGAGTGAGAGAGCGTGTGAAATCGAGAGGGACTCTCTCACTTTTATACACTCTCTCGCTCTAACCCTGGTCTGTAGGTTTGGAATCATGTGGATTAGTGGCATGACATATACAGCTCCTAGCAAATAATGAATGCACATCTTTCTCAAGGAAGATGGACAGGCTTCCCGATTTCCCAAATTCATTATAGAGCCGCTATGGAAAATAAGAAGTTGCTCAAAGAGCAGTATAGCTAATACAGTGAAAAAATGAAAATAAAAACTGCGGAAAGTATGGAGGGGACACCAGGCCGGCCGAACTAAGTGGAATTGATGGAACCAAAAGAGATTGATACTGAGGAAGATGCCTCATCTACGACGTAGTATCCGTTATTGCAGATGAGAGCGACGATGACTCCCTCGTTCCACGGCCCCACGACATTGCCCTGTTGAAGATAAGAATGTTCACAATGGACACACCAATCCACCTCGGTATTTTGATTTTTCAATCTCAATATGATTATTGAAAATGGCTTTCAGAACAAATCAATCTCCTTTTTAATGCTCCTTTCTACTTTGCATAACACTACAGCTCGCAAAATGTATGTGTGTGTAATGTGACGTACCGATGAGTATTTGAGTGTTCCTTGGAATGGAGTGAGGGGTGGGATCAGACAGCTTCCTCCTCCCAGTAGAGAAACCTGAATAATACACGGGCCTCGATAAGGACAGTTCAAAGGGGAGCTGGTTTAGTTTTTAAGTATCTCTACTAGGGTGGCCTAAACCGGGAACATCCCGGGAACGGGTACACAACGGGAACAGTACCCGTTGTGTACCCGGTACCCGGGACCGGGTCAGAAATGGACCGTGAGTTCCCGTTTGTTCCCGGTACCCGCGGGTCCAAAAAGTACCCGCGGGTACAAGGGGGACGAACAGTGCCATTAAAATCCGTTCGATTAATTTTTTTTTCTTTGTTTTCTTTCGTATTTTGTTCTCTTTTTGTACACATGACTCTCGTATCTCTCGTTTAGGATCATTTGGGGAAGATACATATTGTTTTGTTTTCTTCTCTCAACGATATCAAAGTAGGATTTTGAGCTAGAGCAGCCGAAAAAAAGTGGTTAAAGTTACCAGTTTACAATGTGTTTATGGAAAATACGAAGGTATGAAAGGAAATAAGAATAACACAAAAAATCGAAAATAGTGACCCATGTGATTTGCTGTACCCGCGGGTCCATAAGTACCCGCGGGTACTTGGCTGTTCCCGCGGGTACTTTTTGGACCCGCAGGTACAAGCCGGGTACAAGCGGGAACTCACTCTCACTTATCAGGAAGTACCCGGTTTCAGCCTGGACCCGGGTACTGAAATTTCCGACAAATTTCCGACCCGGTTTAGGCCACCCTAATCTCTACCCATTAATTTAAAAAATATCGGCTAGATTACCGGCCCGTCACTAACCTTTGCTGTCATGTATTGATAATTTAGTTTGGCCCGCCCAAAGGAGGCAGTCAGTAACTAGATCAAGTGCCGAAACACTAATGGCCATTTCCGTTGGCTGATCTTTGATCTCTTTTCATTAGATGAATTGAAATTGCAGAATTTCTAAAGACTTTCAATAAATATTTTTGCCTACTCGTCAAAGCCTAGACTTTAGTTGGAGAAAAGTTGGACCTGAGTAGTGGTAGTCCAAGGGTTAGTTGTCCATGGACTAGTGGTAGTCCACGGTTGTGTTATCTGAGGGAAGGTCACTCCTCCGATTCCAGGAGTTCCACCCATCACGCACTGACCGAACGATTGCGGGGACCTGCAGTTGAATCATTATCAACATAAGGCTTCCGAGAGGAGGAAGGGAAACTGCCCTCGGTTCTCCGATACCGGAAACAGGTAAAACGAGAGTATACTTTTTCCTGATGAAGCCATTTCTACTGCATTTTTCGCGTCTGATTTTATTTGTTTTTTTTTAATATTTTGTTTTACTTTTTTCAGTTATTTATTTTCTATGGAAACGGTGTTACTGATACTATCCATAGATTTCGAACACGCTGCTGGCACACATCTTAAAGACTTTATGATTGCATTGCGCAAGAATGGTAACCGTATGGTCCGAAGCAGGAATATCAATCCAGGCGTATCTTTTTGAAAGCAGTTATTCTAAATAATTTCGATCTCGCATTTTTTGGTTAAGTTTCAGCAGTTCTATAGAGGATGTGATGGATCGAATGCAATATTTAGCTGCGAGCATAGAAATTCACAAATATAATAGAGTATAGTTATAATTCGTTATGAAGTTTGCGAAATATGTGATTTTCTCCTAGATATGTTATTTTACCCCTGAAACCACATCCTCACCTGACGTTATCGTCTGACGTGATAAATATTGTATTTTATTGTATTTTTTTCTAGAACGCGTGATGAACAATAATCAAGTAAAGGGCAGATTAAGTGCTTCATGAGTTTAGAATTTATTCTTGTCGGTAAAACCTCGGGTCAGATTTCACCATTTCGCGCAAACAAGTGCGGAACGAAGAATGTCAGCACATATAATGCATTATAAGTTAGCGAACTTTTTTCCAGTTCTCTCACTCGCTTTGGGCTATTTCGCTCATATTTCATTCGTTGTCCTACTCTAATGGACGAACGATGACTTGTCCAAAACAAAAAGATGCGGGAAAAGATCCCGAACTACTAATAAAATCCCGAACTACTAAATCTTCCCAGGTTCTAATCTCGAGTGCTCACCACAGTCCCGATATGCAAGTGAGAGTGCCGTCTCCGTAGTTGGCATAGCCGGGATTGCAGAGAAGTCTCGCGTACGATCCGATTTGGTATGGGTAGTTGGAGGAGTACTGAACCTGACCATTGAGTACGAGTGGAGCACCCTGGCATGATGAGACGCCTGAATTACGAATAATTTCGTAACGCAAATAACATTCAGCATTATGCGGAACACCTCGTTACGAGAGAACCGCACGAATGATGCCGTGACTAGAAAAAAGAAAGTGCAACTTTGCTAGCTGAACGATTCTTCAAGGTTTCGGTTTTTGGGTTTTCCAACATCCTCATAGCACGTGCTCTATTGATTGCTGAAGCAAATGAGGGGAACTTGTGGGATAAGGAGGTTGGAGAACAGTTCTACTCAGAAATGTGCGTTCAGTATAGTGTGTAACCAATCCATGGACTAATAACTAAAACTTAGGAGTGAATCGTGACCTCTATACTCTCCAATATCGATTACGCATCGTCCAATCCCACGTGGTTGCCATCCTCCACTCGTACAAACAGCCGCGGGCGCTCCTTCCAATCGATATCCGAGTGAGCAGTTCACTCTCGCCACAGTTCCCAACGACGCCCGTCCATCCATTCCATTCGAGTATCGCACCTCTCCATCCGCAATCGACGTGCGCTCCAGCGATCCGAACGAAACGCAGTATGCATCTGCCACAAATGCCATCTACCCTCAAAACGGAAGAAAATGCACCGTGTCCGGGATTTTCCGAGATTTTCCGGGAAAACTCCGGAAAGTCTGGCAAATCGTTGTTTCTCAATGAAATCGCCCAAATTTTGGAGAACGAAAGTTTCTCCGAAATTCAAGAAATCCGTTTTAAGAACTAAGAAATTTATTGATTGGAAGGTACTGTATCAGAAGTTGCGATTTTCGTTGTGTGTCGTGAACCACATACGATACGGTAGTGTATTGGTGTACATTCCTCTTTCTTTCAAAGCGTTGTCTTTGTACTCTTCTATTTTGATGCAATTTTCTCGTTATTTCGTTTCATGAACACTCTCATTAGGAGAAGAAAGCAAAATAATGAAGAATATTATCAAAACAGAAGAAAACAAAGAAAAAATTTTGAAAGAAAAAAGAATATACACCAATACACTACCGTATCGCATGTGGTACACGACACACAACGAAAATCGCAACTTCTGGTACAGTACCTTCCAATCAATAAATTTCTTAGTTCTTCAAACGGATTTCTTGAATTTCGGAGAAACTTTCGTTCTCCAAAATTTGGGCGGTTTCATTGAGAAACAACGATTTGCCAGACTTTCCGGAGTTTTCCCGGAAAATCTCGGAAAATCCCGGACACGGTGCATTTTCTTCCGTTTTGAGGGTACGTGCTCCCTAGAGCGCATGCACATCATGCCATGCGGTTTTTGCAGCGTTTCTAATCTCCTTTCTCGGCCAAACGAATAATGCTCTTGCTATATTATGACATGCATTAGAATTCAGTTGTAAAATATTGTCTAGTGAAAAGACCTCACAGTCTGAAGTTGCGTGAGGTTTACTGCTGCCGTTTAATGAGCGGGACAATCGTGGGTTGACATGCAGTTATTGGATGCGAGGGATGAATCTGTACCTGGCAGGGTGCAACTTCCCATCTGCGACCACTGTCCATTGATACAAGTGGCGACGAGAGCGCCTGCGACTGACGATCCGAGAGGACACTGGAGGGTGAGAGTCGTGCCTGAACATATTTTGTGTCTTATTTTATATAAAAGTGAATGACTAAAACGTTTGCTGAACTTCGAAACTCGAAAGCGCTTTCTGTGTTTTGGGTTTGGGTTGGTTGGATTTTTGATATATGCTTCACGCGATTTATCTATTGAGTAGTCGACAATGTGAATCGTTAGAAGCGGAATAACCGACGGCACAAAATGCAAATCACGAGAGTAAAACGGTAAAGTCGAAGGGCAATGCGTCTCACCGGCCGGGAATGTGCCCATCGAAATGCTGCCTGACGGCGACATGGTACACGATCCATCGAGTTTGAGCGCCAATTAATTCGCAACCAAAAACCGTATGGTAGGAAATATAGTTCCATTCGTTTTTATGGCATGATGCTTTTTTCTTTTGCGATATTTTATCTTCGTTTACTGTATAATTTGCAAATGACCTCGCGATATTTCGCATTGAAAATGAGATATTTCAAAGTGCTGTTCTGCAATGTTGAAGTCTCGGGACACCTTCGGGCAATCTAAAATCGAAAATCGAGGTGGGAATAAGAGTGTGTTAATCTACCACAGCTGACTCGATCCGATTTTTAGGTGTCACGTGTGATATCTGTTGAAACTCTTTCTCACAGAGTAGATTACACCATTGATTAGTGCACCTCTCCCCTCCCTCTCTCATTCCCTCCTTCCCCTTACCCACTGATCATCCTCTTCACTAAACAGCTGGTTATGTTCTCTCGACTCTTCTCATACTGGACTCTCTTCAAGGTTTCACTTTCACTATTTCCGTATTTTTACCAAACATTTCATATTTCGTTAATTATGCTAATTATTAATAATACTTATTTTTCTTAGATTGATCGAATAGACCGTAGGAGGATAATAAATCTACTGTAATGATTAATAACAGGATGAAGATGACTTGTGGCAATTCCGCAGTGAGGATCTCTCTTTCGGACATTTGACAATTCGTGTGCCTCCTCAACCGCGACGAATGAACGCCTATGGATAATAATAATGTTTATCATGCAATTTACATAGCAAATTGTAATATAAATTCGAGACGCTATGATCAGAACAGTAATGTATATATTCACCCGTCTTTTCGTTTGAGGATTGTTTATGAGACTAGCCTTTGAAAATTCACTTGTACGAAACGGGATTTCCCTATCTGCCATTGACAAATCCTTATCATTGATAAATATTTTGTGAAAAATACGATCACGGGTGTACAATCGAGAGGATCAATTTCTGAAATTGAAAAATGAAGTTGGTAATCGAATTAGAACTCTTCACTGCATATCACATCGCCTTATCATCAAGTGATAATCTGATCAAATTATTTACTGGATTATCAAACAAAGTGTACTACACTCCATTACTATTCATATCAATGAGTAAGCGTTAGAATAGCGATCCAGCCAAATCAAATTTTTCGGTGTTGCCTTATCAACTTCTGCTTCACTCATAATTCGAAATGGCTATTTCCTTTATTTCGCGCCAACAATATCCAATATCTGGGCATTTCTAATTGCTAATAACTCTTCTTATTCCGAATACATTATGTACAATTAAACAAAGAACACGTCTACGTTCCTCACAGGCAAATAAGTCTACGCATCCACAAAAGAATAGGCTTCCAAGGGACAACTTAAAATTTTAAAACTGCCTTACCCCATTTTTCAAAAAGAAGCGATTAGACATAAAAGTCGTCTCTCGGTAGCCTATACTTCTGGATTCGTAGACTTATTTCCCTGTGAGTCCTTCCTAGGATTCCTTAATGATACATGAAACGCCAATTATAAAGAGTGGAACAATAGAAATTATTTTGTTCCTCCTATATAATTGGAATTTCATGTATCATTAAAGAACCCTAGTCCTCCAATCTTTCTTTATACACACATCCCCAATGGTGGCGAAAACACTCCATCAGTACACGTAGTCACACTATTGCCTTCCAATGACGAACCCGAGGTGCACACTAGCACTCCGCGAGTCGAGGCGGGATATCGATTAGGAGTGCCTGCAAACGGGGATTTTGGAGGTTTTATAAAATTAGAACCGATAATTATAAATAGACTTTTTAAAATTCCGTTTTTGATGTGTATAAGAACAATCGAAATACATTGATGTTTTCTTTCACAAAATATACAAAAATCCTTAAAAAAAACATAGAGAGAAATTATGTTTCTTTGGTTATTCAAAAACGATTGACCGGTTCTAAAAGATAATCTTCGTACTTGGATCTGATGGTAGTGAGAAAGTGATTTCTCCGAAGGGAGGCGCCCTCAGTGAGGGACAATCGAGAGATGATCGGGGTGCTTCACGAGAGAGTGCGGATGTAGGCGAATCTCGTTGAAGAGAGTCTCGTTGGATGCCGAAACAAGAGACAGGAATAGAGGGAGACCAGAGGGCTGAAAGATTCGCACTTGTGCAATTATTCGTTTGTGGGCTACCGATACAACATGCATAAACACATCGTTCTATTCCGACAGAATAGGGTTGGATGCGACTCCACTAGCACACTTTCATTTGACAATAGTTTCACCGCCGCGACATTAGGAGAGAGGGCAAGGTGGTGATAGGAGAGCACACATTACACGAGACGGGGTTGAGACTCAAGGGAGAATGGGCGATGATGGACCCTGTCAACCCTGTCTCGAGTAACGTGGAGCCGTCTATCTCCTCCCTACAGTAGATTTTGTGGTGTCAGCCGCACAAACATGGTAGATTGGGAAATCAACCCCTTTCTGGATGCCATAACGGGGAGTGGAACGATGTGGTAAAGTGTCATACATTCAATACATTTAGTTTGGTCTTTGGGCATCCCGGTCTTACGTACGTATCTTGAATTTATGAATTATTATGTTTTTGTTTAGTTGTGATAAAGTGCCAGTAAGAATGGGACGGGAATACCGTTTGAACACGTCGATATGTAGGGAACCATCGATTGCTGGCAGAAGAGAGCAGCCATTGCACCGTCTGAGATTGACTATTAAAAAAAATTAAATTCAAACATAATTACAATGATAATGATAATTATAGTGGAACTATTGAAGTGAGAAGATTTAGATGATCTACATCGTGCCGCTGAAATCTATAATGCAGAGTATTTTTTTCTTCTTTTTTTCTAAATTTCTTTCTTTCCGACGTTTTCGAGACTGTCCTCGTATTTCATTCAGTTATGAGTGAAAATATCGTAATAATAACTTCTATTTATCTTCTCATGTTCTACTCAATTAGAGCTCAAAAGGTGTGACCAGTGACAAGTGTAACCAGTGACTTATTGTTAGTATATTATTTATTTGTAAAATTTCAAATCCTGTTGCACCTCGTATATATATTATTATAATTAAGTGCCTTTTTACAAAACACTGGACGCAGTCTCACCAGGATATCCTCCAGTGGGCAGAGCTGCAGAGGAGAAGTTGAATTGTCCATTGAGTGGAGTCAATGGGGCAGCACAGGGAAGACGAGACGCGCCGATGGAAGAAGCACAGGATCCCAATTGAGAGGGAGAGAAGGAACCACTGCGACAGGAGGCCGCACCCGCGCCTTGGAGAAGAATGATTAGTGACATGACATGTCACTAATCATTATTCATACAGTCATACAGCTAATCATACAGCCCCTAGCAAATAATGATTGCACATCCTTCTCAAGGAAGATGGACAGGTTTCCCGATTTCCCAAATTCATTATAGAGCCGCTATGGAAAATAAGAAGTTGCTCAATGAGCAGTATAGCTAATACAGTGAAAAAATGAAAATAAAAACTGCGGGAAAGAATGGAGGGGACACCAGGCCGGCCGAATTAAGTGGAATTGATGAAACCAGAAGGGACTGAGGATGATGCCTTACCAACAACGTAGTATCCATTATTGCAGATGAGAGCGACGATGACTCCCTCGTTCCACGGCCCCACGACATTGCCCTGTTGAAGATAAGAATGTTCACAATGGACACACCAATCCACCTCGGTATTTTGATTGTTTAATCTCAATATGATTATTGAAAATGGCTTTCAGAACAGATTAATCTCCTTTTTAATGCTCCTTTCTACTTTGCATAACACTTTACAGCTCGCAAAATGTATATGTGTAATGTGACGTACCGATGAGTATTTGAGTGTTCCTTGGAATGGAGTGAGGGGTGGGATCAGACAGCTTCCTCCTCCCAGTAGAGGAACCTGAATAATACACGGGCCTCGATAAGGACAGTTCAAAGGGGAGCTGGTTTAGTTTTTAAGTATCTCTACTAGGGTGGCCTAAACCGGGAACATCCCGGGAACGGGTACACAACGGGAACAGTACCCGTTGTGTACCCGGTACCCGGGACCGGGTCAGAAATGGACCGTGAGTTCCCGTTTGTTCCCGGTACCCGCGGGTCCAAAAAGTACCCGCGGGTACAAGGGGGACGAACAGTGCCATTAAAATCCGTTCGATTAATTTTTTTTTCTTTGTTTTCTTTCGTATTTTGTTCTCTTTTTGTACACATGACTCTCGTATCTCTCGTTTAGGATCATTTGGGGAAGATACATATTGTTTTGTTTTCTTCTCTCAACGATATCAAAGTAGGATTTTGAGCTAGAGCAGCCGAAAAAAAGTGGTTAAAGTTACCAGTTTACAATGTGTTTATGGAAAATACGAAGGTATGAAAGGAAATAAGAATAACACAAAAAATCGAAAATAGTGACCCATGTGATTTGCTGTACCCGCGGGTCCATAAGTACCCGCGGGTACTTGGCTGTTCCCGCGGGTACTTTTTGGACCCGCAGGTACAAGCCGGGTACAAGCGGGAACTCACTCTCACTTATCAGGAAGTACCCGGGATCAGCCTGGACCCGGGTACTGAAATTTCCGACCCGGTTTAGGCCACCCTAATCTCTACCCATTAATTTAAAAAATATCGGCTAGATTACCGGCCCGTCACTAACCTTTGCTGTCATGTATTGATAATTTAGTTTGGCCCGCCCAAAGGAGGCAGTCAGTAACTAGATCAAGTGCCGAAACACTAATGGCCATTTCCGTTGGCTGATCTTTGATCTCTTTTCATTAGATGAATTGAAATTGCAGAATTTCTAAAGACTTTCAATAAATATTTTTGCCTACTCGTCAAAGCCTAGACTTTAGTTGGAGAAAAGTTGGACCTGAGTAGTGGTAGTCCAAGGGTTAGTTGTCCATGGACTAGTGGTAGTCCACGGTTGTGTTGTCTGAGGGAAGGTCACTCCTCCGATTCCAGGAGTTCCACCCATCACGCACTGACCGAACGATTGCGGGGACCTGCAGTTGAATCATTATCAACATAAGGCTTCCGAGAGGAGGAAGGGAAACTGCCCTCGGTTCTCCGATACCGGAAACAGGTAAAACGAGAGTATACTTTTTCCTGATGAAGCCATTTCTACTGCATTTTTCGCGTCTGATTTTATTTGTTTTTTTTTAATATTTTGTTTAACTTTTTTCAGTTATTTATTTTCTATGGAAAAGGTGGTACTGATACTATCCATAGATTTTGAACACGCTGCTGGCACACATCTTAAAGACTTTATGATTGCACTGCGCAAGAATGGTATGGTCCGAAGCGGGAATATCAATCCAGGCGTATCTTTTTGAAAGCAGTTATTCTAAATAATTTCGATCTCGCATTTTTTTGGTTAAGTTTCAGCAGTTCTATAGAGGATGTGATGGATCGAATGCAATATTTAGCTGCGAGCATAGAAATGCACAAATATAATAGAGTATAGTTTCAATTCGTGATGAAGTTTGCGAAATATGTGATTTTCTCCTAGATATGTTATTTTACCCCTGAAACCACATCCTCACCTGACGTTATCGTCTGACGTGATAAATATTGTATTTTATTGTATTTTTTTCTAGAACGCGTGATGAACAATAATCAAGTAAAGGGCAGATTAAGTGCTTCATGAGTTTAGAATTTATTCTTGTCGGTAAAACCTCGGGTCAGATTTCACCATTTCGCGCAAACAAGTGCGGAATGAAGAATGTCAGCACATATAATGCATTATAAGTTAGCGAACTTTTTTCCAGTTCTCTCATTCGCTTTGGGCTATTTCGCTCATATTTCATTCGTTGTCCTACTCTAATGGACGAACGATGACTTGTCCAAAACAAAAAGATGCGGGAAAAGATCCCGAACTACTAATAAAATCCCGAACTACTAAATCTTCCCAGGTTCTAATCTCGAGTGCTCACCACAGTCCCGATATGCAAGTGAGAGTGCCGTCTCCGTAGTTGGCATAGCCGGGATTGCAGAGAAGTCTCGCGTACGATCCGATTTGGTATGGGTAGTTGGAGGAGTACTGAACCTGACCATTGAGTACGAGTGGAGCACCCTGGCATGATGAGACGCCTGAATTACGAATAATTTCGTAACGCAAATAACATTCAGCATTATGCGGAACACCTCGTTACGAGAGAGCCGCACGAATGATGCCGTGACTAGAAAAAAGAAAGTGCAACTTTGCTAGCTGAACGATTCTTCAAGGTTTCGGTTTTTGGGTTTTCCAACATCCTCATAGCACGTGCTCTATTGATTGCTGAAGCAAATGAGGGGAAACTTGTGGGATAAGGAGGTTGGAGAACAGTTCTACTCAGAAATGTGCGTTCAGTATAGTGTGTAACCAATCCATGCACTAATAATTAAAACTTAGGAGTGAATCGTGACCTCTATACTCTCCAATATCGATTACGCATCTTCCAATTCCTCTTGGTTGCCATCCTCCACTCGTACAAACAGCCGCGGGCGCTCCCTCCAATCGATATCCCAGTGAGCAGTTCACTCTCGCCACAGTTCCCAACGACGCCCGTCCATCCATTCCGTTCGAGTATCGCACCTCTCCATCCGCAATCGACGTGCGCTCCAGCGATCCGAACGAAACGCAGTATGCATCTGCCACGACTACCATCTACCTGCTCCCTAGACCGAATGCACACTACACCATGCCATGCGGTAAGGTTCGATTATGAAATATTGTCTAGTTTTCCGCTCACAGAAAATATCTTAGAGCGTATGCACATGGCAATATGCTATTATCAAATGAATTAGCTTTCAACCTTTCTCGTCGCATCTCTCGGGCAAACAAAGAAGAGTCTTACTATACTATGACATGCACTAGGATTCTACAAACCAAAGTGTCTCTCGCGATGGGTTCGTACAGTCCTGGTTGTTTCCCCAATGAAAACTTTCCGGCCCGGCCGGGCCCGGACGGACCCAAGTGGATCCACGCAATTTGTAGCTCGAGTAGAGAGAAATTCGAGACAAACTCTGTGCAGTGAACAAGCTCAAGTCATTGGTCATCGAATGTTATTGATTGAAAATTAAATTATTTTCTTTATTAAGTTTTATTTCGTTGAAAGAAATGATTGCAAGGAAAGGACTTTAGATAGAGGTTGACGCAAAATATTACAGTATCTCTTGGATTCTTGCGTTAACCACAAACTGATTTTTCATAGAACGAAATCATCTAATGAATTTAAAATTACTAAAAAATGGTTATTCAAATTTCTGTTGACACTTACCGACTGCACAGAGTTTGTCTCGAATTTATCTCTAATCGCGCCACAAATTGCGTGGACCCACTTGGGCCCGTCGGGGCCCGGCCGGGCCAGAAAGTTTTCATTGGGGAAACAACCAGGACTGTATGCTCCTCGAAAGATCTCTGGCATATTATATCTTCCATGATATGAGTGGGATTATGGAGGGATGGCATGCAGTGCTTGGATGCGGAGGATGGATGTGATACCTGGCTGGGTGCAACTTCCCATCTGCGACCACTGTCCATTGATGCATGTGGCGACGAGAGACCCTGCTACTGAGGATCCGAGCGGACACTGGAGGGTTAGCGTTGTGCCTGATTGTACTTTGTATCTTATTTTATATAAAAGTGAATGACTAAAACGGTTGCTAAAGTTCGAAACCCGAATGCATTTTCTGTGTTTTGGGTTTGGGATGGTTGGTTATTTGATGTATGCTTCACGTTGTCCATCTATCGGATAGTAGATAGTTTGAATCGATATTTCTTTGAGAAAATTAATTAATGTATATTACGAGATAAAAAAAACAAATTATCTCACCGGCCGGGAATGTGCCCATCGAAATGCTGCCTGACGGAGACATGGTGCACGATCCACCGCCGAATCCGAGACCCGCAGTTGTGCCCTCTGAAAGACGGTGCACATTTACATGAAGATGTAAATTCACAGAGGTTTTCTTGAAGAAACGTACGAAAAGTGTTGAAACCGCTGACTTGTTGTCCATTGATTCCCACGATTGGAGAAGCTGTCGTTGAAAATCCGCCGGCGTTACCTCCCTCAAACACAAAGAATTCCGTAAAAGAATACTACTTTGGAAATGAGACGAAAATAGTCAAAATGCTATCCAATCCGAAAAAAGTGTATGTAATATTCAAGTAATTAAACTGACAAAGTATCCCTGCTCTCCCACCTGTGCGCATCTACCCAATGGAGGATTCCACAGGGCATTCGAACACTGAGATTGAGATGAACCTAAAATGATGAGGTTGTGAAAGTGGAATTATGCTTCCTTCAATCTGCACAAATCAATGACAATGTGCATGGATGTACCCTAAATTTCACACACTCCCTCCTCCATCGATCGGTCAAGAGAGTGTAAGAAATAAAGAGTGTATCGATGCGCATTGTAGATCACTGAACGCAGCATTAATCTATCTGTTCCTTCCGCATCCACTCACCAATGGGAGAGGATCCAGGGCATTGAAGTGACACTAGCGTGCCCGAGTTGTACACTCCAAGACTGGGTGCGGTGGAGTAGGACAACGAGGCGCCGAGAGGAAGGAGTGGTGCAAGACAGCCTAGAGTGATCTGACGTGCTACTCTAGACAGGAAGTGCTCACTACCATTCGTGCTTGTCGTCACTCCACTACGTGCAACGCCACTACTTCCATCCATCAGATCACCATCGCCTTCCAGCGATCGGGGCTGAAATGAATTTTTTTCACAGAAAATGACGTTTTCAAAACAAGTATCTAAGCTGTAGATTCCGTCTGCTGCCGTTTTCGCAGTATGGTCTTATTAAACCATGACAAACATGGGTGGATGCACACATTAACCATTTTCGACACCCTATTGTAGATATCTGAAAAGATGACTAACATCGCTTCCTGTTCCAGATCCCCACGTATGCGAGCCGGTAGAGGGCGTCGACGATCCGAAGGAGTCACCCAGTCCATTTCCAGTTGGGGCAAAGTCTGACTGGCCACAGTTGCCCATCGAATCTCCTCCTTCCGACTGCCATAGTCCATCTCGGCACTCGACTATTCCTGATCCTGAGAAGCGGGAAATTGGGAAATGAGACAAGTCTTCATCAACAGTTTTTCAGCAGTTTTTTTTACAACTAGCTCAGAACGTAATCAGGCACCCCATTGCACATTTCTTCTTCACCATAATATTTTCAATCCGCCAGCGAAACAATAAATTAACTGAAGCGATCACCTCTGAGCGAACCAACATTGCAGTTCAGTTTGACGAGCGTTCCCGATGGGAATGGCCCCTCCACCATTCCGTTCGAGTACTGCAGCGAACCCCCAATGGGCGTGCTGAGTCCGGTGCATTCTGAACAAATCGATATAAGGGAGTGATATACCGTATGCTCCTCACTCTGTCTGGGAGTCACACACTGCCCGAAAGGCGGACTCCACTTGCCTGCCACGCAAGTCGACACGACGTTCCCATCGGGTTGTCCGAGTGGACAGGACATGGTAGCGATGGTGGACTCCCGTCGATATCCCTAGAAGAACTCATTCCATCCAACCCCATCCTGCTCCTCTGGTGTATGTTTCGCCCACTAATACAATAACAACCGTCAAAGGTGGCGATGGTTCTATCCATATCAGGAATGGAATACTAGGAATACTAGATGACAAATGACAGAAACCACAAACCTGTCTGCCCGTTGGCAGGTTGTAGTTGATGACGGTCTCTGTCGAGTTGTATTCGGGACACTCATTGGGCAGACCGGGCCCGCAGTTGCCAAGAGTCCGCGTCGTCCATTGACCTATGCAAAAAGAACACTACGGACTTCCTCCCCGATTTTATATCTGACTTGAACCTTGATAGAGCACGGCTTTCCAGCATGCAAGTACTTCCAACTTAGATCATTTATTCACAGGTATAAATGGAGGAAATTAATACAAGAAAAGGCTAGACTGACCGGTAGGGAGACATGTCGCCACTTGCGACCCGTACAAGTTGTAGCCAGACTGGCAGTAGGGCGTCGCGGTGGTCCCGGGCGGAAAAGCGCCGTTGATCTCTGATCGATTAATTACGGTACGATAACATCAATATAGTAGCCTACCTCCAAGAGAGTACGAAATTCGTCCGTTCACAATTGGATTAATGATCAGACAATTTGTGCCGGCCGTCTGTACTGAGGTCATCGATGATCCGCACGTTCCTGCACGAGTGGTTCAAACCTGATCTTTCCCTAACGACTAGCCAACTGTATGCATCCATCAAAGAATTCAACTTGTAAAGCTCAATCACAAGCAATCTAGAACTCTCATGGCCACCCAGCTGAAGTATCTAATATGGAAAGAATATTCAAAAGTTTCAGAATATAAAACAAGAGAAACTAACCAAGCGAGTTGGTCCACTGGCCGTTGAGACAGACGGTCGATAGGGACCCATGGGGCACTGTGCCCTCCGCACATACTAGCACTGCCGTACTGCCTTGAGCAGTGGGAGTCATTGGGAGCGTGTAGGATATCTTGCCGCCGGGCACCAGTGAGAGGATGGGGCATTGCACCGAGTTCTGAACGCATGAACTATCGATCGAAATATGTTGAGTGATACTGTGCAAATTTTCCAGGTGCAAAGTTCCAATTTGTATTCAATTGTCGGACGGTAATTCATATTTAACCATTGCACCTGGTGAACTTGCGCAACACGAGAGGATTATCAGACGAACATTGAGGGTTAGAGCAATGTCACGGTAGTTAGAGAGACACACACTCATTTTCGGCCGACAATATTTAGTATGCTTTGGAACCCGCATTTGGGAAAAAAAATTTTCAGATTCCCAAATGCGGATTCCATAACCTGAAGGCACCAGATAATTCGGGGGAGCTGAGTAAAAATTTTCGAAGCAGATACACAATCACACTTACTGACCTGTCGTTTGCTTCTACAGTGCTAAAAAGGGAAGGACATTTAGAGAGCGAAGAATAAGGGGTGTACAATTTTTGTGCTTTTCATTGTAAAACTGTTGCGAAAGGTGACGAGAATCGTCCAACACGATTTGGATTTGTAAAAAAATCGTTTCTAAAACGCTACATCCGCAAACGAGGGAATGCACTAACCTGTCTACACACTCCGAGTGCGGGCGGTGTCCAGCCCTGCGGCGTACAAGAGATGAGATCCCTTCCCTCAAGAAGGAATCCCTCCTGGCACTCCAGTTGCAGAAGGGACCCGTGGGAGAAGGGAGTGCGGGCAGGGAAGAAATACGAGATCTGACAGTGGTACACACAACTCAATTCATTTTTATTGGAATTCATGCGCTTAAAAAGGTTTTACAATGCGAAAATGCACAAGCTAGGGCTGCTACAATTTTAAAATGAAAAGTACGCGTCACGGGCACATGTGTGTTTGCCAGTTGGACGATTAAATATATCTGCCCAGTATTTGTGAACTTGTAAAAAAACAAATATGGTATACCTTTCCATTCAATATCGGGAAGGGTGGGAGGCATTTGAATGACGAAAATTGGAAACATTCGGACAGCGACTTCGTCCATCTGAAAAGAAGTGGTTTGCATCTCCAGCTGCATGCATACGCACGGCGTTTTGGCGCCATTTATTTTGAATGTTTCCGTGTGGGAACCCGGGTTCGCAGTGCTACGTGTGGCAAAATGCCAACATGCAAACCCTCTCATTCCCTCCCGTCTCTCGCTCTATCGATTAGATCAGATTAGAGGCACTCTCTAACTGCTCTACCTCTCTCCCTCATCCCCCGTAGAATGCCGTGATATGATTCGCGTAGGACGATGCACAGGCGCCGCTACTTCTCTTTGCGTGCCTATGTGGTCGCAAGAGCTGTTCACAAAGAAAGCACCACAGCGGCGACCGCCGGACGTGCTCAGTGTATCAACGATGCATAAGTGTTATTCAAAGCTAATGGTAACGATCTGGCTGATGTTTTTCTGTTGGCCGAGTGGATTGCAGATCAAATCCATCTGCACGTCAATAGAATCGCTGAAACTCAACTGAATTTTGCTTTAAAAAGCTAAAACGTTAGAGAGCAGAATATCCGATTGTATCGTGAAATTGGAGAATAATAAGAACAGAAGTTCAAAACACATGAGTTCCAGCGGTGCTCGTCCTCCATAATAGGGACTCATTCTAATCTTTTGACCTTTTCTTCGAACAAGCATCTTACTGTTCGCGCACCAAGATATATGACGTACTAAGAATGAACGCCTAGTTCAACCTTTGCATATTTTTGCTGAAGTTCTGAAATGCCGATAAATAGTGCATCCACCATGTTTCAAGATGCGAACAGAAGACTTAATAAACTAACGTTCCATCGATGCACGTCGAAGTCGTCTCTCCGGCAGGCGCGTATCCGAGATCGCACATGAGCGATACGGTAGTGCCCGAGCCGAATCTGCCTGGAATATCGATTGGTGCATTTTTAAATGATACACTCATTACATGGATTCCTGTTGTGTGTACTCACTTTCTATACCCCGGCATCTCTCTTTCCTGCCGCACTGCGCTTTATTAGTGGAACTTTTTTTGTGAAATTTCGGACGAGTGTTTGTGAATTTGCAATAGTTGGGGCAGGAAATTATCGATTACTTGTTCTCGGTTGGGTGGAGTAGATCAGCTTTCCGTACGGTTTCTCGTTGAGCATCGCGCATTCGCCGACTAACGCAGAAGCAGAAATGGGAGAGGCTGCAGAATGCACACAATTACACAGTTCCAAACCTCTAGAAAGAGATCACAAGTTAGAGGGTGCCTCGCACCCCTTACCCCTTTCTGGAGGCAAACTGCGTTGCAATGTGGATGCACATCGCTTCGGCAACGAATGGGAGGAAGCATTTTCTATGACCTACCGGGTTGCCTGAGGCAAGGACCGAGTCCATTGGTGGGATACCATCCATTGCCCGTGCAGATCGCGAGAGCGTGGCCAGCGGACACGAATGAGGTGGAGCAGGAGAGAGAAGCAGAAGTGCCGATGGAATGGAGACCAGAAGAGGACTCAGAGGTGTAGGATATCTGGAAATACAAGAATAGCATTTCGATTTGCTGGTAAAACCTCCAGAAAAGCGTCAGATGAGATTTAGAAGCGCTCTTCACACACTATCTTCCTCATAACCAATTTCGAAAGGTCATGTGAAATAATGTAAAAGCAAATCTCATGTAAAATCTCATAGCAAATGACTGTATTTCCGAGCTTTGTTACTTTGTGAAATCGCTCTTCAGATTTACAATTCGTTTCTATGATACTCATTATTTATTTGTAAACAACGCGCGATTATTATGACTCAGGGGCGGTGTTTTGTGTACCAACGCAATGATCAATTGTTCCCTATTGCACATGTATCCTCTTCTGCCTCAATCTTCTAAATCCCTGTTGATCCATCCCCAATCTATCCATCATCCCCTCATCCCTCGTCAACATTGCAACCCGCAATGTTAGGATTGTCAGGAAAGCGATCTCGTAGTGTGTTTTCCAAATTGGGAAAAGGCGCCTAACAGCGCCTCTCGGATGCCTTTTCCCAATTGGGAAAACACACTACGTGGCCGCTTTCCCGACAATCCATCATCCCCCGTGAACATTGCAATGCACATGAACATTTGCAATTGTCTTTCCCCCCTCACCACCACTGTTAGAGAGCACTGTTTTACATGATTCCAACCCTCCAGAAAGGGACCAGGGCGAGAAAGCGTGTGAAAATGAGATAGTCGCTATCTATTTCGCACATCGTTCCATTTGAAATAGTTCACCCCTCACCATACAAAAAAGTGTTCTCATTTCCCTCCCCTCTACGATTAGAGCAAGCAAACAGCGGTAAATAGGGCGTGATGGGCGAAACGGGGTATTATAGATCCGCAAACACGCGCATATGAATAAAACGTTCCGTGAGTGAACAAGCGGAGCCGGTAGCCAGCGACTTCTCACGGATAGCATAATAAAGCCTCTGTTGTTGGTTTGGACCCTAAGTAGGATATTGACTAGATAAGGCATTATTGTTTTGAAAAAAATGCTCCTACCTTTCCGTTGTCGACATTTCTCATCTCAATGCAGGCATTGGACGATGAGTTGGAGTCGGTTGTGATTACAGAAGACGGTCGAGTCCACGCATAACACAGTGGACGAGCATCTCTCGTGTACCCCTCCAGTTGAGTACCGCCATTCATCGTGTAGCCGAAGACTGCAAATCGATAAGCTCTACATCATTCTGAAAATACCAGAATACATTTTGCTATACACATTGGAGAACGCAACCCAAGCAAAGCTTGGACATTTTTTTGGACAAGATAGGCTCCAAAGCTTATCACAGCCCGTAGACCAGGGTTGGGCGAAAAATTTTGTCGGAAAATTTTTGGGAGCTCTCGGAAACATCGATGGCAGAAGTTATCAACAGTTGTTAGTAATTATATTGTAGCTTAATGAATGTACTTCCTGAATGATCAATTGCAATTATCATATCTATTCTGCCTTGTGAATTGTAGCCCATTTTCCAAACATTTTCCGAATCTTTTCCGAGTCGGAAAATCAAACGGAAAATTTTCGGAAAATATGCTACAATTGTCAAAGCATTATAGATATGATAATTTCAATTGATCATTCAGGAAGTACATTCATTAAGCTACAATATAATTACTAACAACTGTTGATAACTTCTGCCATCGATGTTTCCGAGAGCTCCCAAAAATTTTCCGACAAAATTTTTCGCCCAACCCTGCCGTAGACTGCTCGATACATTGATCT
This sequence comes from Pristionchus fissidentatus, assembly GCA_036245785.1. Taxonomy (NCBI): domain Eukaryota; kingdom Metazoa; phylum Nematoda; class Chromadorea; order Rhabditida; family Neodiplogasteridae; genus Pristionchus; species Pristionchus fissidentatus. The sequence continues at coordinate 9,631,066 of BTSY01000005.1, read as the reverse complement.
CGCTAATCTACCGTTTCTATGAATCCATGTATTAGTTTCATCTGCAGTTTCTTCGAATGCATTGATCTCCCTGAACTGCCGTATCTTTGAAACCTTTTATCTCGTAATCTACGGTACCTCTCGATCCATTTATCTCCCTGTGATGGACGTAGACTGGACTCTGCGCCCCGCAGTCTCCCTCCTCCCTCGCACACAAAATTTGCGAAGTTGAATCATCAGAGATGCTATTGACAGCTCCGAACAGATTCTCTTCGTAGAATGGCGTACCTTGAGAGGGGAGTTAAATAAATACACTGAACTGTAAAATAGGGATGCAAAACCGCTTCGAAGTAGCATTTCGAATAAGATGAGCGGAAAATCGATACGGCATCTCTACCGTACCCCTTACCATTCTTCTTGTTGAGATCCAATCGAATCAGGCACAATCCGACGGGGCAGTCGCCCGGATCCCGCGGTAACAACACGGTTTTACTGCCCTGCCAAGAGTAGGATGAGAGCTCACACGATTGCGAATAAATATTGGGTCAGGAGCGAACTATCTACAGAAAAGTCATTACATTCTTTCGATCTCGAGTACGGTTCTCGTATTGAAATCAAATGGAATTGTGAAATTGGGATAGTAAAATCCAGAGAGCAACGCGTGCTGGAGAGTACGCGAAATCGAGAGGGGAGTGATGAATTCAATTGCAATAAGAGAACCCTTTCTGGAGCGATAGATTACCTCTTTTAGTAATGAATGATGGCGTATTGATAAGTCTTCGTCTGATATCCGATATTCAAGGGAATCATCGCTTTTCCAGACACCGACGATACCTGAAAATATCAACGTTGAAAGATGGCCGACAAGGAAAATACTTTTCATATTTTGCTAATATTGATTGGATTGCGCCAAAACATGGGTTCCTCGTCCCTAATCTCATGGTTTTTCGGAGATGTTTGAATCGATTTGAATTTAAAATTAGGGGAGGGGGAGCTTGCACGTTTGCGAACTGCTAACGTGCACGAACTCTTTGACTTCTGAATCCTCGACTCCCAAATTCGATAAGGAATAGAGTTCAACATAACAAAATAACATTGCCCCCATCAAACCTTGTTTAATTTTGAGGATGCTTTCGCTTATGTTTCACTGCTTTGTCAAAGTTGATTGACAACGCGAAATTGACATTCGTATAGGTTCTTGAAGCTACATTTCACATCGGATACATATTTTCTTCCCTTGCTTTTTTTATAATTTCGCGTAGTTTGGCGTATGACCATCGGCTAATTTTCGGAAGGAATATATTAAAATATCTCACCGAGTTCTTTGGGCGCGAGAGAGGGCGGGCATTGTGTGAAGTGAGCGTGAGAAATTGTGAGCAAGGACAGAAGGGAAAGTAGAAAGAAAGAACTCATCTGAACGGCAGGCGCATTATGATAGTTGAGAACAACATGATTCCAAAACTACAAGGAGGGGTCAGGGTGGGAGAGTGGGTAAAAGTGAGAGGGTCCCTCTGGTTTTTGCAGGCTCTCTCGCTCTAAACCCCTTTCCGTAGGGTGGTACGGTCTGTAGAACGATGCAGCGCATCCAGAAAGGGGTCGAGCGCTTTAAAAGTGTGCGCGTACAAGGGCAAGGAGAAAGCGCTTTCACTTTTACTCCTGCAATAGAGTCATTCTGGAGGGCTGACTTGGCTGCATTGTAATAGTAAAGGGAGGTATTTTAGAACTATGGTGAAAACAAGATATAAAACGCGTTATAATGTTTCAGCAATGTGATTGAAACAAAATAGACAACTAATAAAATACCAGTTTTAAAATGGTACACGCCCGGGTGAGGGGTGAAATGGTTGAATGGAGGCTTATCCAGTAGGGGCGAGAGAAAAGGAGAGGGAGAGAGATACGCGAGAGAAAGCGAGAGAGGGAGAGAGAGAGAGAGAGAGAGAGAGAGAGAAAGCGAGAGAGGGATAGGGGGGTTGATCCAGTATCGCCAAACATGAACAATTGACACAAATAGGGACAGATGATGGTACTATTACACTTTATTACTATTTAATACAAACAAAATTTGTATTAGACTACAAAATGTATACACACAATTTTAAAAAAAACAGAGAAATATCATAGGCACATGAATCAAAACCTCAAAATAATGATATGCGATGTATGGGGTTTGTGAAAGTGCTAGCGTTCCGAGCATATACACAGAGCGGGAAGTCTCCAACTTTCCTTACTCTGGAGACATTGTCTCCAGCTGAGAGAGCATGCAAAATCGAGAGATCACCTCTCACTATCTCTAACCCGCTCTCCCCATTTTGCATGCTCTCTCAGCTGGAGACAATGTCTCCAGAGTAAGGAAAGTTGGAGACTTCCCGCTCTGAGTATACGCAGCCTCTGACCCCTTTCCGGAGGTTAGACCAGGCTGTGAAATGATTACAGAAAACCAACTACAATATAACATGAGAGTATGAGTAAAGTGGCGAGCAACCTTGGATGGTAGAGACTATCACTACTCTCGAACAGAGGGGAAGAGGAGAGAAAGCATCCACACTTGATGACCTTTCCCTGCCAATGTTAAAATGTGACGTGCGAGCCAACTACGGAGTGGGTTCGCTTGAGGGAACACATCACTCCACCGCCCAGTCAAGCATCCAGAAAGGCCTTTGGAGTGAGAGAGCGTGTGAAATCGAGAGGGACTCTCTCACTTTTGCTCACTCTCTCTTCCTAACCCTGGTCTGTAGGTTTGGAATCATGTGGCCCAGTCAAGCATCCAGAAAGAGTCTAGCGTAAGAGTGTGTGCAAAAGTGAGAGAGCCCATACTTCTCCATTCTCGCTTGATCATTACCTTTTTTGGAGGTTTGGTGTCGCTTTGGACATCAATGGATTGAAGCACAATAAAACACGTTACAAAGGATGAAATTTTAGAATACAGCGTCACCGAATAGTAAACGATAAATAATGAGTCACACCCATATATTTATTCACATAAGAATGTGTGACATAGGTATGACGCAATTTGAAGTTTTGACGAGTTTGTGTTAGTGCAATTGATTAGATTGTTGCGCGTGAAATAGTTTCACTCGAGATAAATAGAAAACTTTGAAATGGGAGAATGTGCAACACTCCCTCTAGTTGCGGTCACGGTGTGGAAACGGGTACAGCTTATCCCGTAGTTTTGCGCAAAATGTTTTTAAAATTATTTACGAATCTATCCATTTTCTCTGGCATTGTAAACATTGAACCCTCTTCCATCTTCTACCTTCCCCCTAATATACGCTTACTCAGAGGCCATCGTTATAGAATGCAAGTCCCACATGCTAGATTATCCCACTTCCAATCTTCGTTAGGGTATCGCGTCATTCCCCATTGCAACAAACTTCCTGATTATTTATTTGACCTACCAGTATCCGGATTTCTAAATTTCATAAAAAAATTGTAATATGTTGTCCCCTTACATTGAGCTACTTGTTTAGCTCTCTTAGCTCACAACACTGTGAAACAACCCGATGCCCATCTGATCCACATGTAATAGTTAAAAGTGTAAATGAGATAAATTGAATTGAATTGAATTAATCAGGGAAATAGCAATGCTATGTCTATTAGGGAAATGGATATAAGACAGGTGAAACACATTTGTTTTTTATTCAATTGGGAGCCCCGCATTCTTCAATCGACCGCTCCTTTCGAATTATTCCTTAGTTTTGAACGCGGAAAACCGTTGCTGAGGGATGTTTAATGTTGTATCCAGTCTAGTCTAGCTAATTATCATAGTCTAATAGACGTGCCATAAGCCGTCTCACGTATTATCTGACTCGATTAACATCTATGTAAATTGTATGTCGACCAAGGGCGAATCTCCCATTCGTCCTCTGGTCTCTCGCCCTATGAAGTGGCTTGCTCTCTGTAGATAAATAGTGTATTCTGTGACTCACTAAGTTGGAACAGGCCGCTACACAACATTGGCGATCAGTACTCACTTAGCGTGTCTGTTCTAATTCTGTTGCTTGTTCTTGTCGCGCTTTGTCATAACTCTTTACTCATTGGGTATCGAGGTGTTTCATTGCCCCCACATTGGTACCCATCGTCAGTTTTCTACCTCCCCCCAAATATTCGCGTACTTAGAGGCCATCGTTTTCGTATGCAAGTTCCAAATGCTAGATTGACCCATTTCCAGTCTTCGTTAGGATACCGTGTCATACCCCATTGGAACAAACTTCCTGATTATCTATTTGACCTGTCAGTGTCAGGATTTGTATCATCCATTAGAAAAATGTAATAGTCTTGTAATATTGCTGTTTGCATTGAGCTACTAGTTTAGCTCTCTTAGGTCACAACACTGTCAAATACCCCGTTATATATTTGCTCTCTCACATTTAATAATTGAAGGTGTAATTGTGATAAAATATTATTATTATTACATCTTGGGTGCCAAGGACCCCAGTACTCTTGGGTGCTGGTCCATTCAGTCTCGGACTGTCTGGAGTTGTCTAAGACTTTCGTGTCGAGGACGTGGTCGTTCCTGCGGGTCCGACGTGCGATTTGCGTCGATTGAGGTTAAGCCTTGATCCTGCTTATCGTTGCTGACGTGGCGTTAGTGGAACGTTGTTCTGGAAGGCGAGGCCGACCAGTAATCGATAACCCAGTGTGAGTGGCGAGCGAGGCCCGCACTCAGTTGATTGTGTGTACAGTTGATTGTGAAAATATCGATTTCGAATTTTTGAACCATGACCCTCATGCATTTTTTCGAAAAAAATTTTTTTCTCAGAATGTTCACTATAGAGCGTGATTTTAGCAAGTGCTAATATTCTGAGTTCATATCAGTTTGAATTACCCACTTTACGAGAAAAATATTTTGCGAAAAAAATGCATGAACCCCGGGTCATGGTTCAAAAATTCGAAATCGATATTTTCATATGGGTTAAACTTGAACGACTCCTATTGCTGTAGATAGTTTTTATACATTGTACTGAATACTACGGAAGAATGGGAATCGCATACCAGGTCAAAAAATTTTTGCAATTTTGGACCATGAACTTTCATGGATTTTTCAAAAAAAAATTTTTTTCAGAGTTGATATATTTTCATAATATTTTATCATAATATGCACCCTGATGAGTGCGCAATATATCTCTTATATCCCGTCGTGAAAGTTCTCCGTACATTCACAGTGCTTTTTTTGTCCATTCGGCGATTTTTTTCTTCTATTGACCTATCAGCGATTTGTCTGTAATTGTTACCATATATGCAGATTTACATGGGCTACATTACATGATTGATAGCTAGTGTAAGAGATACCTAGTTCTAGAAACCGGGATACCTAGTTCTAGAAACCCGTCAAGTGCTATCAATTTTCAATATATGGAAGGGGTCTAAATCCAAATAAAAATGCGTTTCTGGGTCAGCAGGAGTATGTAGACATACTGCCACATAATATTAGACTTAGATTGATTTACTGGAAAAATATGGAAAACAAAATTTTTTCGAGTTTGAACACTACTCGAGCCGGGTTTGAGCCTCAGGGCACAAATTCGATTACTTTTGAAAATAGGGTCATGGGATGCTCCCATGGTATGAGTATGATGGGCCAAATCGAAAATCCTGGCGCGAATGTCCGGAAGTGCTCGAGTCTTACCGAGCCGGTCTCTTAACATCTATGTAAATTGTATGTCGACCAAGGGCGAATCTCCCATTCGTCGTCTGGTCTCTCGCCCTATGAAGTGGCTTGCTCTCTGTAGATATCGGATTTGTCTCATTCCGCGCTAATTGGCAAAAAAAACCTCTAATGATAACTCGAGGAACTTAATTTTTAAATGTTGTGTAGCGGCCTGTTCCAACTTAGTGAGTCACACATAAATAGTGTATTCTGTGACTCACTAAGTTGGAACAGGCCGCTACACAACATTTAAAAATTAAGTTCCTCGAGTTATCATTAGAGGTTTTTTTTGCCAATTAGCGCTGAATGAGACAAATCCGATATCCAGAGTCGGAAATGATTCACTATCCGATATCTTATAGCGCAGATTGTCGACGGGAGTCAAGCTATTTAGCTCCACAGAAATAACAGAAATAATAACTTACAGTTCCCGAAATCATTTGAAACCATTCACCAACCAATCCTTATGAGATTCATAGGCGAAAATGTTAGTTATTCTCAATCAGGGTTATGTAAATCACCTATTGATCTCTGAGATATCGGATAGTGGGTGTGGGAAACAATGAGATGTCGGATTTCGCCTCTCTCTCATTCTTAGAGGCGGGTTTGGAAAGTGTCGGATTGTCTCACTTTTAAAACTCTAGTTATCATTTGTGGTTTGTCTCATGAACGGAGCACATCAACTAAAATTCCGTTTATCTATATCAACGTTTAAGAATAATGAATGAATTGAGTAAATCGAATATAATCTACTCAAATAAACGACTTTTGAAATTCGATGAATGATTGTTCATTTTACTGTTTCTCGTTTACAGGCGTAATTATGGTTGTTCAGTTAAAGAAGGTGTCCCACGAATATTTGGTCAACTGAGTTCTCACTGTGGGGCAATGGAGGTCGAATACCCGATGAGAGCCTCGAAAATAGGAAGTTTCAGTTTTTAGTTTGAAAAAAAATTACGTTTAATAAACTGCCCAAAACTACCAGAATTCTTACAGTATCTCACATTGAACCTGCAATCTTTTCGCGGTGGGAGTTGGAATTTTGGGAAAAGAAGTCAGAGAAAGGGAAAGAGATAATGGGAAAAGAGAAGGGTGCGCGAGAGAAACCGCGCGTGAATTTGTGTTTCACCATCTTCTGATAAGAGAAATGAAACGTCGAACATCGGGGAAATAAAAGGTTGTAATCGTTCGTGGGACGCCTTCTTTAACGTTCTACAGCACATTGTTCAATATGTCTTCAACCAGTGTATAGAAGGCCTTCTCAATGTTGATGTTTTCCTTTGATGAAACCTCCAGGAAGCTCATGTTGTTCTCAGAAGCAACCTGAACAATAAAAAATGAATCATCTTCATTAATATATTTTTTTTATTAAGCCGAAGCCAAATTTGAAAAAAAAATAATAAAAAGTTGATATTACCGAATTTAAATTATATTTATGACATTTCAGTACATCAGTCTCGATATTTTTAGTGTATCGATACACCGATGCATTATTGAGTGCTCAGTGCACGTACTGAAAACGCACTGTGTATCGATATAGCACTGAACTCGCCATCCTAATTGCAACTTATTTTTCAATGGTTCAAAATTGTCGAGTGCTCAGAAATTGGTCGCCGCATATTTAAAGAAGGTGTCCCACGAATATTTGGTCAACTGAGTTCGCACTGTGGGGCAATGGGGATCGAATACCCGATTAGAGCATGTGTCAATTTCTAGTTTTAGGAAGGTTATGCGTAATAAACTGTCCAAAACGATCGGAGTTCTCACAGTATCTCACATTAACGCAGTAGGGTTTCGCGGTGGGAGTTGACATTTTGTGGAGAAGATGGCAGAGAAAGGCAGAGAGACGTGCGCGAGGGAAAGAGCGCGCTGCATTTGTGTTTCACCAACAGCTGATGATTGAAATGAAACATCCAACAAAGGGAAAAAAATGTAAAAAAATCATTCGTGAGACGCTTTCTTTAATTGGTTTTCCTTAGTATTCTTTTTTTAAATATTAAAAAATAGAACGTTAATGTATAATAGAATAATCATCATTCTTCTTGGTCTAGAGTAAACACTGTGATTATCATTGTCTTTCATCAGGTCTAAAAAAATAAGTTTCAAATAAATGTATCTATAGTCAATATAGATAGGAGGCCGTTTGCGAGAGAATCGAGCAAAGCTCGGACAGCAGAAAAATCATTGTCGGAGGAGAACATTGTTTTACGTACTCTCAAGGGTGCTGATTACGATGGCGAATATGTCATGTTATGCAAATCGATCTCCGAATTGTTATTCAAATTACAAAATTCGTCTCATTTCGCGTGTTTTTGTGCTTCCGAAAGATAGGCTCTTCAAACCACGTCGTGTAAATATTCAAATAGGATGAAATTGCATAGAGAATCTCATGGAAGTCTCAGAAATTCAAATTTTCGTGTATTTCACTTACTTCTTTTCTATTTCTCTATGTTAAACTCAAAAAAGGAGTCTGGGATTAACACAGTATGACGAGAATACACACATCGTACTGCCTCTCAAATTTGTACGCTGTTGACCTCCGGAAAATAGAGTTATGAATTTTTAACTGAGTGGAAAAGCACCGATCTGACGAGAAAAATGGCCAATTTGCATCTAATCACCCTCTCCCTTCTCTTTTGCCTGCTCGCTCGGCGTCTGAGAGTGCGAAATGAGAGAGCGATCGCATGCTAATTGAGCAGTTCTCACATCAGGTCAGGGTTTCCGCTCAGACTCACTCAGTTAATAATTCATAACTCTATTTTCCGGAGGTCAATTGCGTACAAATTTAAGAGGCAGTACGATGTGTGTACTCTCCACATACTGTGTTAATCCCAGACTCCTTTTTTGAGTTTAACATAAATGGACAAAAAGAATGTGAAATACACGGAAATTTGCATTTCTGAGAGTTAAATGAGATTCCTCCACTTATAGGAAATGATTGTGTCTGTCTGTTTGTCTGTATGTTTTTTTTTGTTGCAGCGTGACGGACATTTTTTGCACATTTTCCCCATAAATCGCTTCAAATTTGCGCTATCTTCTAAGAACCTTTTGCATATGATAACTGATCAGAAAACCTTTCAAAATTTTAATATAAAAATCCGCTAATTTCACGGCCAAGTGGATAACGCGCCAGACTTTGAATCCGAGACCCACAGATTCGATCCCCGCCGCGGGCAAACCTTTTGCCGCATTTTTCGCAAGTGCCACATTGCGCCCTGACACGTTTTTGAGTATCGTGAAACACGTTTTCACCTGTTTTGCCGAGTTTTAACGTGAAAAATCGAAAATTTCGAAAAGTTTCCAATTGATGCGCAGAGCGTAGGGGATCACAGGAAAAGTGTATTGCGATGTCAGAAACGTGTCTGAACGTGTTCTAACATGTTTTAACGTGAGAAAAATCGAAAATTTCGAAAAGCTCTCAAATGATCCGGGGAGCGTGGAGAATCGCGGGAAAAGTGTTTTGCGATGTCGGAAACGTGTCCGAACGTGCTCTAACGCGTTTTAACGTGAAAATCTAAAAATTCAAAAAGTTTCCAAATGATTCAGAGAGCATAGAAGTTCGCAGGAAAAGTGTTTTGCGATGTCACAAACGTGTCTGAACGTGTTCTAACACGTTTTAACGTGAAAAATCGAAAATTTCCAAAATTTCCAAAATTATTCAGAGAGCGTAGGGGATCTCTGAAATTGTTCTAAAAGTTCTGAACGCACTGTATCCTGCGTTTCCGTTGTGAAAGGCTCGTGAGGCTGAGAGCGATCGAAAAAAGTTGCCACGGAGCCACGAAGTGGCGTAATGGCAACTTTTTTCGATCGCTCTCAGCCTCACAAGCCTTTTGCAACGGAAATAGCCAGCACTCTTTGTAGCGATTAACAGTCCCCAACATCCTAAGCTCTCCCTGGATCGTACTTAGAACCGGGAACCGAGCTCCCCCTGGACCGTACCTGAAGCAAGCTACCGAGGTCCCCCTGGACCGTACCTGAAGCAGGCTACCGAGGTCCCCCTGGACCGTACCTAAAGCAAGCTACCGAGGCCCCCCTGGACCGAACCTGCAGAACTATGCATAGAGCGTAGTGCATTTAACCTCAACACATCCCTGCTAGTTCTCCATGCAATTTCATCCTAATTGAATATTTACACGACGTGGTTTGAAGAGCCTATCTTTCGGAAGCACAAAAACACTCGAAATGAGACGAATTTTGTAATTTGAATAACAATTCGGAGATTGATTTGCATAACATGGCATGCTGACCATCGTGATCGCTACCCTCAAATCTCTACGAAACCGTGTTTAACTGAGATTTTATATTTTCACCTGTCCGATCTATGTTGTGACACTGTTTGATTCTCTCGCGAACGGCCTCATAGATAGGGTGAGCGTGGGAAATGCGCGCTGCATTTGTGTTTCACCAACTTCTGATAACAGAATTGAAACCTCGAACATCGAGAAAATAATAAGTTTGGATCATTCGTGTTATGCCTTCTTTAAAATAGTGATACCTTCTTTCCTCTCTCCTTGCTTACAACCCTTTTGTACTCCATTTCACACTTATTAGCGAGCAGAATCTTCACTCCGTCAACGAAAGCATTCTGCAAACGAAATTTCTTAATATTTTATTTAAAAAATAATCTGAAATATAACGTTTCCTAATACTACACAATTCTTTGCATCTCTGTGAACTCAATTTCAAGATGATCTAAAACCGTAATCTTTAACCATCTTGAAAGCATGTCGAAATATATATGACCTTCCGAACATCGGATGGCTATCGTATCTACCATCTACAGTAACCTCGGGCTAATGTACCTCGCTAATGTCCTTCATATACGTCTTCATTTTGTCGAAGCTGTCGGCACTTGTGATATCGTACACCAGAATTATGCCATGCGCGCCTCTGGAAAATTTTTTTATTGAAAATGCTAAATGAATGAAATCAACTTTCCATTATCTATTCTCTCTGTCCTAAGAAATTCATTGATGAGGCTAACACAGAATGGGCCAATTCAATCCTCAGATAAGCCGTCAACGCAACAAAAAAAAGATTCAACGGAGGCGGCGAACCTCAGTCGAATCGAGTAATGGTCGGACTCTCCTCATTCTACATGCTCTCTCATCGATCAGACAGCGCGAGAGAGCATGCATATTTGAGAGGGTCAGACCATTACTCGTCGAATCAGTTTGCTTGTGGCGGTATTGGTAAGGCGTCCATTCATAGTTATAACTCTTGTATGTACATGACTCTTACGGAATAATGAGAATCATGCAGTACCTGCAGTACAAGGTAGTTATGGTGCGGTAGCGCTCCTGGCTAGTGGTGTCCCTGAAAATGGTAGATTAATTGCAGGTAGGATATTTAAAATGTAGGAATTCATGAGAACCTAGATTAATTACATTTGGAATAAATGAGAAAAGCATAGATCAAAGACAGTGGAACACGCTCACCATATTTGTAGTTTGATCTTCAAGCCGCACATTTCGATTGTTTTGATCTTGAAGTCGATATCTGTAGTGATGATAACAATAATGACAGTTTGATATTTTATTTTATTTTATGCAAGTATCTATTACTTTTCACATTATTATCGAGCTCCTGCTTACTTATTTCGTTAGCATGTTACTGTTTTGTTCGTGCGTATCATTTTACGATTCAATTTCCATATGGCGCTTGCAAAAAAAGGCCTGTTACGTCAATTATATCTTACTGCGATGGCAAATTTATACACTTGCGCACTTAGATAAGTTTGAAATGGAGCGTTAAATGACCAGTCCAATCAAGAAATAAAAACATTTACCCATTGTAATCACGAATGGGTCGACGGTTTCGTCGCAGAATCGATTCCTGCATATTATGGCAGTACAGTAAATCCCTCAGATATTGTAATATTTGATTTGTGTCATTGTAAATTCGTAACTTGGCATTGGCATATATTGCATATATTATATGACGCTGTTTGCGTTAGGATCAACAAGGGAACAGGTAAAAAATCGAAATGGCTCAAAACTTGCTCTTAGGGGTAACTTTCTACGCTGAAAACGCTGGTGCCGTCGATTTCGCAATAGGACGCCTGTGGGCGCCGATGCGGCCCCGCGCCTTTTTGGCGGAAAACGTGTTTTTCGAGTAAAACTCGCTTTGGAGTGCTCGAACAGGGGCAACATCTAAATCTCTAGAAGAGAATTTGACGCTCTATCTTCTGGTTATAACCACATGACACGATCCTACATGGTTTTCGAGAAAAAGTGAATTTTTGACTTTCTCGAGAGAACTATATCGGATTATAGAGAACTTTTTCTGATCATTTTGATACTTTTGTTACCTCATTGTACCCCGGGAAAGTTATTATATATAGCCTAAAAGGATTTTCGCGCGCACGGAACGCGTGTGCTAATGCGGCATTCGCGTGGCGTAAGTGGTAGTGGTCTAGAACTTCAATTCGAAGGTCAGTGGTTCGATTCCAGTCGATTGCCAAAATTTTTTTGCCAATTTTTTTGAACTCGAAAAAAATCACTTTTACAGGGTTGCTGAAAAGTGGCAAAATTGACAGGGAGTGAAATTTCGATGAAAAAAATGCAAAACACTTTGGCAATCGACTGGAATCGAACCACTGACCTTCGGATTGAAGTTCTTGACCACTACCACTTTGGCCACGCGGATGCCGCGTCAGCACACGCGTTCAACGCGCTCGAAAATCCTTTGAGGCAATATAAAATAACTTTCCCGTGGGTACAATGAGTTAACAAAAGTATCAAAATGATCAGGAAAAAATTCTCTATACTCTGATAACGGGTTCGCTCGAGATATGTTCGGAGTCAAACATTCACTTTTTCTCGAAATCCATTTATAATCGTGTAATGTGGTTATAACCAGAAGAGCGGCAAATTCTGAGAGTTATATTTTTCCCCTGTACGAGCACTCCGAAGCGAGTCTTACTCGAAAAAAAACACATTTTCCGCCAAAAAGGCGCGAAATCGATGGCACCAGCGTTTTCAGCGTCGAAAGTTACCCCTAGGAGCAAGTTTTGAGCCATTTTGATTTTTTACCTTTTCCAGGCCTCTGTTGAGCCCTTGTTGATCCTTACGGGGACAGCGTAATATATACTTGTGATCTTTTTCTTCTTTTTGAAGAAAAGAAAAACCAAACTAACAACCCACTCACAGAATGCCCATTTTGTCCGAATTCGAATCGCCTACTAGCACTAGCTTGAAGAGTAAATCGAGGTATGGCTTAGGATAATCGGCATTTTGTGTCGGCATTGTCGTATTAGATGCCGACTGCCTGAAAGACTTTATTTTAAAATCAGAATTTTATGTTCATCGTCTTGAATGTATCATCGACGACGATTTGACGACAAAAAATATAATTATTGAAGTTGGATAAAAACTGTCTACGACTTACCCCATTATCGCTGGAATTTGAGGACGCTCGAAAACCTGAGATATGATTCGAGGCCAGACCTCTATAAGAAAGAGCTTCGTCAAAACCTGGTGGACCAAATTGCAAGACGCGATTGATAGCAATGTATGATTCCTACAATAAACTAAAGGAATGTCGCGACGCACTACTTTTCTCATGCTCATCGTGCAACGATCAAAGAAATCTATTGCTTGTACGTGACTTATAATCAGCATTTCGAAACACTTGAGTAGATGAGAGCGTATAGATAGCAACCGCAGTCTCCGCCCACTTTTCCTTGAAGGAGAAAGCACAGAAACGCCATGGAGTAGCACAAGCTTAGTTCTAAACCGTATGAATTGAGTTTGGTCTTGTCTTGTAGCTAGTGATTTGCTCTATCGAATGCGCCCTGGGCAAAGTTAGTCGCTCCACGGCAATTTGGATAAAATGCAGTTACAAAAAATAAAAGTGCTTGTTTTTATGCTTCCAGTGATGCTCCATGTTTCGCCCAAGAAGATTTTGATTCTCATGATGTTGTCAGTGACATCTAAACAAAAAATAAGACGTAATTCTAGAATCGTGAATTGTGCTACCCTTTTGAAATATTTCAGTACGGAAATGACTGTGGCATGACGACTTGTGCTGGTTAGCGGCACTGGAGAGAGAGCGCCGTCTCGGACGCTGGGGCGAGAGAGGCTAGAGAGAGGCGAGAGAGCGTGCACTTTTGAGAGTGCATATAGGGACGTTTGAACTCATGCAAATCCCTTCCTATCGAGGACAGGAGAGGGGAGCGCTCTCTCCATTTCACACACTCTCTCGCTGACCGTCTGACCGATGAGAGAGCGTAAAGAATGAAGAGGGCCTCATCATTACTCAGAGAGGGAGAGAGAGAAGACTCCGCCCCTTTTTCTCCACTCCCCGGTTTGATGCTTCTCCCACTAGCGATTCGCGCGCGGATTTCGAGGTGTATCTCGGCTCAGAGGCAAGATATCGACAAACGGCAAAAAGTATTCTCTAAATGGGACCCTGGGGCATCTATTCTATATGATTTCCACTCTCACATCGAAAATCGGCAATCCACGTTGTGGCCCCTACGTATAGATTAAGAGACTGGGAGACTTTTTTTCCTTTTACAGATAGAAAAAGATAAATAGAGGAGTAAAAAAAGGGTGGTGATTAAACATTTTGAAAAAGGCTGTTGTGGGATTTCCCCACAAGAACAGATTAGTGAGTGAGTATCTATCGTCTGACCCAGTCGATAGAGAAAGGGAAGACAATTAGGTGAAGAGTTGCTGTGCTGGCGCGCTGCCACACGTTTCCCTGAAAAAGCTCAATATCGCCGAAAAGCCGTGTGAAAAAAATGATTAGTCATTGGAATGATGATAAGACCAGCAATGGCCTCTCCCCCTCTTATTTATCCCTCTCTCTTTTCTTTCCTCGTAAAGAGGATTATTGTCAAGCACAAAAAGATACAGTTGAAGAGTCACTTAGGGGCCGAGGGTGTAAACAAAAATACTGAAAATTATCGATGGATCTATAAGTTGCTATACCTTCACAGACTCTTTCACAGATTCTCGCACTTTCCCCCGCGAAAACAGTCGACGTCTAGTAGAATCTCATGCTGCGCAAATTTTGAAAGTTACAATTTGAATTTTTTAAAATGTATATCGGAAATTTTTTTTCCTGGGGTGTAATACTGTTTTACAATCCTGTAAAACTTTTTCGCATCGCTAACTAACTAAAGTTTGAACCAAGTTGCTCAATTGTGGAAAAAAATCAATTTCAACTTTCCCTGCGATATTTGCGGATATTTCTTTTCTGGCAAATAAACCTCTGTAGTACTATCTAACAGACTTAGTTATTCGTAATTTATTTTTTAGTCCATCCTAGTCTCGGTTTCCCTACTATTTTTTTCATGATACGAGAAAAGAGCCATTCTGACCGCTGAAATTTTAGGAAGGGGGAGGGTAGCCATTCGGCAATCGACTTATCCCCCCATACAACTTGCACCAATACGCTGCAAACGAGAAATTTGTATTCGCCTCCCACTGAGGGAACAATACCATTCAAAAAAAAAACAAAAAAACATCGATTGATTTAACAGTTGACATTACAGCAACATGCGATTACGTAACACAAGCTTTCCCAGGGCATCTAGAGCAAGTTGCCTGTCGTAATCATACTTGCTGCAATTAACCATCCCATCCCGCCAAAATAACAACACAAATCAAAGATATCTTCACTCATTTATTCACATTTACTTCTTAGCCAGAAGGCCGGTGAGCACCTTGTTTGTCGTGTCTGTGTTATCGACAATTCTCTCAAGGAGACTGATCACTTTGTCATCTCTTTCTTCCGAAGTCACACACGTTTGTGTTGCGGTTGAGACGGACTGAACAAGTTATGCACTAATCAATAATATGTCCAATGATGTTAGGCTAATAGAACTACGGCAAAAACGAAATACGATGTCGAATGGAGCGAAAAAGAGATTTGAAATTCGAAAATTGTTGTTGAGGAAAAAAAATCACCCGATTTTGCTCTGAATGTTCTTCCAACGACCTCTCCTTGGATTCCTCGTTTTTGTAGGCACCACACCTCTGAGAAGGTTATTTTAACAATTTATTCACCTATCGAGTGGCTGTGGAAAATGAGTGATAGACTCCTCATTACGTCTCATCTCACCTCTCACTCATTCGCGAGTGAAAATGTGAATTTCACTAATGAGTGGATCTCACTCGCGAGTACTTCTCCGAAAAGCACCCGCCACACTCAGAGAAAAATTACTTCGTCGTATGCATGAACTAATTAATTACTTCTGTGGAAACACGCTAGAACAGCAATCGAAGTGATTGATTACTTCAAACACTCTCCTTGGATTCCTCGTTTTTGTAGGCACCACACCTCTGAGAAGGTTATTTTAACAATTTATTCACCTATCGAGTGGCTGTGGAAAATGAGTGATAGACTCCTCATTACGTCTCATCTCACCTCTCACTCATTCGCGAGTGAAAATGTGAATTTCACTAATGAGTGGATCTCACTCGCGAGTACTTCTCCGAAAAGCACCCGCCACACTCAGAGAAAAATTACTTCGTCGTATGCATGAACTAATTAATTACTTCTGTGGAAACACGCTAGAACAGCAATCGAAGTGATTGATTACTTCAAACACCGTTATAGCGTATTTTCACAGAAGAAATTAATTACTTCATGCATGCGACGAAGTAATTTTTTTTATGAGTGCAGTGTCGAGTTGCTCGACCTTACAGAGTCTCTGACTTCGATATACTCCACGTCTAGATACTCCAGGTATTCTGTTCTAGAGATTGTTATACTCAGTATAATTAGAGTTTACTCTTTACGCTCTTTAATACACACACTATTTCGCCCGTTTACGAACAATAAGAGAGTTCAATTCTCTAGATGTCGACAAGTTAGAGTGTTCAGTCTACCTTGTTGAGTACGTCTTCCACCAGTTCGAGAAAGGCTCTCTCAATATTGATGTTCTCCTTTGACGATACCTCCAGGTAGCTCATGCCGTGGGAGAAAGCGAACTGAACAATAGACGAAATAGACCATCCTCACATTTTTTTTCGAAATAAGCCAAAACATCTGTTTTTATTATACGAAAATGAGTTGATATTTGACCAACGAGCTGGTTCGGCTACGATTGATTGCGACTTTCAATGCTTCCTCAAAGTTTTTGAGTAATTAGAAACTGATAATAGGACGGATAGTTCTTCTATCAGACAATACATTGTTTTTAAACTTACCACTTTCAATCATGTATTCTGCATTAAGGAAGTATTAAACCATATTTTCAAAAATATTTAATAATATGAAAAATTCAATCCACATAAATCGGAGCATCTTTTTCGTCAGAACTTTTTAAAATATCGTTATAGATACTACCTTGTTCGGTGGTGTTTTCCCTTTTTCTTTCTCTCTAGCTTATTAAAATGGATGTTATAGTATTGCCAACTTAGGGAGGCGCATCGCAAGTAAAACACGTTCCGCTGACGAACAGTAATAATAACGGAAAGCGAAAAAATTGCTCAGACAGTATCCACACTAGTCTCGTCTCGTTTAAAATTGTTTCAGACATTCCTGTTTTCCTTTTCTTTTTCTGATTGTGCCACTTCCTCCCTATGTTGCCTTGTTGTGACATAGTAATAAGTAATGTCACGTTTAGCTACCGATTATTCGATAATCTAACCTTAAATTCATGATAAACATTATTAGTATTACCTTCTCTGCCATTTCCTTGCTAACAGTCCTTCATGTCGCATTTATTGCCAAGCACCATTTTCACTACGTCAGCGGAAGCTTGCTGCAAACGAAAAATGTTTTTAATTTATAAAAGCTAATCTAAAAAGGCACGTTTTCCATGAATATAGAATTTTCATATCCGTGTCATTTTTTTACAAAACGAATTCAATAGTAACCTATGATCAGCTTGAGAAATTGTGGTAATATAGCGCTGGCTTTAACATTCCATAGTTTATCTGCATCAACCTCGGGCTAATGTACCTGGTTAATGTCGTTCATATACCACTTCATATTGTCGAAGCTCTTGGCGCTCGTGATATCATACACGAGAATTATGCCGCTCGCGCCTCTGTACCATTAAACGATATTATTTATTTTAAATATTTTTTAATATTCGATTTGTAATCGTCCTCCCATATCAGCAACTTGACGGTGTTACAAATAGAATAACTCCTGCGATGCATAATACATGTAATTAATACCATCTACAGTGTGAAAAGGAACATACAGTACCTGTAGTACGAGGAGGTTATGGTGCGGAAGCGCTCCTGTCCGGCAGTGTCCTTGAAGATGATCGATTGATCACATATTGGAAGATCATATATTTTGAACGTTATTATGATTTATAAAAGAAATAATGCCCAGGCGTTCATGAAAGGAAAGATTAGTTTCATTTTGAAGAAATTAACAAATCATATACATGAAAGATAATGAAAAGTCTAACCATACCTGTAGTTTGATCTTCATGCCGTGCATTTCAATCGTTTTCACCTTGAAGTCGATTCCTGAAATGCGATTTACAACTGTTGCAACTCCAATTTTCGAATATGCGTTGTGCACACACTTCTCTTGCATTTATTCCCTCTCTCGTCGCGCCGATACTCAGCCGAGAGAGGGAAGAAATGTGAGAGAGACTGAAAGTGCGATGTTAGCATATTGCACGGACGTGGTGCGCGCAACCACTATGCATTCAGAAACAGGAGAAAAGAATCCTTCACATGTTGCCGCTCAGCGAGGACCGATAGAAGCGGGTACACACTGAGTCATGTTTGAAATGTATGACACAATTCCCAGTCCAAGGGATAAAAACATTTACCGATGGTAGTGGTGATGGTAGCGGGGTCGACGGTACCTTCGCAGAATCGGTGCCTGTACAAGTTCTACCGTATACCCCTCAGATGTGTTGTGACATGCAAAATTCATAATTTTAGAATTATTACTCATTTGTAATAAGTCTGATTTTAGGAGGAAAGTAAAAATCGAACCACTCACAAAATGCCGGTTTTGTTCGCATTCGAATCTCCTATGAGCAGACGTTTGAAAACTCGATCGTAGTTTCGCTTAGGATGATCGGGAGTTTTCTTTGACATTTTAATCGACTTCATCTTCCTGAAACACTTCCATTCAAAAAATAGAAAATTTACGTCTATAAATTTATAAATTTTATGTGATTTATGCGCATCATCTCGAAACACCTGAGTGGAAAGGATAAAATATAGGCGTCTACACTGGCCTAGCAGTGTTCTCCCGCGAGCCCAGCTCGAAGACGGGAAGTACCCTTACCTTTACCTTTTGTAGACGTTTAGATTACGAGCGTGAATTCTTCCATGTACAAAAATAAACAAGGTTGAGAAACGTTAGAAATGGTCACGAGTAGTTTGGTCAGTGACTAATCATTGCGAAATGATTAGTTATTCTGGGATTTCTCAACAACAAAAGTACTGCGTGATCGGGGCGAGCAGTTGCTCCTAGGGAAACGTTTACAGCGTTGTGAAAGATTATCGAAATAGTAAGCTATCTGTCCATCGATACTTTGTTCTCTTCAATAACAATGGACGCGGAATTGTGAAGGTGAATAAGGATCAATGAGATAGATCTCTCGCCTGACTAATCCATAGAGCGAGTGAAAGAAACGAGAGAAAGAGTTCGTGTGCCGGCACGCTGCCACACTACAGAGGTATCACTGCGGAAATGGGAAGAGGCGTCCAACAGTTATGATTCATAATTGCCGTGCAAAAAAAGCCTTTTAGTCATCGGCATTGTGATCAAAACGACAGTATCCTCTTCCTCTTACTTAAATAGTGAATGGGCCGAAAATGGGCAAACGATAAAAGACAAAATTATGGTCTCGCCTTTTCTCTTCTCAACCACATGCGCCTAAAAGACTCCAGTAAGGGGTTAGGAGTGAGAGAATACGATTATGATGGATTGGGATACCGAAAATTCTAAATTGATCAAACAACTTCTCTCTTCATTGTAATAATAAATGAATCGTATATTCAGGCTGCGATGTGTTTCACTGCTTTTATAAACCCGTCAATCAAGAAGATATATGTTGCATGCTCAATTTTCTTGATTAAAACGCAAAATTCCACAAAACATCCGACAAAGGATTATATCACTTTTGACGATAACTATTATTACATATCTTTCAGGAACCCCAACCACAATCGACATTCTCAGATTTTTAAAGGGATTTTACATAGATTGCGAAATTCATGTTCTTTGTTCTGGGAGTCCCCCAGGGCAGCCAAGAGCAAGATGGAGAGATGTCCTGAGGAGAGAAATAGGCCTAAACTGGTGAAATGCAACTTATGAAGACCACCTACCCATCCTCATCTGAGCGATGACCGCCTGACATGATGAACTAAATGATTGATTGAAATTCATTTATATTGCACTACTGGTTAGGGGGAAATAAGAAAATGTTCCAAACAAAATTGTCAAACCTGTTACAGCCCCAGAGAATTCGATACATATGAATACTGGATGCCAATAAAGTGTAATTCCGGGTGTTTTCTGTTCATTTCCTATACTTGCGACGTCTCTCCACTAATGTTGTTATTTGAAATAATCCTATTCGCGAATAACAAAGAGTTATTCGCGAATAACAAAGGGTTATTCGCGAATAACCTTTGTTATTCGCGAATAGAATTATTCCAAATAACAACACTACTATCCACGCCCCTTATCGCTACACTCAGAATGAATACACTTACTATTGAGTGTATCCTACCCTGAGATGAGACACCTAATGTATGGTACACCTACAAATCTCTCGTTTTTGCACACTCTCTCGACGCGCGAATACATTCAATATTGAGTGTATCATACACTGGGTGTCGTATTCATGTCAGTCAGTGTATTCATTCTCTGTGTACTGCAGCCCAGAGAGGGAGGGCTTTGCGGCTTCTCTGTGTCTCCTCCGTTTATCTGGGAAGGCATGTAAGAGGCCTGTCAACCCCGTCTCGGATAACGCGCGTCCTCCCCTGATATGAAGACCAGTCGGGTGTTTCGCCATCTGGTCCGCTCTCGAAATGATCAGTAAAAAAAGTAAAATTCATCTATTTCTATACAAGCTGTCGTTTACAAATTTTTGACATAACGTAGATTAATCCATGAGCACACACCTGTATTTACAATTCGCGCTGCCACAAAACAAGTAAGTTTATTCATGTTATGGGGAAATAATCGTTTCGTGACAATGGTAATAGATACAACGTACAATGAGACAGACACTAGGGCATGTGGAAAGCCGGCCAGAGGTTGAAGTACAGTTTGCTCACGAACAGCATGACCATTCATTCATAACGACGTTGTTTTTTGATTGAGGAATGATTATTGGCTCAGTCGACACGGAAGACTCTCTCGACTGCTGAAAAGTATGAAAAGTAGAGGAATTGCGGAGAAAATGGCTTTTTGTCATGGAAAAGCATTTGACTTCAAACATTTACCATTTCTTCTTAGTCTAATGTTTAATAGTGTTACCATCGTTGCACAATTACTGTTCTGCATACAGTACCTTATCGAGTATGGCTTCTGTCAACTCGTAGAACGCCGTATCAATGTTAATATTCGCCTTTGCCGAAGTCTCCAGGAAGCGAATGTTGTGGTCGGAAGCGATCTGAACGAGTGGATTGATATTGAACCGAAACTATTTCATGTCACATGGTGCGAAATCCCCAGAAATGGGATTGTACCGAAGGAGCGTTATAATGTGACAGCTCCCTCACGATTACACACTCATACGCTAAATGCTGACGCCCTGTCGCCTTAGGTTTATCGCAAGATAATTTTTTTAAATTTATTTTGGGGATAACCTATGTTTCACGATTTCTTCAAAGCTGTTTGGAATGGTGGAATTACAATTTATTGCTGGTATCTGGAAGAGTTCGCTAATGAAACATGTTCTACACACGAAAAGCCAATCATGGACACTAATGGAACAATATCGTGGTAATTACCATGTGTCACTTCGTGTATCATTAGCGAATGAGCAGTGTTATCGAAATCACGACACTCATCGTCTACCTCTTGGACTATGGTCTAGCCATAGATGTATCATTTCATACTTTCTTTGCGCATGCAAAATTTTTGATACGCTATTAAAATTAAAATATACGTATTAAAATACGCTGGATAAGCTGAAAGATTGTCAAATATCATATCACAACTTTGAAATGGCACACGTTACGGACTACTGCTTTATTTTCATACCTGGGTGTCTCTCTTGTTCTGACGCGCTCTCAAGTCATTTATGATCATCATGAGAAGGAATTCTTAAATCGGCATAGTTTTCAATAATTTGCGAAATTTACCTGCTCTCCTCTCCCCTTGCTCACCACCCGGCGATCGACTAAGTCGCATTTGTTGCCAAGAAGCATCTTTACAACGTCCTCAGATACATGCTGAAAGCTAGTTATTTCATCAATATAGAACACCGGAATCCCATCAATCTCAGGTTTTTTTAGTAAGCCTTACCGTCAATACTACTACAGTGATCTCGTTGACTTCACAGCGGCATTTTTAAATTCATCGTAGTGGACCTACCGTACCATATCAATGTTCCGCAGCCACTTTGTGATGTTCTCAAGGCTGCTTGCACTTGTAATATCGTAGACAAGCATGACTCCCATCGCACCTCTGAAATTAAGCAAAAATTAAAATAGGCTTCAAAATATTTTTCTATAACAAATCTTGGGAACGGTGTTAGCATATGAGTAGTAATCAAAACGGAAATCAGAACATTGTGAAAATTTGATTCATTCTTTAAAAAAATGAAACCTTCTTTTCAGATATGTTTTAAGAAGGGCTACTACAGTACGTGTATCATAGGCAAAATATCGTACCTGTAGAAGGATGTTGTGATGTTGTGGAAACGTTCTTGCCCGGCGGTATCCCTGTAGGAAAATCAGTAAAGTTGTTAGAGTCAATGGATAATGTATTTAAATTTCCAATGAAAACTGTTACGAAAAAAAAAGAATACTGAAGAGATCAAGTATCAACTAAATCATTTAATCTTTTTTAATTCATAGAAAGTTATGCTCAGCAAAATCAACGATCGTCAATTGTTACTTATAAGAATACTGTGAAGCAAAAAAACTGGTCTTTTAAATGGTTTCCCTGTAAATAATAAATAATATTTTATTCTTCTCACCATATCTGCAATTTGACCATCTTGCCCTGAATTTCGATTGTTTTGATCTTGAAATCAATACCTGCAAAAAAATAATAACACATAGACTTCCAATTATAGATGCCTCAAGAGTGAAAATCTTATTCGGAAGGATCAGTGTATCTAATGAATTGTTCTCGAATTAGCCTGTATGTAACGCGGAATCACCAGTCTATCAATAACTAACCAATATTGGAGATGAAGACTCTGTTGAAACAATCATCCGAGAATCGATGCCTGCGAAAGTAAATTTTTTTTTTATAAAAAGTATTCATTCAAGTTAAACGAAATCAAGAAAGTCTTACAAAATGCAAGTCTTGCCGACGCCCGAGTCTCCAATAAGCAGGAGTTTGATGAAAGGGTGCGGTAGTCTCGCCATTACTATCGATTTATCCTGTTCGGACTACAGAAATTACTGCAGTAGCTGAATTGAAGGAGACATAGTAAAACAAACATCATCAAAATATTCCCGGGCGCAAACATTAGAAATAGGGTGATACTTCATGAAAAAGTAGTATTGAATGGTTCGACAACTGGAAAATTTGTGGTAAAAAACATGAGTAAATAATAATATTAAAGAGAGTGGCACGGCGTTTGGGCTGGAAAATGTTGACCAAGGAACGACATTTCGAAATTAGAGCCGAAACAGAGGAGATTACGGAAAACAGAGTTTTGTCGGTCAGGAAAGAACTAAGAAAGGAGCGTCGACTTGCTAATAGCGATTGAGAAATTTTGGTGCGCGTGTTTGAATAGAGAGAGAGGTGGTCAGTGGTTACCAGGCAGTGACTAATCCTTACTAACCATTGCGAAATGTTTCCTACTCTTGCATTTCGCAAATAGCGCGCGACCATTACCTCTACTCGACTATAACGTCCCATATTCCTTATAACTTTTCTTTGGACTTTTTTTTTGTAAATGTTTGTTGTATGATAAATAAACTAAATTCCCTCTCACTCTAACACTGGCCTAGCAGTGTTCTCCCGCGAGCCCAGCTCGAAGTCGGGAAGTGCCTTTGCCTTACCTTTTTACCCTCTCACTCTCCCCACTAATTATCTTTCTTTCACTTTCTATTGTTTATGATACTATGGTCAGGTTAATGTAAGTTTCACAATTCTTGTGCTACTTGTGAAATAATATTAGAATTTTACGAATGAATATATTTCAACTTTCCGCGATTGCAAAGTATCGATTGTGGAAAAATTAAATACTTTTTTCGTTTTCCTCTCAATTTACACTTTCTCCTTCTCCAAACCGCTCTATAGAAGTTTAATACATTTTCATGCACCTTTTGCAATTTCGACTGCTTTCGTGTAAAATTCAGCGAAATTTCATATATTTTACGGTGGGAAGGTTTGTGTGAGCTCATACTGAACGATTTCACGACAAGGCAACAGCAAAATGTTCCGGACCTGTTTAGCTATTTCTTTATCCTTATCGATGTGTTAAATCGGAGATTTTACTATAGCTTTACGGGGGGAAAGTTATATGAAGGTTCTATATTGTTTGTAAGCTGATTCGAAAAGAATAATACGCCACACGTAATATAGGAAATTGTTTTTAAGTTCGGAAGTTGAGCGACTTAAAAAAGCTGATGATTTTAGTACCACGAACTGAAATCATCAGCTTTCGATAGGCCAAAACCGTATACCAGAACATGAAAATTCAGCGCGCAAACTCGAATTTGTGGCAACAATTAGAGATAACTATTGTGCGAACCAAAAACCCAGCAGTCTCCGCCCCTTTTGCCAATACTGTCTCCACTATGGGAATCTGATATCGCGCGGAATTTGCGGACAATATCGGAAATGGATCATGACGTTTCCTCGGTTTCGGCGATGATAGAAAGATCAAATTCTGGCTCATTTTCATTTCTGTAATTTATGTAAGGACCATACAACCAATTCATTTATAGTGATATCTTCTCGGGTCAATTGAAAGATTATAATCAGGCCGAGATCTCTATATGATCAGTTTGATGTATGTTTCATAATCCTTATATCCAATGTGTGTCTTTGTGGGGGGGGATTATAGGTAATTCATCTTTTTCTAGGAAACCGAAATTTCTGCCTGTTTGTCTGTTTGTCTGTTTCTTTATTTTTTTTGTTCTATCCACTCGTAATGAAGATCATCGAGAGCCATTCGATTTTCAGTGATCGGAAATTCACCTCGAACATATACGATTTTTCCCATCCCCGAGTCTCCAATAAGCAGCAGTTTGATGAAAGGGTGCGGTAATCTCGGCATTACTATCGATTTATCCTGTTCAGACCACCGCTTCACCACAAAAGCTGATTTTTTGGAGATGACATATATAAACAAGAATTTTCGAGGACGCAAACACCCAGGAACGCTTTAAAATTAAGTATTGAATGAATAGATCAGA
Source organism: Pristionchus fissidentatus (assembly GCA_036245785.1). NCBI lineage: Eukaryota > Metazoa > Nematoda > Chromadorea > Rhabditida > Neodiplogasteridae > Pristionchus > Pristionchus fissidentatus. The sequence continues at coordinate 9,605,944 of BTSY01000005.1, read as the reverse complement.
GGCAAATCGCTGTCCAAAAAAGAACGCTTACTAAAGCGTGGCCCTTAGCAAATCAGCCAGCAAAGATAATCTAACGTTTATTTATGAGAGGAATCGCGAGAAACTCGAGCATGGCTGGGACGTAGAATTTTATGATTCTCAATTTGGCTGAAAATATGGCCTAAGGTATTTAAAACCTTCCTCTATCGAATGGCGTTTTCAGAATTTCGATAAAAAGTTTCGCAATCGCGTGAAACACAAACAAACCTGGTGACTCAGCGGAAAAAAATTAGAGAGTGGCATGTTTGAAAAATCATAACATGCATCAAAATGATGATAGCGACTCGTTCTTTTTTAGGTTAGATAGGGAATCAGTCCGACTACAAACTACAACTATTGAACTCATTCCTGGCTGATGCACCGGTGCGGGGCGGTCGGATTTGTAAAAATTTAATTATTTTTCTTAAAACTAAAAAGGCAATGGGTTTTGTTGCTTTTTATTATAGTCACGGTGTGTACTATTTAAAACCAATAAATGGGCCAAATCCGTACAGAACTTTTAAAGACGCCCACCATTTCATGCGACAAGCCAATGACATCTCATGGTCAAAGTGTTGGAATCATCCAAGTTAGTGATGAAAATGATCGTAAATTAGCTAAAAAATATTCCTATTAGTTTTGATACGATTCTTTTTCGAGATTTTTTAGGAAAAAAATATCAAAAAATTTCGAACGAAATTTTTTTTTCATCAAAGATGCTGTTCAATTAAGCGCTAGTGTGTCAAATCTTTATACATATAATAAATTTTCATAGATCGACATTGATTTATTCGTATTTCAATGTTTGTTGAGCTTTAAATGGGTTATTTCTGTCTACATATTCAGTAATCGAGATCGACATTTAAAATTGGCCCTATTCTGACGCTACTTGGTAAGGAGTTTCCTCATAATGCCTCAAACATTTTCCTTTTTGAAAGTGAATGGCTATCTAGTCGTACAAAATAACTACGGCGCTTAGAAAACCGTACATGCGCAAAATCCCGCACGCTCTGCTTCTCTACCACTCTCTCACTTCCGCGGACTCTCTCGCCAGTTTCGGGGCCCGAGCCGGGCATAAATCTTTTGCCATAGCTTGGTGTAAATCAAACGAAGTAAATCGTCCAGAAAAATTAGCGTCCGGACTTTGAGAAGTACCGGCAAAAGATTTGTGCCCGGCTCGGGCGCCGAAACTGGCGAGAGAGTGCGCGAAAGTGAGAGAGTGGTAGAGAAGCAGAGCGTGCGGGATTTTGCGCATGTACGGTTTTCTAAGCCCCGAAGTTATTTTGTACGACTAGATAGCCATTCACTTTCAAAAAGGAAAATGTTTGAGGCATTATGAGGAAACTCCTTACCAAGTAGCGTCAGAATAGGGCCAATTTAAAATTTCGATCTCGATTACTGAATATGTAGACAGAAATAACCCATTTAAAGCTCAACAAACATTGAAATACGAATAAATCAATGTCGATCTATGAAAATTTAATATATGTATAAAGATTTGACACACTAGCGCTTAATTGAACAGCATCTTTGATGAAAAAAAAATCTCGTTCGAAATTTTTTGATATTTTTTTCCTAAAAAATCTCGAAAAAGAATCGTCTCAAAACTAATAGGAATATTGTTTTTAGCTAATTTACGATCATTTTCATCACTAACTTGGATGATTCCAACAATTTGACCATGAGATGTCATTGGCTTGTCGCATGAAATAGTGGGCGTCTTTAAAAGTTCTGTACGGATTTGGCCCATTTCTTGGTTTTAAATAGTACACACAGTGACTATAATAAAAAGCAACAAAACCCATTGCCTTTTTAGTTTTAAGAAAAATAATTAAATTTTTACAAATCCGACCGCCCCGCACCGTTGCATCAGCCAGGAATGAGTTCAATAGTTGTAGTTTGTAGTCGGAGTGATTCCCTATCTAACCTAAAAAAGAACGAGTCGCTATCATCATTTTGATGCATGTTATGATTTTTCAAACATGCCACTCTCTAATTTTTTCCGCTGAGTCACCAGGTTTGTTTGTGTTTCACGCGATTGCGAAATTTTTTATCGAAATTCTGAAAACGCCATTCGATAGAGGAAGGTTTTAAATACCTTAGGCCATATTTTCAGCCAAATTGAAAATCATAAAATTTCTACGTCCCCGCTATCCCGGATATGCTCGATTTTCTCGCGATTCCTCTCTTATGTGATTCACGTACGATATTTCGAAATTAGAGTCGAAAGAGATGTACGGAATACAAGGACGTTTTTGTTGGTCAGGAAAGAACTAAGGAAAGTCCACTTGCTAATAGCGATTCAGAAATGTTACCAATGCCTAACCATTACTAACTATTGTGAAGTTGTTCACCCATCATTACCTGTAACTCGACTCCCTCCAACTCTTTTCACATTTACTTTTCTTTATTCGTGTTTTCTATTGTTGAATGTATATGTTTACACAGTATGATAAATTAATTTAAAAATACTACCCTCGCTCTCCTCGCTTCTCTGGGCTCTCGCTTTCTCTTTTCGAGTATGTTTGGTAATTCTTATATGAAATGTTAGACTTGATTAAGTTTATTCGGCCTCGTATTTCTGGTAGAAAATAATTTTGATTAATTTTTATTTTATTTTAACAAACTTCATCCTTAAGAGGTTGCATTATCATTTCGGTTTAATATTATTCCTTTCGATTTAGCCTCCATGCACCATTTGTGTTTCACCGGCCGCATGAAACGAGATGGATATTGCCGATAGTGATTACTCGTATTTGTCTTAAAAGTAGAATGCAAAGATTCCCATCACCATGGAATACAGAGAGATGTCATGTGATTTCGATAGCACGAATGAATTTCACAAGTCTAGATATGATCACTAATAAATTAGCTATTACTACTTGTTAATAATGAAACAAGGAGTGAATCAGTCAAGAATGATCATAACACACAATTATCGATAGTTTTGACATTTTATCGAATAATTTTCAAAACAATTCATTTGTCGCTCCGAAGACTATTGCGATAAAAATAGCACACAATGTGAATACGATTACTTTCACAGTCCAGTTCGCGATTATCTTCTTGTTAATACCGTACTCCTTCACATCGATTGCACGACGATGACGTAATAATCGATTAGCGTCGCTTGGAAAGTCATTTTCCGCTTCGGGATTGGGAAAAATCGTGTTGAGCTTCAGTAGAACCAATTTGTACGTGGTTTTCGACTGAAATTAGCATGACATCAGATCGAAGATATTTGACTGATGATAATCGTCTGATAAGAACCGATTGGATGAAACCTTTTCTTTACGAAAAAATGCCTTTGATATCTAGACAGCTCACTTTCAATCCGGAAAAAAAATGTATAATTATTCTCATATATAAAAGGGGGCATGACAGAAGCGCAAAGACCTCTTTCGATTGTTCTAACTCACTTTAAAACTGTTTTATAGATTTGTATAGTAGCTCGTTTGACTCGAAATTGAATTCTCTATCGAACCCAGTATGTGAATTTATTCTAAAATGAGCGGAAAGACATTTGCGCAACGATTTCAAAATGCGAGAAACAAAAAATTATCTTGCGGCTTCGATGTCAAATGGTCTTGACAAATCACCGCTGAAGTTTCAAATCGATTCTTGAAGTTTGAACAGAGTTATTCGCCGTTGCGCTTTTGTCGTTGCGCTTCTGTCATGCCCCCATATAAAAACATAGTTAAGCTGACCTAGACTAAAATGATAATCTGCCTACCTGGTAGAAGTCCACCATGGGAGAAGATGTGTTTTAAGAGGAACTAGCAGAACATCTCGGAAATGAATCATGGCGTTTCTTGGTTTGGGCAATGATAGAAATGTCATATTCTGACACACACTTCCCAAATTTCTCAAAGGAACACACAAACATACAATCAATACTGTGATGGTGATGCTTCTCTCTTCTCAGGCGAAATTGGCGATTATGATTTTACCGGCAACCCACGACTTCTATGTTTTTCCAGGGGGCTGTATAATCTGTCAAAACTTCACCAAAAACTTTGCCAAGTTTTCACTGACATCGTTCAAAACTTGACCAAGTTTTCTTTAGAAATCAGCCATCTACGTCATCAGACTGTTTACATTTTTGTTTCTGTTGTTTATACTCGTTTAGTTTTAATATTTTTGGCAATTTCTAATGCAATTACTATTGGTTAACTGGCAGGATCATTCCATTTCATCCATTCCTTCACTTCCAAGAACAAAATCAAAGTCTCTACAAAGAAAACAATTCATTTCATAGGAAGCGTTATAAAAAAACCCCTAAAAAAGGCTCACATACATGCATACTTTTGCCTCTCTCGATTTGCGTGCTATTTCTCTTTCTCTAACCAAACTTGGCCAAGTTCCGTTTAGAACTTCGCCAAGTTTTCTCGCACATTTCAGATTAACATTTGGTTAGAGTGACGAAAATAGGATGCTAAATTGAGAGAATTAGAGAAAAATCTGCCATGTTTTGAGCGATGTTTTTTGCCATATTTTTCTCGCACATTTCTGACAGATTATACAGCCCCCAGATCTTTCTTAGTACTGCTGTAATTACTTCAGCAATCCATCTCCCTAACTTTTTTCATAAATAATAACATACTTATCAGAAATGTCGTATTACTGTGTGAGATAGCTATTCAAATCTATCAGTAATGTGCCTGCTCCACCGTACTCTCTGATTACTGTAGTTAACCGCTTGATCTGTATAAAAACCAACCAAAAATTTCCATATTTTTTATTCGATTCAGATGAAACTGCTGATTATTAGTTTTGACAACGCCTGAGAATAAGCCCCAAATTTACAAAATGGATATATCGATCGACAGATTGATGAAACATATTGACCTGTATAAGAGAAAAGTGTGTGTTGTGTACAATAAAAATAAAGACATTTTGCAATACAATTACAGTCTATTCGAAGGAAGGAGTGGGGGGGGAGGTGGACTGGCCCTAAACATAAGCGCTTAGAAAAAAGTGAAAGAGCATGCCTACAATGTACTTATTTGCATTACAACAAAAAATATTGTATAGTTCACAACGTGAAATACAGATTCAAATCGAAAAGGGCAGCGAGAAAATGGAGAGGGTGTAAGGGGCGACACATGTCATAGCTGTCCCGATGACTCTGACGAGAGGAGAGAAGAAGGAAGATTGGGGCGGGTTACGGTATATCTTTATCGCAACAATAAATGCGCGAGTACACACTAGCCGGTAGCTCGGAACCGACATGGACAATTCAACGATGATCGGGGAGCAGCGAAGTAGAAGAAGCGGCGCCTCCGAGGCGACCCGAACGGAGCTAAGGAGAAAAGAAGAAAGAGGAGAGAGAGAGAGAGAGAGAGAGAGAGAGAGAGAGAGGAAGATCACAAGAGATATTCAATAGAAAGATAAGGAGATAGCGATTTTAAGAACAAGGGAGAGGAAAGGGAGAAAATATGATCGGGCAAGGTGTTGATAAGAGAGAATGTGCGATGAGAAAGGAAGTTTTTAGATGAATTGTCTGTTGCTCTAAAAATGGGGAAGAGTTTACAGGTTGCACCTCTAGTACACGAAGATCTGAATGTAAATAGAAGGGAGGGGGACAATTGTCTACGGAAATCAAGAGGTTCGAGTTCGAAACTTCTACAAGAGGACGGGTAATTAGTGAAAGGAACTTTACAACGGTAGTGAAGTTTACGCAAGAAATTAAACTGCACCTTCTCGAGGAGTTTGCGCTCCTTGAGTAAGTGGGGAGAGTAGACGATAGAACAATATTCTAGGATAGACCGAACATACACCTTGTAGGCATGGACAAGGACTAATGGATTGGCCGACCTAATGGCAATAAAAAGAAAATTAACGCGCTTAGACGCCTTTTTTACTACATCGACAATGTGAAGGCGAAAAGAAAGGGAATTTGATATGAGCACACCTAGGTCTCGTACATCATCTGTAGAGGAAATGGGATGGGAATCGAAGTTATACTGAATTTTAGGATTTCTATTTCCTAGGGGATACGGTAGACGGAGGGGTACGGTAGGACTGCATTATGCTTACGAGCAGCATCCACCGACACTCGAACCACTGCCAGACTGAGGATTGACAACTGATCGATCAGATTCGAGATGCTGAAAATATACAATTTTTAAAAAAAACAATAATACAGTAGATTGACCCAACAATTGGCCCTCATCGGGTTAGAAATTCCAACCATCAAAGTTTGTCTTTCAGAAAAAAAAGTTCTTTGCGCCCCTTAGTACCCTTTCTGCAGTACCATCATCGAACTTCTTAGAAAAAAAAGGGCAACCAAAACTACCGTACCTTCTCGAGTATGGCTCCGGCCAGTTCATAAAATGCCGTGTCAATGTTGATGTTGGATTCGGCCGAAGTCTCCAGGAAACGAATGTTGTGGTCGGTAGCAATCTGAAAAAGTATTGATCAAGAGTGAAAGCAAATTTTATAGAGCTTGATTCAAGAATTTTGCAATCACAATTCGTTGTTTTAGAATAGAGAACATTTGTGCACGATGCTAAAAATCTCTTTAAAGCACTGGCATTATAGAGAAAAATCTTCGGTAACAAGTTCATTTGGCCGCACTTCACGGATTTATGCGATGCACATGGGCGATTCAAACAGAGAAAAAATCGATAATACTACCGTACCTTCTCTCCTCTATCCTTGCTCACAAGCCGTCTGTCCGCCATGTCACACTTGTTACCCAGCAGCATCTTCACGACGTCCTCGGAGGCGTGCTGCAGAGAAAAATCGATAAGTATGCAAAGACTACAGTATTCCTAGCAGGGTCGTACACGCACACACATGAATTGATAGTATCGTATTATCATATAAGGCCACCGTATTCTATGTACTGTATATCTTCACATAAATTATCAGCCCTTGAGACCATCACAGATTCACAAATACTCGTCCAAAATAATAAAACATCCCTTTCCTGAACGCAAAAATGATAGGCGATAGAGCATGACATTTTGTCTTTGGCAAATCAATAGATACGCCGAGGTAAAGAAAAAGAGTGCACCACCGGTAGTCCTTTTCATGAAAGTATCATTTCAAATTTATAAAAATAAACCTCGTCAATGTTCCTCAACCACTTGCTGATGTTGTCGAAGCTCTTGGAATTCGTGATGTCATACACGAGCATGATACCCATCGCGCCTCTGAAATTAGGCAAACTTATGCAAATGCAAAATTAACATGCTAAACAAATATCGTTGCACACAAGAAATATGATCTACCCAAGCACACAAGAAATATGATCTGTTACTTTTAAAGCCAAAGTGCAGAGTGCATCAATCAGGGTTGACACAATGAAATATCAGTGCGCAGTGAGACACGGAATCAGCAGGCGCATTTAAAAATTCGAATATTTTCTAATAATTGGGTAAAATGCCTTCATCGATAGGTTTGTAGTTCAGAGGTGGTTTTCAATTCCAATGTAAACATTCGCACAAAAATAAACCGGTGATTCCGCGTCACACAAAATACTGATAGTTGGTTCAGGTACCTCAGCATAAGTTTGATCCCAGTTGACGTTATGTGAGCAACTCACCAATCGTGGTGATGTATGCTTTATTGAAGGCGTCGTCGGAGAATCGATACCTCGAAACGTTACACCGTAATTTATATTACCGTACTTCGCTCAAAACTAATAGACTTAGTAAAAATATGTTTTTATTAAATCTATAAATTCTCACAGAATGCACGTTTTTCCCACTCCCGAATCGCCGATGAACAGCATCTTCAAGAAGTGGTCGTACTGTCGTCTCGCCATTATTATCGATTTATCCTGTTCGGAATAGCAAACACACTGCAATACCGTAATTTGTTTTGAAAATAGCTTATAAAACAAGAAACGCGAAATATATTTGGACGAAATTGAAGCAGTACTGTATCAATGGACTTTTTAAAAGTTGGAGATGAAAATGAGACATCAAAAATAAGAAAAAAGTGCTAAAGTGAGCATGGCTTGCCGCCGGCAGCAGTTTTAGCTTGGATAATTCGCGATTTCACATTATATAGTCGGTTTTATTGGTCAAGCAAGAGCTAAGGAAGGAATGAGAAAAGAATGAAAAAGAATGAGAAATGTTTGAATAGAGTGAGGGAGGGTGATCAGAAGTTACCCAGCAGTGAGTAACCATTACTAATCATTGCAAAACGATTTCCCCTTAATTCTTTTCGGCGCTCTCACTTTTTCTTGCTGTTCAGGGTCAGAGTTGAGATATGTTTCATAATTCTTATGTTAAATGTGAGATTTACGGCAGAGCTGATCCATATATTTCTTGTATCAATACTTTGAATTAAAACTCATCTATTCCAGTCTTCTCCACTTCTTCTAAAATTTCAATTAATATGATACAATTTCACTGAAATCCGTCGTGAAAAATGCGATTTTTTGTGTTCAGGGTCGCGCTGATCGATTTCACCAAAAGCAAATGAAATGGGAAAAAGTAAGTGTTGTGCATACCCCCCCCCAGTTTTTTCTTTGACTTTCTGCCTCGTATCAGCCGTATTACCGATCTATCAGTGATAGATCGGTAATACGGCCGATACGAGGCAGAGAGTCAAAGAAAAAACTGGGGGGGGGGCGAAATGCAGGAATACGAACATCGAACCGGCATTCTTACAATTAGTACTCACATTCAGAGTGCGAACTCTCTAGCATGTGCCTCTCTGGTTAATTGGACTCTCGTATATTCAAGCGAGTCCGCTATCCACTCTCCTTATGCCGCGCATCAACAAACTAAGAGAGTTGAGTTCCCTAGAGCGGCACATATTAGAGAATTCGCGCTCTGTGTACGGAACTGTTGAGAAATCATTGTATCAAGTTCGGAGACATTTTTTTAAAAGTCGATGACTCGAGTTTGGAGGACTCTGGCTCACGCTCCAATCCAAGATCCCTGTTTCACACGAGATTCTAACGGATGGACTCTTCGCCATTGCCTATTCGATATCGGGAGCATCTCTGATTTCCATTCATTCACCGACGAGAGACCGATCCTCACTCCGAAGACCATTCAAGATGACTCGCTCTTCAGACGAAAATCAACCGAAGATACTGAGCCTTTTCAACGTCGTCAGAGCTCCCATTCGATTCCCCGTGAACCCGAAAAAGCGACTTATAAACTAAAAAAACTAAAAGTCTTGATAAGCGACTTATAAACTAAACAAACTAAAAGTCCAACAATTTTTAGAGTGCAAGAATAATCATTCCGTTTGAGTGTACACGTTATTGCAAGTGTTGTTAGCATATTTCAATTATAAAAATTTTAAACAAATCTTACAACGCCACGGTTTCTAAAAAATTTGTTTATTAATGTTTCCCATGTTAACGTAATACAGTACACAGTAACAATATACGAAACTATTGCTATTGCACGAATAGATCATTTCACCAACGTACTCTCATTAACTAACTTACTTGATTTTTTAAAAATCTTTATTAGCCATTGCAAAACTACGTAACTAATCAGGCAATAATTTCGTGCATAGATATTCGTCACATCCACGATTATCGCTTATTTAGAATACGTTTAATCGCTTGATTTTAAAACAATTGGAGGGTTGCCCCGTAGGCGATTGCGAAGAAAAGGACACACAAAGCAAATACGGCAATTCGGGATACGATAATCTTCTCGTCTCTACCGTAGTTTTTCACATCGATTGCACGATGATGACGTAATAATCGATTATCCTCGTATGGCAGATCAGCATACGATTCGGGATTGGGAAAAATCATGTTGAGCTTCCGGAGAACCAATTTGTACGTTGTTTTCGACTGAAATTAGGACGGGATATTAATATGAAAAAATGCAAAAACAGCAACACTAACTGATTTTTTTTGTTTCGTGGGACACCTTTAAAGAAGGCCTCCCACGAATAATTAGTCACATAGACTGCCAACGTAGTGTTGTTGGGCGCGCTCACCCGAGCACATTGCAACGCATCCGAAATTCTACCGTAATCCATAAATCAATATATTGGCGTTCAAATGGTCGCAAAGGTACCAAGAATCGACAGGCAACGCGTGCTAGGACCAGAAGATAGGAAAATGAACGGAGGAAAATGAAGCTGCCGACGATATAGTAATGTTTCCCCCTATGGATAATATCGGTTTTCATCTAAAATTTAATAATTTTCGCAAGGGAATACTTACAAATTGCCCCCAACGATAGTGTGCGCGCTCCATATTTTTTTCGATAAGCCAAATACAGTACACCTGAAAAATGCGACCAAAAATGGAGCGCACACACTAACATTAGGGGCAATTTCTAAGCATTCCCTTGCGAAAACTATTATATTTTAAATGAAAACCGATATTATCCATAGGGGGAAACATTATTATATCGTTGGCAGCTTCATTTTCCTCCATTCATTTTCGTATCTTCTGGTCCTAGCACGCGTTGCCTGTCGATTCTTGGTACCTTTGCGGCCATTTGAGCGCCAATATATCGATTTATAGATTACGGTAGAATTTCGGATGCGTTGCAATGTACTCGGATGAACGCAACAAACAACACTACTTTGGCAGTCTATGTGACCAAATATTCGTGGAACACCTTCTTTAAAGAGTATTATTTGGAACAAATCCATATTTCCCATGGGACGGTGAACCGAATTGAAAATAACGCCAACCTGGTATATCTCCACCATGGAAACCTGATATCATACGGAACTAGCTGAAAATCTCGGCAATGAATCATAACGTTTCTTCGATTTAGGCGTTGACAGAAAGGACAAATTCTGACACATACTTCTCAAATTTATCTGAGGAGCAAACAAACATGCAATCATTAAAGTTCTCAAGTCATTTGAGCGAATATAATGTTGTTGAATATAAACGTATCTGATGCGGAATGGCCAAGTGGCGTAAGCAACTGCTAGTCATTCGAAGGGTCACGAGTTCGATCCCCGCCGAGGCCAAACAAGCCTTCCAACCACCCCGGGGCGGTAAATTGGTAGCAACTTTGATTGCGAAAGGTAACGTGCCCTAGATGCCTTGCGAAAGCTTGGGCTACGTAATCCCACGTTGCAGCTGGCTTACCGGCTTGCCCCATCTAGCGTGGTAGCTTGCTACTGTAAAATCGCTTGACATGGAACACCTTTACCTTTATAAACGTTTCACGGTTCCTACTTAGCGCTTTTGCAACTTCTTCATTACACGGGGACTCAAAAATTCAGATCCTCTACAAGAGAAATGAACAGATAATGGTCACGAGTACAATGCGTAAAATTTCCATTGCTTACTACGGTATTGCGTTGAAAATTGTGGACTACATCAAGCATTATACCGTAGTAAGTGCAGCTTATTCGGGGACCGCTTTTTTATCCGCCTTTCAGCCCCCGTGATTAATCAGTGTCTGCCACATGTTATCTTTTTTAAATCCTCACATTATAATTATACATCGTTGATAGAAAGGTCATATTCTGTCGCACTTAAACTTTTCTATTTTCTCTAAGCGAACACGCAAACAAGCAATCAATAATATATTAACAGAATTATTGGGCGCGTACCAATGACTTCTATGTTTCAAGGTCAGTTCTTAGTACTGCTGTAACAACTTCAGTAATAGATGCGATGGCCAGTAATCATTATAAAATCATCATAATATATTATAATAAAAATATATAATAATATAATATTATAAGAAGCGTAAATCTAGAAATTATCTGTCGGCTCCGCTGTACATTACTGTACTTATCAATCGATAGGGTTACTGTGTATTCAATCGATAAAATGAGAATGCAACCAGCATTTATAGAGTCGATGGCTGAATCGACACTGCAAAAGACGGAAACAACCGTGGAAGAAAACGTTACAAAGATGGTATCAGAGCAAGTTTGCGAAAAAGTGGGCGTGGCCTAAACCTTCAAAAAAATCGATAAATCGATCGACAGATTGATGAAACTTATTGACCTGTACAAGAGAAAAGTGTGTGTTGTGTACAATAAAAAAGACATTTTGCAATACAATTACAGTCTATTCGAAGGAAGGAGTGGGGGAGGGATGGACTGGCCCTAAAATAAGCGTGTTGAAAAGGGGTGAAAGAGCATGCCTACAATGTACTTATTTGCATTACAACAAAAATTGTTGTAGAGCTCACAGCGTGAAATACAGATTCAAATCGAGAAGGGGTGTGGGAAAATGGGGGTAAGGGGCGACACATGTCATAGCTGACCCGATGTCTCTGACGAGAGTAGAAGAGGAGAGATTGGGGCACGGATTACGGTAGGGAATACGGTAGACGGAGGAGTACGGTAGGACTACAGTATGCTTACGAGCAGCATCCGCCGACACTCGAACCACTGCCAGACTGAGGATTGACAACTGATCGATCAGATTCGAGAGGCTCATTTGGCTGCTGAAAATTAACCAAAGGTTAGAGAGAGAAAATCAAGAAACAAGTAATTTGGCTCAACGATCGACTAACCTCGCGTTTGTGTTTCTAACCGTCTAGGTTTGTGTTTCAGAAACAGATGATTACACTGTTTAGTACTTTTTCTGCAGTAAGATAAATTCTTTTGTCAAAACATAGCAGGAAAACCTACCGTACTATACTGCAACGCTAATGTACATTCTCGAGTTTAATTTTTTTTAAATAATACATCAGTTTCATTCAATTTAACAATCCCACTCCATCCACATTTTTGTTTCAGAAATAGTTTATTACACTGTTTAGTTACCCTTTCAGTAGTAACAATTGCTCCTTTAAAAAAAAGGTAACAGAACCTACCGTAATCTAACGCTACCATACCTTCTCGAGAATGGCTCCGGCCAGTTCGTAGAATGCCGTGTCAATGTTGATGTTCGCTTTGGCCGAAGTCTCCAGGAAACGAATGTTGTGGTCGGAAGCAATCTGACAACATAGTTATGAATAAAGATTATGATTTAAAGATTGCGAAAAATCGATAAGTATACATAAGCTACTCCTAGTAGGATCGGCAACTGATGTGAAGTTAAAAATAACTTATCGAGATAAATAATTCAAGTTTCACAAATTTATAATTCGGTTCCGAGTGCAGCCAAAGATTCCAAAGTTATTTTAGTGGTTTTCAATGTTAACAAACCCTATAAAACAAATGGAAAATCTCTAGCTCCACTGGGAACCGATATAAGGAATTGCACGAATTCAATGTAGTTATTTCATGCATAACTCTACTTTTTCCACTTTTCCCATCTATATTTCTGTTTTAGAAATAGCTCAATAGACTGATAGAGACTTAGTTCTTTATGCGAATATTTTCAAATATAGTGTGCACACATGGATTTCATAAGTCATCAACAATTTGGATCTAATTACAATCTTTTTCAATCGATAAAAGGCTCCGCTACCGTACCTTCTCTCCTCTATCCTTGCTCACAACCCGTCTGTCTGCCATGTCACACTTGTTACCCAGAAGCATCTTCACGACGTCCTCGGAGGCGTGCTAGAGAGAAAGAAATCGATGAGCATAGGTCAATATCAAAGATATTTTTTGCAGAAATTTGTAAATGCGGCTGCCGAAGTGCATATTGCTCAATTTATGATAATTTGTCAAAAATGAGGTTACATGGGACACACCACAACTCACATATCCCGATTTTTTGAAATTTTTATGGTAGATTCAGCATAAAATTCTAACCATGAAACTGTTTTCAAAACTTGCCGAATGTTTTTTTGAAATTTCGTCATCCATAACAAAATATTAATTAAATTGATAAATAGGCAAAATTAGAAACCCAAAATGGACATCCCGATTGAAATATACAGTCTACGACTTTTGAAGTCGAATCCTGCCATAAAATGTTTAAATTTTTTAAATATTTTTTTTCGAAAATTATTAAAATTAATAAAAACTATTTTTAAAAAAACATTCGGCAACTTTTGAAAACAGTTTCATGGTTAGAATTTTATGATGAATCTACCATTAAAATTTCAAAAAGATCGGGATATGTGAGTTGTGGTGTGTCCCATGTTAGAAATTAATGGGATATTCGTATTTTCAACAAATATCAGGACGCCATGCATAAGTGCTTTTCCTCGTTAACGAAAACGTATTTGGCCTATGGCGCATTCATTATCCGTAATGAATTTATATCACCGTATTATACCTTACATACTACATACTACATACTATACTACAGACTGTAGTCTACAGTATGCCAGATCACATTTCATCCACAGTAATAATCAGCCCTTGGTACCTCGTCAATGTTCCTCAACCACTTGCTGATGTTGTCGAAGCTCTTGGAATTCGTGATATCGTACACAAGCATGATACCCATCGCGCCTCTGCAATTAACAAAAATTATGCAAATTTAAAGTTTACATATTGGATCTACTCAAGTTCCCCTGTTATTACCCGAAAGAAGAATTTTGGGCAATGATTAATATTAGAACGCAATCGATATCATCTACTCTGATTCTACAGTACACACTGATGCCGTATACCTGTAGTAGGAGGTGGTTATGGTGTGGAAGCGCTCCTGGCCGGCAGTGTCCCTGTAAGACAATGTATTATTGATCAATTCGATTGAGCAAATATAAAATCATCGTCATAAAATTTGGTTGCTCAGTAGAAAAGACTAACTACATAATAAATAACTTGATTGTTCAAATATTTAGCGAAGGTTTTTTGTGAGACTACAATTCCTAGTCAACAAATGAAAAGAGTTCATATAACAGTCTACATAATAAATAAAACTATACCAAATCTGTAGTTTGATCTTCTTGCCATGCAATTCGATCGTCTTGATCTTGAAGTCGATGCCTGGAGATACATACAATATTGATGAGAGCGCGAATGAAAGTTTAGGAATTTGGTAAGCATTCTATGTTGTTCTAAGATTGTTGAACTTAGCGCCAAACAAATATAAGTATGCCAAATCAGCGGTAGAATTTAAATATTTCGTTTTATGAGCGCGAATGGCAGTTTAGGAATTTGGTATGCAAATGTATATAGTCCAAACATCATTGAAAGTTGCGTCAGGCAAATATTAGTGGACAGTGATACACGGAATCAGTAGTGACATTTAAAAAAATTAATCTACAACGCACAATCCCTCTCGTAGCGATTCGGAACTGCGTTAAGGACACATAAGTGAGCTGCGTGGCACGGATGCGTGGCATAGTTCAAAATTCGAGAATTTCCAAATAATGCGTCAAACATCATCTACAGATTGATAGCGCACTGTGCGACTACATAAATTCACTGGAAATGTCCGCACGAAAATAGGCAGGTGATTCCGCGCCACACTACATACTGATATTCGCTCCAGGTTACGCGTAATCAATACTGCTGGGAATACAACCTCTAAGCAACTCACCAATCGTGGAGATGAAGGTGGTGTTAAAGGCGTCGTCGGAGAATCGATACCTGCAGAGGCGCTACCGTAATCTCCAATACCGTACTACTACCGTAGTTTTGTTTTAAATTTTTTTTGTCAACATAATTGCATTTTAGTGCACAACAAAAAGCTTTCACCGCCTGTTTCCCTTCTTTCTTGTGTCCATGCAGTTGTTGTCAAATTGTAGTGCAAAATGGCGTATTTTAAGAAAAAATATTTCTTTGAAGAAAAAAATCAATAAAATCTCACAGAATGCACGTCTTGCCCACTCCCGAGTCGCCAATGAGCAGAAGCTTGAAGAGGAGATCGTACTGTCGTCTCGCCATCGTTTATCGATTGATTGATCCCGTAGAGAGACTGCTACTGTACTCTCGCCCTGCAATGAATCATTCATTAGTACCGTACCAACACCAGACACAATCAATCGATAATATCGATGCGAAATAAAATTTGACGGGCACGCGAGTCCTAGTTTTTAACCATTCCTCTCAATCTCCAACTTTCGTACTATTTATTTGTCTCTCTCTCTCTCTTTTCCCAATTCTCCTTTCTCTTCCTTCATTGCATCATCGATTCCTACTACTTTCCGGAGAGACAGAAGGGGGGGGGGCGGAGAGAGAGAGAGAGAGGGAGGGAGGGAGATAGAGAGAGAGAGGCGCAGGGGGCACGGGGAAATGAGATAGCGGTGAGGACGTGGAGACAGGAGAGAGAGAAAAAGAATGAGCCTAAGATGGGTGAGAAGGAGAAGGAGGAGGAAGGGGGACGAAGAGAAAGGGAGTAAAGGGAAAGAGAAAAGATGCCGAATCCAGAGGACAACACTACTTGTCAACACGCGATACACAGAGGGTCACAAACTGAATTGGTCACGAAATGTGAGACATCAACAAGTCTGTCAATTCTAGCCTTTTCGGAAACAAAAAATACCGAAATAGGGCATTTTATAAAATAAAACAACCAGTTTATCATAGCCTGCGGTATTGGCTCAGACCAGGATGTGCCGGTATTAAAAATGCATAAAAAGGCTACTAACAAAAAGTGACCTTTTAAAGCAAAATTCAATATGGTAACATGGTTCATCCAAAACCACCTCGGGGAGAGAATATCTCCATAAATTCAATGAGACCCACCCCATTACTCATAACTCCCCGTAAACTCGGCAAACTGCCTCCTCAACCGACGCCCCTGATTGCCGCAGGCTAACTCGAGTAACTCCGCAGCTCTTCTCACCTGATCTTCTACTCTTTCGTCTCTCTCTCTCTCCCCCACACATCTTCACCATCACCTCCTTATCACTCACACTAAATCACTGTTTACCCATCTCTAGAAAAGAGAAAGGGGAAAAAAACTGACAAGTAAGAGAAAGAAGATCGCACAGATCTAGAACACAAACAGAAAACATCTGAGATCTCAAAGAAATTTCTCTCCACAAGAACCATTCTAGCACTGCTACAAGTACTACTACCAGAAGACAAATAGCCACTCAATGAAGGAAGCATAGGTAGTAAGGGTATGTAGGAAATAATCTAGGGGTTCCCACAATTAGGAAATGCGAAAATGTTGATAGGCTTCTTCCTTTTGGGCGTACCTTTCTTCATATGAGAGATAACATCGACTAATATTGGAAGGGGCGAACACTCGATTGCTAATGAGCCCCATTAGGAGATCCAGCGAGGAATATTCGAGTAAATACGGGTGAATCGTGTAAAGAACAAATATTTTCAATGGAGTAAAAAAAACACGCGCTGCACCGCCACACCACATCACTAATAAAACAGTCGATTACTAATGAGCCTCATTAGCGGATCCTGCGAAGGGAATTCTCGAGTAGATGCATGTGTGTAAACCTCGTCAAACCCTCGTCAAATGTCGGCTGATTCTAAGAATCGTTTCGCAATCAGGTAGTAAATCTGTCATTCCATCAATCAGGCACTCATTTTCATATTAAAATTGCATGATTGCATGTGCACTATAGTAACGCATTTAGCAAGTAGACTCTAAAGCCATTTAGAGATCGATATCTAAGCGATACGGAGAGAGATTCTACCAAAATCTGATGAATCATGGATAATACTAATGCATTTAGCAAGTAGAAGGTAAAACACCTTCAGCGATCGGTCGCTACGCTATAAGAAGGAAGATTCTACCAAAACTATGATGATTCATGCGCAATAACCCCACTTCCTCTTCTTTCAATCGATATACAGATCGTATAAAGATAGCCGATCTTTTCGAAACGACCAATTCAGAGATAATAAAATAACAACGAGCCACAAAAAAAGAAGACATGAAGCACTTCTCGCAACTAAAAAGCGCATAGTTCCACTGCCATATTGCACACATCTGCGTCGCATCTCTCACATATGGTGTGTATGCGACGATTGTGAAACGTCGGCGGGTCGGAATGCACGCACGCACCACACCACGCCCTTCCCAAATGAGCGGCCATCAATCAGCCACCTCATCATGTGAGGGGGGGGGGAGAGGAGGAACACGATCATGGTATGGGGTTGTGCTTACATTTAGAAAGAGAAGGACGAAAGAGAGAGAGAGACAGGGTAGAGAAAGAAAGAAAGAACACAAGTGGTGAACAAGCAAGATCGAATAGGCAGCGCGCGAAACACACAACCATCTGTTTTCGTGTTTCATGCAACCTTCTTCTGCAGGACGCCCACCAACTGAACAGTCGGTACAGCTCACGATCCAAACTCAAAAAAAGCAAACTAACACATGGGTTTCAATCGAACTTATCGCCCTACCTTGTGCTTTATTGAACGCACCCGTCAGAGATAGGTACTTTATCTGTCTCAGCACCATTCTCCCACTCCACATGATTTCAAACCTAAAGAAGGGGGCCAGTAGCGAGAGTGTGCAAGAGTCAGAGGGCCCCTCTACATTTTGCACACTCTCTCTCTCTCACTCCAAAGACATTTTTCTCAGGTTGGCCGGTCCACGGAATGATTTGTCCCCACTCCCCCAAGGTGCATTCTTTCGCCATAACCTGCCAACTCAGCTCTCTCTCTCTCTTCTCACTCTTGCGCATACACCGGAAACCCTTGCGAAACTGAGAAATCGAGCAAAAAAGCGCGTGTCCGGGAATAATTTCTCAACGGACACAGAGAGAACCTGCGTCAATCAGAGCCAGCAAGTGATCAAGATTGATAGCACAATGCAAAAAAATTCCGTCTCTCACTCTCTGCCGCCTCTCAAGTTCATGCACTCTCTACGTTAATGGTACATTCCGTTTGGGAGCCCAAAACTGAAATCGTCCAAATGTTGCTGCGAAAAGAATCCCTTAAAATGCATGAATATTATTGTAAGATAACGCAACTCACCCCATGACCGAGCTATAGCGCATATGCAGTCACAGTTCCCCCTGCCGCGCGCGCGTTCCTATCAGCACCCTCTCACTATATTCCAATCGATGCACCGTCTCTCTCTCAACTGATAAACAAATCTGTATGATCACTGATAGAGCGCGCATCTCTAGAGAAGGAACGACATAAAGTATGAGAGAAGGAGTGTGGATAGGAACAAGAGCGCATCACATGCACTACTATCAGAGAGAAAGAGCGACTAGCGACTGTGATAGATGAAGAGAGCGACAGAGAAGCAGACAAAACTGTGCGGCGGCGAGAGAGCGCGCGAAAACGAGAGAGCGCAGACTGCGAAATCGTCGAACGACTGATAAATTCGATGCGGCGGCGCGGAAAATGTGGCAGAAACGGGGAAATAGAGAGGGGAGGAGGAAAAGAAACGATCCGACTGCCATAGTCAACTACTCCACTATAGTAGCCTCCCCGCACCATTCCAATCCTCCACAAAGGGGTCACGGTGGGAGAGTGAGTGCAACAGTGAGAGGGTCCCTCTCGTTTTACACACTCTCTCTCTCTCACATACCGAGTCCCTTTCTGAAGGATTTAACCTGGCTGTGGAATGATGTGAAAAGAAAGGGCCGAAATCGAAGGAGAGAGAGAGAGAAAAGCTGAAAAAGAAACGATTCGACTGTTACTCCACTATAGCGCCTCTCCTCCTCCTCTCCATTTCACATTCCCACCATTGTGCAAATCAATGTACAATTGTGGGCATTCTGGTGGGCGGGGGAGAGACTGGACAAGAAGCCACCACTATCAACAACAACATTAACGCTGTGTGTAGAAGACAGCTCAAGCGCAGATCCGGCCGAGAATAGCAGACTATGCACAAAAAAATGTAGTAATACTATCATGTGCTTGCCTATAATGATAGCAGAAAAACTATTAATATTTCTTTGAGCCGCATTCCAAATTTTAGTCGCACTTATGCTGCGCAAAAATCATGGGTGCAATTGCACCAAGGTGAAAAAATCTCGGGGGGTGCAAACGAAAAATTTAAATTCCCTCAATTATAGATTTTTGCTTATATCTCGGCTCCCGGTGAACCTAGCGGTACAAAATTTCGTTTGCAAGTTCGAAATGTTTAAAGTAATTTACATCCGAAGTTTTGTACCCCTAGCTTCAACGGGAGCCGAGATATGAGGCCGATTGCGTAATTGTCGAACAAACTTCAACACAGCTCGGTACAGACGAAAAGTCAATGTCTGAGGAAACAGAGGTTTTCGGTACTATTTGACATGCTGATCAAAGTGGTGTAGTCTCATGATATGCAAATTCACCCGGAGCTCGATCTTAAGCTCCAAAGATCCGACAAATTCACTGTTTTTAGGCTATATCTGGATACCCGATCAAGCTATCGAAAAAGTTTGAACACATACTCTAGCTAAATTTGCATAAAGAATCTAACGGGTAACTTTTCAATGCGCTATCTTGGTTCGTCAGATCTGGAAAATTGCAAGCGTCTAAGGAAAAAGTGCGAGCGCATACCTTTACAGGAGGTGTGCCAAACGTGTGTTGGCTTGTGTTTTAAATCAGGGAAAACACCGATGTCTGCGAACGGAGTTATGATTTTTCTACTGAGGCAATTTGAGGCAAAAACAGCCGTCAGAGGAGAGAATTGCGCGATTTGCATGTAATCCCCCTCTTATTCTCGACCGCCCGGATCGGCTCGGCGTCTGGAAGTGAGAAATGAGAGGGGAATCATATGCAAATCGCTCAATTCTCCCCTCTGACGGCTGTTTTTGCCTCAAATTGCCTCGGTAGAAAAATCATAACTCCGTTCGCAGACATCGGTGTGTCCCCTGATTTAATACACACGCCAGCACATGTTCGGTACACCTCCTGTAAAGGTATGCGCTCGCACTTTTTCCTTACAAGGGAGGCACCAGAAATCGCAACGAGCTTTCTGGATGAGCCATTCACCATTCGATAGCACTCCTTGAGACTAGATGAAAATCCAATTTTTAGGTGCTTCTGTCCATGGAGCACCGAGATATTGACCTCCAAAGTTGGATCGGTTTATCATTACCCTGGGATAGGCGCGCTCATCTACCCAATCATGCGCTCTTCATTTCATTCCTCCGGTGGTGTAGTGGTAACATTACTTTCTTTTGATCTCCTGGTGCTGTTTCAATTCCACCCCCGGGAAAACTTTTTTGCTGCATTCTTTTCGAGGAAAATATGAAGAGAATAGTTCCCGTTGCTAATTTACATGAGAATTTCTACTAATATTCCATTTGCATGACCCACGAGGCTTTATAATGCGCATTTCGTGCAGCTATGTTAACTTTTCATCATTGATATCGATCCGTTTCGAGTTATTTCGCATCTCTTGGCTCGTTTTCCCCGATTGCCAACATCCTCTGACTCCATTTCGCGCCACGAGACCAAATTGTCCGACCATTTCTACACCATCGATTTTCCAATGAAGATCAGAAACAATAGGGCCAAAATGTTGTCCCTCATTTACCATCAGATGAAGGCCCCCGTCCTCAAGCCGTCCCACCAGTATGCGTTTAAAAAAGCTGGTTTCATCGATGTACTTCTTCCCGAAAGATGTCGTTGTCACATGTGAATTCCCCTGTCCTGATATGTCTTTCATTCGTTGTGCCTGTTGTAACAAGAGATTGTGCTCGGCCTGTTTCGTGACCAAATATCATATCCGTTAATGTTGCTCTGTTGAAATAAAATGTTACATTTCACCCGTAAAAAATGCAGCAAAAAAATTTTCCCGAGGGTGGAATTGAAACAACGCCAGGAGATCAAAAGACGGGAATGTTACCACCACACCACGGAGGGATGAAGTGAAAAGCGCATGGATAGGTAGATGAGCGCGCCTATCCGAGGGTAATGATAAACTGCTCCAACTTTGGAGGTCAATATCTCGGTACTCCATGGACAGAAGCACCTAAAAATTGAATTTTCATCTAGTCTCAAGGAGTGCTATCGAATGGTGTATGGCTCATCCAGAAAGCTCGTTGCGATTTCTGGTGCCCCCCTTGTTAGATGCTGGCAATTTTCCAAATCTGAAGAGTCAACGGATATTGCGCATTTTAAATATCTTCATTAGATTGCTTGTGCAAATTAAGGTAGAGTCTATGTTGAAACTTTATCGATAGCTCGATCGGGTATCCAGATATAGCCTAAAAACAGTGGATTTGTCGGATCTTTGGAGCTTAAGATCGAGCTCCGGGTGAATTTGCATATCATGAGACTACACCACTTTGATCAGCATGTCAAATAGTACCGAAAACCTCTGTTTCCTCAGACATGGACTTTTCGTCTGTACCAAGGTTTGTCTGACAATTACGCAATCGTCCTCATATAAGCAAAAATCGATAATTGCGGGAATTGAAATTTTTTGTTTGCACCCCCAATTTTTTTCTTGCACTTTGCACCCCCTGATTTTTGCGCAGCATAAGAATCTCTCGTTTTGCACAATATAATAGCAGTATATATTTCGCTATTCAGAAGCCTAATAGCAGCCACTATCTTCTGGAGAAGCCAATACTAACAAATATCCTCGTGCTAATAACAATAGAAATAGCGTCGAGATTCCGTCGACACTCGGGGCTCGCTGACAGAAATCGAGAGAGAGAGAGAGAGAGAGAGAGAGAGAGAGAGACGGAGAGAGAATGGAGGGAAAACAACGACCACTCATGAGAAAGAGATGCGGATAGCGAGTAGATTGTGGGATAGAGAAGATGGGAGAAAAATAGCCATCAAAGATAGAGAGTAGGCAAGTAAATCATTGCAAGTAACGATCTTCCACATAGCCGAAAATTAGCTATTGCAATTCAAGACAGAGGAAACACTCTAAACCCGGTACATTGAAGGTGCTATGAGTAGATAAGTGCAACCTCGATCTAGTTGTACTAATCCAGCAGCGGAAACCAAGAAATAGATATTTAAGAAATAGATAAATCAGCCAATAGATAAATCCAGGCTTGCTCTAGTTTCACTAGTGCGATCACATATCGGCGAAGGATCACTAGGAAAAAACATAGGCAATGGCAACTTAGGCAAATAATGTAATTAAATATCCGGCATTCTATGTACAAGTACGGCGCCACGGGACACTACAAGTATAAAAAAGTAAGACAATGAGTATTCGATACCCGGCGGTTTTAAGCTGCGGCGAATTGATACATTCAGCCCCGCTCTGGATTTTCTAGTAGTCCAGACACCCATAGGAAAAAAAGTAAGGCAATTGGCAACCACTCAGAGCCGGTCAATACTCCCACACACTCCTTCCCTCCCTCATTCCACATTCCTTACGGACCAGTAACGGTGGAGGGCTGAGAGTACTTGACTAGAAGGAGAGAGAGAGAGAGAGAGAGAGAGAGAGAGAGAGAGAGAGACGTAGAAAGATAGTGAGGGGGTGCCGACAAAGACAGTTACTGGGCACAGATTGTTGGTCTACCAACGACTCTACTCTACTCCATTCTTCGGCAAAATATTCAACGTCGCTCTGAAAAATATTTTGCTGCTGAATAGTACAGAGTTGGCAGGCCAATTAACGCTTCTCACTCCCTAAATTAAAAAAAAACTTCCACAAATTGGTTCCAATTGCATAACGACTGTGAAATCACATGAGTGTTGCGAAGTGGGGGAAATTTGAGGAATCACTGATTCTGGTCCAGAATGAATGTGTGAAATCGCGGCGAGTTGCGACACTTTTCCACAGGCACGGAAACGTCCCTACTGGGGACTCTCTAGAGGGCACGTAATACTTGCCAAGTACGAGGCGCGCGAAAGTACTCTAGGCCTAAACTATTACAGTGCACACTACTGTTGTTAGATCGAATAATTCTATTCGAGAATAGCTTTTCTTACTATTCACGATTAGGAAAAGACCATATAACAACACTAGTACACACGAATAATGACTTACACTACGTCTCGATCGATTTTCCCGAAATATTACATTAGTCACTTTTTTATGAGAAAAAGAGATTATGGTAATATTCTACAAAAATCGATCGATATTCCTCGGAAAGAATGAACCGCACACCAAAAAACTATGCTCTGTGCAATGACTCATCGCTCTTACTCCATCTAAAGCGTGCCCAGTCATCGCCCCCTACGCTGTGACTAAGAACGGCCGGAGAGAGAGAGAAAGAACCAGGAAAAAAAGATGGATTATTCGAGAAAGTGGAGGAATGAAGGAGGGGACACACAGCACAAGATTGAATCGATGCTATGTATCCCAATGAATTCTCGATTTCATTAAACACCACAAAACATTTCCCACTCAAATAGAGTTAAATAACGCACTGTAATTGAGAAACCTAGTCTACGCGCTGTACACGTGAAGTAACAATAAGTGTATCTCCAAACCAGCAAGCATCACTGGCTCTATTCAAACGGACCAGCTGACCATTGTGAAACTACACCTATCGGCGCTAACCGGCGCAAGTCCGTATCACGCGTGTTTCACGGAACAATAAAAGCGGCCAATGTCGCCGTTCAAACAGACCAAATGACCATTGCGAAACTCTCGGGAGCACACAAATCACAGCATTTCACAACACTGCGTTGACTTCGTTAGCACTAGCCGCGATATAGAATCAAGTCGGTTCACAATGAAATCGAGCGCATGCCAATCTCGGGTTTCAGCAGTAGCTTAAATCAGAGTACTCTGCCCACGAATAAATCAGAGCAGTTTCATTAGGGAAGAAAAAAAATGAGCAAAATGAAATGACAAACTGCAAGAAACTTTTTAGCACGATGCCAACAAGACACAGTGCCCCATTCTATCCACACCCTTTTCTCGTCTCAATTCGTGCATTGCACACACACACATACACGAAAGCACGCTATCTCTCTGGTCTGTTGCGTTTCGGATAGATAGGGAGAGAGAGCCGTTTGACCAACTAGAGATCGTATCTCTGTGTCTCCCCCTCTCTCTGGAATTTAACTCCAGGTTGGACCCCAGCAGGGATATAACTAGGTAATAATATCAGAGCACGAAGCAACGACTATTTAAGAATTTTACGAAGCAAAAGCAAAGATGAAACTAAAGAACCGATGAGGAACCACATAAATAAACTGCGTGTAACGCGGAACTTACAAGACACAATCCAGCCAGCAATCACAGAAACAGATGACACATAGACAAAGACCAATCCATCTCTCTCTCCTCCTCCTCCTCCCTCATCGGCAATTCTCTCAATCGAAATGAGGCCAGGCCGCCTGCTGCCAGCGTGCATTCAAACCCTCCCCGGTAACCACTCCAACCGATACCGGTGCCGGAACCATGACCCAGCGCCACCTAGCAACCGGGTACCGTATCGGTCCCACTCTCACAACAGCGTAACTCCGGCTAATGAGCCTGCGGCGAGTAAATTACTACCTCCACCTGTCATACTATCCCCATTAGGCTAATTCAAACCCATCGGCGCTAACTAGCACATGTCCGGAACAAAAAAAAAATCGCGGAATAAAAAAAGCAGTCTGGACGACCCGAGTGTCCAGAGGCACTAGTCCTCTCGGAATGTGATGGTGGCGCTGTCTTTCTTTGTCTCTTCTCTCTCACGTGCTCTCTCCTATCTCTAACCGTCGCACCGCTCTCTTCCCTTTCCCCACTCTCTCGCCCAATCGATGTCCTCTCTCTCTCTCTCAACACCCTGCATGCACTGTGCTCTGCTCTGGTCCCTCTCTTTCTCTTCCGCTCTCTCACTTCCACACACTCTCTCCTCCGTGCCCCTCCACTCTTTCAAGTCTGGCTGTGGAGAATGAGTGAGCGGCGAAAGATGAGATGGGGGGACGAATTGGGGACTGGTCCCCTTTCTTTTCCCCAAGGGACATTTCGCAACCACGCATGCTGCCAAATCTGGTACTCTTTTCAGAAAACCCCGTGACGTCATTCAAAGATTATCTGGGCTTTGCTACAAAGCCGAGAATACATGTGCACGTCAGAGACGTTGAGTTGACCAACTGACACAACAACAAAAACGTAGTACCTAGGAGTCCTGATTTCATTTTTGAAGATTTTTCTTCTACAGGGCGCCGCGATTTACCTGGAGAATTGGAGATACTCCAGTGGTTTCTCAACCAATAAGATAAACGATAAATAACCAATCGATTGAGAGGCACAACGCTTTATTATCCATTTCCGTCCATAATGTACTGTAATTCTCAGCTCAAAGCCTCTCCACATGTGAGATCGTGAAATGGGGTGGTGTGGGGTTCACAATTGGACTATGCTATCCACGACGCCCTAATCAATCAATTGTGAGTATTTAGGCGCAAGATAAAAGAAACATCATCATCAACAAGCATGTCACGCATATAACTCATTCAACAATCAATATACTCTCTCTTTTCTTGATGGGAAACAATCAAATGGGTCTGTTAGACGACTAGTCAGTTACTGTAGAAAAGCTACACTACAAAAATCCGGGAAAACGTTCACAACGAGATTACGGTATCGAGTATCTCAACAAACAAGTATACCGTAGTCGGGCGAGAAGTAAATCAATAGATGGGGATGGGGGTAGATCATGTGACAAGATCGCACAAGCATAAATACGAAAAAATGTCTGTGAGAAGGGAACAAGTGGATATAAAAAACTTGTGAAACGAATGAATAACCTTGAGATCCCTATGGGAATAATTGCTGTACTACACGAGATACGTTGAAGAAACGAGCCGCATAATGAAACAATGATGAGGTACTGTAAGAGTGGGACGAGGAGGGATAGGGGAGGGGGTGGGAGAGGGTACGGTAACACTTGACATCGATTTCCGATCGATCAGTATCTCCATGCGGGACGGTTGCCTCCCTGCTGTCCGCCGTTCTGGCCTCCTGGGAAAAAAGTTATTCCCTTTTTATCAAACAGTGGTGTGAATTTTGGTGCAGCAGGTGCACTACAACGGACGATATGTCCGAAACGTCGCACTCACCACCGTATCCGCCTCCTCTGTGGCCGCCGCGACCGCCGCCGCCATCGTTGCCGCGCCAGCTGTCGTTCTGGCCACCACCTGCAAGCAAGATACCGTAACCAATCGTACATCTACTACCGTACTCCAATCGACAACTGAATTACTTACCGTATCCTCCTCGGCCTCCTCCGCCGCCCTGGTATCCTCCACCACCACCACGGTTGCCACCCTGGTATCCTCCACCACCTCCTCCTCTTCCTCCCTGGTATCCACCGCGACCGCCGCCTCCCTGCTGGTTGTGCAACGATCCACAGATACAGTAACCATTAACCGCCAATCAATAAAAATATTGGAAGACCATGTCAAAACGACGGGCCTACAGTAATAGTAACTAGTCATCATGGTGACATTGTCAAAGCCGGTAGTCAATACATCTACTGAGCGGCGCATAATATCGATCCGCATATGGTAGATCTATCGTATCCCCCTTCATCCTCAATGCTACCGTACCTGCCATCCTCCGTCGGAGTGTCTCTGCTGGTAGCCGCCACCTCCTCCACCACCGTAGCTGCCCCTACAAGGAAAGCCAATCTTCACGAGACAGTTCAGGAATTTCGTCGAAACCCGAAACAGTCACACTCCAGTTTCAAAAATAAAACAAAACCGCAAGTGAATTGTTTCGAATGATGGATCCTTAGCTCATGAATGTTCTAAAACATTTTTTTTAAATAAATAGCACAACCTATCAAAGAGCAGATCTATTTTTTAACTACCGTACCTTCCTCCTCCGCCTCCTCCTCTACCGTATCCACCACCTCCACCGTAGCCTCCTCTGCCGCCGCCATTGCCCTGCCAGTCAGAGCCTGCCAATCAGACAATCAACATATTTTAAAAGTTACAGTACTTCTTCTCTATTTCATCATACCCTGCCGTACACCTTCCCTATAGCTACTATCACACCCCGGCGGAATGGCAAGTGGTGTAAGCAACTGCTAGTCGTTCGAAGGGTCACGAGTTCGATCCCGCCGAGGCCAACCAAGCCTTCCATCCACTCCGGGGCGGTAAATTGGTAGCAACATTGATTGCGAAAGGTAACGTGCGTTGGGAGATGCCTTGGGAAAGCTTGGGTTACGTAATCCCACGTTGCAGCTGGCTTACCGGCTTGCCCCATCTAGCGTGGTAGCTTGCTACTGTAAAATCGCTTGACATGGAACACCTTTACCTTTTTTTTACTATCGCACCTACTACCGTATCTCCTCTCCTCCCTCCCTAATACCGTACCTGCTCCCTCTCTGGGCGGACCTCCCCATCCCTGCCCGCCGGGTCCATTCCTGCCGCCGCCCATGCCCACTTCGTGGTGGATGGCTCTGCAAAGTAATAATTTAGTTTTTTTATATAAAGAACACAATTTCAAACCTCAACACGTACTGCACCGTTCTGGCACAATCATCACATCTAGCTCCTTAATTTCGCAGAATAATTTGTTTCCCGCTTTGATTCAAGACACTTCAATACCATCCACCAATCGATAATGACCTAATCAATCGATAATCCCCCTCTCTCTCCTACCTGTGTCCGCTGCTGTCGAGACTGGCGCGGCCGCCCGTATTGCGCGTGAAGCCGATCATCGGCTGGTAGTTGCCGCTCTGCAATTGATAATAATAATAATAATACTAACATTAAGAATAATGAGCAACACGACTGAAATCAGGTAGGAGCAACACCGGCTGTTCATAATTAAGACCTATTATTTAGTACAACTGGTCGACAAATCGAAGCCACAACGATTCCACTCGAATACAATAAACCGATGAAGCACGAAGTATCGAAGTATCAACTATGCATCTTTCAACGTTTCCAAGAATTGCGCCCATCTTGCTCGCTATCAATTATTCTTTTATTTTTGTGTTTTCCTGATAAGCTGGATGACCCAATCTCACCCAACCCTTCCCCCTCTATTAGAGTGTACACAACAGTAGTCCAGTCCATGAACGCATCGTTTTAGAATTGTACGATCAATAAATAAAGTAACAATACTCACCCTTCTCTCATCCCAATCGCCCGGCTTGAGCGTCCTCTCCAGCTCCTTCGCCGCCTCCAATCGCGTGGCGGGGAAGACGAATCCATCGGGGAACGAGGGATCCTTGTAGATCACCATGATACCGCCGTTCACCTGGGCACGAATCAATCGATAAATGAATCAGAAAATCGATATTTTGAATAGAACACATTATTAGAGATACATTGTTTGTGCACTATGCTTATTCGCAAATCAGTTTTTTTAGACATCCGAAGAGTGAAAAAGTAGAAATTTTTTATAGATTAACTACCAGTCTCATCCCCATTTTAAGTTATCTTTATCAAATTTCCTCAAACGAGGGAGAGCAATGAGTTTCTATCAGCTCGACGACTTATCCAATCAGCAAACTGCGACATGTGTTTACGCGTATTTCTTTTACTCTACCGTATGCCCATGTCTACCATATACCGTATACCTGGAGATCGGGGCAGGCCTCAGATCGGACGGGACTGGGGAAGAGTTTGCCGGGCTGGATGGCCGAGGGGTCGGCGCTCACCGCGCCCGCCATGCCGTACGCGAATGCCGGCTCCATCTGGATTGCGTCTGGAAATATTTTTAAAAAATTAATAATAATGAAAATAATGAAGAAAAGGTTAATGTTGCTTAATTGGGCGACGGAGGGTTTATTTGTAAACTAGGTAATTCAGAGATACTACTGCAGCCGAGCACTTCGGTTGTTATGCACATGCCGTAGCTCAAAACCGCCCGGTCCAAAAATACTGCACGAATAACAATGCTGGATCGCGTCTGCCGCGTATAGTAACAAGTGGAATAATTAATATTGATAATTATAAGCGCGTGAATAACCAGAGCCACACTAGGAGAGGAGGTATGTTGTTCTAGGAACAAAAGCAACGAGAGGATTATTGCAGCCGATCACATCGACACTTGTGCACACCTCGCAGCTCAAAATCACCTGGTTGATTATTTTTGAATCAAACAAATAAAATCAACTCAACTGAAATTCTCATCAAAACCCAAATTAAATGTATCAAACATGAGTTTTTACTTGTTTTCGCATTATGGTTAGTTTTTTTTTGGCACCATAATGCGTCGCGCAGACTGCTGAAGCTGACCACTTTGGCACTTGAGCACACGTCGCCGCTCAAAATCGGCGGTCCACAAAATACTATACTTTTCAATCAAACAAATAATGTCAGCTCAACTCAAAGAATGAAAACCCAAACGTGAGGGATCGCACAGGGCCTTTTAACTTGTTTTTGGGATTTACTATCAGTTTTAATGTACCACGTGCTTCAGCAGATAGACTACTACAGCCGATCACTTCGGCACTTGTGCGCATGTCATAGGGTTACGTAATCCCAAGGTCCCAAAATAATATCCTTTCCATCCACTAAACACCGTAACATCAAAGATACCGTACCCTCGCTGGCTCCGTCCTGGTACAGTTCCTGGAGGAGCTCAATGATCCCACCCACTAAACACCGTAGCATCAAAACTACCGTACCCTCGCTGGCTCCGTCCTGGTACAGTTCCTGGAGGAACTTGAATGCGGGATGCTTGTTGCCGACAAAGAGGCGGTCGGGGCCCTTGTCGTTGCGGGCGACCTCCTCGTCCGTGAGAGTGGGGTAGACCTGCAAGAGGAGAAGTGGGGAATGAGAGGGGCGGTTACGGTGGATATTGTTTGCTGCACTTTCAGCAGGCGGGGCGGGGGGGGGGGAAGCGGCGCATTTATCTTTTGATTATTTAAAGGATCAAAAAAGCAAGATCATTGCCATCAACTTCCACTCATCATTTTACGACAGACCAACAGCGAGAAATCACCTAGACTTGCAAAAACAATTCCAATTTTGTTTTCGCTTCAAAAAATAACAGTTTTAGGTTTGCGCATAGGGACCACCATCCTGGGAGGGTAAGAAAGAATGGAGCGGTCTATTCGTGAGACGCGCGCTCTCTTCAGAAAGTCATAGTTTTCGCGTCATGATGTCATCGTGTCATTGTTGAGGGCCGCGAATTTTTGGAAGTGGGATCGATAACGGCTGACATTATCTAACTTCTGACAAAAGATCAGCGGATTTCGTCGGTGCCTTCGTTTGCTGTAGACATTTGAATGACAAAAGTGGTCAAAATCACATGCAGTCTTATATCAGCCCCAGTTTGAGAGGGCCGCGACTTCTCTTTTCGGAATTACCTTTCACTCCTCTCAGGCTATGACATATCCAAAAACTAGCCAATTCCCTCGGTGCCTTCGCTTGTTATATTACATAGAGTTGGTCACGTTTATCATTCCACTGTCTCAAAATTCTCCGGGTACTTGCGCAGAGTATTGCTTATAACTTTTAAATATCTCATTTTTAAAATATAATTCCTTCGGCAGAAGTTTTCTGCATGCCAAGGCTATTCATCGGCACTAACTACTTATTTTTACTAAAAATATTAGTGAATTGGATGGTGGTCCCTAGTTTGCGCATCCGTAATATGTTGTTGAAGGAAATCGATAAAAACTCTCTGACCGTCTTGAGCGTTCTCAGCAGTCGCTTCTCGTCCACAAAGGGCAGCAGCGCGACGCCCTGCCACGCAAACTTCTTGCCGTTCAGATCTGCAAGTGGGAGAGATGCAAGTGTGTATTGATTGAATGTATAATATTATAAAAAGCCATGGTAAAAGGTACACTAAAGCCGGAGGCAACATTTCCAGTGTATGAACTACTCGGTGCACAAAGACGCCGGGAGCACAACATAGTTGTGTTTCGACCACAATTAGAGGAATTATTGATTCTATACCAGAACAACATCGACACACATTACGAAATGCGGTCGCACCCAGCTATTATAAACAGCTAGCAACGCAAAAGCACCAGGGCACCAATCTCCGTATTTTGAGCTCAATGCGAAAAAAAGAAAGTAGGCTATCTCAGCTTTATGTTTTAATAATTCGCATAACGTTGTCATTCAATTATACGTCTGTATCTCTAGGCAGGGCTACGATTTTTAAAGGAAAAGGTCTCTTGCCATTTTTGCAAAAATAAATCACAAGACGGGCTTCCAGCACGGCGCAATTATATCTTTACTATTGAGTCGACTCAATCAAGCAGTACTTATATTGCCTATATGAGAGACTATCTGAGTGGGTCGACATATTTGTTCAGAGACCTGGCACTGGGCTAAATTTCCGATGAGGTGCTAACAATGCTATAAATTAGTGCATCATGTGAGGAATACGAAAGCACTAAATGCGAAGTTCCAAAACGCGTTTGCGCCTCAGGGCATAAAAACGATCGAAAATGACGTCACAAACAACTTTCGCCAATTTGAATCGAATCACTTCGTACTGTACATTTATGGATTCCTTATCGAAATACAAAATTTTTTTGGTTACCGAACTTTTTTGATTGGTGTCGATTTTAGCGAGATATTCAGAGAAATGTGCTTCATTTTATTTTAATAGAGAAGTTTCTCGAAGAACTGGTATTTTTTATTTGATTATTTGAATTCTTAAATTATTATACACAATATATTTAAAATGGGAAATGAAATTTTTCCTGGAAGGAAGTGAAATCCGGAAAAGTGTAGCTAAAAATCAAATAAAATCAGTCCTTGATTGCCTTACGCTACCGTAACTACTAATATTCCTTCATATTTTCTCGGTTGAACTTAGGAATCTTAATATTTTATAGTTTTCTTCAGTTTCATAGAACATATGTGATTCGAAAACGTGGGAATTTAGCCAATGTTACTATGTTTTTCGATAATTATTAACAGTTTGACGCGAGCACTTACCGTACATCAACAACCGACAACTGATTTTATTCGATTTTTAGCTACACTTTTCCGGATTTCACTTCCTTCCAGGAAAAATTTCATTTCCCATTTTAAATATATTGTGTATAATAATTTAACAATTCAAAAAAACAAATAAAAAATACTAGTTCTTCGAGTACTTCTCTATTAAAATAGAATGAAGCACATTTCTCTGAATATCACGCTAAAATCGACTCTCAAAAAAGTTCTGTTACCAAAAAATCTTGTATTTCGATAAGGAATCCATAAATGTACAGTACGAAGTGATTCGAATCAAATTGGCGAAAGTTGTTGGTGACGTCATTTTCGATCGTTTTTATGCCCTGAGGCGCAAACGCGTTTTGGAACTTCGCATTTAGTGCTTTCGTATTCCTCACATGATGCACTGATTTATAAGATTGTTAGCATCTCATAGGAAATTTATCCCAGTGCCAACACTATGTCGATCCACACAGATAACCTCTCATATCAGACTGCTCTCTGATATTAAGGGCAAATCGCAACTCAGAGCCACCTTGATATCATTCATTTCATGTTGTTGCCTAATTACTCATGAAACCACCATACCGAGCCGTACTTTCGTGCTTCATTTACACCACAAAATTACCAGAGTTTAACTCTAGTCAATCCCATTCAAAATGCTAGTCTTTACGAAATCGCATCTATCCAACTACGCAAACTACTTCATAAAATATGCATACTAATCTTGACGTCGTATAATCTGGGCTGTTTGCTATTTAAAAAGGTTCAGCACGTTTTCATGCTTCATTAGCCACATACAAACGCAGAATCTGTGATGAGATTAATTCCGGATCAATATGTATCGAAAAGAAAGCTATTCAATAAATATGATAACACAGGGAAGATATGCCTACCAATCTTGAAGTCGACGGGGTAGAAGTCGATGATGCGCGAGTCGGGCGACGTCATCAGCTTCTGCCACTCTGTGGGCAGATGCTGCCTGTGTTTTAATTATTAATTTATATTAATTTCCAAGGGAACAATTTAAGCTCGACAGCATTGCACCTTCACCCACAACAAGGGTGTCACTCCTTCGACATCTCATAAAACTCTCCTATCTACCACGACCGTACCCTCTCCTCCTACTACTACAGTATCTCTCTCCTTGATTACCGTACTCACTTGGATGCGGCGGGGAAGACGCTCATGAGCTGCTCGAGCGGCTTGAACGGCTTCGTGTCCACGTCGAAGTCGGGCTCGTACTGCGCCACCTGGAGGAGACAAGCAATTGCGTCATCAATATGCAATAAATCAAACAGAGCAGAATATCAGAGGGAAACTATCGTATAATAATACCCTAATGCAATTCAAAAGCATGTTCCTCTCTCAATAAAGACATTTTCAAATCATATCTTGTGTAACACAACATCACCGGGGCGAGTAAATGGTTAAAAAAAATTAAATCAATGAAACCCTACTTTTTTGCTTCCGTACGGATCGCCGCGAATGTAAAATTCGAATGCTGATGAATACATTATCATCTAATCAATCTACCGTAATCCCGCGTACGCTTACCGTATCAAAGTCGGAGGCGAAGGGCGCGTAGTGGTAGGGGAAGTACCAGTCCCAGCTGACGCAGCCCTGCAATAGGGTTGTGTGATATCGTAAGTCGTAATAAAATCGATATAGCCCATTCACCGTTTTCGAAAAAATCCAACAATAATCAAAGTAAAAAGTGTACCTGGTAGTAATACTTGAGCACCCAGCAGAGTCCTCGCACGTACGCCCACGCGACCTGCAAATCTCCCAATTATCGATTGATCGTCTACCGTACTCCCTCCAATACAGTACGCCAATCTACCGTACTTCTCTTCTGAACTCGATGTCGTCGCCCTCGATGCAGAACTTGGACCGGTAGTAGCGCTCCTGAACAATTTTGTTTAAACCCACCCAGCTCATTCATGTTCCATGGCCTCTTCAACTACTTCCACTGGGACCCCTAAGGAATGCATTTCCGTAAAACGCGTTTGCTACCATTAATATTGCTTCGCCGTCTACAGAAATCTCACAACCGCCGACTAGTCACTCAGTCATGAATCTGCCCCTCCGTCCTAACCGTACCTTCCATCCGTCCTCGTACAGTCTGACTTCGTCCACCGGCTCGGGGTCTTCGTCCACCACCTCCTCCTTCTCTGCCTCGCGCTGTGCCTTCGCCACCGGCTCCTGGATTATTTATTTACTATTTTATAATTTTCCCATTTACCAGGCCACTTCGGGTTTCTCATAGGACATATTATTATACGAATTGAAATGGCCCGTGATAAATGAGACAATCTTTAATTTGGCAAAAAAAAGGATCGGCCGTAACGTGATGTTTTTCTTCGTTTTTTGTTGCAAACTAATATCCACCGTATTCGCCTCCTACCGTACCTCAGCCTTTCTCTTCCGGGTGGGAGCCTCTGCCTTCTCGTCTCCCTCCTCCGCCTCGCCCACGCCCTTCATCATCGCCTTGAGTCGCTTTGCCGCCTTCTCGTTCTCCGCGTAGTCCATCGCCTGTATAATAAAAGGTTTATCGACCTTAATAATCGATACACATTCAAAAAGAAGTATATACATATTTCGCGCTGTTTGCTATTGATTCTTAAAATATATTGCATACTTAAAGTGCGATAAGCAGCATACGTCAAATAGGTCTTCGTCAGCGAAGATAGGCACTTCTGCACTTTGCATATAAACCCGATAAGCATAGCGAGAGAGTGCAGGGCAGACACATGAAGGCTCTATTTATATGCCGTGCCCTATGCTAATGCGAACTTGCGAGAAACCCATTTGACAAATAATGAGCAGGCTGAAATTGAATGGTCTGGTTTTAAATCATAAGGGCCCGTCGCTTTCTTTTTTCTTCCCTACCGCTTCTATTAGATAATGGTACTTCGGCACCCGAATCGTATACAATGCTTCGCCTCCAGTCAATGGGCAATCGTCTCACAATATTTTCGGGAAAATAAGTACTTCTGGGGCGTTAGTTTCATGTCGGCAAAAGGAAAATTTGGACAAATTTATCGAAAATCGGGCAATATTCAATTTGGTCAGCATTTTAGTTATTTCCACACAAAATACTGGCGATAACCCAATTTGGCCTATGCGCGTACAATACATTACCTCCAGTCAACCAACAACTTCCCATAAATTGCTAATCGTCTCACCGAGAGACCAAGGGGAACATACCCGAGTATTTTGACCTGTTGAGAGTAAATTTGGGAGAAAATGTCAGAAAACTGAAAAATTAGCCCACTTTTTCGTTTTTTAGGCCGTACATCGTAAAAACAGGTCTATAGCTGTATCCGATCCGTCAGTGGAATCAAACTTGTAATCGCCCGCGCAATCAACGTTTCGCCATTTCGACTTGGCGCCATACGACAGTTTCCATTAGTACTGCATTCGAATTCGACACCCACCCAAAATACCGCACCTTATAATCCACGGATTATTTCTCATCAATCAATAACCCTCTCTCTCTCTCTCTCTCTCTCTCTCTCTCTCTCTCTTCTCACCTCCACTCTCGCATCCTTTGCCATCGTTCTCGTCTGCTCTCCAGTGAAGTTCTTCGCGCCGGCCATCGGTGCGAGCAGAGAGTTGGCAGAGGGCGTCCAGGCGGGTCTGCAGTTAGATACAATGTAAATGACATAAATAATAATAATAATAATAATAATAGTATATTCTATAGAAATAGCGGTTAGGTGGAGAAAATATTCTAGTCGGCAACGAACAATTTCGACAAAAAAATTCATAGCCCGTTCATCCGTGCTTCACCTCTGCCATAACTGAAACTATTCTCAGATACCTGTGATATGGTTTCGTGTCGCCCGTTAACTAAATGATAAAACCCTCTCCTCCTCCTAAATTCTGCATCCCCCCTTTCTATAACTGTCATCCCATCTTGTCACTCTCATGGACTCTCTCTCCACTCACTTCTGGGGTCTCTTCCCGTGCCATTCTCCCGTCCGCTGCTTCTTCGCCTGCTCCCGCTCCTTCCATCGCTCCTCGTTTTGCTACAATTGGCATATATTCTAATGTATTCATTTATTAATACTTTAAAGCACCAAATTCGTCGCAGAATATACACGGAGAGCGCAGGTTGAAACAATTTCACGCGTCTTCCTTGTATTGTGGAAGTAATGGAATTAATTTCTCATATTACCAAAGTGGCATTTTTTTTTTACAAAAAAAGAAATGGTACAGGACTAGCTTCGACCAAATCTACTCTGCGCTTCGATACTGGCTAAACGAATTTAAGACAAATTGAATTAAATACTCTCGCATTTCTAGATCACTAATCATAGCGACGCCGCTCTTGTTGTTCTTAAGGAACTTGTGAAACGCAAATGTCCAAGGATAAACAATAAGGGAAAAAATCGCTGATAATGATAGCACACTATCCATCCTTCATGAATCTCAAGAATTTTCGAGATTCGTTGTCTAGTAATGATGCAATATTCCCCCTTCTCTGATCTGTCGTCTCTTGAAAAATCTGTCCCCCCTATTACAATTTTAAAATGATACGTTCATAAAACGGGCTAGTGGTGCGTTTACTCTCTTTCTCTACCTCGGCCTGGATCTCGCATTGCCGTGCTCTCTCGCAGCCATATCTGTTGTTTAGTAGCAGATAGGGTTCCCTTATTGGAACTTATTGGAATTGAACTGATCACGACCCTCTCGATTTCACACACTCTCTAGCACGCGTTGCGGTCTGCGTTCCTTTGTTCCCCAAATTTCACAATTCCATTTGATTCCAATAAGAGAACCCTAGTAGCAGAACATTTAATTATTTTGGAGTGTTTGCGAATTTATAATAACCTTAATCGCACCTTTCCTTGTAACCAAGAGATGACGAAGTCTCTATCAATCCTGTCTTCAAAGATATTTCCAATTCACGATTCTCGATTGCCTAGTAATGACGCAATTTCTCCTCCCTCTCACCTGTCTCCTTTTGAAGATCTCATCCTCGACCGTGCCCAGTCCCACCATGATCTGCTGCACGCCCTTCATGTTCACGTCGCCGCTGTTCGTCAGGTAGCTGCAATAGTTCACTAATAGTATGACTATTATTATTATTATTATTGGGTCGCAACAACACACTAATCACCGGCATTGCTATTGTTGAATTAAAATCAACATGATCGCAATATCACAACAACAAGATGAATATGATGTCATGTTTCGACGCTGATAATAATTACTGGTGAAGACAGATTGAAGAGGAAATAAACTGTATTGGCGCAATTCATGGATATGGATCGTACGAAGCCCAAATGCGAAGGGAAGTACCGTCCTCACCAAAGACACTGCGACAGCAGGGTAAGGAATCAATAAGAGAGACTATCGGACTCAATCGAATTACTCTTGGCACAGTACGAAAAGTGAGAGATTGAGTGAAACATGGCATTATGCACAGTAGCCCAGGAGGAGTTTCCCCGTGATTTAAAAAGTTGCGAAATCGCTTTTACGCCTCAGGGCATTTACGTCATAGGAATTTCCGGTTTTTGAAAAACTTCGTCAAATGACCTAATGAGTGGTACCAATCGATTCCTCATAAAATTCTAAGACTTTTTCGACTCTTGACATTTTTCGATATTTATCGATCTAACGCCAGAAAACTCGGAAATGTGAATTTCATTTTCAATTTTTTAAAATTTATTCTACCTATTTCCCACCGCCAACTACAAAATTTTATTTTCGTAAAACATTTCAATAACAATGACTTGCATTTCGTATAAATATGGTACATTTTAATTTCGGCGGAAAATGTAAACTTTGCGAAAAACGGAGTGCCATACCATTTATGGTGTGCCTACAGTATGCCGGCCGAGGTTCGCCTTGTCACTTAACGGTTACGGTAATCAAATTACCGCATGCGACCGAGTCTTATTGCAACATGCGAGTCATGTTACTCACGGTAAATTCTGCCCTGACGCCGTTTAACAGAAATACAAATCTCGGCCGGCATACTGTAGGCACACCATAAATGGTATGGCACTCCGTTTTTCGCAAAGTTTACATTTTCCGCCGAAATTAAAATGTACCATATTTATACGAAATGCAAGTCATTGTTATTGAAATGTTTTACGAAAATAAAATTTTGTAGTTGGCGGTGGGAAATAGGTAGAATAAATTTTAAAAAATTGAAAATGAAATTCACATTTCCGAGTTTTCTGGCGTTAGATCGATAAATATCGAAAAATGTCAAGAGTCGAAAAAGTCTTAGAATTTTATGAGGAATCGATTGGTACCACTCATTAGGTCATTTGACGAAGTTTTTCAAAAACCGGAAATTCCTGACGTAAATGCCCTGAGGCGTAAAAGCGATTTCGCAACTTTTTAAATCACGGGGAAACTCCTCCTGGGCTACTGTGCATAATGCCATGTTTCACTCAATCTCTCACTTTTCGTACTGTGCCAAGCATCTGAACAAATATGTTGACCCACTCAGATAGTCTCTCATAATACACCCCACAACGCTGCGGTAACCCCTTTTCCCGTTGGGACTCCCACTCACCCATTGATCTTCCACACCATGTCCTTGTACAGCTTGATGAGCCGGTCGATGGCGTTCTCCCTAATCTCCAGACTCGGCAGATGCGGCAGGAAGTCGTTGCCGACGAAGAAGCAGAGGAACACCTGCACATCAATACATTGAAATGGATTCGAAGGCGGCAAATACAAAAGCATTTCAACTAAAGCCAAATTGCTGGGGGTTTATAGAAATGCGTATCAATTTTGTAATGGAGCAATGAATTTTCGACAATAACTTCGTTCGAAATTCAAATTCGTATAAATTTTGCACTGGAGCAATGTATTTTTGATTAAAAAATAACAGGGCGAAATTCAAATGCGCAATTCGGCACAGATCGATCGATCATGGCTACCGTACCCAATCGTCGATGACGCGCTCAAAGTCGTACTTGAACGGCAGGTTGGGCATGGCCAGCTCGCGCTCGAGGTACTCACTGCAATGCAAAAAATTTAATACTTTCGATTGCCAAAACATCGCTCAAGACATACGCTGCCTGGTTTAGTTGAAAGTCGGAAACACGGACTGTGCGGGTGCCACAAATATAGTATCTCTGATAACTATTTGCAACAGAACCAGAGATATTCGAAATGGATTTTCATAATTTAGCGGGGACAGGAAAATCAATATTTCCCTCGCTTACCGTAGTACGGGAATGCGGAGGAAGATGAAGCTCTTCTCCTTGTTCACCGGGTCCGCCTCGTCCGCGCCTTTCTCCGATGCGTCCAGACTGAACAATAGATTTTGCTTAAATACAATTGAAAACAAAGATATTTATTGGGAAGAAAAAAGTCCCCGGAATAATACATTTACCCGGCACATCCTCGTCACAAGTGTTTCTAAAGTAGAGCAGGATGGACTGAACAATTGATCTCGCAGAGGTACATTGGAAATAAATAAGCTAATACATAGGTCAAAAGGGTACGCAATGGAAAGTCAAAAATGTGGATTGGGTTTTTCAAAAAGGGCATGAAACACTAAATTGTGGGCTGGTTTTTCAATTTTTTTTCTTCTGAAAATCCAAAAATGTGGGTAGGAGTTTTCAAAAATTGGCTTTGAAAATGCCAAAATGTGGGTTGGCTTCGTCGTTTTTTACGTACCTTTTGATCTATGAGCTAATACCAGAAACCTCCTGATTGCGTGCCACACTGCCACGATAACCACTAGTTCATCTTTTCATGACTAATATTGTGTCTGCAGCAGCAAAAGTAACAACATCTCTGTGGATTCGTGCTACGCCAGACTGATAGAAATTCACGCATCTCGGAGAATATGATTTGTCGGACTTTCCCATTAATTCCAAAAAAATCCTAACTAGTGCTCTTTATTAATCTCCTGCTATATCCGTTAGATCTTTGTGATCTTGTTTATCCGTAGCCTATAATTAACCGGGTTAATTTAACCCACACAATCGTTACAATAATAGTCGTTCTTGCAAAAAAATATGCGACGAAATCTCAATCATACTTCATACAGGCTAGAAAACCGCACTCAGGACGCGCATTTTCGCTACATCAACAAGATATCTCAATCTCCAATCGCTTAGCAGCTAATTCAACCTTCCTCAATCTATGACATGGAATATAATAAATATCAAGTGATACGTACACGAAAAGAACTAGTGTGTCATTTCCGTTGTTTATCGGCGGAACGATTTATTGTATCGGAACGCATAATATTTAAGAGCTACACTCACCCCTGACATCCCTTCAGCTCGTGTCCGTACTGCCCGCACAGCTCGCACGGCCGCTGCTGGTGCGGCACAAACTCCTCCCTGGAAATTGAAACTCCTTTATCGATCGATAAAAGACAGCTACAGTACTTCCTGTAGTCTACAGTACCTGATAATGTTAAAGTTGGTCTCGTGAGTCGCCAGACCCAGCATGATCAGATCAGCGTCCGCTCCGCACATGCAGTGCACCTGGGAAAATAATCGATAAAAAAACCGCCGGGTACCGTAATCCCAACATGCAAGTAACCAGTGCTACTCTACTATAAGTAGTTTACTATGAAATACAAATTTTCCAGAAATATCATTCGCTCAGCCCCCAATTAGGCAAGAATCAACAAATGACAATGTGTTGAAACCAAATTTCACATGTAATCCAGTAACCATAATTTCCCGACTACCAACGTGCCAATCGATAACTAAGGGATCATCCTTACCGTATCGGGGTCGTGGGAGGGCGAGGCGCGCTGCCGGCGCACGTAGTCCATGATCTTGTGCTCGCCCTCGCCCGGCACGTTAGCATCGGACAGAATCACCTACAATACACAGGAGTAATATGTGTATTTCTTTCAACTCATGTAATTGGAAATAAATTATTTAGTATAAAAATCGTTAGGAAGAAGGACTTACACAATCGTAAATATTAATTTTTGCCCAACTTACGAGAGAAACATGCAAAGGGCGTGCAAAGGGCATTTTATTACGTCCGTGAAACATTAAAGCGCAGGCACGATAAATCTCGCGCTCGGACTTGCGTCAAGTAGGGAGGGGATTCGACACGCAATGGATTTTTACATCAAATAAACATATTAATTTTTAAACAATAATTATTCCAACAAACCTGAATCTTCGCCCAGGCGGGATCGTTCGTGAGGCGCTCGTGCACAAAGTATCTGAACACAGCACCATCACACAATGTCTGCTACAGCCCGTCTTTGTGATCAATAAATACATAATTTTTTCCTGCGTTCGCACATCAGCGCGCCAACAGTGTCTCAAACATCTTTCAAGTAAAGTTGTGCTAAATATTCGCTATCGAACAGTGGTCTGCAACGCGACCGCAAAATCCAAAAGCGACAGTGTAAAACTAGAAGTCAGCGGATAAAAAAAAATTTCCGAAATCTCTAGAACAACTCTACTTTCACCAAATCAATCAATAAATCCATCGCCTCACCTGAGCGCGTCCGCGAGTCTCGCCATGAAGGGCGTGCCGGGCGTGATGCAGTTGGAGTCGAAGTGCTCCTCGGCAGCCTTCTTCGGAGGGAGAGGAAGACCCTCTGCAGCCAGACGCTCGCGCACCTGAATGCAATATTCAAATAAAAAACCCTTTTCTGTACAAAATAACATGTATAAATATCTATGTGCCCATCTCTTTATCTTTTGTGAAAAATAAAAATGAAGAAGGTTGCGTCATCACTAGGCAATCGGATGAGAAATGTCAAGGCAGTGGTAGACTACCCGCGTTTGGGCAATATATAGGGACGATTTTTAAAAATCAATAATTTAAATATATTTAGAAACTCCCTTACATTCTCAATGTCCATCGCCTTCTCCGCCATTTCCTTGGAGGCGCGGAAGCGACGCGAACGCTGCTGGTTCATCTGCAATTATGAAACATATTATTGTGTTATTGTACTTCCTATTAATTTTTCAAGTTGAAAATGTGCGACACGTCGCATGTTTTCCCTGCCTCAACTAGGTCACCATATTTCATCTTCGCTTCATTTCTTGTCAAAATTAAAATCATGAGGTGCCTCGAGCGTACATAAATAAATTATTATCACTATTTCAGTCAAAATATTCTACGTTTTGCGATTTTTTATCCTTATTGCGATTTTTTATCAATATATACGATCAGTCACGAATTGAACTGGGCGGGTGTAACCATGAATGTCTCGCTCGTGCAACCCAAGAATTCCTGGGCGGGGAACTGTTTAAACATATCGCTTCGAGCGCCTATAATGCAGGTTGCCGTCCCAATTTTTTAATAGATTTTAATAATAATATTAATAACCCCCTCACCTTAGCCCTGGGGGCAACGCCGTCGATGGCCATGTACAGCACGCGGCGCGGGCGGCAGATGGAGAAGATGCGGTCAATGTACTCGAAGATGAGCACCTGGAGAGTAATAATATTAATAATAATAATTATTAAAATATTTCAAAAATGTAAACATTGTTTCAGCACCGCCAACAAATTATTTAACTAAAATAAAATGAGCCATCATCGTGAGGGGCCTACGCCTTTCTCTAGAATGCAACAGGTTGAATTGGGGTTTCAATGTCTACATAACACCTCTACTGCAAGAGCGACCTTGCTCATAACGTACTTCGAATGTAAAAAGACAATTATCACATATTTGTATAGTAAAAATATGAAACGACTGACAAACAT
This sequence comes from Pristionchus fissidentatus, assembly GCA_036245785.1. Classification (NCBI taxonomy): domain Eukaryota; kingdom Metazoa; phylum Nematoda; class Chromadorea; order Rhabditida; family Neodiplogasteridae; genus Pristionchus; species Pristionchus fissidentatus. Next base: position 9,562,844 of record BTSY01000005.1, on the reverse strand, counting down.
CTCGTCCTCGTTCTTGGGTGCTGGTCTGTCTTCTGGATGCGTGCACGGATGGATGATGCCGTTCATGTCCAGGTAGAGGTTGTCGAACTCCTGCAGTCATTGGCTATTAATTTGATAGTATTAAAACATTCCGTTTTGCTTTTCCTGAAAGAGCTACCAGACATAATAAATATTTAAGTACGCTGCTCAGTGCTCGTGGGGTATAGCTTTATACAGCTGAAGTAGCGCTGCATTCAAGCTGCCTCCTTCTAATTTCTCTCTACTAGTTGAAGGTGATATACCCCCTGCCTGCCGTAGCCACACCCCACGAGCACTGAGTGATGGAATATTAATTTACCTGAAAGTTTGGATTCGGCTGCGTGCAGTCGATGGGAATCTTCTCGCCGTTAGCATCGCGCTGTCTGAAAATACAGTTAAATAATTAAACTGTTTTTAAACAAGGATGGTGCGATGAAAAGGCAGAAATTTTAGGTAGGAAAATTGTCGCCGTACCTCTCCTCGTTGGCGTTGACTATGATGGACGGATACTTCTTCGAGAGCCATCGGAAGAACGCTGGAACTCCCATGTCGTCGTTTGAGCCCGCCGGTGTGAGTTGTCAGTTGGCGGGGCCTGAAAAATAGATAAATAAAAAGTCAGCAAAAACTGAATAACAAAAACACAAGGTTGTTGATGATTCGGCAAGCAGAGTTCTCAGTGCAATAGATAATTAAGCACAGCAGGAGCTAGCTGGCCAGTTCTAATGAGTTAAAAGAAGAAAAACAAGACAAGGAACGGAGAAAACGTGGCTTCGAAAGTCGCGAATTTGAATTTGAATTTTTAAGCCCAAAGCTACAGTAACCAGGATTGATAGCTCGCAACACTCGCGGTTACTAACTGATTTTATTTATATTATCCTCTCGTCTACCGTATGCCAATTTTATTCCATCAAGTTTATCATTAATTTATTAATTTAAAATCAATATTTTCAATTGAATTGTCGATATCGGCGCCGTAGGCGTTCAAAATTGGCTTCGTCTCCCCTTCTTCTTCTCGCTTCGCTTAATTAGTCCAATCCTCATGTACCGCATATCTCAGAATGCGTTTCTCACGCAAACGCCTCTGCCTTTGCTATGAGATCATCCTCCTTTGCCGTTGCCGTCGCTTGTAAACTGACGCCCCTGCCCCCTTCTTTCCTACCCTCGCTTTTCCTTCTAATGAATCCACCCCCCCCCCCCCCTCCATCCCCTCCTGCCCCCTCTCAATTATAGCATCAGTCATTCACTGCCCTGTTTTGGTTTTGCCGCGTGTGCAGTAAAACTGCCCCCAACTAACCTACCAACAACCTACCGTAACCCACTTATCGTACTCTTCTTCCATGCGGGACCCACTTTCGGCAGACAAGCTGATGAGCGACTTTGGCACCTTCCTCGAGGACGATGCAATAGTGGAGGTGAAATTTTGAGAATATCAATCGGTAAAATAAAATCTTTATGTCACTTTGAAAATCGATTTTTTTTCCCAGATCGGGCAGTCCCATCTCACTATTTCTTCACAATTTCGGTCCGAGGTGAACAATGCAGATCCGAAATATCGATGTCTCTGCAACCAAATGCACTCTGTTGTAAGTTACTCCCCGTTCATAGAATATACCATAGCGGTATGTACACTAGCATTTTCGTCGAAATTACCATAGTCTTCTCACATTGGCGCCATTTGTGTGGAAGAAGGTAGGCTGGTCTGTTCCTGTCTGGGATAATCGATGACGCGAGAGGAGGAGATGAGTGAGAGAGATCGCACGGAAATGAGTCGACGAATTAGTAGTGGTCTGACCCTCTCAATTCTGCATGCTCTCTCGCGCTGTCTGATCGATGAGAGAATGTGTAGAATGAGGAGAGTCTGATCATTACTCCGACGAATGCAGAAGTCTAGGCTACCGAACTGAAGCGATTACACTTGTAAAGTTGTCACTCGGTAGTCTGCTCTCTTCTGCATCCGTAGACATATTTCACTGTGAGAGACTTGAGTTTCTGCCCCACTGGAATACGGAACTGTTTCCTCCAAACTGATATTTCATGTGTTCAATATTTCAGACCGGCGTCAAAATAATAGCAGGGATGTTGTGTTTCACTGCCCTAGTCGAACTATGGGCATTCACTCTCAACCTCCTCGCTTGGTCAGACGGAGAACCCGAAGCCAGAGTGAGATATTATTCATTAAAATCCTTTTTAAAATATCATCGAAACCTGCAAAAGCTTTCTGCGTCCGGGGGGAATCGAACCCCCGTCGAATGCTTGGAAGGCATCCATGCTGACCATTACACCACGGACGCTGGCAACAGTTACGGCTAGAGGGTGGTATTTCCCCCCGCAGCCTCTCCCCCCTAATCTGCAAGCAAAACACTCTTGCGGATTGGGATAGGCGCTTGCTCATTCCTCTCACTTTCTAATAGGAGATTTTTTTGTTTCATTATGATCTTAATAAAAGTAAAATTAAGGTCGGCACTTCCTTCGTTCAATTTCTCTTTGGATGTTTTGTGGCCGGTTCGGTGGTTTTAGCCCTTTCAAAGGAACGCTCCGGCTATCTCGTGCCCTACATGGCTATGCAGGTATTTCACAGCATTGCAAAGATCCAGAGAGGGGTCAGGAGCGAGAGAATGTGTGAAAGTGAGAGAGTCTCTCTCATTTGAAAGTTTTACTGGCGTCCTACCCCTCTATGGGCCGAAAATATGTCGTTTCATTATGTGGATAAGAGTTGTTCCGAATATTCCGATAGTAGTTTCAGCTCTCTTCTCTGTGTGTTTTCAAATTGGGAAAATTGTGTTTTATTCTTTTCATCAATGAGATTACGGTATTCTCTTATCTTATAACCGTAGATCATTGGCCTTGCGTGTGCGTGCATCTTCTTCGTCGCTTTCATCTACATGGCCCTGTTCGGTGAGTCCCGAATGGAATATTACCGTAACCCTTCTATCAAGTTAGAATAGCTATCGATTTTATGCACTGGATCCACGTGTTTTCATTATTTTGCAGTATGTTTATCCTTCTCTTCTACAGAATCAAACAAACGATATAGCACAGTGCCAAGAAAAATCACAGAACTCTGTAAAGTCTTCTCAATATGTCGACGCAAAAGATAATATTGGTCGGAAATGGTGGTGCGCATGATATGTTTCAAGCAGAGTACATATTTCGAGGTCGGACATTGAAAATAATACGGTGAGGTTCCGATTATCCATTGTCTACAATTCGTATAGCACAGTGCTCTGGGCCAGCAAAGGAACAAATCAAATCATCTACGCAACATTCGGAATAAGAGAAATAGTGCCGGATGCAGTACAATAGTGCAGTAGATTGGAAATATTGGCGCCGGGGTTGCGTAGTTTTTTTACTTTTCTTCAGAAACAACGAGACTGCGAGATTTTTTTACTTTTCTTCAGAAACAACGAGATAATGTGTCTAACCGTACTTTTTCACCTTGAATTTCCTCTGTAACCCCTCATAAATCGCAGGGGCACTTATAAATATCATATTAGCCGAAATTCACCCGGAGAGACGTATCTTTTGAAGTAAGTTTTTGTCAGCTGGCCATCTCGCACAGGTATGGTGCCAGGTATTCTTATTTTTGACTATTATATGCATTTTTTGAATAACGAAAAAAACGCCGAGATAGTTCCGCCATCGTAATTCTCAACGGGACTTTGCAAATTTCAGAATTCGAGCCAGAGACGGCGGGGGTTTTCTTCTCCAAACAGCAGTGGAATCCCGACGCCATCGCCAAGCCGAATTACGCAAGTTTGTAATTTTTTTAATTTTTCATTGAAATAATCTCTACTAAAAAAGGCGAGCACGTCACATAGTTGGAATATGAATTTTTGAACAAAGGTCTTGTATTTTCGGACATTCCCTACTCTGGAAAGAGATCTAAAATAGTGAAGATATGCTTTAATGAATTATAATTTGCCGAATTTCATAATTTACCTCGAATTAGATGATTTTTGTTTTTTGTGTGTAGTTCATTCGTTTGACCAAACCCGACTCGAGTAACGCTCTCCTTCTATAAAAATTTTTTAAGATTACGCCTCCTTCGTGATGCTTTTCATCACTGGCGCCCTAATTGGTATCCAAATCTGGCTAATCGACATCGTCTTCGCTTGCTGGCGATATTTTCGGTCAGTTTTTGGTAATTCAATTTTAAACATTTTACGCCGTTTGCGTTAGGATCAACAAGGTCTCAACAGAGGTCTGGAACAGGTAAAAAATCGAAATTGCTCAAAACTTGCTCCTAGGGGTAACTTTCCGTGCTGAAAACACTGGTGCGGTCGATTTCGCAATAGGACCCTTCCGGGCGCCGGTACGGCGCCGCGCCATTTCTGCGGAAAACGTGTTTTTCGAGTAAAAGAGTGTTTTTTTCCGAGTGTTTTTCGAGTAGTTCGGACTTCAATCCGAAGGTCTTTGGTTCGATTCCCGTCGGTTACCAAAGTTTTTTTTTTAAATCGGCAAAAAACTTTGGTAACCGACGGGAATCGAACCAATGACCTTCGGATTGAAGTTCTAGGCCACTACCACATCGACCATGCGGATGCCGCTTGTTTACACGCGTTCCGCGCGCGTGAAATTCGTGCGGTGCAAAGAAAAACTACTTTACACGTGGTCAAATACATCATCCGATATACCAAAATAATCAGAAAAAAATTCTATATAATCGGTGACTGGCTTTTTCCGCAATGCGGCCTGTATCAAAAATCGACTTTTTGGCGAAAACGAAAAACAAACACCATGTTACACTAGTGTCATTTGATAGAGCGTCAAATTCTGATCTAAAATTTTAGGTTTCGGGCCATTTAGGACGAGTATCACCAGAGATTGCAGGAAAACAGGACCCTTGGGGAAAAACTTTCAAAAATATATTTTAGATATCGATCAAACTTTTATATGGGACTACCCTGGGGACAAGAATTTAATCAATCCTGGTCCCAGGATCCAGAACCGCCTTTTAGGAATTCTCCGGTTCTGTAACCGGAATCGTCATATCTCAGTTCATTTACGAGTTAGAGATCTGGCTTTGGGCTTAAAAGTTGCGGAAAAATATGATCATGATTTTTTATGTTGAAAATATTGTCTGATCTCTGCAACCAAAAAAGTTATTCTCCAAAGAATACAAAATATTCACTTTAAAAATATGTTTGTCACTTCAGATGGCCGAAGGCTCTGACCTTACTATCATTTTCTGAAAGAAGAAGTCAAAATATGCTTGGAAAAAAATTAAAAGTCAAAGATTATGTAGGCACCCGATACCGAAAAATCGCTTCGAAAGTGGAAAAATTAGACATTTGAAAATCGAATTTAGCAAAAAGTCGTGTAAAATCAGTGAAAATTGGTCTGAACACTATTTATATATATATTAAACATTATCGAGGATGACGATAATGAATGCATGACTGATTTGTCCGAGAACCGGGGATTGGTAAAAATCCGGTTTTGCGACCGGCTTTGATGTATCTGACTTCAACTATGTGATAGGATCATTTCGCTAGGTTCAAAATATTCCGAAAAAAATTGTAAAACAAATTTCATGTTGAACTCTTTCATATTTGACGCTTTCTCAACAATTTGAGAATTTACAATTAATTTTTTCTTGATATTTTCCTGATGGGTCATAAAAATCACAAACATTTGCTCCACTGTACTCAAAAACCTCTTCCTCACTAAAGAGCAAATTTCTGAAAAGAAATATTTAATCACGAATTATGTCCCTCTTCAATGAGTTTGCGTATTCAAAAGAGCATTGCATAAATTTTCGATAAAGTTAGATAGATGTACTTCTTTTCATATTTGCGAAAGGTGCTATTAATGTAATTTTTTATTGAATACGCAAACTCATTGAAGAGGGACATAATTCGTGATTAAATATTTCTTTTCAGAAATTTGCTCTTTAGTGAGGAAGAGTTTTTTGAGTACAGTGGAGCAAATATTTGTGATTTTTATGACCCATCAGGAAAATATCAAGAAAAAGTTAATTATAAATTCTCAAATTGTTGAGAAAGCGTCAAATATGAAAGAGTTCAACATGAAATTTGTTTTACATTATTTTCGGAATATTTTGAACCTAGCGAAATGATCCTATCACATAGTTGAAGTCAGATACATCAAAGCCGGTCGAAAAACCGTATTTTTACCAATCCCCGGTTCTCGGATAAATCAGTCATGAATTCATTATCGTCATTCTCGATAATGGTTAATATATATATATATATATATATAAATAGTGTTCAGACCAATTTTCACTGATTTTACACGACTTTTTGCAAAATTCGATTTTCAAATTTCTAATTTTGCCACTTTCGAAGCGATTTTTCGGTATCGGGTGCCTACATAATCTTTGACTTTTAATTTTTTTCCAAGCATATTTTGACTTCTTCTTTCAGAAAATGATAGTAAGGTCAGAGCCTTCGGCCATCTGAAGTGACAAACATATTTTTAAAGTGAATATTTTGTATTCTTTGGAGAATAACTTTTTTTGGTTGCAGAGATCAGACAATATTTTCAACATAAAAAATCTTGATCATATTTTTCCGCAACTTTTAAGCCCAAATCCAGCTCTCTAACTCATAAATGAACTGAGATATGACGATTCCGGTTACAGAACCGGAGAATTCCTAAAAGACGGTTCTGGATCCTGGGACCAGGATTGATCAAATTCTTGTCCCCAGGGTAGTCCCATGTAAAAGTTTGATCGATATCTAAAATATATTTTTGAAAGTTTTTCCTCGCCTCATGCAATCTCTGGTGATACCTGTCTTAGACGAGTTTCCGAAGACTTTTACTCGAAAAACACGTTTTCCGCAGAAATTGCGCGGCGCCATACCGGCGCCCGGAAGGGTCCTATTGCGAAATCGACCGCACCAGTGTCTTCAGCACGGAAAGTTACCCCTAGGAGCAAGTTTTGAGCAATTTCGATTTTTTACCTTTTCCAGCACCTTGTTGATCCTAACGCAAACGGCGTCATATGTTTCAAGAGGAGTATTTATTCGCGGGATCACATTATATTACTGATATAGTTCCATCATTGATTTCCTAAACCGTACCACCCTGATTGGATCACCCTGCGTTCTGGCGCAATCCCATTGAAAAAATAACAAACTCCTGTGGGATGCCGTGCAAAGTGATGCGAAAAGAGGACCCTACTTTAGTTTTTTTTTGCTAATCTCACAACAACAACAAAATATTCCAGAGACAAACGCTCATCGATTCTCCGTGAACAGCGACAAAATTATCTCAACTGCAAGAATTTACCACCAGTAAGTGGGATAAGTTGCAAATAGATATACTGTATATCATATACAATTATTTTATGTAAAGAGACGAATTAAAAAAAGACTTATTTCTTATTCCGGAATGTGTCTGCGAAAAGAATGTTTGCCTAGCCAAAATAGAGCGATGCTAAATCAAAATAACGTTAGCACGTTCAACTTTCGCTCAAACATCGTTGGTTTCCTTCACATGATTCCAAACCTACAGACCAGGGTCTGGGCAAGAGAGTGTGCAAAAGTGAGAGAGTCCCTCTCGATATCATACACTCTCTCACTCCAAAGCCCTTTCTGTAAGGTTGACCGGCCTGTGGAATGATGTGCCTTCAATGATGTCCCATTCCGAGGAGAGAAAGCTAAACGTCGTTCGTCTGGTCGCGCGTTAACGACATTTTTCCACATCCTAAGCTGAAAACAAAGCAAACGCAAGCAATTCTCCCGAATTCGCGGGGGTGAACATTTCTTTGGAGAAGACGAGAAAATATGGAAATTTAAAAAAAATAAAAATCCCGATTTCTTTGTAAAAGCACGGGTCGACGTACTTTCTAGAGCTTCCTGGCTGAAGAGAATATCCTTGACAGCAAATTCCAATAATTAAATACACCAATTTTCTGCTGCAACAGCCTCTCGTTTGCAGGAGCAGCCTCTGCAGCAGCTGCAGCAGCCGTATCCACTTCGAGTTTGCGTCTCAGTGGATGCTATTCCAGCGACTCCTAGAAGACGAGTCGAATCAGCCCGATTAATATCCACCTCAGCAGACAGAGTAGACAAGTGGTTGGTTTGATAAGTTTTTGAGTGCTAGGACATTGTTTTGCTAAAAGATTACGTTTCCACGGTATTTTTGCAGTGGGAGTAAAAGGAAGGAGTGGGTGTGAGAGGAAGGAAAGTGGGAGAGAGAGAATGTGTACATTACGCCAATTCCCTGATTTCCCTGAATTCCCTGATTCGATCCCGAATGGAATTTACGGGGCCGTTCAAAATCGTTCTCGACAAAACTTCGATTTTCCCGCCGATGAATACACCCAATTAATCTCTATTTTCTTAGTGACATGTTTAAGTGCTTTGATTTATTTATTAGAGGAATGTATTTTAAAACGCTTGAACTATTTTTAAAATGGCATTTTCAGTGAGCCAGTGCAGTCCCGCAGAGAGACAGTGGCGAGTAAGTACTCCAAGCGGTTTATTCTGCTGGTGGGTTACATGGTGATGACGACATTATTACAGTACACCATTATAACACACTGAAACTTAATTTTTTTGAACCTACCATTGTCAACAGTAATGAGTTGGACAGAACGAAGATCATATCTCCCTAATCCCTGAAACACAAACACACATACATGTGAAATTATTTGTCGCATGCAATATAACGTTTTCAACCGACTTTTCCAAGTATTAACTAATGATGATGCAATACTCAGGATCTTCCTCCTCTTTTTCACTCACAATCAACACAAACTCTGCCAGTGAGACGAGTCGATGCATCTCGTATCTACTCCACTTCACTAGGAGCTCTCAATCTACGAACTACGGCTTGAAATCAATCAATAAAGCATTTTTTATGAGAAGTCATTGTTTGTATGCGCTCTTGTTTTCTTTTCTGTTTTTCATTTAAATTTTCATTTAAACCGCTTTTGATAATTCTAATCGAATTCGTAGGCGCCATGCTTCATATTAACAATTTCGTGAAACACAACTGCATCGTTACTATTCCATCTTACCAAATTCGACGTTGCCCAATTACGCGCTCCCCTGATTAAAAAATAATTATTTATTGATGACGCAATCACCAGGATCTTCCTCCACTTCTTCACTCACAATCAACACAAACTCTGCCAGTGAGACGAGTCGATGCATCTCGTATCTACTCCACTTCACAGTGAGTCTTCACTAGGAGCTCTCAATCTAAGGACTACGGCTTGAAAGCAATCGATAAAGCGTACGTCAATAAACACAGATTGTTGTGTTCTTTTATGTGTTATTTTTCGTGGTCTGAATTAGTGAGCAAACACTTTTTCTAACACATCGAATTAGGAAGCAACTACATATCGAATTCGGAAGGGCGATGTTATATTTTAATAAAACTGTGAAACACATTTCATTTATTCTTGATTTTCGTTGTTTTCCTTCAAAATAATGTGGATATTATGGATCGAAAAAGCGCATTTTGCTTTGTACTAAGTGTTGGATTTTTTTAATATACAGAGCGCAAATTTGCTGTTTGAGCGGTTTTCCATGGTTTAGCATCTTGGAAATCTGTCAACCACCCTCCTCGTTCCGCACGATCTCGTGTGCTCACCGTGACGAGAAGAGTAATGGATAATGTTGAGGAAAAAACACCAATTTTTAGATTGATTTTTGATCTTCTTATATGTTTTTCATTAATATTTATATTCAACGACTTATAAGCTCCACTTCTTACGATGAAATATAGCACTCTTTTCTCACTATGATTGACTTATTTACTTGAGATTATTGGTTATTCTTTGTGCACGATCTCATCTAATGTTTTGATGACCTGCAGTTCGCGTCCCACTTCTAGGGAATGCAAAGAACAATCAATAATGCATCACCATGACGAGAGTAACGTAATACACACTAACAATTGAGATCATAGAACGATATTCAATTGACATTGATATCATCGACACTTTCACTCATCTCACTTACCCTTGCTCTTTGTGATGTTCTAGCCACATGATTCCAAATCGACAGATAGGGGTTATGACGAGAGAGTGAGCAAAAGTGAGAGAGAGTCCCTCTCGATTTCTCACTACAAAGCCCTTTCTGTAATGTTGACCGGCGGAGTGATGTTCTCGTTGTACGTAGAGGTGATTGTTTACAATGATTTCGTTGATTGATCGATCGAGAGATTGAATTCCCTACTTTGCGAGAGAGAAAGAGATACAAAATGTGAAGAGATAACTCGGAGAGAACACGAGTTGTAACGGAGAAGTGTACCATGTTCGAACTTGTCGTTTCACAACTCGTTTTTGAACACATGTTTTGTCCGAGTTCAAAAACGGGTAGTTCCCTTCTCGTCTGTTAATTTTTGTTTCTTCATTGTTTACGAACTGCTAATTACCCAGAACATTTAATTTCTTCAATAGATTCAAAATATCGATTTCTTTCTCCCATCTCTATTGACCACAATTGTCAATTCATCGCGAATATCAAATTGAGTCATAGTAATAAAGCTGATCCGCTTTATCTGACCAGAGGAGTGGGAGGATAATCTCCAGCCCTCTCCAGCCTCTTGTTAATCTCACTTCAGTCATATTCATGTAGACATTGCGTGAGTTTCACGTTCGCTTTAGACATTGCGTTTTTTTCACATGATTCCCCGCCTCCGGAAAGGGGTTGCCCTCTCGTTTGTACGCTCTCTCATTCAAAACCCACTTCTGCAAGATTATCCGACATGTGAAATGATATGCAGTGCATTTCACGTTCACTTTCGGTTTCACATTCCTTTTCGAATTTAGTTTGAAACTCGTGTAAGTAATTGGATTGGAGCCAAGGCAGGGCGAAAATTTTCCCGCACTCTCGATTACGCAAGCTCTCTCGTACTCTCTATCCGGCGAGAGAGCTTGCGAAATTGAGAGGGTAGGACATTTTTGCACAACCCTGGATGGCAGTCTGTATTGCCCACACTATCTTATGCCGCGCAAATTTCATGGGGTGCAAGGTGCACATCAGTTTTATGCACCCTTTCATAACTTTTTTCCTAGTGAAGCTACAACTTCCAAACTTGATACAGGGCCCAATTAAAAGGAAAATGTTCCAAACGTGGCTTGCAATCCCTGTATCAAGTTTGGAAGTCGTAGCTTCACTAGGAAAAATGTTATGAAAGGGTGCATAAAACTGATGTGCACCCCATGAAATTGGCGCGGCATTATCAGTGAACATAGTGCGCGAAATGGTGAACTCAGATTCAATTATTTGCCCGTGTTTCTCTACTTCGAACTCCTTTGCGTTATGTTCACTCTGCTTAGTACGTCATTTGACCGTACTTTTAGTACATCATTCCAACCTCCTTGAGTGAATATTTGCCGGTAATATGAGGCGGAAAACTTGCATTTGCATCGGTTAGGATAGAGAGAGAGTTTTTTCTCCAGAAGTTAAACATTAAAAAAAATAACACTAAAAAAATGCAGAGATACCCGTTTGCGGAATTTCGGATTTCCGGGCATCAAATTTGCACAACGGAAAGTAAAAATCCTAAGACAATTCGAATTTCAACTTTCCACGCTTGATGCTATTTTGCTATTTCTACATTGAAATTTGAATTACAGAAATACGATATTTATTATTAAACAATTTTCATAATTCAGATTATGTGCCTTCTCCTCCTCTATCTCATCATTATATTATCCCTCTCCGTCCTCTCAATTCCATTCGATGCCTATCAATGCGGATCGACCAAAACGAGCAGAATCACCAGCTGGCTACTCACTGCTAATTGCGAACAAGAACAAAGTGAGTTTTATCCAATTTCAGTGAAAATTACAGTCTATATAAAAAAATATCTTGATAGATGACGAATGCAACCGGTCAGGTTTGAATTGAAACATACCAATCCAATCCGTTTAGTCGAATCAGATACGTTTCAGAATATTGTCATAGGATCGAGGAATGCGGGAATAATCATTACTTCTTCAATAATTTTTGAAATCATTGAAAAAAAGTAACATCATTCCAGTGAATCGGTGTTGCATCTCTCACGATGCGTGTTATGATTCGTGCAAGTTGCCCCAATCTCAATGCGATCAACTATTCTGCAACTGTTTATTCGCCGTTCCATCAACGCCAATTTGTCGGAATCTCATAGAGAGTCTGCATTGTACCGCCGTGCAAGTGAGAAATTTTTTTTTGGAAAAAATCAGACTCTTTTTTATTTAACACACTCATCAACCAATCAGCGTGGAGAGTGTGTGAAAAGAAGAGAATAAATTCGTTTATAATCACAACTTTAGAACTACACAGAGCGCGAATTCTCTTAGATGTCGACATCTAGATAGTTGATTTTTATATATTTCTTAAAAGAGAATCCAACCTCTACTCCCTCGAATTCGTACATAATCTCGTCAAGAGACTGATTATCTGATTTCAAGAGAGCTCGCGCTCTGCGTACAGTGAAATGTATGATCCCACATCATTCCACGAGCCTGTAAACCTTACAGAAAGGCCTTTGAAATGAGAGAGCGTGCGAAATCGAGAGTGGCTCTCTCACTTTTGTACACTCTCTCGCTCTAACCCTGGTCTGTAGGTTTGGAATCATGTGATACGTTCCTTTTTCAGTTGATGGGTGATAACTACATCTGCCCTTCGCAAGCCGAGCCACTTTTTCCTCTCAAGAAAGGCACCACTTTCCCACCTCCAATAGCACCCCGAATATCATCGACTATCAATGCAGAGTCTAATGATTACCCCACCCAATATCACGAATACTCACTATTTGCTAACCAGTTCCCGCAGCCAATCAGGCCGACTTTCATAGGATACTCGAGGAATCGATAGATGCTTCCAACCGTACCCCTTTTCCTGTGTTTCACAGTGCCCCCATTGTCTATTCAATATAATGTTTTATAAATGCACTGAGAGGTGCTGTTCCGAGTGTTGATGATAAAAGAATTCCTAATGTTTCTTTCGTTAGACGATTAAAATTCCAAACGTTGCACCGTACTTTATACGAAGATCACACGAGTGCATTGCGATTATGAAGAAAAATCAACCTATGCCACTTGTAAATACAAGAGATCTGTTCTTTTTCCCCTATGGTTAGCAGGCGCTCTGTACGCGTCCGCGTTCGTACAAAATAATAAATGCAATATTATGGTGCGGACAGTGTCGACGTCTAGACCATTTCTCTGGTAGAGAAATCGTCTAGACAGGTCGGTCTAGTCCAAAATGAGGGGAGTCTCTCCCTCTCATTCTTTCCCCCCATTTCAAGGGAGTCTAGTCAAATTGACGCGGAATCATTCTCATTTTACTATGTGAGATCATTCAAATCACGACCTCTTTGTTCTCTTCGACGGGGGTTTCGTCAAGTCATCGCCCGTTTACAATGTTTCCGAGTGAGATGTCAGTGTATTTGTGTTATTTCTCATCTCATTAGCAGGGTTGCATCATGCCCATACGTGTCCAAGCCGCAGGCTCTCTTGGTAGGCAGTTTGCATCCATGAAGGGGTATCATGGATGTTTGGTAGGCAGTTTGCATCCTCGAGCGGGAAATGCCAGAGGGGAATACATATCGCTCCCACCGTACACAGGGTGTTGTGGGTTACGGTATGACGAATTTATGAAAGCACATCAAGTAGGGATTTGTTCAGGAGGTACATCTCCAGCAGGTAATTTGATAGGGTATACGGCGGGTAAGTTACCATAGGCCACATTCGGTTCGGTGCACCCGACTCCGACCCCATTTTAGACCATGAACCCGGGTTCATGAGTGCAAACTGCCTACCAAACATCCATGATACCCCTTCATGGATGCAAACTGCCTACCAAGAGAGCCTGCGGCTTGGACACGTATGGGCATGATGCAACCATGCTAATGAGATGAGAAATAACACAAATACACTGACATCTCACTCGGAAACATTGGAAACGGGCGATGACTTGACGAAACCCCCGTCGAAGAGAACAAAGAGGTCGTGATTTGAATGATCTCACACAGTAAAATGAGAATGATTCCGCGTCAATTTGACTAGACTCCCTTGAAATAGGGGGAAAGAATGAGAGGGAGAGACTCCCCTCATTTTGGACTAGACCGACCTGTCTAGACGATTTCTCTACCAGAGAAATGGTCTAGACGTCGACACTGTCCGCACCATTATGCAGTAAATATGAATCTAATTTCTAGTGCAGAATTCAATTTTCGTCTTCCATTCCATCCTTCTCATTTGCTCTCGATTGGTCGATAGCCTCCTGCTCTCCTTTCATTTCATCCTTTTTATCAACTACAGGCAGGTTGGTTCTCTATTTCTTCTCCGTTTCTTAGCCACCATAGCTTATAGATCAAAGTTTAAAGACCAAAGATGAAAGATGCATGTTTAGATTATATGGAGAGGGCGGAAGAGTCTCATGGAGAGATTGTAGTGGAGGAACAAGCAAGAACCATCGACATACAGGTCAGTTATCGATTGACTCATGTTTACCGTATCCCTGTCCAATCTACCGTATCCCTGTCCAATCTACGGTATCCTTGTCGCACCTACCGTACCTCAGTCCCATCTACCATATCTATGCCACCTACCGCACGTCGGCCCCACCAACCGTATCCCTACCTCAACCCTGCCCCACATACCGTGCCTTATCCTATCTACCGTATCCTTGTCCCTTCTACCGTATCCTTTTCCCACCTACCATATTCCTGTCCCATCTACCTAACTTTCTCCCATCTACCGTATCCCAGCCCTATATATCGTATCCTTGCCCTAGCTACCGTATCCTTGCTTCACCTACCGTAACCTTTTCCCATATACCGAACAAGATGTAAATACCGTGATCCTGTTTCATCTAACGTTTCCCTGTCCCATTTACCGTATCCTGTCTCACTTACTGTACCCTGTCCCAACTACCGCAACCCTCTCTTTTCTACCGTATCTATTTCTTTTCAGAGAATTACCGACGACGAGGGAAATCCGCCAAGCAAAGTATGGAAAGGCGACGATTCTCGAATGCATACTGTGGAGACAAGTGATGGACTGAGGGTGAGTACTGTAGCCCCAAAATCACCTATCATATCCCTAGGCCATCTACCGTCTACCATCAACAGTTTCTCATTCCGAGCTACTGAACTCCTGTCTGCAACACCGTAGATCAGTCTGACGCACCGTAACCCTGTGTCATATGCCTGATCCCTGTCTTATCTACTGTAGTATTGTCTCCTCTACCGCATCCCTGTCTCACCTACCAAATCTCTGTCGTATATACGGTATCCAGTCTCACCTACCGTAGCCCTGTCTCATCTACCGTAGCCCTGTCTCATCAACCTTATCCCTGTGCCGTCTATCTTATCCCTGTCATATCAACTGTAGTCCTGTCTCTACCGTACCCCATCTCACCTACCGTACCCCTGTCCGTCTACCACACCCCTATCTCTTCCACCGTATCCAACCTAACATACCGTACCCCTACTTCCTCTACCGTATCCCTATCTCATCTATCGTTTCCCTAGCTCATCTACTGTACTCTCCAGATGGAAGTCAACTCGTTCCTGCTGGCTCGTGATTCTCTCTTCTTCCGTGCTTTCTTCTATGGACCCATGTCCAAACCGAACTCGAACGGAGTCTATCGGTTTGTTACTCCACGAACTGTCACAATAATCAATAACCTCAGACTGAGTACTGTAAACTCGCGCATGCTACGATACTGCATCGACTTCCTGACGAGACTTGACTCGCTGCTGCCTGAGAGCACCGACCTCGTCACTGCCGTGCTGGTAGGTCATCGATCTGCAATTATTGATTGAAAGTCTTAGGGTACAGTAGGATGATTACCGTATGATTGTAGGTGCTGGAGACTGCCACATATCTCTGCCTCGTTCGACTGGAGAAGAAGTTAGGCCAACTGATTTGTGACCTTGTCGACCCCCTGAACATTGTTTCCGTGAGTAGAAAAGGAGGATGGCGAGAAATTAAAGATCATTATTCAGATCTACGCCAAAATTGAGGACACGAACCCCGTGCTAGCCAAGAGGTTGTGGGAGAAGATTGTGGCGGATTTCGACAAGGTTCATAGATGATGGTATCTGGGGCGCTCCAGGCTGCCTCCCCATGGTGCAAAGATCAAAGGTTCACTGTGGTCTCAGATAATATAGCGGGAGTC
This sequence comes from Pristionchus fissidentatus, assembly GCA_036245785.1. Taxonomy (NCBI): domain Eukaryota; kingdom Metazoa; phylum Nematoda; class Chromadorea; order Rhabditida; family Neodiplogasteridae; genus Pristionchus; species Pristionchus fissidentatus. The sequence continues at coordinate 9,546,729 of BTSY01000005.1, read as the reverse complement.
GCTCGGGCAGTTCGGTACCAAGGAACCTCTGATCTCTGTCCCAAACAGAATGGTTACCTACTGGGGGAGGAGAAAAATTAGATTCCGCGACCATTCGGATTCAATCGTAAATTCATGAGAATGATGCTGTCTCTTTGTAGTTGGTGGCCAACAGTTCGTACCTGCAACTTTCTGAGTCCGAGATGATGGCTCTCATTCAAGACGAGAACCTCGATGTGCAACCGAAGAACGAGCACAAGAGTGTGACCGAGTGGTGCAAGGTGAGGAGTGTACATCGCAAAATGACAGAAGCTGGACTATGTTTACCACGATTTGGTAAACATAGGAACTGCTACTTTGTAATGCATGCATCATTTCAAATTTGTGATTTGAAGGGAAGAAGTGAGGATGAGAAGAAGCACCTGGAGGAATTAAGTCAGTCCATGATGAGTCTGTCCACGGACTTCTCCCAGGAGGGCTACATCGTGTACAAGCGGAGGTTCCCGAGGAGCGTACTCCTCTCGATTGGTACGCCCCTCACAGCACATTTCGAATGTGACCGAACGCCGGACGGTTAAGGAGAGAAAATGAAACGCAAAAGCGCAGTGAAGAAGGCGCGCGTTGCGCCCCGTGTGTAGATATCTCTGACATTTTCCCCAGTGGGAAGGGCGCTGAGATACCAAATATAAAAGTTTTCGATCACTGGTAGCTCAGTGACAATGGGATACCAGTGAAGAAACCGTCTGATATCACTGGGAAAATACGAGAGCTGGGCACCTTCTGCCCATCTCCCCTCCGGTCCCCTCCGGTTCCCCCAAACAACAACTCATCATTTCAGGAGGCTGGAGTGCCGATGGCGTCAGTAGTGCAATCGAGGTGCTCAGCAACCGAACAACCACCTGGAAGAGCGCGCGTCCCGAGTGAGAATACCGTAACCCTTTCCCATCGAGAGTACCGTATCCCCCTGGAAACTGTATCCCTCCCCCGCCCATCGATTCTACCGTATCCCTCCCATCTCATTGAGACTACCTCTGCTCAGGACCCGTATGCCTCCTCTATCTTACCACGGTCTCATCCAGCGGGAGGAGGGCATGTATCTGGTGGGAGGATTCAACGGCCACTCCTACTTCAACACCAATCACTTCTTCGACTTCAAGAAGAAGGTAAAAGATGGATGAAATGTATAAAAAGTGAACAATATTAGCATTATAAACTGATACGAACGTATCAAAATGACAATTTTTTCTGGGAGAGTTGTTTGCCTTAGACCTCTGACATGCTCGCTAGCCTCTGGTAAGCACAGCGACATTGTGGCATACGGATTGTTCGTATCGTTTTATATTAGTAATACCGATTAAATTGTAAAGCATGAATGAATAACATCAGGAGTGGTCGATTCTCGCACCGATGAGATACAACCGCAGCTACATGTCCTCAGTGGAGTTGCAGCCCGAGGAGGCCAAATTCGTCGCTCTCGGAGGGTGAGAAAATCGAAATCTACCGTATCTGATCTGATATTGATTGGTGTCTACCGTATATTATCCAATATCAATTGGTCTACCATATCCGATCAAATATCGATTGATGTCTAGCGTATCTGATCAAATATCGATTCGTCTACCTATCTAATCAAAGATAAATTAAAGAAGGCGTAACACGAATGATTTCAACCTTTTATTTTCCCCGATGTTCGAAATTTCATTTCTGTTATCAGTAGTTGGTGAAACACAAATCCAGCGCGCGTTTCCCTCGCGCACCCTCCTCGTTTCCCCTTATCTCTCTGCCTTTCTTTGACCTCTTCTCAACAAAATGCCAACTCTCACCGCGAAAGATTGCAGGCTCAATGTGAGACTGTACTGTAAGAATTCTGGTCGTTTTGGACTGTTTATTTAACATAACTTTCTTCAAACTAAAAATTGAAACGTGCGATTTTCGAGGCTCTCATCGGGTAATCGATCCCCATTGTCCCACAGTGAGAACTCAGTTGTCCAAATATTCGTGGAACACCTTCTTTAATGTCTAGTGTATCTAGCCTCCCGCGAAAATCTCAAAGTATCTTTCGCTCATAGAACTGCCCGTTTTTTGAATAAATTACACTTAATTTGTGACCCTAAACTTTCCATCCCCACTATCAAAAATCATTTATTGCTACTTGCTGACCTCCCATCATCACTAGGTAATCCTGTTCCCAATCTATAGATCCCCTCCCCAACTCCGAACACTTCCCCGATTTGGGCACCACACGGAGATCCAATAAGACACACATTGGATAAGCGGCTCCTCCACCGCTTTTGAGGCTCCTCCCCTCACTCCTAATTCCCGTGCGGTGGCCCAGATCACTCCCTTCCCGCTTCCCACTCCTGCGAATGACCCATTATTAAATATCATTTTTAACTCGTTCATTTTAGTACATGTTGTCGCACCCTTGTGGTGTACGATAAATAGAATAAATAAATCTAGCATAATATCGATTGATATCCACAGTATCTGGCCTGATTTCGATTGGTGTCTACCGTATCTAGGCATGATATCTATTGATCATACCGTATCTCGCCTAATATCGATTGATTTCCAGCTACACCGGAGTGGAGCGGCTGTCCACCGTAGAGTTGTTCGATGTGGAGAAGGGCACGTGGAGGAATCTGCCCAGCATGAATAAGGCCAGGTCAGCTGAATAGCCCATATCACCTACTATCATGATTTTTCTCCCTAACTGGATCCAAGCTAGATTTTGAAATCTCCCGTATCTTTCCAACCGAAACCCCGACTGGAAATTAGAACTGCCGCTCCCTCCCATCCAAACATGGTTGCAAGGAGAAGGGGGCGGAGCTTACAGTGAACAAATTGTTTTTCCAGATCCGATGGATCAGCTGCCTTCGTTGACGGGAAGGTGTTCGCCGTGGGAGGATTCGACGGATCTACCATCCATAACAACATGGAGATGTTCGACTTCAATCGACAAAAGTGGTGAGAAATAGGTAGAGCCCCTCTCGACCCCTTTCTGGAGTAGTAGAAACCACTCAATTCCTAATCCTCTCCACAGCCCGTTCAAACCTCCAGAAAGGGGTCAAGAGAGCTAGTAGGTCGATTGTGACTTCCGGGCTACGGTGACAGGATCGATTAATGGATTACGGTATTTCTCAGGGATATGGTAGCTGCTCCGATGCATTCGATGCGAACGGGAGTGTGTGCAATGTCTCTGTCCCGCTCGGTTATTGGCGTCTTCGGAGGCTTCAACTCCCAACGCAGACTCAAGTAACTCTGACTCCCGAATGGAAAACAGGATTATCGATTTTTTGCAGGAGTGTCGAATTCTACGATACTCGAGAGGGCATCTGGCACGTGATGAACGAGATGAACACTACGAGGTATACTGTGGCTTACTGAGGCTTACTGAAGTCGCGATTATCGACTAATGACTTTATTAGATCCAACTTCTCTGTGGAGCTCTACGACAGCAAGATCGTTGCGGCGGGCGGATACGATGGAGGAAGGTAATCGATTGGAAAGAGCTACCGTAACCGCAGGAATTCGTTTCAGGACGACGGCGGCCGTTGAAGCGTACGACATCCGCATGAACAAGTGGACGCCGCTCCCGCCGATGAACGTAGCCAAGTCGGCGCTCAAGGTACGGTAGTGCCCGATTATCGATTGATAAGTGGTGTAGATGTTCCCTGATTATCGATTGATTGATTTCAGATTACGAGAGTCGACGATCTGGACGCTATCAAAGCCTTTACGCTGCCATACTAACCCCAATTGTACATATCATCCTTTCCCTCCGTGATCTACCCTACCCTTCATTCCTACCGTACCCCACACTCTCCTACCGTACCCTTCCTACCGTGACCTACCGTACCCATGACTCCTACAGTAGTCTCTCAACTGAACCAACTCGATGAGTCTTCTCTTCTACTCGACTACATCTCCCTTCGTCTGTCGCTCCGATAGCACTTTTCAATAAACTAATAGCGCAACAGCCTGTATAAATGATCGACGATCCTTTCTCTATCATGCCCCAATCACAGCACATAATTTATCCAGTACGAACAAACGGGTCTTTCTATTGATGACAATGTAAAATGAAGCATCTAACTATTCGTATTATTCTAGTCATGTTTGACCGGGTCTTACTGTGCTGTCATCGATTAGTTACTCCATTGCCGATATGTCCATAAGTTACGATTGAGAGTTTGTTTCTCATATAATTTAAACCGCATTAATCCAAAATGAGAAAAAAACCATTGTAGCACCATTCGACAGATGCGTCATGCAATGTGGATCTCTGGGAGCAAGAAATCACGAAATCGAGAAGCCTGAATAAAGGAAAGGCTTTTGAATAAAGACCTAAAAAGGGATACTCAATCGCCTATTGAAGTAAAATAGGATTTTGACCAAGGGACCGGTCAGCAGTAGAGTCTCGAAAACAACTGGTTTAGCGAAAACAACTAGTTGAGAAGGATTGAATTCAACTAGTTGATTTCAATTCAACTGTCCGTCCCGACCATTCTCAACTAGTTAACTAGTTGAAAAGCGGTCAACTAGTACTCGACGCCAGTCACCTCATCTCATTCTAAGGGGACTCGGAAGATCGAATCGGTGGTTCATTTTACACGGTCCGACCGACCAATCGTGGGCCACTATAGGGGTGAAAATGAGTCGACTGGTTGATTTCTTGTCAACTAGTTGAGTTCGACCGCTCTCAACTAGTTGAATAGTTGACAACTGGTGAAAGTCAACTAGTTGACAGGAAATGAGTAAACTAGTTGGTTGTTTTCGAGACTCTAGTCAGCAGCCTATTCCGACAGACGATTGACCCATATCATTACAAATTTTGCGTATTGGATTCGTTTGTGTGGTGTTCTCTGCTATTCAGCGCACAACGGCTGATCAAACGATGGGATGGAGCAAGTGACTCTTGATTTTGGAGAACATATGAAGCGCCAACACGCCATAATCGCTAGATGATCATTTTTTGGGTAAAAGTTTCATCGTTATCCGTATTATTATCGAATTCGCAAGCGCCTGATTATATAAGGCGCAGGCTCCGAAAGAGTAACAGCGAGATCGAGTTAGAGAAAGAGAGAATCGCCGAGAGAGTGCGCAAATTGAGAGAGTCAGACAACGAGAGACTTTCTTGGCATGGTGCCAATTCGATGCTGTGTTAGGAGATCCATCAAACACGGTGGTTTCATTCATTTTTCTCTCTCTCTCACTCTTCTTCATGAAAGCTTTCTGTTACTTTTAAAGTCTATTTCATGTATTGTTCCGATTATTCCTCCTCTTGAATACATGCTAGTATGTCTATATGTTGTATACTCTGTACCAAACGTACAGAGAGGAGCTAGCTTGACTATGAATTCAGAAAGAAATGGGACTTGATTAATTCATTGTTTAATTTATGAATTAAAAATGATGATCTCAGGGATTCAAGTGGGGAAAATTTCTCCAAAGATTTGGTAACACACACATGATGGTCTAACAACCCTTCGATCTATTATTTTTAAAGTGATATATGAAGGGTTATTACTAAACCCGCCGATCTGGAACAATTTCCGGGTTTTTTGGGGTTGGAACTAGTTTCCTCACTCGAATTTAGTGCATTTTCCAGTGAGGGAATTAGTTCCAACCCCAAAAAACCCGGAAATTGTTCTAGATCGGCGGGTTTAGTAATCACCCTTCATATATTATAGCATTGCAATATTGCCCAGAACGCTCTCTATGCAAAATGCAATACTTGAGTAGAAGCATGTTGCATTTTGTTGTGATATAATAATGAGACCGTCATAAGTATCGAGTGAATAACCAGGTCTTTTTCTGAATGTTATCTAGATCTCTAAAATATACACATTGATAAATAACTTTTAGCACCATTTGAGATGCGTGTTTCAATGCGGAACTCTGGATGAAAGAAATCACCAAATCGAGACTCCTGAATAAACAAAGGCCACTATTCAATAGACACGCCAAAAGGGGCACTTAATCACCGATTGAAGTGAAATAGGCTGTTGACCATTGGGCCGGTCATCAGCCGATTCTGGCAGACGAATCACCCATCATGTTCCAAAAGTTGCCTATAGGATGTTTGGATTTCCCTGCTAGTCAATGCTCGAAGGCTGAACAAACGATCGATATGGAGCCAGTGACTCTTGGTTTGAGCGAACCATACGTCATAATCGCTAGATGATATTTCTTTCGCTGACGCCTTTTGTATGCTTACTAGGGATGACAAAACGGCATTCATGCCGGCAAGGGCGCCTTATAAAATCAGGCAAATATAGCCGTTACTAATTTGTTTATGGCATTTATTAGTTACTTAAAATCCTTAGAAGTGAAAACAATCATACTATACGAGAATTGAGCAAGCAAATGGTAGTTATATAATTATTTTCCGCATTGATGCCGGCATTCCGTTTTCGTTTTGTCATCCCTATTGCTTACTGAATTCGCGAGCGCATTTTAATTTTAGCAGATCCATGAAACACAGATGCTTTTTTTTCGTTCTCTCATTGTCATCGAATTCATAGTTTTAACATTATTCCAAAGATTCGATCATGGCCTTTGAAAAGCAACGACGAAACTGTTTGCTTTTCTCCACAAACTCTCTTCATTCCCCTCTCGCTTCCTCGTGAAAGCTACGCATTACTTTTAAAGTTTATTTTATGCATTGTTCCGATTATTCATCCCTCATGAATAGATGATACTTGTGCCGGAGTAGTATGTACCACATGATTCCAAATCTACAGAGAGGAGACAGGATGAGAGAGTGAGAAAAAGTGAGAGGGGTACTCTTTTTTGCACTCTCTAAATCTCCAATGTTCGTGTCAGATATCAGTTTTATCTGACACATACATTGACACATTCAGGGCCCGGTGAAAATGGGCGGAGACTGTAGGTGTCAGATATAGCTGTTGCTCTCCCTTTGCCCCAGACACCCATACATCCGCCTCAGTCTGTTTTTCTCCCCCACACTCTTCCTTTCCCACCAACGTATCTGCCACGGAGTGAGAGATCCGCAGTTGCTAAGTGGAACGGATGCTGTTCCCCGTAGATACGGAGCATCTCGCACTACTTTTCCCCAGTTTTCGCGAATACAATTATTCGATCTAACAACTCTACTGGAGAGTAGAGTTTGAAATTCGGGTAAATATTTGGATCAGATCTCTTCATTTCACACAGTCCCTATCAACTGGTGAGGAAGTGTTCGAAATGAAGAGGTTGAATCCAATTATTCACCAGAATTGCATACTCTACTCGAGAGTATCATCTACAGCCGTTCCCATTTTACTGCATTCCCACTCTTGCTTTGTCAATAATACGCAGTCCCCTATACGCAGTCGCATGATTACACAAATATGTTTCTACCAGATAATATTTACATTCGAAAAGCCGAGTTTTTATTAGGTTATCGTTATTTGCATACACAATTACACAATTCAGAAGATGCCTACCAATTTGCGAACTATGTTGTTGATCCTTTGCGCGATGATGCTACTTGTTTTGATGTATCTCGCGAAAGATCTTTCGGTAAGTATACTTTTTGCCTTGAAAATACTTTCTAAATATAATTTACAGACTATTGATAAATTTGACCCTTGGAGGAAGTGCATGAATCGTTACATGATAGAATATTCTGAAAAAGTAATTGGCGTAAATAGATAGATAAATATAAATTTTAATTGTTAAAGGGTTGGAATACACTTTCAAATGCCGTTGAAAGCTGTTCACATGAACTGCACATGCTCGGATCAATTCAGCCTTTAGAGAATAATGATGAGATCAAGTATGCTGTTCTAACACCTGCTGTTCTTGAGGTATAATTCCATTTTTTTGTAGTCTGAAGCTTTATTTCGCTTTCGGGCTTCCTAAAACATAGAAAAATGAAAAACGGAAACCTTTTTTACAGTCAACACTGCTAACAATTGGCGTAGGACATGATATAAAAGCGGAAGAAAAACTTCTCCAATTGCAACCTAATGTCAAATTATATGGTGCTGATCCTATTACTGCGGTATTTTTATTTATTTGACGAACCCTCGAAATATATTTTTTTAGATCAACGACGATCTGTACTCGAAAATCGGCAAATTCTTTCCATTTGCCATTGGGAATGAGACTATGAAGACTACTGCCAGTGTACTTACTAACGGTATGTATTTCTGCTTATAAATACCATTCCGAAATATTAAAATGTTCCGCGGATAACTAAATACTGAAAGGACAGCGAAAATTAGGGAATCCTAAGAAGAGCAAAATTATTTATTGAATTGGAACGCAATACCTATTTTGAATTTCTTATAATATGTTAACGATAGAATCTTGATTTCAGGGACATACAAAGATGTTGTGTTCTTTCATCTCGACATTATCGTTTACATCAAGTATCTCGTTGGACGTACATTAATTGATCATTTGTGGTTAGATGCAGGTCTGTTTACTTTCTAGTTTTGCGTGTAACGAGTTTTATGAAAATATATTTCATTATGATTTTTATTAGAGTGTATAGAAGACAATGAAACTTGAAATACGACAGTTAGCCAAAACATTTTTTTTAAATTTCAGCATGCATAGAAAAAACCGAAAATATTGCTAAAATATGGAAACCGAATTTTCAGAAGGAGCAGAATATGACATAATGGAGATGTTCTACAGAAACAATGCTTTCGACGGAGAAAATATTGTATTCTGCCAAGTGAATATGGAAGTGAGCTATGACATTTATAAAATGAAACGTTCATAACAAAAAGACAAAACACGAACTTCTGTTGTTTACCAAACGTTGGCGACAGGAAAGTCCCTTTCACTTTTGTGTTTTTCTCTCGCCTTGGTAAACACAGGAAGTACCTATTTGACATTTTGTTTGATCGTATCATCTTGAACATTTGTCCGTGTGTTCTAAAAAAATTACAGATGTACAAAAATAAAAGTAGTGCAGCAAGACTGGAGAGAGGGACTGAGTCGAGTGCGAAATGTGAGATCACGGTCTCTTCATTTGGTACACTCTCTCTTCCTCCGACCGGTGAAGAGAGTCTCTGGTATTTTTTTTCCCAGTGGGATCCCAGTGAAAGTGGGCGTGGTCGACCTCTCCCACTGGGATCCCAGTGAGATTGAGGCGACAATAAGGGAGTTCGGCTCCCAGTGGGATCCCACTCAAAGCTCCCACTGGGATCCCAGTCCCCCGCTAAATGCGCCAAGAAAATACTGACGCGCTTGACGTTGCGCATCTCTGGAGTTTCGAAATGCCCAGTATTTTCCGTTTCATTGTCGTTTCTACGCGATTTTATGCGCGTTTTCTTTGCTAATTCTTGACTAAGGCTCGTGTAATTACGTGAACTTGGAAACACGGTGAGGATGTAGTCTCTTACTTCAATTTCACAACGCCTACTGATTTTACGTCGTTTCTATAGTATATCTCCACGACGGAAACAGACTGCAAGAAGACTATTTCTATGCACATCGCTCCTCTATTCATCAACACTTCATCAGATCAGTCAACTTCTAATCATTTAAATATTCCTTAGTCTCGAGTGCATAAATGTGCTTGTGAGGAACTATTGCAGCACTACAACCCTCCACTGATGCGATATATCATTATCTATCATGTACATATGCTTCTCGCCACATTCTCGCCCATCACCCCATATTGGAGGTTTGGTTCTATGTAAATGGTTCCACTAATTTCAATATTGCAGATTGGATAGCCCAATGTTTGAAGAGTTCGAGCCACTTCTTCTTTTCACTAACTGAAGAATGCCCACTAGTGAATAACTCAATCTCTACATTCAAGGCGTCCCCATAGAATTTGTTTCAATGCTTTGCGTTCACAATTTACAATGGTTTCGTACGTGCTGATAAAAGTTTTCCAATAAGAGCTCAATCTCAATACAGCGAAGAATTTGAACACTAACCACGCCCCCTTTCCCACTGGGATCACACTGATTTCTCCCACTGGGATCCCAGTCACGCGTTATCCCCCACTGGGATCCCAGTTCCCCTCCCACTGGGAGAATCGCTGGGATCCCACTGGGAAAAAATACCAGAGGTGTGCTCAAAGAGGAGGTCGTTGCCTCACATTTCGCACTCTTGTCATTAGTAGTCCTCCCCATTTTACTACATTCCCACTCTTGCTTTGCCAGTATCCCCTAGACGTCGTCGTATGAGGGATATGTTTCAACGAGATGATTTAAAAAGTCAAAATAGCTAAAATTGCTTCCCGTGTTGTCGGAAGATATTTACCAAAAACATTTTTTTTGCAATAGGAAATTATGTCGTGAAAGTGTATGTATATTTTTGGTGCCAAAAACGGATTCCAAACCAATAGGCCAGGGTTAGCGCGAGAGAGTGCAAAAGTACGAGAGTATTTCTCGAACTCTTCACAACTCTCTCACTCAAAAGCCATTTTACTACATTCCCACTCTTGCTTTGCCAGTATCCCCTAGACGTCGTCGTATGAGTGATATGTTTCAACGAGATGATTTAAAAAGTCAAAATAGCTAAAATTGCTTCCCGTGTTGTCGGAAGATATTTACCAAAAACATTTTTTTTGCAATAGGAAATTATGTCGTGAAAGTGTATGTATATTTTTGGTGCCAAAAACGGATTCCAAACCAATAGGCCAGGGTTAGCGCGAGAGAGTGCAAAAGTAAGAGAGTATTTCTCGAACTCTTCACAACTCTCTCACTCAAAAGCCATTTTACTACATTCCCACTCTTGCTTTGCCAGTATCCCCTAGACGTCGTCGTATGAGTGATATGTTTCAACGAGATGATTTAAAAAGTCAAAATAGCTAAAATTGCTTCCCGTGTTGTCGGAAGATATTTACCAAAAACATTTTTTTTGCAATAGGAAATTATGTCGTGAAAGTGTATGTATATTTTTGGTGCCAAAAACGGATTCCAAACCAATAGGCCAGGGTTAGCGCGAGAGAGTGCAAAAGTAAGAGAGTATTTCTCGAACTCTTCACAACTCTCTCACTCAAAAGCCCGTACTCTGTAGGGTAAGTAGCTTGTGGAATGATGTGCCCAAAGATGTAGTGGATAGTAGGAGGTCAGTCTCAGATTCGATTTCCTTCATATGCGACCTATTGGATTGTAGACTCATTCGCCGAACAAAAATCAGAAGCTGCAGTTCATTGCATTCATCAAAACTATCATTCGGGAAAAGAAATATGTGATATTGCGGAGCCTTACAGCTTGTGAGTATTTTTTTCCACTGGGTTCTCTTATTGGAAGTTATTGGATAACTAAAATTGGCGAACCGAAGGAACAGTCGGGGATAGACTTTGAAAGGTAACGATAAATAACAAAACAACTAGTTGCGTAAGAGATTGGCGGAATTCTCATTTTCTCCGTTTATTCTCCGCATAACCGGTTTCGCGGGTAGTTGTTTATTTCACCCGGCAACTAGTTGCGTAAGCGGGATTTCAGAAGATGCTTCATGTGATTACCTATCATCTTGTCTCTCATATAGTAGATACTTCACACCACACTTGAGCTAATACGGTTTCCTTAGACGATGATTACGGTGGTTTGGACCATCGAGAACTGACTATATTTCGGAAGAAAACACAAAAAAACCTTATATCCGCATATTGGTTTTCTGGTTGTATCAGATTCTGGAATTTCGGGGGGGGGGGTTTATAAAATACGTTGACGATAGCTACCGTAATCGTCGACTGCGGAAATCGAAATAACTCGAACACCCGATGAGCGATAGAGCGACTGCTAGTGAGAAAGAGCAATTGGGAAACCCTACAGAACAGACAGACAGATCTTCGCCTATCAGATTGTGCAAGAGACTTTTGATAACGTTACTGCCGGTCGACTTCAGCCTGAAACAGAAAAATCTATACAAATCGGAGATAACAGATGTGAGCCTTGAAATATGTGAATATCATTTTTTTTAAATAAATATAAATATATTAAAATCTAACCGCCCAAATTTCAACCCACATTGGTAATCTTGTGATTGGCGTATGCAGGCGATACAAACTTCAGATTTAGCTCCAACTTAGGCAACCCACCAACTCCGGGCGCCGACATGGTGAGAAATGAGGGAGGAATAATAACATTCTCCACTTATTTCATGATTATCATAAATCAGTCCACAACTATCACTATGCTAAACAACTACCCGCGGAATGCTTAGCAACTACCCGCGTAATTCGCAACTACCCGCCAACAGCTCCGTATATTGAAAATGAGACGGAATAAACGGGTAGTTGTTCCGCCTTTCAAAGTCTAGTCGGGGACATAATTTTGACCGTAATTCAGTTGCACTACACTTGAAAAAGGCTATAGAGATAGTAACCTAATTCTAACAGATCAGATTTTGTGTAAGACATTGTGATAAACATGTAATAGGAATTACAATATATTCCAATAAGTGAACCGTATTTATCAGTTTGCGAATCATAATCTTGACAAATTCAGCACACAATCGACTCTACTTCGTCAATATTGAAGATAAATATTGCTTGCAAAAATATTTTCCCGGAATTTAATTCTCCATATTTATCTACACAAGAGGACGTAAGGAAGCAATGCCACCTCTCTCCTATTTTTTTGCACCACGTGTTATCACTTCCGTGAATTGTTCGTTGTCTTTCCATGATCAGTCACTTCAACTACCCCTTCAAACCACTAGACTGCTAATAATTTCCCCATAATAACATCCCGTGAGTAGTGTAGGTGTACAATTAGATAATAAGACTCGATTCAAACTGTACAATCGACATTGTTGTAGCTATATCGTGTACGGAAATAATCACACCATTTGTACACTTTCACCTATGAAGACATTAGACATTAGACATTAGACATTATTTATCCTGACATCAAGGCAAAGGCCTGCAGGAGGTATCATTTGGGGGCAGAGGTGGTCAGGATCTTCGAACTCGAGGCAATAGGGTCAAGGGAATGGATCTCGCTTGGCTTCCTTGGTCAATTGTAGCGTCGATCTTGGACGATAGACATTGAGCATAGAAGTAGATCTTCCAGCAACCAGTGACGTCCTGACTAGCGTGTATCAACAGAAGCGAAAACTCACGTCGTAGTCTTGTCGACTGGGGCTCGACTATGAAGACATACGGCGACCAAATGCGTTTCATCGTGTAATGATAAAGAGACATGATCTTCAAAGATTGTTTAAATTTCTTTGTTGTCATAAAGATATGTTTTCGTGTAATTATTACTTCTCGTGGTTACTCTTTTGCCAGTTTACCGAGTTTCCCTGTACCAAAGATGTACACCCAGAATGAATACACTTACAATTGAGTGTATCCTACACTGAGATAGGACACATACACTTAAAATACACTTAAAAATCTCTCGTTTTCGCGCGCTCTCTCGACGTGCGAATACACTCAATATTGAGTGTGTCATACACTGGGTGTCGCATATCAGTGTATTCGTTTCTCAGTCTCATCTCATCTCTGTCACATCTCAGTGTTTAGTGACATTTTCTGTGTATTCGGAAAAGCTCCTGTAATCAGTTGTGATTTTGCGACGCCTTAAAGAGCATTTTTATCAGTTTGCGTATTGTAATCTTGCCAAATTTTAATACATACTCGAATCTTTTTTTTCGCCAAAATAAACGATTTGTAACTTTACTACCTTTAACAGCGAAAATAACTTTACTACCTTTAACAGCGAAAATAACTTTACTACCTTTAACAGCCAAAATAACTTTACTACCTTTAACAGCGAAAATAAGAGTATCAGAGACAAATGTTTAAAAATTTAATTGATTTTAATTTGCAAAGTGAATACTCCCCAATTTTTCGACCGAAAAAAAACGATAGAATGTAAATAATATTGAGCGCAGAATATTATTAACTTTGAAAAATAAGATTTTGATGTGTTTTCCTTGTTTTTCATCATTTCATATCCTTGGGATAGCTAGTGTAAAAATCGGAAAATTTTCCGAGGGTTGACGGAAAATTTTTCCGACGTAAAATTTTCCGTCAGAGGGTCGGAAAATTCGGAAACGGAAAATCCGCCCAACCCTGGTACGCCCCTTGAAACGCGTAGATTCTTACGAAATCCACCAAAGTATTGCACATTTATCTCCCTCAAGTATTGCACATTTACTGCAATCTCACTCGCGCAGTGTTTTTGTCACCTCGCCCACATCATTCCACAGGCCGGTCAACCTTACGGAAAGAGCTTTGAGTGAGAGAGCGTGTGAAATCGAATGGGACTCTCTCACATTTACACATTCTCTCGCCCAGACCCTTTTGTCGGTTTGGAATCATGAACCCGTGACTTCATAAATATCATGTTGTTCCATAATATTACTACAATTCGTCAGCTTTTGGTATGATCAATGATTGATTGATTGATAAGTGTACAGCACCATCCCTGCATGAAAATCAATTTTGTCAGTTCTTCTCTTGAGTTTTGCTCAAATTACACAAATTGCTTACTTTGAATATTCACTCCTTAAAGGGACCAGGCAGCCTCCAAAAACAGATTTTTAATTTTCATAATTTTTTATTCAGCTTTTCTCACTATCATCTAATGGAAAATGCCGAAAAAATTACATTTTTAGCATTTTTTTACAATTAGTTATTTTAATTTGAAATTCGACCCGGGGACGGTGCGTCGCCTATTTCTGAAAAGACAGAAAGCTGTTTAATTCGCTCTGATGATTTTATATTATTGCAAAAACTGGATTGTAGAGGTTTTGACCACTCCCGGACTGAACGAACACAACCACATTCCCTCAAACTAGCTGGTTTTGGAGATATAAATTGTGGTGTAGTCGCTACCGTAACCCGCTGTGTTGAAAAAGCGAAACTTTGAAAATTCATAACTAATTTCAAAAAAATCGCAAAAATATGCGGTTTTTAGCATTCTTCCGGGAACAGGATTTTCTTTTATTTAAAAATAACTTATTTGTTGACTGCCTGGTCCCTTTAATCGCGTGGAATGAATAAATTGTTATTTTCTAGCATTGCTCGGGGGGGAGGCGCTAAATACTGGGGCAGTGAGAACTTCTATTGGGAGCATGGAATACCATCGGACAGTACGGACAGGGAATTAATGGAATCTTGCATTACTGAATGTGAATTCAATATTGATACCGCAAGATGACACTCGATCGCAGAGGTTTGTAAACATAAAAAGGCTCTCACGAGCTGGAGAGGAGAAAAATCGCAGCAAACTTTTTTTGTCTGAGTTCACCCTGAAAATTTCTCAACACACAAAAATATTAGCACGTTCCTATGAGATATGTGGTATCCAGTGGCGTCATCATTACGAAATACGTTTCAATTTCTAGGACAGGTCATTACCAGAATCTTGTTTGGATTTACTATCACGACTGAAAATCTCATTCCGATTTCTCGCATGAATCAAAAGTTACGCTAGAAAATAAAAGTGTGCCAATACTTTCCGGCGATACTGTATATAAATCCTTTCAATCTGCTTCCCCCCTCGGAACGACTTGATTGTTTGATTTGTGTTTCACCGAGTGTATAGATATTTTGTCACATTATTTCGTTAATTTTCCTATGAAGGCCAAACTTTGATAAAATACAACAGTTACACACCTGTCATTTGCCCACTCCCCCTTTAATCTCTGATGTTTTTAAACAAAAAATACGGCGATCGGTGCAGTTTCTTTCAATGGCCTATTAGCTAGAGTGCCAAATGTGACTGTTCACCAAACCGGTCGGTGGATGAGAGAGCGCGCGAAATGAAGTTCGCCTGGTCTCACATTTCGCATTCAACTATTGATCTATTTATGATATCATGTTCAAACACATTTTCAAAGATCATATGAAGGTTCGTGCTGTAGTACCCCCCCACCCTAACCCATCAAATCAAAAGAGAGGACGGTAACGAAATCACAGGATTGCACACCTCCAGGAAGGGGTCAGGAACGAGATAAAATATTTGCGTACATATCCATATACATAGTCATGTACGAATTGTGAGAGTTAAAGTTACGAACTACGCAGATTTGCATAATAAATGCCACAATTACACTGAATCGAGGTGATCTATTTTTCACTCCCTTTAACCTGAAAATTTGCTTTTATTATTAGTACAAAATACTGAAAAAGAATTTCAAGCTCTGGGATGGAGCAAAGGGTTGATATTACATTTATAAAATGATACGATCAAACAAAATGTCGAACTGGGACTTCCTGTGTTTACCGAGACGAGAGAGCACTCAAAAGCGAGAGGGTCGACAATATTCCTGTATGGTAAACAACGGAAGTTCGTTATTCGGCTTTTTGGTATGATCGTATCATTTTATAAATGTAATACGTGAACGATACGTAAGTGTGTCCGGAAAGCTCGTACATTCGTCATGACGAGTGTTAGGTACTGCCTTTTTGAAATCCCCGTATACGGCTATTATAAATTCACAAAAACTCATCCAAAATAATAAAACGTTCCGCCCCTAAGCAACAGATACGGCTGCGAGAGAGCATGACAAAGCGGGAGAAGCGCCGAGGTATAGAAAGAGAGTACACCACCAGTAGTCCACTAGCATGAACGTATCATTTTAAGAGACCATCCACGAGAAAGTGGAAAGGGGTCCCGGATGAGAAATCGACAACGTACCCTCAAACTTTTTTCGCGGAATGAGCATCACGAATGCTGATCGCGACGGCATATGGTTAAGGTTGAAAAAAATTTTGACGGTCAAAAAAATTTTTCAAAATTGTCAGACATTTTTTCGTCAAAAAATAAAGTTTCGAAATCATTAGCGAAAAATATTCTATGATACGTATATTTACGCGCTGGTTCCGAATTTCATAGTTAGAACTGTTGAAACTGAATTTCAAAAAAAGTTATGATCGAAAAATCAGATTTTTTTCTCAAAAATCGAAAATATCTTTTTTCCGACCCCACTTTTACATCCTAACGACTCCAGTTTCAGAATCTACGACACAAATTACATCGGGAACCGAGATTTTATAATTTTAAAAATACGGATTTTTGAGAAATTTCTTTTTGAATTTTAAAAATTAATTTTTCCATAAATAATTGTTTTCATAACTCACGATTTTTTCTCGTAAACATACCCAATTTGGGACCAAAAATTTTCCTTATATTCATAATGCAATAATACATCGCCGATCTCAAATATCAAACCACCCTACCCTACGAGCGGTCGCCGAAGATACTAGCCTTTTCAACGTCGTCAGAGCTCCCATTCGATTCCCCGTGAACCCGAATAGCCTCTTGATAAACGACTTCTAAACTAAAACTAAACCTACCAGAATTTAAAACTAATATTGATAGGATGGCCAATATACTACTTATCATTGAAACAACTTTGTTTTCCGATGATTTACAACTTGGAATGCAGGTTTAAAATATTTGAAGCATAATTGTGATCATTTTTGTTGTTGAGCAATTTCGAATCCATCGAAGATGAAAGGCAGAAAAAATTTAAAAAGTAAAACTGCTTCCAAAAATGTGTAATTTTCAGACTAAAAATTTATTTTCTCAAACACCATCGACTCTTACAGGGAGATATTGCAGCGTGTTTGTGCGCTCATAGTAACATATCTACTGTACAAATATGAGATTGATCCCGCAACTTTGAAAAAAATCTTTTTCTGAAAAAAATCCATGAACCCGGGTTCATGGTCCAAAAAGTGAAAAATTGTTTTCTTCGCAGATTATTCAGCAGACCACCACGCACACATGCTCTGGACATATCAGGAAACTCGAAACTTGCGTGGGGGTAACGTTTGAGCGAAAATAAATTACAATATTTTCCAAATTTTGGACCATGAACCCGGGTTCATGGATTTTTTTCAGAAAAAGATTTTTTTCAAAGTTGCGGGATCAATCTCATATTTGTACAGTAGATATGTTACTATGAGTGCGCAAACACGCTGCAATATTTCCCTGTAAGAGTCGATGGTGTTTGAGAAAATAAATTTTTAGTCTGAAAATTACACATTTTTGGAAGTAGTTTTACTTTTTAAATTTTTTCTGCATTTCATCTTCGATGGATTCGAAATTGCTCAACAACAAAAATGATCACAATTATGCTTCAAATATTTTAAACCCGCATTCCAAGTTGTACCTCATCGGAAAACAAAGTTATTTAAATGATAAGTAGTATATTGGCCATCCTATCAATATAAGTTTTAAATTCTGGTAGGGTGGTTTGATATTTGAGATCGGCGATGTATTATTGCATTATGAATATGAGGAACATTTTTGGTCCCAAATTGGGTATGTTTACGAGAAAAAATCGTGAGTTATGAAAACAATTATTTATGGAAAAATTAATTTTTAAAATTCAAAAAAAATTTCTCAAAAATCCGTATTTTTAAAATTATAAAATCACGGTTCCCGATGTAATTTGTGTCGTAGATTCTGAAACTGGAGTCGTTAGGATGTAAAAGTGGGGTCGGAAAAAAGATATTTTCGATTTTTGAGAAAAAAATCTGATTTTTCGATCATAACTTTTTTGGAATTCAGTTTCAACAGTTCTAACTATGAATTTCGGAACCAGCGCGTAAATATACGTATCATAGAATATTTTTCGCTAATGATTTCGAAACTTTATTTTTTGACGAAAAAATGTCTGAAAATTGTGAAAAATTTTTTTGACCGTCAAAATTTTTTTCAACCTTAACCATATATGACGGGTGCAACTAAAATTTGCACCACAACTGCGAATAACGATCCGATTTTTTAAATAATGGCTGAAATCGAGATCAACAGATTGTAAAATTCCATGTGCAGTCAAACGCCAAAATTGCAACTTATATATTAGGCAGCTCTGGGAATTTCCATTAACCTGTTCATTTATTGTGGTTTATCTTCAGATATAATTAAATTGCCATTCTGACACACTTTTGTAATGGCTTATCCAATACACCATTCTGACAAAATGTCAGAATGGCGAATTGGGGAAAATCATTATGTAAAGAGACAGAACCATTCTGACAAGTTGTCAGAATGGCGAACTGGGGAAAATCATTATGTTAAGAGACCGAGCCATTCTGACAAGTTGTCAGAATGGTGAGTGTTCCAAACATTTCCGTAACAAATGGCGTAAATTTTTATGTTTTCATGTGATGTTCTCGCAAATTATCTTTTATTCATTTATAGTTGTTCAGAACGATCAGACTGATCATCTTCTGTTTCTTCATACTCCACTTTTCGTCTTTTCGTCGCTTTATGGTGCTTCAATCTCTTGTGTTTAGGCCGAGAATGAGTCTGAAATGAAGATTTCAATCATTGCATTATGTATTCGCTTGAACTCACTTTGTAGCCCTCTCCTTTCAGAAAGGCATGCATGTTTTCCTCTTCTTCTAAATCGTCAATTGGGTTTTCGATGGTGAATTTTGACTTTATTTTTGATATAATTTCGTCTAATGACTCTGAATTTTTTGGTAAACGTCCTGGACATAATATTTTTTGTTATTTTCTTACCTGGAATTGTTGTTGTTTGATTAACGAGAAGATTGTTCATAGCTGAATCTCTGCTCTTGTTCCAATATCCACCGCATGTGTTTTTTTCAATTTTGCTGCGCCTGTTTGCATTGCAATTATATCCATCTTTTCAACTTTGACTTGAATATCGATTTCTCCAGACTGTAAACTTGGTGGTTAAAATTTACAGATTTAAAATAATATGTGTTGATTCGCATGAAAAACCTTAAAAATCGGTAATCCTTTGTCCTTTCCTGTCATCATGAGTCCTTTCAACACATTGTGGTGGGTAAAGGGCACCATCCTATCAAGAAGGTAATCGGCATCGAATTTCACATCTACGATATATTATTTACAATTATATCTCCCAAATTTTAACGCACCACCTCCGTCGTCCCTATAGATACGAAAGTGATGGTATAAATGACGATCCTTGTAGTGATTTGCCATATCGCTGATACTTTCCTTTATATTGTACGTGTAATTTATGAACTCGGTACTTGTGTAACCAATACTTTCCAATACGGTAGCCATCTCTGAATATTTCTTCTTCTTAAGAGTTAGTGAAAATTGATTACCAGTTGGAGTGAAAACGTCGACAACATCGAGTTTACGTTTCAGACTTCCAAAATGCGCATCAACGCTGGAATGAGTGTGACCGCACGTATTGTAGAATATTATTATCTGAATATATTATCTTTTAATGTTCCATTAACAATTTACAAACTTGTTGAAAGGGGAGAAGCTTCATCAAAAGACCCATTGAACCGAAGAAGAATGTACTTTTTTGGATAAGGACGTTATCCATGATATTATCCATGAGCTTCATTACGATACTTGATGGAGTAGCGAGACTGCTGGCCATGCGCAAAGTGAATGAGATGTCCGAAGAGGAGGGACCATACGAAAATGTTCTTGTCAAGCTTGTCCTATCAGAAACCATCGATCAGGCAGCTTTGTCTGTGATACGAAAAGGCAATGCTCATGACTACTCATGGAAGGACAAAGTTTGTCAACTTATTCGTTCGTTGTTTGCAAACTAACAGTTCAGGTCTCCCATCTCTAACTTGCGACTACTATTCTTCGCATAGATATCTCTCAAAGCTATCAACAATTGTTCAAAAGCCTGAACAATATATTGCCGCAGACAATATATACAATCCGACTAGTAAGGTTATTCAAATGCGAGAAGGAGAGTCAGGAGAAAATTTTTCAAATGCTTGATGGCAAGGTTAAGAATATTTTTCATTAAATTTGAGTATAATATTTTTCTAAGGATGTTTCTCTCCACGAATTCGATGTGTTCTATCTCGCAGCCGACAACAACAGAGTCGAAGCGAGAGACGCGCTCGACTCTTTCATGCGAAATGGGGATGGGACGGAGTTCCGGAATGTATGCTTTTTGTGATTAGAAATTAGAAAAAAAATGTATTTCTTTAATATTAGGATTGTCGATGTATCGCGAAAAGTGTTGGAGCACTACTACGAGAATACAAATATTCTCCAGAGATATCGAGAGAAGTCGAAGCAAGAGTGAAGCATGTTGAGAAAAGTGTGGCATACCTAAAGTGTGTAGCCTCTTTTCTTCGAATTAGCCCAATCAAATTTTTCAGGACAACAATGCGGATCGGTAGATGGAAAAAGGTGAGAACGGTGGACGAAATTGTATCCGGTATAGAGGAGTGCCTCGTAAAAGAGAAGGATCAAGCAAAGGAAAAAAATGGTCTGGCGGTGCATGTGGGAAATATCGATTCGGAAAACTATGACCTCTATCTCCTGAAATACGAGGTACATAGAGAAATAAATCAGGTTTTGTGAGGTGCATTTAGAATCATATTCACCAAGGATCATCGAGGAAGCAAAAGAATATCACCAAAACAACGGTATGAAACTTTAAATATGCGAACAAAACTCTTTTTTTTTCATTTCTCAGACTTTCGGATCAATCGATGAAGTCAGAAACGGTATCTGCGCCTATCTCGACACCCCCGAAGGAGAAATTCATGGGTATAGTGGAGAAGAAATCTTTTTCGCGGTTGAAGACATCAAACAGAAAGGTAGGTATAATCGCTTGAACTAAAACAACTCTAATTTTTTTCTGAGAATTATAGGTTGCCTCACTCGAAATATTGTGAAGAGCAAACTCCTCATTCGCAAGAATAACTTGACCCTCGACAAAAAGCAAGCCATTACGGCCCTCGACCAAAGAGGATTTCGTACGATGATGGACTGTGATGTACGAGTTATCGAACAACCTTATTCACCACATAATACATTACAGTCCTTGCCAAGAGTCTTCTCTGCATCACACATTTTCGTTGAAGATTGTTCAAGCGGAGTAAGAGGTGGCTTGTCTCCCTGAAATATTCACGGAAATATATTGTCTCTTCAGAGTTCATCCGTGCCCATTATCGACTGATCGGTTCCATCACTGTGAAAGATGACGATGACAGAGAGATAATCACGAATCTTCTAAATGAAATCGACTGGAGGATGGCTGTCAAGAAGAAGAAGTCATGAATTCTAATAACCTTAATTTGTCTGACATTTCGTTCCCTAAATAATAAATCATGTAGCGGTTGAAATATCTTGAGATCCATCTATGCACAATAAAGAGTACACATGAATTATAGCGAATAGACCATTTCGACAACTTGTCAGAATGGTTGGAAATGGCAGGGACAAAAAACCATTCTGACAAAATGTCAGAATGGTTGTTCAGATTTGCCATTCTTACACCTGTCGTTATGGTTTTTCCGGGCCGAGAGAATCAATGAAGAGCAATAAGACGTGGAACACATAACATCTATAAAACATATATTAAAATTGAAAAGAATGAAATTGAACTTCATAGTATATGGCTTTTTGCTGTGCGAACCAAGCTTCCGAAAACGTGGAATGGTACCCTACTTTTTAGTCAACTATGGTGCAAATTTTAGTTGCACCCGTCATATATGCCGTCGCGATCAGCATTCGTGATGCTCATTCCGCGAAAAAAATTTGAGGGTACGTTGTCGATTTCTCATCCGGGACCCCAGCCCACTCGTTACGTTCTCTCGTGGACGGTCTCTTAAAATTGTAATAAATAAATCTAGATGAATGTTATAACAATAAATGCCCAAATTTAGGTGAACATTGAGATGCTGTTCAATATTGAATTCGAACGCAAAAATGTGACATCCATTTATCCACTATCGAGATAAAAATTAAATAGAAAAATTCGTGGTATAAAAAAAGTCTCGGTTTTGCTTTTTCAAAATTTTTACCCTCTTAGCACATGGTGAAAAGTAGGACCATTGATAGCGAGGACATGGACTATTATAAATTCACTTACACTCATCGGAAATAATAAAACGTTCCGCGGCTAAACACAAATTCCGCTGGCGAGAAAGCATGGCAAAACAAGAGACACGGAGAGGTATTGGAAGAGAGTACACCACCAGTAGTCCATTTTATGGACGTATCATTTTAAAATTGTAATAAAGGCAGATCCCTGTCAGACCGTGGGCAAACTGTGCGGTATACCTGGGGTCGACTTGATCACCATCTGCACGAACTTTCCGGACACCCTTTTAGAGTCTTACTACACACTTTACTTTATTGTGAAAAGTAAAAAATAAAAGTGCGAAATTACATGAACAATTTAATCATTAGTTTTCCTTAAAATAAAGTTGTATTAAAATCATTCTCGGAAAACGATCTATTGATTTGCAAGGAAATCAAAAAAGTCGCTATTTTAATATCTGACTCTTAGTGGTTCGTGCGAATGCGCGTAAAATCAATAATTTCAAGAAGAGGTCTGGATCGTATACAATGTGTAATAGGGTTGTGTTGTCCCTCTCACATTCACATCATGATTTGATAATGGAGATTTCGCATCAGAGTAGCCCTAAAAAATCATCAAAATTAGCAGCGGCCTGTTTTCGGAGAAAAGATTTCCTGGGGATAGTAACAAGCGCATTGCATGAAACTCATCCAAACTTTGATAATTAATTACTAGTGCACTGTATATATTATACTAAAAATCAGATCAAATATTGATAATTTTATGTTGAGTTAAAAGAAATGAAAGTTGTCATTTAACTTTTTGAACACCCCGTAGTCTACAGGCTGTAGAGTCGAGAAATATGTGGCAAAAAGCTCCTCTCGAACCGAACCTTGAGTCGGGCCCTACAATTATTCAGCAGACTGAAAGAGTGCGTGAAATCGAGAGAGACCCTCTCACTTTTGCACACTCTGTCGCACCAACCCTGGTCTGTATGTTTGGAATCATGTGATATGGTAGTCAGCGACAATCCCAGGCTTATTCTTCTACAAATCCAAATTGACATCCTGTATCAAAATATAATGTCTATGGTTAATTTCAGAAGAAGTCAATAATTTGGAAGAAATGGCTCTAGGGTCATCTTTTCAGCATAGATTAGGTTTCCTTGTACAGCCACACATGATTCCAAACCTACAGAACAGGGTTAGAGTGAGAGAGTGTTCAAAAGTGAGAGAGTTCCTTTCGATTTCACACGCTCTCTCACTCTAAAGGCCTTTCTGGAAGGTTGGCCGGTCTGTGGAATGATGCGGCCAATGTGGCCAGAATCTTGATCCTCTAATGCTGCGCAAATTTCAGGGGGTGCAAGGTGCACATCAGTTTTATGCACCCTTTCATAACTTTTTTCCTAGCAAAGCTATAACTCCCAAACTTGATACAGGGATTGCAAGCCACGTTTGGAACATTTTTCTTTTTGATTGGAGAGATTCGTTCAGTTTGAGCTGACTTGCATGAGTTTTCCACCTTCAGAGGGTGCACATGCACCTCTGAAATTTGCACAGCATCAGATCGTTTATGATGCACCCCTGGAAACGCAACCTCTTCCACATCATTCCACGGGCCGGTCAACCTTACAGAAAGGCCTTTGGAGTGAGAGAGCGTGTGAAATCGAGAGGGATTCTCTCACTTTTGCACACTCTCTCGCTCTAACCCTGGCCTGTAGGTTTGGAATCATGTGTCTTCCACACATTTAATGGCAACTTCCTCCCCAAATACACGTCAATGGTCACTTCCATTTCAGAAATGTCCTATGCGTTAATCGAACTCTATGAAGGCCCTAGGTACAATATTAGCCCCCCCCATATACAATATTAGGTGTAACTGTATGCGAAAGTCTATGTTTACTAGTCAGGTGAAGAGCTAACTAAATCAATAAGCCTTAAATGGCTGCCTGTGTTTCGGCCCTGCGGTCTAGACACTGACCGCCTCCCTGGGGGCGGGCCTCGTCAGTAGACAAGCCCCAGGGACACATGTATGTAAAGAAAACTAGTGGCAAATGATCGATCACCAAGTAAGTTTCACCGAGTAACGATAAAGAGATACGGTCTCCCGAGATCGATGTCTCGTGTCTTGTCTCGACAAGTAATAAAAATAATTTTGTTTGTATGTATGCCTTTTCATTCCATTTGTTTCTTCCCGCAGTATTTTCTTCAGTACTATCTGGTGTTGTTAGATCGAACCCTTGTTATTTGCGAATTGAATTATTCAATGTAACGACACTACTATCACGGAGGGGAGGTGACATTTGAGCAACGGGCCATAACTCAGCTAGGAGTGAGCCTAGCGCTGTCGGAGTGGTACCATTGTAATCAGCATCAGTTAAAGAAGGTGTCCCACGAATATTTAGTCAACTTAGTTCTCACGGTGGGGCAATGGGGATCGATTGCCCGATCAGAGCCTCGAAAATCGCATGTTTCTTTTTTTAGTTTGAAAAAGTTATGTTTAATAAACAGTTCAAAACAACCAGAATTCTTACAGTATCTCACATTGAGCCTGCAATCTTTCGCGGTGAGAGTTAACATTTTGTTGAGAAGAGGTCAAAGAAAGGCAGAGAGAAAAGGGGAAACGAGGAGGGTGCGCGAGGAAAACGCGCGCTGCATTTGTGTTTCACCCAATTCTGATAACAGAAATGAAACATCGAACATCATGGAAAATATAAGGTCTGAACCATTCGTGGAACTACTTCTTTAATTGAGATTTCATAATTAATTAATTAATTAACCTAATTAATGAGATGGATGCTAATTAATTAATTTATTAATTACGAAATTTCTAATTTGCGATGCTGATCACATTGGTACCACTCCCATTGAGATTCAGTAAAATTGAGGCTGTTTCATGACGTGCCTCACAATAAGTCCAAACTGAACAGATAGTTATCCTAAAACACAGATGCGTGTCGTTTATTCCCAACTCAGAAAAAAAGATAGTAGTTTTTACTATCATGATAGTCATGCCTAGTGGACACATTGATAGTAAAATATTACTAGCAATGTGCCCACCATAACTATCATGATTGTTAAAAAGTACTATAATTTATATATATATATATAATGCCGTTGGCACTTCTTTTCACTCTATGTCAACAAGCTATTACTTACTCAACATGATGTGAAAGGACATCCGAACAAACAACCTTTATCACCTATATATTACTTCCGACAGTCTTTTGCACACAAATCGAAATCTTTGATCTACCTTCATTTGTCATTCCAACTTTCTCTCGCTCGTATTGGTCTCCATTATCTTTTGTCACTCACAATCACTCCTTTCTCCATTCCTTTGCTTATTCGCAAAAGCAACGTGGTCTCGTTGATAAAATCACAGATAAGCCGTTTCGTGACACTTTCTACCCTCTATTTTGTCCCTTCAAACCCCCAAGATTCCTGCAAAATCATCGAAACACGCCATACTCTAGAAAGTTACTGTAGCAGCATGCCTATTAATGATTACCGTAACCCGATATGCCTACAGTATACTTATCGAGAACTGCACAGCGCACTGCAGCACGTGACACCAGTGTAGTCGACTCTAGTTCCGATCACTTTCCATCTCAGCGCCCTCTCGTTTTCGCACACTCTCTGCGGCCAATGAAGTGATAAGAATCTTTATCAGTGTGCACAGCTTCTCACTGGGAAACATCATTCAGAGCGATGTGTCTCTCAGACATCATTGGGGTTTGTGGTGCAAATAGCCATGCTACACAACGGTTTAGCTTGCTATCGGCATGCTTTCTCATCATAATAAGGAAATTCGACACTCTGCTGATCACTTGTTGCTCTGATTTTGGCTTGAAACCTACACCCAAAGCTTATTACATTGTCTTACTCTCAAAAAAAATTATAAACGCATTATTTGCACAATGTGATAAGCTTGTGTTTTTTTTAAAATACTGTTTGCACGCTCACGGGGATTTATTTTTGTACCATTCCTATGCTACGCCGTCTCTTCCTAAGCAACCTATGCAGTTCTGTAATTATTTCACTAAGTTCCGGAAGGATTTTATAAGTTTCCCAGAACAGTTTTATTTCCAAGTTTCCACAATCTCAGATTCCTCTTGCGGGCATTCCAAATCATTTTTTTATAAATATAGGAAACATTTTCCAACGGGCAGGTATGTTTCATCAACGTTTAAAAACGGGCCGATGGTTTTTTAGTGGATAGTAGTTTTCTTAATATCGTGTATGACGTGTAATAAAAAGTGCGGGCATTGGATGACATCTGACAATGCACGGCATTTTACAGGGGGTGTAGGAGAGAGGTAGATCAAAAGAGTCATGGGAAGGGGTCAGCGAGAGAGGAGAGAATGTGAAAGAGCCTGTGTACTGGCATTTTGCCAATCCCTGATTCTCTTGAAGGGAAATTACGAGAGCCGTTCAAAATTGTTCCCGCCAAAACGCCGTGAATGAGCCGATTGCCGGTAGACGAATGTGACTAGTAGCATTTGGTGACCGAACTAGTTGAATTTGATGGTCATTTTTGATTGCGGTTACTGTGCCCAGAAGTGGTGAAAAACCTCATCATTTATATTTTTTTTCTAACAAACTCTAATCACCAGACCACACAGTATTCTGTCTGTTCGGAATTACGCGATGCACCGTTCCTTAGAGAAACTTCAAATTTAAATAAATAATAATAAAAAAACAGAAAAATGCCCGTATGTTTTTCAGTAATTCGTAGTGAGATAAGATGAATACAAATTATGAAAATTCAAAATTTATGTTTTGCCTCTGCCTGGGCCCTTTAATTATCTAGTTGTTTACATTGCACGGCTTCTGCTGCTGCTGTGTTTGAGTTAAAGGAGGATGAACACCACCGGTTCCCGTGTGGAATTTTCTTAGCGACAGGTGTTTATACTGTAAGGAAAGGTTGAGGATAATACTCGCAAACTGAGTGCGCTGCTAAAAACAGTGAGACTTTTGGCGATTCCACCTGTTCCTCCTCTTCCCTAATCCCTCGTTTGCATGTATTCTCTTCCCTCCCCCCTCCCTCTTCCCCGTGGCACATGATTCCAAACCGACAGACAGGGGTGAGGGCGAGAGAGTATGCAAAAGTGAGAGAGTCCCTCTCAATTTCACACGCTCTCTCACTCCAAAGGCCTTTCTGGAAGGTTGACCGGCCTGTGGAATGATGTGGTGGGGGACGAGGTAGAAGAAGGGAAGAGAGTGCACGCAAACTCGAGAGGAGAGTAAAAGTTGATCGAGAGATTTGCTTACTCGCGCATGTGAGAGAACGCCCCCTCTACCGTAATCAGCACTTGACCCTGATTGTCCCTTAGCTATTGTAGTTTCTTTGCGCGCGTATCTCGGTTCAGAGGAAAGATAGAGATCTCCAATTTTGGATTTCTATTATCGTTCACATAAAAATGCGATTAATGCCAACAAATCGATATTCTATTTTTCGTGTTCCTCCTCCTTTAATCCAGAATTTTTTTCACAATTCTTACGAACTCTCTCTCTCTATCTCTCTTACAATCGCATTATATCTTTCCGTCTCGTTTCAACTGCCTCATCTAATTATTCCAACTAATTAGTAACTAATTATCATAATTAAGGTATGCAGCCTCTCCTCCTCCTTCTCCTCGTTGCTCCTCTCCTCGCAGTGCACGTCGATCTCATTCCTCCCTTCGAGGATCATTGTATTCTCGAGGAGGGAACGAATCTGTACGACCCCAAGAACGCCGATGTCGTGCCATGGTATGGTTCTTCGCTTCCCCTTTACCTCCCCAAGTTGTCCAACCTGCTTTCGCAAGTCTAGTCAACAAAAGAACAAACAGGCCACTTCATTGCACATGCCCTGGTATGGTTAATGCCGATGCCGTGCCCTGGTACGCAAAACTTTCTGTCCGGATAAGAAATCCAAAATGACAGAGCGCATGATTCCGACAGTAAAGAAGTGTGCAAAAATGAAAAAAAATTTGTAAACACGCACTATCACTGCAAAGATATTTCAGTAAGTTTGACCGGAATGTGAAATGACGTGGCCTATTCGTGGGCCAGTGAAAAATCAATGATTGATCACCACTTGGGTACATTCTCGAATCACTCAAATTCAAATGTTCTCGCCAACACAACACATCACTTTAGATTCCTTTTTGAAACGGAAATTCCGCAGGTTATGGTGAAAACCGACGAATTTTCACAAGTATGATTTCTTCCTGTCCCTATTTTCCTAAACTTCTTCTTCTCTGTACTTTTATAGATTAATATTATCGTTAGGCACATACATATTTATAACGTCAGACGGTGACGTCTGGTGAGGAAGTGGTTTCAGGTTTCAGGTCACCATTCTTCTTGTACATGAATCATTTCGGCTGCGGTTGTGGTACTTAGGCAATGCATGCATTACTCCCTAGAGAAAACTCACGGAATATTAGTCTACATACTCGGTCCAAATCATATTAATTGGACTGGAAATTTACCTCGATGCGCAAAAATGCGCAAGTCGGCCTCCCATCAGTGATCATTGTTCTTCCTCTTGGTCCCGTCCTGTGAATCATTTCCCTCATTGTCCCATAGTTTATGGCGCCTCTCTGAAACGCGTTTTCGCCCAGGTTCGACGTTGACCTCGACAAGCCGCCCTCCGAGCGATGGACTGAGATCGCCACAATCTACAAGGACAACATCCACGCCCTGATCAAAGTCATCACGGGTGGGTGGGAATTACACGAGCTTTGAGTTTGATATTCGGGCAAATAATTTGATTAGATCATTTAGCAAACTGTGTACAACGGTCAATTGGCGAAAGAGTGCGTGAAATGAAGAGCTCTAGTCCAATTATTTATTTGAATTTCAAACTCTACTCGAGCTGGGTGTGAGACAGCGAAATCGTCGATAAACCGAGTTCCCCTAATTTCGCGTAAAAATAAGCCCCGGCAGGAGTCTTACCGTAGCCTAGACAGGTCGAGAGTGTGTGTAAAATGAATAGGGTTATTAGTCATGAAAACAGCTCCTTCCATCGCGCGTAGGAACTGAGTCCCTTTGATTCCCTGTTCGCGAGTTATTTGAGCTAACGGACGGACATACACACAGGCAGACAGACAGACGTTCTGAAATAATGGGAGGATCACAATTCGGTAACCGTAATTATGGCAACGGCTTATAACTTTACGTAAACTTGAGGAATCTGTATGATTTTTCCCAGTTGGTTATTCGCTAATCTGCATCAATTCGGCTTGTTCCTGAATTGTTCTGATCATTTGGAATTTTTGACTAATTAGCGACATCTTATTGACATTTTACTAATTTGTTTTGTTGGTATGAAAGCCCTCGCGATTTCTATTCGATTGGCACTTCGGTTGTCGAATTGTCAACTTCCCCTGAAATAATTCTGTGTTGAATTAACTCGTGCCTTCTCAGACCTGGTGGTGCCCATTTTCCCCGATGTCGATGTGCTCGGGCTCATCAATGAGGTCTTCGGAGAGATGAACAAAATGATCCCGCAACCGTACCAGGACGAGATTACGGTAAGTTTTTTGTTGTTGGAAATTTGCAAAAAAACCTCCCCGTTACCACACTGTATCGTCGTTTTTGATCGATATCAAACTTCAAGCTTTTCCCCTTTATTTTCCTCCTTTTGTCCAAAATTGCGATAGGAATGTAGTCACAATTTTTCACACACGACTACACTTTTATCCAAATCACCCTCGAGTCCCATTTTGCAATCAAACTTTCACGGAAAGAAAAAGAAGAAAATCAAAGGCTGACCATATTTCGGAAGTGGACAGTTCAGATTCCCCAATTTTATTGGGATGTAAACAGTGTTATCGAGAGCCCTGACCCCTCTCTGGAGGTGCATAATCGCTCTTTGCAGTCAATCTCTGTGGCCGCTGAGATGCCGCTGGGTGAGGTCGTTCTCTACAACATCTTCTACGAGATCTTCACTGTCTGCACTTCAGTCATTGCCCAGGACGAGAAGGTCGGTTTATCTTTGAAGTTTGATCTTTGATCTTTGTAGTTTGATGTATGTTGTTTCATAGAATGACCTTTGGCCTAATAGATTTAACCGTGTAGGATGATGGATCTTTGTAGTCTGATATCTGACCTTGGTCTATTGATGTTCTGCTGTCGAGTACAGTACAAGATTGAATGGTGTAGACCGATTTTTGATCGTTGTAGTTTGATCTTTGATCTCTGATCTGCAGGGCAAGCTGTGGCACGCGCGTAACCTCGACTTTGGCCTGTTCCTCGGATGGTGAGCTTGGCTGGCGATACTCAGCTACGAGAGTGCACGCGGAATAGAGAGAGAATTTTGCAAAATTCGTTCATTTTCTACCGTGGCGGTGTTCAGATCCAGACGACACTCAGTGATGAGAGACTGCTAGGAATGGAGAGAGTGATCGGGAATGTTTCCCGGTACCATTAGTATCGATACTCAGTGACGAGAGCGCACGCAAAAACGAGAGGGTGCTCTAAATTTGGTCATTTTTTACAGGGATCCCGTCGAGCACGAGTGGGAGATCTCCGCGGTTCTCCGCAAGATGGTCGTCAATATCAACTGGATCAAGGACGGTACGGTAGCATACCGTATCTGCACAGTACCAATCTAAGATAGATAGGAAATCGCTATTTTCGGACGCACTACAATCCGAGATTTGATTTTTTCAGCTTGATGTTTATTTTTACCGTAATCATTTACCGTAATCTTTCCAGGCAAGATCCTGTACAAGTCGAACAACTTTGCCGGCTTCATTGGTATTTACAACGGAATGAAGCAGGGCAAATTCACCGTCACGGCCAATGAAAGATTCATGAAGGAGGGAGGTGAGTGCTGCAAATTTACCAACATTTCTCCAAAATATTAAAACGTTCCGCGAGTAAGCGCTGAAAAGACGACGAGAGAGCATGCGAAAACGAGAGAACCAGACAGCAAACACAACACAGAGTTTTTTTTTTAAATTTGTATTATGGAGTATCAACTTATTTCCCATTAATTGTTTTAGAAAACCTTTTCGAAAATTTTCAACCAACTATTTTATCACACTTATTTCTGTCCTGCCAATGTAGCAGAGAGAGAGAGAGAGAGAGAGATCGCAAAAAAACAGACCAGTTAACAAAGACCAAAGATCGCTAGAACAGCGTGGCGCGTGTTAAATTGAGACGACCTTCTCATTTTACACAATCTGTCGCTCCTGAGTTAACAATTCGGAACTGAAACAACTGAAAGAACACACTGAAATCAGAGTTCACAGATCAACATCCTTTATTTTTACTTAGCCTAAAATTGTTATTTCAATTTGATCTGTAAATAGCATGATAAACATTATTACTACAAATGATCATCCCACATGATTCCAAACATACAGACCAGGGTTGGAGCGAGAGAGTGTGCAAAAGTGAGAGGGCCTCTCTCGATTTCACACACTCTCTCACTCCAAAGGCCTTTCTGGATGGTTGAATGATGTGATCCCCTCAGGCTACGTGGGCATCATTCGCTGGCTCACTGGCATGGAGCCGGACGGCAAGTGGATGACGTGGCTCACGAGAGAGACAATGGAGAATATGGAGGGTGAGCGACAGAAAGGGGTCAGGGGCGAGAGAGTGTGGGAATTTGAGAGTGATCATTTCAAGTTCACAAACACTCATCCAAAATAATAAAATGTTCCGCTGGCGAGAGAGCATTGAAAAAACAGGAGACACGCCGAGGTAGAGAAAGAGAGTACACACACCAGTAGTCCATGTCATGAACGTATCATTTTAACATTGTAATATCTCTCTTGTTCCCACATAATCACCCGCTCTTGCCCATTTTAGGAGCTTTGGAACTGTGATTGCACTCACAGTGCCAGTGAACAAGGGACATTTAGTGTCGCCGGCCTAGACGAGACCGCCCTTTCGGAAAGAGACGATCTCTCGTTTTGAGGGTAAACGATAGATCATTGAATTCTGAGAGGGCGGTATCTCCTAAACCAGTAACATGAAATGCACCATAATAGGTAGACTGGAAGAAAACAACATATATCGAAAAAATCAAAATACAACGATACACATTTCGATGGCTTTCCAGGGCTCGGAATATTTTTTTCAAATTTCAACTAGAGGAGGCTTATGAATCGTCTCTTTCATTGCGATCATTGAAATGAGGCAGAGCTGAAACATAGGTCAAATGCAGAGTAAAAGCAGTAAACAATATTCCTTACCTGATAAAATATCGATATAATTACCATTTGTGTGTACGCTAGGTTAGATTAGGAAGCTGAAGAAAGATCAGAGATCAGAGTTCAAAGATCAAAGACTACAAACTATACAGATTACGCGAGTGCGAAGGAGCATCTGATGAACACGCCGATGCTGTCGCCCGTCTACTACATCCTGTCCGGCACCAAGCCCGGAGAGGTCAAACTACAAAATTACAAACTAGAGAGATCACCGGTTAAACAACAAAATTCCTAAGAGACTATTTCATTTTTGAGCTTCTTATGAGACTAGAACACTGAACGGTTTCTAAAAAAATTCTTAGACTTGATTAAAAATGTACTGCGAGGAAAAGCGTGTGGATAAGATGAAACTACAAAGTTTGTAGTACAAACTGGATAAGTGATCAAAGATCAAACTACAGGGTTGCATCATCTCTCGCTCGCTGGACAAGACGGACATTCTGTCTGAGATGAGCGCGCAGAAGGATCCCTGGTACATCCTGCAGACCAACTACGACCCCGATACTGAGGTTATCGATTGATTATTATCGTCCACCGGGATACGATATCTTGACGACTGAGAATTATCGATTGGGCAATTGCATGTTATTCCAAAAACAAATCTCATTGTTAGACGACATAGCGCATTAAGTATGTTTCTGCGCTGCAAATAAGTACTAAAATCTACTATCAATTGGAGTGCTGTGGTCTCGAAAAATCGATAACTAGTAGATCAAAGTCCGGATATCAAGGATCAAATATTATGTGAAACGGTTTTGCAAATCTATTAAGCTAGTCAACACTAGAAAAGAGATCAAAGCCTAAAGAAATGACGATCAGTGTTTTTTATGCCCTTGGTCTAGACCGTCTCCATGGGGGCGGGCCTCGTCAGTAGACAAGCCCCAGGGACATTTTTGTAAATAATACTTTTGTAAAAACAGTACATAATAACGCGCAACGAAATATACTAAATCCTCAAACTAGTTTCCGAAATAACTAGAGTATAGAAGTGCATTCATCCAAATTGCTAGTGAGTCACCTAGTGGCCAGTCGATAATCGGGAATGGGAATGGCAGGATGAGTATGATACGTGAGAGGAGGGAAAGATCATCTATCTTTCTCTTGCAGCCTCTCTTCCTCGACGACAGACAGACGCCCGGAGACAAGTGCATGAAGAAGCTGGGCAAGAAGAACATCGGTTTCCAGGTGAGAGATCAAACTACAAAAGATCAAAGAACAAACTACAAATTTTAAACTACAAAGTGAAAAAAATCAAACTACAATCTTTACAGGGCATCTACAACGTGCTCTCGTCGCGCACCAACCTCAACAAGCTCACCACATATACCGTTCTCATGCAGGTGAGATAGATTAGGCTGCACACTACAAAGATCAAAGATCAGAATTCAACTAGTAGCCGGCATTAGCACAGCACAGACTACAGACTACAAAGATCAAACTACACATATTCCTCTTGCAGACTGACACGGGCAAGTTCGAGACGCACCTGCAGGCGTGCCCCGGCGACTGCTGGCCCTTCTAAGCCGATCGAGAGAGATCAAAGATCA
Source organism: Pristionchus fissidentatus (assembly GCA_036245785.1). NCBI lineage: Eukaryota > Metazoa > Nematoda > Chromadorea > Rhabditida > Neodiplogasteridae > Pristionchus > Pristionchus fissidentatus. Next base: position 9,512,307 of record BTSY01000005.1, on the reverse strand, counting down.
AACTACAAAGATCAGAGATCGTACAACATCCAACCACTCTTGTACCATAACCTTGATAAACGCCGTACACTCCTCTAATCGGCAGAAAGTGCGAAAAAAATCAGCTTTCAATTCTAACCGCGCCCGGTGTAAATACAGTTCGGTTCGGTTCGGAACGGCCCACGGTATTTTTACAGGGGGTGTAGGAGAGAGGTAGATCAAAAGAGAGTCATGGGAAGGGGTCAGCGAGAGAGGAGAGAAAGTGAGAGAGCCTTTGTACTGGCATTTTGCCAATCCCCTGATTCTTTCGAAGGGAATTTACAAGAGCCGTTCAAAATTGTTCACGCCAAAACGCCGTGCGGCTGGGATGGGAATTTACCGACTGGGAAACTATCAAAACGAGAAGGAATAAATGGAATGGGAATTGGAGAAATGAGATATATATATATGTGTTATGCCGCTGTAGGTGGCTAACATTTGAGCCACCAGAAAATTTCAGCACTGAAAATGTTAAAAAAAACTAGCTTGGGGATAAAGAGAGGAGAGTCCCTCTCATTTACTCGCACTCCCGACCTCCTTACCCCTTTCTGGATGCTTTGAACGGGGAGAAGAGAATCGATTGGCTGCTACGAGGGAGAGAAGAGGCGGTAGATCATTGCCCCCATTCGAGGGATGGGAGGCGGGTAGGTCACAGGTTGATCTGAGCGAGATGAGAGAGAGACGGGTCAACAAGTCTCTTCCCCCCTCCCTTCCCATCTCCTCTTTCCTCTTCAACAACAAGCTTTTTTCTTCTCTATTTACCACAATTCTATCGCGATTTTGCCCGAATATTTACATTTTATCTGTTTTCTACCTGCTTTTTACTCTTTGCATGTCGCTACATATCCTTCCAAACAAATCCACCAGAAAGGGGTCAGGGGCGACATAGAGTTGTATGTGCGAAAGGCATGGAGACTCGCTCATTTTCTCACCCTCTCGACCCCTTTCTGGAGTTTTGGCAAGATGTGGCGCATATGTTTCACTGCTTTCTTATTTGCTTGAGTACCCAGAGATTCCTGCTTGCGATCGTGCATCGGTTTCGACACTAGAACATCTATTTTGATTTCCGCTCTACCGTCTTTCACCACTTTCAATTGCAATTCATTAATATTATTTTCATAATTATAATCGTAATTCGTTCAGTGATGTTCGCTGCTCGTCCCTCGTATCGCCACTCGGAGGAGGTCTTTGAGGAGGAGGAAATGGACGGGTGAGTGATCTTTGATCTCTGGTTTTTAATCTAGTTGTTGTTCTTTGACCTTTCATCACCGACCTTCGATCTCGGATCTTTGATCTCTCGCGATCTTATTTCACTGCAATATTCGGCTCGGTTGCTAATGCGTAATCTAAACGCATGAAACCATAGTGGCTAGTCAAATGTCAACGTGAATCTATTCGGTTTGAACAGAGATGAGTTATCCTGACCTGAACCAAAACATAATCATACAGTAACATCTGACGTATCTTACCGTCTGTTTAATATGTATGCATGTGTTTTCATTTGCAGCTTGCTGCATTCCGACGCTCTGTCGTCGCCCGTCTTCTCCCCGACTCCTCTGATGCGGCTGCAGCATCTGCAGCAGCTGCAGCACAGTCCCTCCCCGGCGGTCGCAGGCAGCAGCCACTACTACCGTAGAGAATCGACTGGCAGCAAGGTTGGTCGCTTGATATACATTTCTTTACACTAGTCGATGAGGGACAATTTAGACTTAGACTCACTTTAGAGCTTAGGTAGAAATATCGTTTGTTTGAATAACAGACGGACTATTACATTTATAAAATGATACGATCACACCAAAAAGTCAAATGACGGACTTCCGTTGTTTACCACACAGGCACGTACGCGACCCTCTCACTTTTGCCCGCTCTCTCGCTTTGGCAAACACAGGAAGTACCATTTTGACTTTTTGTGTGTTCGTATCATTTTATAAATGCAATAATATCAGTCATTTCTGGACGATAAAGAAGTTGAATAGAATATGAAACATAAAACAAATAAAATGAAAACTGAGTATTTGATGAGAATTAATCGACGTGACTTTGTGAAAAAATGGAAGAGTTTTCGTTTTAAAAAAAAATGAAAATTCAGTAATCTTTTTCACAGCAACAGCTCGCCTATCGACCTCCGCCCATTCGCTCTTCACCTTTTTCTTCCCTCTCCTCCTCTTCCTCCACTTCACCTACTCATTCGGGAGGCGGAGCCAGACAGAGGTTGGCGGGGCCTGGGAAAGGGGCGGAGCTTGGAGTTGGTCGGATTACGGGGTCGGATTTTTGCGTCGAGTTAATTTTGACGTTAGCCAGCATCATTCGTGTGAGAAAAAGAATTAATAAAATATTTAAAAATAAAACTAAGCCATTTTAAATGCGATGCCATCTGTGTTTCGTAGCTCGTGAAAAACTTCCGAAAAACTTCTTATGATTAAAAACGCAATTCTCCCAAAAAAAGACAAATGTAGGCGGATCATAGAGTGGACGTGGCCTATCAGGGGCGGAGCCTAATTCCAACTTGCTGCAGACGTGTCAGTCGGTCGTCCGGCACCTGCAGCAGCAGTACGATTTCTGCAGCCGGTCGACCCGAGTTGCTGCGACTAAGAGGGAATGCAACCAATGAGAGTGAGTGGACAGACTTCATTGGAACTAGAAAGGATGTCAGAACCGAAAGAGAGTATAAAAAAACTGTCAGAGTTTTATCAGGGCCCTCTCGATTTATCATTTTTCTTTCTCCACAAAAAATCCTGATTGCGCAAGCAAAAACAAATCAATGGGCTTCCTTTTTTCTCCAAAACCTATCCACTCATCCTTTAGAATAACTGAAAAAAATAAAAGATCTAAAGATCAAAGATCAATCTTTCTCATGTCAGGCTACGCATCTCCCTCCATCACTACCAGAAAGCAGCTGCTTTCACTGTGAGTTTACATTGTATGAAATATAGTTTTCGTGCAATTGCCTAGTGCCTAGTGAAGTTATGAATCTCACTTTGTCCGTATTGACTAATAATGACGAAATCTCTTCTCAGTTCTCCCTCGTATCACTCTGGTAACAACGGCCGACGTCCGTCGTTCAGAGAGAAGGAAAAGGTGGGTTTGTATTGCATAGGGATGACGCAATAGACTCCTTTGATTTCACTCAGTATCTCACCAAATGACGAAAGAATCTGTGGATTTGATAGTAATTATCGATTTATATCAGGAGACGCTGACTCTGCGCCCTCCGCCCATCAAGCCGCTCAATAATGTAAGTAACGCGGTTCGAGAATTTGTAGATTACGGTAGCTCCCACATTGGTAACCATGATACCTTCTAAAAAGACTGCATTTTTTTTCTTGAATTTTGCATATCTAATGTTCTACTGTTGATCGTACTGCTATTGTAATCCACGTTCTCTAGGAAAATGTCTACTACCGAGGCGTTTGTTCGCAGAATAATATAGAATCGAGCTTTCTACAGTACCCCCTGGCACCTTTCATCTTGTATTATAATATCCCGGGATTACTGTACGCCAATCGATATTTGCAGGTGTGTCTGTACTGCTACCGTACCGTTTGCGCACTCTACAGTATCCACGGCCGGATGCCGCCTCGAATTGAAGATGAAGGAGAGTGGAAAGGACATTTGATGAAGAAAGGAGATAATATCGAGTAAGTGAAGGGAGGGAGGAAATTGCACGAGACGGGTTTGGTAGGTGCTGTAGGAGGTGAATGGAATCAACAAGATCTATGAAAAAATATAATTTCACTAGCCAAGTTATTTTTCGATGGTAAGTAGATACTGAGAGATTGTGCTGTTCTAGGGATTCAGGCCTATTTCCAAGTATGCGCAGTTGTGTTTCATCCTACTATTAAGACTAATGTCTTAGCATTTCTAACGATTCCGTGGTGAACGGTAATATAGCGCTCTTACATTTAAAATACAGACAATTTTCGTCAATAAATTTTTGAAGGAGACAGTTTTGAAACTCGAAATTTTTTAAAATTATTAAGAATCCATTTTAAATCTGACCAGTTTATTGAATATAAATTGCAGTTCTGGCCAGTTTTATGCGAAATATATCCTGTTTATAAATTTCGCAATAAGCCGTATTGTCCGTGTGATGGAAATGTGTGATTTAGCCCCCTTAATTTCGAGAACCCCGTTATCTCTCGCTGCCTCTCTCCATTGATCTTTTCAAGTGTCTAGCAGAACAGCCAGAGGGTGCGACGACCTCTCCTATCACTCTTTCCCCCCAGAACCGGAGTTCAAATGAGCGAAAATACAGTTAGTCGAAATCTTACAGTAGTTAAAACGCGTTCTCTGTAAGAGCGCAGTTAATGATGGGGTAAGCGGACCACTTTGTATTAGTTGTGCCACCATGTCTGACGGTCTTACAGAGAACGTGTTTTAACATTCAAAAATCAGGGACTTTCCGTAAAAGAATCAAATGACATTTATTTTGCAAACATTAAAATATTTAAATGAATCGGTGGGTTTTTTTTTCGGTCGTTTTTTTTGCATTGGCTTATGCTATTTTTGAATACTTGATTGCCCGTTAAAAAAATCTTATTCGCTGAAACGAGTAAACAACATTTTTCCATTTAACAATTGAGAAAAGACCTGAAAACGAGAACAGCTATTATCAATTGCAGATGCTACAGACTCCGCGAGATCTACCGTAACCAGCAACCGGACCATCTATGAATACCGTAACCCAGTCATAGCCCCCGCTTCTTGTATACTGACTTGTAAATCGCAAAACCCGTTTCTACTGTACCTTTTTCATATCACTGTAGGTCTATTTTGTATTACATGTTCTTTTCAGTTTCCGACTATTAACTTGTAAAATAATAATGACGCCTAATAAAGATACTAATTTATTCATCGTTCAAACGAGGCTATTCGTCTGTCGTTGGTTCTTCATAAACTCTCTTCCCTTCGCATCGCCTCTCACTTTTTTCGACATCTTTCTCGTTTCATATCTGTTTTTTCACTCTTCCCGCTGCCATTTTGTCTGTATATTCGCAGCCTCTCACGCTGCAAAAAACCTGTTCATGTCAAACCTCTAGAAAAATTGGCCAGGAGTGAGATAGTCCCTCTCACTTTTACATATTCTCTCGCACCTTACACCTTGGAGTCCATCTTATTGTATCTGCAATGCCACTCTTTCCTATGTTCTCTTACGTTTCACTGCTGCCTTTCTTATTGAGCGCACGATTTTTTTCTCGATAATTCGCACATCTCTCTTTTTTAAAAGATAATCAAAACTGATATTATCGATTCCATCCCTGTCACTCTCCATTTCTCGTTCCCCTCGCCCCAATTATCATAATTATTATCATAACTCCTTAATACACACTCTTTGCAGTTTCAGACTATTAACTTTTAAATTAATAATGGTGCCTAATAAATGTTCATCATTCAAATGAGAAAAATGAGTCATGTGGCAGTGGTTAATCAACAACTCTCTTTCCATTGCGTCTCCTCTCACTTTTTTCGGCAATTGTTCGTTTTTGATTTTTTTAAAAACAGTTCCCGGCCGCCATTTGCCGTATTATAATACTTATATTATAATATATAATACTTAAGACTTTATTCTACAAATGTCGGATTTTAACATGATGATGGATTCTTCGGTTCAGGATCGCAGTTTTTTACGTGGGGAATCAGGCATTGATCGTGTCCTAATCACAACATACGGATTCGGGAAGTGACCGAAACTAAATCAAGATGGACAGCGACGACTTCAAAGTCTAATATCCACAGGGGAGCGAGGCGATTAGACGTTGAAAGTCGTCGCTGTCCATCCCTTAAGTCTAGAGTCGTAGACTTATTTCCATCTGAGCACATACTCTCTTACCCCTGACACCATTTCTGTTGACATGGAGTCTGTCTCCTTGTATCGGCTATTCCATTCATTCTTATGTAACATAGGCCATGTTCGCTTATGTTTCACCACTATATTGATTAAGCGCGCGATTTTTTTCGATATTAGTTCCATAAATGATCTTTGTAAATGAAACAAACAGATATTATTCATTCCACCCCTGTCTCTCTCCATTTTACGTGCTCTCTCGCCCTTGTTTCATAATCATTATCATTATTCCTTCAGTGATTCCCGCTGCTCGTGTCTCTTATCGTTATCCGGAGGAAGTTTTCGAGTAGGATCGGGCAGTGATCTTTGAACTGTAGTTTTTGTTCTTTGATCTCCGACCTTTGATCTCTGATCTTCAATCTCTTACTTTCTGAATTGATGGCCCCGAACTTGCAAAAAAAGCATTTTTGACAATTTTAGGAGGAGGAGCCTAACTCAAATGTGCTACAGACGCGTCAGTCGGTCGTACGACACCTGCAGCAGCAGCACCATTTCTGCAGCCGGTCGACCCGAGTTTCTGAAATTGAAAAGGACTGCGACCAATGAGAGTGAGTGTCATTCCCACATCCAGAAAGGGGTTAGAAACTGCGAGATTTGTTTTCCCAGAATCCTATTGCTGTTTCGCATTCTGTTGTTCCCGATGCATTTTTGGATGTTCGAAATATCTCATATGACAAATTTTGTAGGTAATTTCGCTTTTCCTTTGCAAATAAATTAAATTTTCGTTTTTTTTTAAAAATGAGCGTCAGCTAAATATCTAAAGGGGGAATACTGTAAGAACAATCGTCCGACGTCTTCGATGGAACAGCCTAGGCAAATGCGCGTATGCAGATGGCCAGCAGGGCTGGGATTTTTTGAAAAAAATTTCAAAAATGTATTGATCAAAAAATTCAAAAAAATATTTTTTTCAAAAATGTTTTGATCAAAAAATTTCAAAAAAGTTTTTACACGCATTTTGAATTTCAAAAAATATTTTTTCAATATCAAAAAATTTTTTTTTTGAATATCAAAAATATTTTTTTTGAATATTAAAAAATGGAAGAAAAACATCTATGAGTGATACTCTTGGATAGGATCGTCATAGGCATATCGCAAATCCAAGATCTGAATTGATCAATTCGAATAATTATTTCGAATTAAGCGCTTAATTTGACGTGTTTCGTACTAATTTCGGCAAATTGCATCACTATTTTTGTAACATATTTTCAAATTTTTTTGAATTGGTCAAAAAATTCAAAAAAAAATTCAAAAAATCAAAATCAAAAAAATCCCAGCCCTGTTCTCAATAGGACGCCGAAAGGACACAGTTCTTTTTTGGCGGAAAACTTTTTTTTTTGGAGTAAAACTCGCTTCAGAGTGCTCGTACTGGGCAAAATCTAAACTTTAAAAAATCTAAACTAACAGAATTTGACGCTCTATCTTCTGGTTATAACCACATTACATGAACCCACAAACCCGGCTGGAGTCTTATGGTCTTTTCTTGCAAGTACATACAAGATTGGATATTTTTTTGTTGTTGAGACAAATAGCAATGTCAAAATATGCTTTTCGATCCGCTTTGTATATTATTTTTTGCATATTGTATTGCGTTTTCAAGTGCGATCAAATTGAGCTCGAATATATCTCTCTCCTCAGCATCATTTGCAGCCTGCTGCACTCCGATGCCCTGTGGTCGTCCGTCTTTTCGCCGACTCCTCTGATGCAGCTGCAGCAGCTGCAGCACAGTCCCTCCCCGGTGGTCGCAGACAATACCCCCTGCTACCGCAGAGAAACGATCGGCAGCAAGGTTGGTCGGGCGACAATCAGTTATGAACGAAAATGCCAAAACAAAATGAAATTAGAGATTTTCGGCGCTAAAGAAGATGAATAGGCTGTGAAACATAACTTATGTTCCGAAAATGAGAATCTGATCGGTAAGAGAGTATGTCGCCCGAGACCAGTCGGGTATTTCCAACAGGAGCACAAAAAACGACAGGACTTTTGCAACAGCCTGATATATAAAACTGATTTCTTAAGAGAGCATCCACGAGAGGTCGGGCATGCTCACGGATGGCTTTTTTGCAACCTATCTCGATAACTTTTTTACGAAATCAGTATCAGGAGTGCTGATATTTGGCCAAGTAACTAAGGGTCTGGGTCCCGTATGGAAAAGTTCCAGTAACCCCAGGTTCCGATATCGATTTTTTTCGAGTTTTAAAAAGTATGTTTTTATAGTGTTTCTAGATGTATTTTGCGAAAAAAATACGAATAAAACTACTTTGGAGGTGATCTGACAACCATAAAGGGTCAAAATTTTAATTTTTCTCTGTTTTTCGACCGCCCTGAGAAAAAAATGCACATGTCCTCTGAACCATTATGTGATTTTTGGATTCTCCATCAAAAACTAGGTTAAGAAATTCACTTTTTGAAACCGGAGCTGCGCTGCCGATATTCGTAAATGATGTCTGAAAGTTCGGATATTAGCGGATCTTTGCGCTTGTATGACGATATTTCTGATCCTGATTGCGAAATATCACATGTTTCAAGTGATTTATTTTTCGCCTACGATGCTTTGAGCTTGGCTGACGTGATGGTTTCATCACCAGCTGGAAAAAATTTCAACATTTTTTTCGACCATGAACCCGGGTTCATGGAATTTTCGAAAAAAAATTTTTTTTCAAAAGTCAATGTACCAGTGTGAAATGTGCTCATTACTTGAAATGGAATGTGTGTGCACCGTATTTGACGATAAAAGTGTTAGATACGTCCAGAAATAATGTGTTTCTATTGAATTTTACTTTGTGTTATTCTTTCGTAAGCTGCATCATGATAGACAAATATTGAAGTATACATAGTCAAATACGGCGCGCACATATTACATTTCAAGTAATGAACACATTTCACAATGGTACATCATCTTTTAAAAAAAATTTTTTTTCCAAAAATTCCATGAACGGTGCACACACATGGGTCGAAAAAAATGTTGAGATTTTTTCCAGCTGGTGATGAAACCATCACGTCAGCCATGTTCAAGGCATCGCAGGCGAATAATATATCGCTTGAAACATGTGATATTTCGCAATCAGGATCAGAAATATCGTCATACAAGCGCAAAGGTCCGCTAATATCCGAACTTTCAGACATCATTTACGAATATCGGCAGCGCAGCTCCGGTTTCAAAAAGTGAATTTCTGAACCTAGTTTTTGATGGAGAATCCAAAAAATACAAAATGGTTCAGAGGACATGTGCATTTTTTTCTCAGGGCGGTCGAAAAACAGAGAAAAATTAAAATTTTGACCCTTTACGGTTGTCAGATCACCTCCAAAGTAGTTTTATTCGTATTTTTTTCGCAAAATACATCTAGAAACACTATAAAAACATACTTTTAAAACTCGAAAAAAATCGATATCGGAACCTGGGGTTACTGTAACTTTTCCGTACGGGACCCAGACCCTTAGTTACTTGGCCAAATATCAGCACTCCGGATACTGACTTCATAAAAAAGTTATCGAGATAGGTTGCAAAAAAGCCATCCGTGGATATCCAATATCAGCCCCGGCCTCTCGTGGATGCTCTCCTAAGTAAGTAAGTAAGTGAGATTAGAGATTTTTCGGAACCGATTAAGTTAAATGAGCTGCGAAGCATAACAGAAATTGCATGAAATTGGAAGATCTGGGTGATACTAATTGTAAGCCGCAAAAGATAAATACGAAGCGACTGATTTGGGGGGGTGCCAATTCGCCAAGAAGGTTTATCACTGCTCTAACCTAGCTACATTACTCAACCAAAGTGATATCAGATTCGCGGGAGCTTTCAAATCCACAAATTAACTAACTCAAGAATTTTTTGTTCCGATTGTTCCTGATGTTCCTGCTCACACTCGGCCGAGTGCGAGCGGGAACAATCGGAACATGACCAGGAACAAGAGGAACATGTAAAAAATATAACTTCACTTACAATATTGCAAACATTTAGCAGTGTACAAAGTCTTAAAATAGCAGTTCAACTAAAACGTGTTTAAAAAATAAACAATATCATCAACTTCAAAATTTTGTGTTCCTGGTCATGTTCCTGCTAGGAGGAACATTACCAGGAACAATCAGAAAACAATCGGAACAAGAAATTCTTGAGAATTACCTCATTAAAATTTCGCTAATTAGTCGGAAATTCAAAATTGTCAGAAAAATTCAGCAATAAGCCGAGTCTACGCAGGATAGCAAATAACCAACAGGCAAGAAAATTCATACAGATTACTCAAGTTTGATCAAAGTTTTAAGCTGTTGCCGTAATATCTCCGATTTTTATTTAGCAACAACTCTTGTATCGACCTCCGCCCACTCGTTCTTCTCCTTCTTCTTCCCTTTCTTCCTCTTCCTCCACTTCACCTACTCATTCGGGAGGCGGAGCCAGAAAGAGGTGTGCGGGGCATTGGAAATTTTTGCATATTACAGTGGGTGGAAATTTTATGAGCCCGATTAAAGAGTGGGCGTGGTGTATAAGGGCGGAGCCTATTTCGCTGCAGACGCGTCAGTCGGTCGTACGGCATCTGCAGCAGCTGCACGATTTCTGCAGCCGGTCGACCCGAGTTGCGGCGCTTGAGAGTGACTGTGACCAATGAGAGTGAGTGGACACTTCATTCCACAGCCACTCCAAAATGGGGCTGGAGGCGAGAGAGCGTGTGCAATTTTTTTCTCTGAACCCTCTCTGTTCGCCACATTCTCTCGCTCCTGACATTTTATGTATTTGTGGAACTCCTTCTTATTCTGTCTTCGCTGCTGTCATCTAATGGTAAAATATCTTTTCAAAAATCTGGAAATCAAGTGGGTTAGAATTTTTGTGATCTGTTGACATCGAACCTATAGTTTGGACTAAATTGTAGTTTAATGGTAATAGAGCACAGAGAGTTCGATATATCAAAGACCAAAGATCAAACGTTCTTATTTCAGATTACGCGCCTCCCTCGGTAAGTATGTTATCGCTGTGAGTTTGGAGATATTTGTCCTGAAATTGCCTAGTGATGACGACATTAAAATCCAAATTGCGATAATTTTATATGGAAAGCATTAATTGTAAGGAAGCTCCAAAGCATTTTAATCAAAATTCCAAAGCGTTTTAATGAAAACTTTTTTACAATCTAATAACCATATTGCCGTTATTTGCCACACAATAAGATATTTTGAAACATATCGAAATAAAAGGTACAGGATGAACAAATCACACTCGGCCGAGTGTGAGTAGGGACATCAGGAACAATCGGACAAAGAAATTGAGTCTGTTAATATAAATTATGAAACAAGGTTCCGCTCACCTGCTAATTTTTCAATAAAATTTCAAAGACCGAACAACGGGGGATAATGGGGGATAAATGAAAGAAATGAAAAAAAGAGGCCCTATGTTCGTCTTATTGGAACTCCAGAATCAGTTCCAAAAAGGGAACCCCAATTGATATCGTTTTTCTCTGTACCAAGCGGACACTGTACAGTTCAGTTTCATATAATTTTTGCCTAAACCAAGATTCATCAGCCATTTCAGGAAGATAAAGAAGTTGAATAAGCGTCGAACAAACATAAACGAAATTCCGTGCTAAATCTAGCGATACTCAGATAGGTCGGCGCGCAGCTTGTGAAATCCGGCGCACATCGTGCGTTGAAAAGTCCGAGCTCTTCCTCCACTTCACCTACACATTCGGTATACAGAGTCAGAAAGAGGTGGGCGGGGCCTGGGAAAGAGGCGGCGCTTAGAGTGGGCATGAGTAGGGCATTTTGTTTTCATGGTTTCGAAATTGACAATTTATAGATAACGGATCAGAAAATGGGCGTGGCTCTGAAGGGACGGAGCCTAATTCTAACTTGCTGCAGGCGCGTCAGTCGGTCGTACGGCACCTGCAGCAGCACGATTTCTGCACAGCGTTACAACAACGTCTAAAAAGGGACCTCGGCTTTTGAATGGTTGATGTGCAGGGTTTTCAAATCCGAACGTAAACAAAAACAAAGGGGCGGAGACTGCTGTCTAGCGCTCTCTCACTTTCACACACTCTCTCGTATTGGCTCGCTTCTATGCCGCTCTCTGCTCTCTTGTACCTCAATGTCCGTCCGTGAAACGTTGTGTTCTGCAGCCGGTCGACCCGAGTTGCTGCGACTGAGAGGGAATGCAACCAATGAGAGTGAGTGGACAGACTTAATTGCCATTAGAGAAAGGGTGTCAAAAGGGAAAGAGCGTATAAAAACTGTTAGAGTTTTATCTGGGCCTTCTCGCTGTATCATTTTTTTCTTTCTCCACAAAAAATCCTGATTGCGCAAACAAAAACAAATCATTGGGCTTACATTTTTTCTCCGATATCGATCGATCCTTTCGAATGACTGTGTAATGTGAAGGTGGTGGGGAATAAAAGTTCTAAAGATCAAAGATCACACTTTCTCATTTCAGGCTACGTGCCTTCCTCCATCACTACCAGAAAGCAGCTGCTTTCGCTGTGAGTTAACATTGTATTAGTTATCCTGACCTAGTGCCTAGTGAAGTTATGACGTCAGTCTCACTTTGTCCCTATTGCCTAATCATGACGCAATCCATGCTCAGGTCTCCCTCGTATCACTCTGGTAACAACGGCCGACGTCCATCGTTCAGAGAGAAGGAAAAGGTGGGTTTGTATTACATAGGAATAACGTAATGAATAATGTAAAGAGAGAGAGTCTGTAAAATTGAGAGAGTCATTATCGAATGATATCAGGAGACACTGGTTCTGCGCCCTCCTCCCGTCATGCCGCTCAATGATGTAAGTACGGATTTCGACTGGAAATGATAGGCTACGGTAGCCCCATTGTTGAAACCACGTTAAATTTGAAGAATTTCGTGCTACTGGTCATAGGAAAACTGCAGATCGCAGGGTTAGTGTATCATACCGTACCGTTACATAGATAACCCTATTGTGCTACCTGGGCGTTGTTCTATATTTTAGAATCCCATTTGATAGAGTAGCCCGTTTGTTACCGTGTCTTCTGTATCCGGTGCTTACCGTACCTTAATAGATATTTTCAGGTGTGTCTGTACTGCTACCGTAGCGTTTGCGCACTCTACAGTATCCACGGTCGGACGCCGCCTCGAATTGAAGATGAAGGAGGAAAGGACATTTGATGAAGAGGAGAAGTTATATGTTCTATGTAATTGTAAGTTTGTCAAGTAAATATTAGTAAGAGCGCGCTGACTCATATCAAATCAATATAATAAAGAAGCTTTATTCAATTACTGAAACCATATTCATGCCATAGGCTCGCCCGCTCCTTTGTAGATGACTAATCCCCACACAGAACTAAAGCAGCTTTCAATTCCAACAGGAGTCGCATTGGTCGGATGGGTTATGCCCTGCAACAAACTTTAGGACTACCAAGTCAACTTATAGGACTACCAAGGACTACCAAGTCAACTTATAGGACTACCAAGGACTACCAACTCAACTTATAGGACTACCAAGGACTACCAAGTCAACTTATAGGACTACCAAGGACTACCAACTCAACTTATAGGACTACCAAGGACTACCAACTCAACTTATAGGACTACCAAGGACTACCAAGTCAACTTATAGGACTACCAAGGACTACCAAGTCAATTTATAGGACTACCAAGGACTACCAAGTCAACTTATAGGACTACCAAGGACTACCAAGTCAACTTATAGGACTACCAAGGACTACCAAGTCAACTTATAGGACTACCAAGGACTACCAACTCAACTTATAGGACTACCAAGGACTACCAAGTCAACTTATAGGACTACCAAGGACTACCAAGTCAACTTATAGGACTACCAAGGACTACCAAGTCAACTTATAGGACTACCAAGGACTACCAACTCAACTTATAGGACTACCAAGGACTACCAACTCAACTTATAGGACTACCAAGGACTACCAAGTCAACTCATAGGACTACCAAGGACTACCAAGTCAACTTATAGGACTACCAAGGACTACCAAGTCAACTTATAGGACTACCAAGGACTACCAAGTCAACTTATAGGACTACCAAGGACTACCAACTCAACTTATAGGACTACCAAGGACTACCAAGTCAACTTATAGGACTACCAAGGACTACCAAGTCAACTTATAGGACTACCAAGGACTACCAACTCAACTTATAGGACTACCAAGGACTACCAACTCAACTTATAGGACTACCAAGGACTACCAAGTCAACTTATAGGACTACCAAGGACTACCAAGTCAACTTATAGGACTACCAAGGACTACCAAGTCAACTTAAAGGACTACCAAGGACTACCAAGTCAACTTATAGGACTACCAAGGACTACCAAGTCAACTTATAGGACTACCAAGGACTACCAAGTCAACTTATAGGACTACCAAGGACTACCAAGTCAACTTATAGGACTACCAAGGACTACCAAGTCAACTTATAGGACTACCAAGGACTACCAAGTCAACTTATAGGACTACCAAGGACTACCAAGTCAACTTATAGGACTACCAAGGACTACCAAGTCAACTTATAGGACTACCAAGGACTACCAAGTCAACTTATAGGACTACCAAGGACTACCAAGTCAACTTATAGGACTACCAAGGACTACCAAGTCAACTTATAGGACTACCAAGGACTACCAAGTCAACTTATAGGACTACCAAGGACTACCAAGTCAACTTATAGGACTACCAAGGACTACCAAGTCAACTTATCATTCGTGTTTCAATATGCCTTGAAGAATTTGGTGGTGCAATTGCCGATTTCATCTGCGAATTCCGTGCGATCTCTATACGCAGTAATGACAGCATCAGAAATCTGCAATTGTAAATGATCGTACTTTGAAATATTGTTGTTGTACTCTGAAAATGCTCCAATAATGACCAAAAATGCAGTTCATGTACACAGAAGAATCTCTTGGAGAGTAAAGTTTGATAATGACTTACTTCTTTGTTCATTTTCTTGAGACACTAAGATGTTTCCTGCATCATTTTCGACATTTGATATTTTATGTAGTTGCCTGTAAAGTAATGAAATTTAAAGAAGGAGTATTACGATCTCGCGCGTATTACGATCTATCAGGGCGCCTATGGCGCGGTCGCTCTCTCCTCTTTTCCAATTATCCCTCCCGCTCGAATCCCTGCGCATTAGGGTCTGTTTGGCGCAGAGCCAAACTCGAATAACTCCGTTCAAACTTATCGGTTGAACGTGCGATTTGCGGGGCTCTTACCGGGGAACCAAGCGTGATAACCCCACAGTGAGAACTCGGCTGACCAAAAGTTCATGGGACACACCCTTTAAGAACCATTTTATTAAAATAATTGTTCAACCCGAAAAGAAGTTCATCACGTGAGAGAAGCATCTTGTGACGTCGGCCACTTGATCGTTACTTAGGTGTCTAAAAAGAGAAATATTAGACGATCATGTTTGCCATTTTAGACTATGTCTGAAGACGTAACTCTGTGTTGAACTAATCTAAATTGATTTAAACCAAACAGTTTTCGGCTAACTCATTCAATTTATTATGGTAGTTCACATTCTAGAGAGTCTGCGTGTGTTATTATTTAAGTATTGTAAATAATCTGTACAATGGATATACAATGACATACAGTAGCGGACAAAAGTCTTCGGGCACTTTTTATATCCGATACAACTTTTTAACCCAAAGGGGCTTTGATACGATATGGTAAGACCATATACCAAATCTATTGGAGATTACGATGCAACTATTGGGGGATTGCGAAATCGTTCAGTAATTGCGTCGTGATGACGCAATCGATGCACACTTTTTTGAAGTGCCATTATTCTTACATGGATTTTTTCCCGCTCGTCTAACGTTCAGGATGTTGAGACCTGGTCACGACCTACCTAGAAACTTTTTTTCAAGTTGCTGCGGTGCCGCTACTTGGCTGCAGCCAAGCTGCAAAATGGAGTCCTGAAAATCATATCTCGCCGTTTAGACATCGCCCAGACCCGATCAATGCACCAAAATGATCGCCATCATGACTACCGATGATCCTGTGAATATGGTCGCGGTAGGTCACCAATTGCCCTCAGGGCACGAAAAAATCACTTTTTCGCATTATTGTGGTCTGACAAAGGGGAAGTCTATAGGACGTGCTCGAGAGATCTGATTTGGGCGTGGATTCGGTTGAGAATCTATGAGAGAACCGAATCCTAGCTGCAATAAGCGTTTCGATTGGACTCCTGCCCGCGACGATCGATTTCCGGGAGGACACTGGTTTGGCCACGCCCATTTTCTGCCCGTTGACAAGGTTCTGACTTTTGAGTGTATCTCGGTACTGAGTTAACGGAGAAGGCTGGCAGACTCATCAATGGAATCAGCGTGGCTGGTTCTATATTCTCATTCACAAAATTTCATCATCACTATGCAATATTGCATCATCCTTAGCCAATAATCCTCAGAATTATAAAACATTGCATATTAATGACGTAATTTGTGCTCTAGAGTGGCGGAAATATCAAATTTACTTGATTGGGATTTATTCCACCATTATTCCTTGACTAACCGCTAAGAAAACGCAAAAAATAGGAATATTGCATAAGGATGATGCAATATTGCATAGTGATGATGAAATTTTATGAATGAGATTATAGAGCCAGCCACGCTGATTCCATTGATGGGTCTGCCAGCCTTCTCCGTTAACTCAGTACCGAGATACACTCAAAAGTCAGAACCTTGTCAACGGGCAGAAAATGGGCGTGGCCAAACCAGTGTCCTTCCGGAAATCGATCGTCGCGGGCAGGAGTCCAATCGAAACGCTTATTGCAGCTAGGAATCGGTTCTCTCGTATATTCTCTACCGAATCCACGCCCAAACCAGATCTCTCGAGCACGTCCTATAGACTTCCCCTTCGTCAGACCACAATAATGCGAAAAAGTGATTTTTTCGTGCCCTGGGGGCAATTGGTGATCTACCGCGACCATATTCTCGGGATCATCGGTAGTCATGATGGCGATCATTTTGGTGCATTGATCGGGTCTGGGCGATGTCTAAACGGCGAGATATGATTTTCAGGTCTCCATTTTGCAGCTTGGCTGCAGCCAAGTAGCGGCACCGCAGCAACTTGAAAAAAAGTTTCTAGGTAGGTCGTGGCCATGTCTCAACATCCTGAAAGTTAGACGTGCGGGAAAAAATCCATGTAAGAATAATGGCAATTCAAAAAAGTGTGCATCGATTGCGTCATCACGACGCAATTACTGAACGATTTCGCAATCCCCCAATAGTTGCATCGTAATCTCCAATAGATTTGGTATATGGTCTTACCATATCATATCAAAGCCCCTTTTGGTTAAAAAGTTGTATCAGATATAAAAAGTGCCCGAAGACTTTTGTCCGCTACTGTATTTACCTGGGAATTTGATATTGTCCTTCGGAGAGCGACGTGAATACAATAAGAAGAAGAAGGACTTTCATCTTGAATGATGTATTAGCTCTTCCTTCTCCGCTTTTTATATCTTTCCACACAAAAAGAATGAATAACAATTCAAATGATTCAAAACAAAGCGGAACTGGGAAGCACATGCTCTCTAATTGTTCCTTTGAATTTGAGAGAGCATCAGCAACACTCGCAAATTCTTTGGAAACTCAAAATCAAAAAGGCATACATTGGATTAGAGACTCCTCCCCTAAATTTATTATTCCCTAGATCACTCCTTTCCCGCATCGATCCTCTTGTGTCCTGCTCCGCTGTATTAGTGTTGACCGCTCGAAATAACCGTTGTTCGAGAACAAAGGAAGATTAAAGGGACAGTAACACACTATCTCTCGATCAAATGAACAAGAATTTGTGTGTTTACTGTCCTATTAACAACGAAACATTGAACTGTTCCAAAACACTATGTTCTTTTTGGTTTCTACCTTTCGAGTGGTCAACACTACTCTGCATTACAGAGAGATTGGGAGCGGGCTAGACAATCAGGCTTACTTCCTACAATGTGCAGTTGTGTTTCATCTAAATAACATGAAGCTATGCGACTTTTTCTAACAATATAACCTCTTCTGGTTCTGAAACTGGTATAATATTGATCAGCCGGCTAAGCGAGATCTACGGTAACCGGCAGCCGGAGTACTGTGAATGCCATAACCTGGAGATCCTACTGTATTTAAATATATGAGGCCGTTTGCGTAAGAGTCAGACAAAACTCGGTACAGCAAAAAAGTGATGAATTGAAATTATATTGGGTTTCAACACCCTGGGTGGACTGGGAACACTGGCCAAATTTTGTGGTAGGCAAATTTTTTTTGGAGCTCAGACTGAAGCTCCGAAGTTTTGTCGTTTTTATGATCTTTTGTCCATAACTCGAAACTCGCTTGACGTAACCTAAAAGTTCAAAGAGAGACTATGCCTGAATTTACACATTAATCTTTCTATAATATCGGCACTTCAAAATTAGCACTAACCAGGTAGATCCAAGTGGCAACTTGCGAAAGAACAGAAAGGGAGCACTGGCATAAGAATCACTTTGTTAGATAGATCCTCACAGGACTTTAAAAAAAATTTGGTGACAAAAAAATCTGTCACGAGTATTCTCTGATGTGTATAGCTGGCCACCCTTGACTCCTTGATTGTCTCAGAAATGCCGGATTATTTTAATAATGAAATATTTCCCATCTTGCTTATGGTTGTCCACATCGTCGTCTGGGTCTTCGAGGGATCCAATTGATCACAGTTTTGCTCCATTTCAAATCATGAGAATTAGCAAGCCTGGACACATAGTCCCACTTTCAATCGTTGCAGACCGAACATCTTCCACCTTTGTGAGATCTCGCAGCCGCTCTTTCGACCTCTCCATAAGTTTTTGATCCAACAGATGTATTTCGCATTGAGCTTTAGTCTGGGCCCCGATTTCACACCCGTATAAGGATGCAGGAAAAATTCACAATTGAAAAGCCGCCGTTGATGAATCTTTTCCACAGCATCCGAAGGAGCAACCGCAAAAAAGCAAGTTAGAGAAATAGAGAATAGTCGAGAGAGTGCGTGAAACGAGAGAATCAAACAGTAAAAAATTACATTATTAAAATAATCCGGCATTTCTGAAACAATCAAGGAGTCAAGGGTGGCCAGCCATATACATCTCTTGACAGATGACTAAATATTTAGGCAGAATACAAGAAGAGAAATCATTGTTCTTTGTCGCTTTCTCTTTATTATTACTCGGTGAAACACACTTCAACACGTGTACAGAACAACACAACACGTCTGACAGTTGGTTATCATTCATGGCATGACGTAAAGTAGTAAGTCATCATAGATGCAATTGGTCCTCTTCGATGCAGTCACTGCTGTTGCGCTACGCAGTGGGCTGGACATGATTAATGAAGAAAAGTTTGTTAAAGGAAATTCATTACACTTTTAAAATGATGCGTTCACCAAAGGGATTACTGGCGGGGGTAAAAGGAGCCTCAAAAGCGGTAGAAGAGCCACTTATCCAATGTGTGTCTTATTGGATCTCCGTGTGGTGCCATTTCAGCAATTCTATTAACTCCCACTCGACAACTCGTATCGACGACAACGCTTGTTGAAACGGACATTGTTTGAAATTTAAGGTCATCTAGGGGCGGAGCCTAACGTACTTGTTGCAAATGCGTTATTTGTTAGCAAAACACCCAGAGTAGCAGCAGAAAGTGCGGCTGCAGCCGGTCGACCCGAGGTGCTGCGACTAAGAATGACTGCGACCAATGAGGGCGAGTGATCATATATGTACATAATATCTTGAAAAAAATATTAATCGACCACTATATCTACCACTATAAAACAGTGGTAGATTGGAGTTAATTGGGATGTCTTCGCAAGAACTTACTCTCTTCATTTCGCACACTCTTGCAATGGTCTGATTGACGAGAGAGTGCGAAGAAAGATGAAGGTAGTTCTTGCGAAGCCATCCCAAATCAATCAAAATTGTACGAAACGTTTATTGATTTGCGGATTAGAAATCAAAATTTTATTGATTCGCGGATTAGAAAAGGCAAAAAAAACAGTTACGATTGAGCCCAGCCCTGTCTCTTTCCATTTCTCTTCTTTCTCGTATCGACACTCACTCCGAAACATTCTTGGAGGATAAGAAAATGGACGGAGCACTTATGCCTGACCTGGTCGCAAAATCTAGAGAATATAGATAGTAAGTCGTGAATTCGGAACAAGAGTTGTATGTTGAACAATTCTAGAATTGGGCCTACAAATGAGAGAAATTAAATACTGAAATATCACGCGTGATACGTAAAAATATTGAACTTGAGGGATAGGGTGACTGCGCACCCTCCGCACCTTCCACAACGAGAGGCGAGCATGAAAACATAGAAATATCACAAAATCGAAAGTTGCTTTTTTATTAGGATTTCAATAATATAGTGCTCACTTTATAAAATGTCAATGATAAAATCATGAAAAGTGAATTTTGAATGTCTAAAAATCGAGGAACGAAATCACCCGCGCCCTTTATCCATTCGCAACATAATAGGAAATATGTCCTTGGAAAGAAAGTGGCAATAGGTGCCAGGCTTGCTACATATCACGATTAGATGTTGAGCGGATTAGTTATCGATTGAATCTCATTGACTGGGAAGAATTGCCGAATACTGCCACGAAATCGCTTATGTTGAGAATGAAACAAACATATCGGAGTCCGAACCAGCGAATCGAACAATTGTTTTCTCGATAATTCGTAACAATTATCACATTGAAACGGTGAAGCGGACGATCAGCGAACAGTTGGAAAGATCTCTTCATGCGAATATCTTTGCGAATATCAGAACCTTCTATTGATAAATGTGTTAAAATATATACGGGCGTTGACGAATTACCGATTCTCACCACACAACTGACTTATTTTGGGCGTGAAGCATATCGGAGTCAGAAGCATCGTACCGAAGAATTATGTTCTTGATAATTATTTGTTTGTTTGTCTTTTTTTCTCCTTTTGTCCGGTAACACTTTTTTCTCACTTTCCTTATAATTCGTTTCAAATTCGTTCTCTCTCTTCTCAGAAACTTTTGTATATGATAACTGATGCTTTAAATTTTTACAGAAGTGAATTCACCAAAATCAGCCAAGTGGGTTACGCGCTTGACTAGCAACGACGCAGGTTCGACCCCCGCCGCGGGCAAACCTTTTGCCGCATTTTTCGCAAGTGCCACAAACTGCTCTAACACGTTTTTGAGTACCGTGAAACACGTTTTCGATCAGAGGGAAAATGTTTTGTGATGTCGGAAATGTGTCTAAACGTGTTCGAAAACGTTCTGAACACGCTGTATCTTGCGTTTCCGTTGTGAAAGGCTCGTGAGGCTGAGAGTGGCGAAGTGAAAACTTTTTTTTTCAATAGTTCGACCTCACGAGCATTTTCCACCGGAATAAGCCCCCCCCCCGAAACTATTCCTAGACGCATAGAGCGTAGTGTACGCATAGAGCGTTGGGTGCGCTTAGAGCGTTGTGCATTTAACCTCAACACATCCCGGCTAGTTGAAGAACGAAAGAGGATGAACCTGTATGAGCTCATATGAGGGAAGAAAATTTTGACTTCGCGGTAAGTTGACAATAGATAGAAAAAAGCTACAAAAAGTTCATTTTTTGATTTATTTTGATACCGAACATGAACGAAAATGGAGTGAAACATTGAAACTTCATGATAACAACAAACCAAACAAACTATGGGAACCAGATGCGCCCAATTCCCAGTACTGGAAATTCAATAAATCCCTGTTCTAGCTTGCACCGCCTCTGGTTCTGTATATGCAAGTAAACCACGGGAAACCGACCAGACCGTGTTTTTATATATTATGACCTGTAATAACTTAGACGCCCGTTAACATTACAGATGTTCGGTTAGTTGGGAATCTCAGGAAAATTACCTTATAAAAAGTTGTAACATCTTGTAAACGTAATGTACAGAATCCCTCGTTAGGAGAGAAACTGTTAGTGTGATCGTTGTGTGAATAACAAGATAAACAAAGATTAATAATCAATATTTACTTAATTAATCACAGGTAATTAATAATACAAGTGAAAGAAACGAAAGAACGGTTTGGTTTTGGTGGGAGAACGGTTTGGTTTTGGGCGGAGAACGATTTGGTTTTGGAGTTGGGCGGAGTAAGGAATGAATATTCCGGCTTACTATTGGAGCAAGTGGAATGAATGAATGGCTCACTTCACTATTGGAGTGATGCGGAGCCGGTGGTGTCGAACTGGTTGGTCTCGACGTTGATTTGGTGACGTTCACCGAATGACTGGCTTACTCCTCCACAACTTGCAACGGGCTGTGATGGAATTGCGTAATGTACGCGATGGAATGGGGTGGAATTGTGCAACAATAATAAAACGAAAAGAGACGGCGTGAAAAGATTAGAAGAAAAAGAAGAGCAGAAAAGCCGGAGCCATTCTTGACGGAATGAGAAAATTCACGTATTGATACCGTATACGGTATAAACAGGCAAGTCGTGGTGAGAGTTCTTACGGAGTGAATGTACATATTTGCCGGCTCCGGTTCTGACTTTGCGGATACGGCTTTCTTTTGGTTTCTTTTGGTTTTTTATATATTAAATGGATTATTTATGGTGTTTCGGTAGCGAATTAAGTGTAATTCGGTACACTCCGGGGGTCGGAGGTGGAATGAAGGAATGGTTTTATGTGCCCATGGAATGGAGATGAACGAAGAAATGAACAAACAAAAGGAACGAGCAATGAAATGGTGAAGTACATGATACAACTAATCGAACTAGACAAGCAACAATGAGGGACAACAGATACTAGCGAGCAATTCCGGTTGCTGAACACGGATCTTGATGTTACCGGTTGCTGATCACGGTTCTTGATTTACGGGTCGTTAGCGGGTTTGAGCGGGCATTTCCACTTGGAATGGTGGATTGTCATTCCATTGGTATAAAAATGGAGTGGATGGAATAGAAAACTGGTGATACTGGATTACATGAAGAATGATGGTATGGGGATGGATTGACCTCAAACTCGGACAATTTCTCGTTGGGTTGAGGAAGAGGTAGTGGTTGTTGCGGATTGAGTGGCGTCGATTGGAGGATCGGCGTCCTGGAATGAGATGGATTGAATAAGAATGAATGAGATGGATTAAAGGAATGGAGTTACTATGGAAAGTATTTACATTGTAACCCTCCGGCTTTAGGGATTGGAAGAGATTGGTTTCGCCTTGGATCGAGTGGTCATGGCATGTCTGTGATTGGTCTGCATGGATGGGTACTCGATCGGGTTTTCAGAAAATCTGAGAGAAGAGAATGACTCGAGTTTCAGTATTGGTTCGACAGTAGGAACTTCCACTGTTGGATTGGACAGTGAGTCCAGTAGCGGAATATGACTAGTGGGGATGGGATCGTTTGGCCACGAGTTGACCTTAGATCGGAGCCACTCAGGGCCGATCCACCACTGATGGGTTGGATTGTTCATGTCATCGGCATTCAATCCACGGGTTGCATGGTCGGATGGGTTGTCTTCACTCCGAACGTATCGGTGATCATGACATGTGATGTTACCGAGTGACTCGAGTTTCTCTCGGATGTCACAGGTGGAGTGAATTCTGTTGAACACGAAAGTGCCCAGAGACTTGGATTTCTCTTGGCGACACCAGTGAAGCACAGTTGCGGAATCGCAGTATGTGTACACATGGATCATGGACTCAGGAAATTCCTTCTTAATGGCCTCAATGGTGTACTGTAAGACGGAATGACCCATGAGGAACGCGTCCAATTCCATCTTTGGAATAGTGGACTTTCCACTTATCGGTGCGAGTCTGGTTCTCGAGGTGAGCAACATGGGATCGGCGTTCTCAGTCCAGCTATACAAGCATGCAGCCATGGATGACTTGCTTGCATTGCTGAACATGACAATGCGAATGGTATTTGACGAAGACAGTTTGGAATATCGATCGACTGGGAGAGAGAACTTCTCGATCTCTGTCATCTGCGAATGGAATGTGTCAGAGATGGAATCGTCAACGGGTTCGTCCCACTTTCGTTCTTCATTCCAGAGGGATTGAACGAGAAGCTTCGAGGGAAGCAATAGTGGAGCTATGAGACCGAGGGGATCGTATGGAGAAGACACTGCACTCATCATGGATCTCTTAGTCTCTTTGTCTTTCCTTGCAGACAATGGAATTTTGATCTGCAGGGTATCATTGGATGGCATCCATACTAAGCCGAGGAGTTTCTGAGTTTCTCCTGAGGCTCGGTCGGATTGCTGGATTGTTTCGAGGAATGAGTTATTGTTGGATGCATAATCACGTAGATTCATATGCATGGAATTGAATAGTTCCTTCGACTGTGGGTACAGTATCTCGGAAGGATTGTCATGGTTGATGATGATGTTGTCCACGTACAGGTTCGTGGTCAACTGATGGACTAGATCGGGATCACAGTTCTTGCCGTGTTCACGGATGTGATGTGTGATCACACTGTTCAGTAGGAATGGACTCTGGTTCACTCCGAATGGCGTGACACAGAAGCGGAAGTATCTCAGATTGGATCGACACACTGGCTTATTGAGATCTTTCACCCATAGGAATCGAAGCACGTCTCTCTGGGATTTCTGCAGTTTGACTTGCAGGAATGCTTTCTCCACATCGGCAATGATCAGAGTCTTTCGACTCCTTGCTCGGATGAGGAGAGCTGGAATTTGTTCTAGATCACTTGGACCTGGATGAATGAGATCATTCAACGAGGGTTTGTTCTTGATATGAGCAGATGCATCATATACAATTCTCAATGGAGTGGTCGGTTTATCTGGACGAAGGACTGACTGATGTGCAAGGTAGTGAGTGATTCCGAGCACGGGTTCATTGGGGTTGACAATCTCTATCTGTCCTGCTTCGAGTTGGTCTCCGATTATGGAATCATAGAACTCGATGTGTCCCTTGGTCTTCTGCAGACTCTTGACATTTGAGGCAAGCCGAGAGATGGCAAGCTCAAAGTTGTCTGGGATCATGGTTGCTGCTTCGGGTTTAACTGAGTACTGTACGTAGTACTCATTGTCAACCTTGACAACGGTCTCGTCGAAGTGCTGTTGCACCATTGCATCCTTGGCTTTACGGGCTTCCTTCTCGGTTGTCTCGTATACTCGGGATGCGGAATCGACAGCGAGAAAATGGCGTATGCTATTTTCTAGGGATGGATCAACGAGTGTTGTGGAAGCAGAGACATTGGTGTTCTGGATTGTATTGGATTGGCAACCGATCACGAATGGACCGACTGATGATTCGACTAGGGTGTACCCACTGGGCAGTTGGTACTTGGATGTCTGATTGAGGATTTGTTCGCTGTCTGCGATACTCAGAAGAATATCATGACAGACGGGAACGGGTTTCTCGAAGTGAACTGGAATGAATGGCAGTCGCTGTTTCATTACAGCCAGATCATCACTACTGAGTGGCTGATACTGGATTGGAACGAGTAGTGGATTGTCTCTTACGATGGCTTGGATGGTCACTTTGCCATTAGTGGCCATCACATCGAATCGGACAACGTCACATGTGGTTGAATCGGATGATCGACCTTCAACTCCGACAATCGTTGTCGTTCTCCTATCGATTGGAGTGAGTTTGAGGCGATCGGAAAGTTCTCGAGTGATCATCGTGATCATCGATCCCTTGTCGAAGAGTGCGAATGCACTGAGCGAGATGCTCTGAGTGGCATTCTGGATGCACAGTGGACCGGAGTAGAGACGGACTGAGGACTGTGCGGGAATCGTGGATGCAGTTGCGGTACTGCTGGATTGGAAGCATACTGTCTTGTGATGTTTTCCGTCGCAATTGGCGCACTTGCGAGTGCATTCCGCTGTGGAATGTTTCGCTGATAGGCAACCAATGCATAGCTTCTTCCTTTGCAAGATCTCTTTACGAGACTTCGCATCGGGAAACTTGGTGCAAGTAGCAGAGAACTCGTGTTCTCCGCAGAAAGCACACATGGGATTCGATGGACTGGAAGC
The DNA here is from genome assembly GCA_036245785.1 of Pristionchus fissidentatus. NCBI lineage: Eukaryota > Metazoa > Nematoda > Chromadorea > Rhabditida > Neodiplogasteridae > Pristionchus > Pristionchus fissidentatus. The sequence goes on along the minus strand of BTSY01000005.1, from coordinate 9,486,521 downwards.
CTTAGCAGGCTTGGTCTGAGGAGAAGGTTTGGATTTAGAGGATGCAGCGGAAGAGCTGTTCGGATTGTTGTTAGCACTCGGGCTATTGATTGGATTATTGTTGAATGAGTATGCGTGCTCTACTGCGCGAATCTCTAGCTCAGTATTGATTTTCTCTTCAATGTGCATGAGCGCCTTAAGCTTTGACTCTGGTTTGAACTCATGGATTACTCGGATGTACTTGGTATGTATTCGTTGCACTACTTGGTGTATTATTGGCATGACATTGATTGACTTGTCATCATCGAGCGCGTACACCGTATTGATGGTAGAACGGACACACTTGAGCTGGTCTTCGAGCTTAGAAGACTTGGGTTTGATGTTCATCAGGTGACTCATGAGAGTCGCATGAGTGAGCGTGCTACGGGCGTATTCGGATTTCAATCGATCGATGGTATGCGAAAGGAATGCGCCAGTAATCGGAATGGATTGAACGAGTTCAAGGGCATCTCCCTTGAGGCTGCTCTTCAAGTAACCGAGCTTCTCTAGATCAGTCAAATCAGTGCGAGAATGGATGAGGGTTTCATATTGGCTTATGAATGATTGCCACTTGGTGATGTCGGCACCATCGAATGTTTCAATGCGCATGGGTGGGAGTGGAGGCAATGGTTTTGACTGGGGTTGCACGGCATTTTGATTAGATGATTGGTTTTTGAGAAATTCCGTGAACGTCTGCGCCAAAACTGTCACCAAAACGGGCTGGTCGTCACCATCGGGCTTTGGGGCACCGCTGGTGTCGGCTGCTGAACCGTCCCGCGACGAAACTGTCACGGGTTCGGCGGCTGCCTTGACCATGGCATAGTGTACACTCAGTTTCGTAATAAGACTAAGGGCATCATCGAAGATCGATGTGATTTTAGCGAGGTATCTATCAATCAAAGGAGAGAGTCGTACCTGGTGGAGTGGAAGATTCGATGGGCCATCAACCTCCTCCATCTTGTCGTCTTGCAGCTTCTTCTCCTCAGCTTTCTTCCCGTTGTCGCTCATCTTGTTGATACGGTTGTCGATAGATTCCCACAATGAGCTGAAATCGGAATGAATGGACTTCAGCTCGTGCTTGGCATTAGTTGCCTGGTGATACAACTTGGTATATTCCTCAATGGTCGTGCATGTTTGCACTTGGGATATCAAGGAATCAGTGGAATCCATAGAGGTTTTGAGCTGGCGCACGAAATAGGGGAGTTCGTCATACTTGGATTGAAACTGGGACGTCATTTTTGGAGTAGTATGACGGGGCGATGAATTTACGAATGGATGGTTCAGAATGGATGGAGTTGCCACGAAATCGTTCGCGTTTTCGGAATTTGCGGCGGTTTCGTCGCGGTTTTCGAAATGGAATGAGTTGCTACCACGCGGGACTTGATCGGATTCAGAAAGGGAACGATGCATCATGTACAGAATCCCTCGTTAGGAGAGAAACTGTTAGTGTGATCGTTGTGTGAATAACAAGATAAACAAAGATTAATAATCAATATTTACTTAATTAATCACAGGTAATTAATAATACAAGTGAAAGAAACGAAAGAACGGTTTGGTTTTGGTGGGAGAACGGTTTGGTTTTGGGCGGAGAACGATTTGGTTTTGGAGTTGGGCGGAGTAAGGAATGAATATTCCGGCTTACTATTGGAGCAAGTGGAATGAATGAATGGCTCACTTCACTATTGGAGTGATGCGGAGCCGGTGGTGTCGAACTGGTTGGTCTCGACGTTGATTTGGTGACGTTCACCGAATGACTGGCTTACTCCTCCACAACTTGCAACGGGCTGTGATGGAATTGCGTAATGTACGCGATGGAATGGGGTGGAATTGTGCAACAATAATAAAACGAAAAGAGACGGCGTGAAAAGATTAGAAGAAAAAGAAGAGCAGAAAAGCCGGAGCCATTCTTGACGGAATGAGAAAATGCACGTATTGATACCGTATACGGTATAAACAGGCAAGTCGTGGTGAGAGTTCTTACGGAGTGAATGTACATATTTGCCGGCTCCGGTTCTGACTTTGCGGATACGGCTTTCTTTTGGTTTCTTTTGGTTTTTTATATATTAAATGGATTATTTATGGTGTTTCGGTAGCGAATTAAGTGTAATTCGGTACACGTAAACATATTTTTCGTTTTGACCGCACATGCTAAATAATGAAAAGTTGCTAGTCTACACGTTACCCGCGCTCATTTCTTTCCGCAAAATATATGGATAAGATGTTCTTTCAGAATAGGTGAATATTGGGTCCTCCGGATTGAACGGGCCTATTCTGCGTTGTCCTTAAAATTAGCAGTGACTCCCTCAAGACTTGGAGCCTTGATAAGGGAATGCCTTTACCTTTTTATTCTTCTTGATAATGAAGAAGCACTGTGTGAACAGGCTATATAATGATCACGGTTTAAAGTGGAGCAGAAATGTGATCGATTGGATCCCCTACACAGAGAATGAATCTGAGATATGACATATGATATATGCACTGAGATATGACACCCAGTGTGTGATACATTCAATATTGTGTGTATTAGCGCGTCGAGAGACCGTACGAAAACTAGAGATTTGTAAGTGTATCATACATTAGGTGTCATATCTCAGTGTATGATACACTCAATAATTCATTCTGGGTGTAAGGACTTGAACGGTGTCACGAACGGTAACACAACAGAATGGGAAGTTGGTGACAGTCAGGCCGGCATTTCTTATTCTTAGACTAGAAATGATTCAAGTGTAGCCAGTCGTACACAACAGAGAGAATACTTTGATAAATGTGTTAAAATACATTCTGAATTAGCACCAATCTCGAGATTGGCGATTCTTTCCACACAAAAATGTATTATTCTGCGCGTGAAACATATGGTAGTCAAACAAATCGAATAGAGTAATTGAGTTCTCGATAGTTAATAACAATTTATTCATCGCATTTATGAATCTCTGATTTTGACTCTATCCACATGACCCTGGTAGGTCAGTCTTTTCTCTCGTATGACTCCCGTCTCTCTCCATACCATCTCCCAAGCATCGGTCAGGGCTATCGTGGTGGGATATTTAGCTGTTCTTCTTCCTTTAAATATCACTCATAATGTTTATTCAATCTATATTACTCGTAACAAAGATGAGTATTAAAATGAAAAACACGATTTTTAAAACGTCGCCTAGAGACAGAGGACGGACACTAACCTAACCACTAAGGGAGACAGAAAACTCAGTACAAGTACAGTAGTGAGTATTTGTAGACAAAGAAATTGTGATGAACTACTTTCGAGTTTGATCTTCTCCTCTCCAATAAAATTATCCATTATCGATTCGTCCTTGTCTATTTTTAGAAGTAAAGCTTAGTTCGGGGGAGTGTATCGTACCCGAAATATCGTTTACTGAGGGAAGACACTCGAAAATGTTGACAGTCAATGGTTATGATGGTGAAGATTGACATTTAAAGAATCAGTAATCTGCAATTGTAAATGATCTTACTCTGAAAATGCTCCAATAGTGACCAAAAATGCAGTTCATGTAGAAGAATCTCTTGGAGAGTAAAGTTTAATAATGACTTACTTCTTTGTTCATTTTCTTGAGACACCAAGAAATTTCCTGCATCATTTTCGACTTTTGATTGTTGATGTAGTTGCCTGTAAAGTAATGAAATTTAAAGAAGGAGTATTACGATCTCGCGCTCCCTTTTTCCTCATATTTTATGCGCCTATGGCGCGGTCGCTCTCTCCTCTTTTCCAATTATCTCTTCCGCTCGAATCCCAACTCGGTTGACCAAAAGTTCGTGGGACACCACCTTTAAGAACCATTTTATTAAAATAATTTTTCAACCCGAAAAGAAGTTGATCACGTGAGAAAAGCATCTTGTGACGTCGGCCACTTGATCGTTACTTAGGTGTCTAAAAAAGAGAAATATTAGACGATCATATTTGCCATTTTAGACTGAAGACGTAACTCCGTATTGAACTAATCTAAATTGATTTAAACCTAACAGTTGTCGGTTAACTCATTCAATCTATAATCGGAGTTCACATTTTAGAGAGTCTGCACGTGTTATTATTTAAGAATTGAAAATTATCTGTACAATGGGTATACAATGGCATAATTACCTGGGCATTTGATATTGTCCGTCGGAGAGCGACGTGAATACAATAAGAAGAAGAAGGAGTTTCATCTTGAAAGAAAATGAATAACAATTCAAATGATTCAAAACAAAGCGGAACTGGGAAGCACACGTTTTCTCTAATTGTTCCTTTGAATTTGAGAGAGCATCAGCAACACTCGCAAATTCTTTGGAAACTCAAAATCAAAAGGCATACATTGGATTAGAGACTCCTCCCCTAAATTTATCATTCCCTAGATCACTCCTTTCCCGCATCGATCCTCTTGTGTCCTGCTCCGCTGTATTAGTGTTGACCGCTCGAAATAACCGTTGTTCGAGAACAAAGGAAGATTAAAGGGACAGTAAAGGCATCGTTGAATTCCCGCAAATTTCAAAGGTCTCGCCACGACTTTCGTCCCGTGGGAAGAAACAAAAGAATAGGCTGGGTATCGAACCCGCGACCTCATTGCTAGGCAATCGGGAACTTTCCTATATCAGTGCCAGGCCCCGCCCCCTGTGCTCCACCCCCTCGAGAGAGGGTGGAGCACCTCTCGCCCATCCATGGGGAAGGGCGAGAAGCAGTCCAAAATAGCCGAGCAATCGGCATTCAATCGGGCATGGCTGCGCCGAAGAGGTCCAGTACGCACTGAACTGCCTCTGAGCGAGCGAGCACTATGTCTAGGGAACGCGCGCTGTTGACAGACGGGGTTGACAGACGGGGAGAGCGCGCTCATGAGTGGGCGGAGTTTGCGCACCTCCCTCTTTCCCGCTCCTCCCCTCTCTGATGTGTCTCTCATCTCTCAAACCCGTCTCGAGTAAAGCGCGCGTTCTCTAGACATAGTGCTCGCTCGCATCAATGATGTGCGGCGTGTACTGCAACAAAGTAGCGAAGCTATCGCCGATTGGAAGGTGATTGCTCGGCTATGTTGAACGCCTCTAACCCCTCCCTCGGGTTGGGCGGGAGGTCAGCTCCTCCCCTCCTCTCCTCTGGAAGGGAAGGGGGCGGGGCCTGGCACGGATATAGGAAAGTGCCGGCAATCGTATTACCGCTGCGCCACGGCTGATATCGGATAGGGCACACACTATCTCTATTACTGCGTCGCTCGTGGGAAGTCGATCAAATGAGCAAGAATTTGTGTGTTTACTGTCCTATTAACAACGAAACATTGAACTGTTCCAAAACACTATGTTCTTTTTGGTTTCGACCTTTCGAGTGGCCAACACTACTCTGTATTACAGAGAGATTGGGAGCGGGCTAGACAATCAGGCTTACTTCCCACAATGTGCAGTTGTGTTTCATCTAAATAACATGAAGCTATGCGACTTTTTCTGCAATATAACCTGTTCTGGTTCTGAAACTGGTATAATATTGATCAGCCGGCTAAGCGAGATCTACGGTAACCGGCAGCCGGAGTACTGTGGATGCCATAACCTGGCGATCCTACTGTATTTAAATATATGAGGCCGTTTGCGTAAGAGTCAGACAAAATTGGTAATATTGACCCATCGTCAGTTTTCTACCTCCCCCAAATATTCGCGTACTTAGATGCCATCGTTTTCGTATGCAAGTTACAAATGCTAGATTGACCCATTTCCAGTCTTCGTTAAGATACCGTGTCATACCCCATTGGAACAAACTTCCTGATTATCTTTTTGACATGTCAGTGTCAGGATTTGTATCATCCATTAGAAAAATGTAATAGTCTTGTAATATTGCTGTTTGCATTGAGCTACTTGTCTAGCTCTCTTAGGTCACAACACTGTCAAATACTCCGTTATGTATTTGATCTCTCACATTTAATAATTGAAGGTGTAATTGTGATAAATAATATTATTATTAATCGGAAAAACCAATGCCCCGTTCTCGGACACTTTATTGGGCCATGTATGAAGTTACTTCGCCCAACTTTTTAGCCGGATCGGGACATGCGAAAAAATGAAGCTCTCGCCGAAGTAGGAGCTGCCAAACGTTTCATGCCATAAACGAAGTTTAATATATGATCAAAATGGTTCATCATGTTCATCTCAATATTCTGAACAACTTTTCTTTTGAAAGTGAACAGCTATCTTTTTCGAGAACAGAGTTACACTGCTTAGAATTTGCGACGCGCGCTCGCCGTTGTCCCCTCTGCTCGTCTCACTCTTCACTTTCGCACACTCTCTCACCATGATTTTCATTTTTGTCCTGAGAAAACTCGTATTAGTTAAAAAAGAGCTATATATATTCGAAATTCATGCTTACTGAATTTTCAAAGTATATTTGGACCAGGAAGTGCTCGAAACACGTGAGAAAATTATATAAATATAAAATAAATAAATAATCGGGAAGGTTTTGTGATATTGGGATTGGGTATAATGAGCAATATAAATTCAAATAAATATTTGATCTCCAGAGTCCGTGGACTTCGATGGCGTGTTTGGACAATTCGTGGACTGGAAACACCGGCGTAATCCTATTTGGCGGCGGACCAGGTATAGCAAATACACAAACGCAAAATATTAAAACTTTCTGCTGCTAAAACAGAATGACAAGAGGGACGCCATGAACGCAGTAGATTGCCCACGCCAGTAATCCATTTCGTGAACGTATCATTTTAAAAGTGTAATGAATCTCCTAGAGACCGCCAAACTATTATAATCGATAATCGATTGACGACGGGTAGATTTCAATTGATTGAAACCGATAATTGATTGACCGATCAATCGATTGAAAAAATAATAGATAGAAGGGGATAATCGATTGATAATAGATTGAAATAATAGTTTGGCGAATCTATTATCGATTATTACCGGCGAGCTCATTCCTCAGTGAACGCGCCGACCGATTTGTCGATAATCGATTGAAAGAGTGATGCGACCTCACGTCAATCGATTGACAAAGGATAATAGATTGAACCCTTTCTATTGTCATTTCCATAATAGATTGAGTAATAATTAGGCGGTCTCTAGAATCTCCTTTAAAAACTTTTCTTCATTAATCATTCAGCCCACAGAGTAGCGCAACAGCAGTGACTGCATCGAAGAGCACCAATTGCATCTATGATGACTTACTCCTTTACGATATTTCATGAATGATAACCAACTGTCACACGTGTAGTGTTATTCTGTACACGTGTTGAAGTGTGTTTCACCGAGTAATAATAAAGAGAAAGCGACAAAGAACAATGATAATTCTCTCGTATTCTTTCTAAATGTTCAGTCATCTGTCAAGAGATGTATATGGCTGGCCACCCTTGACTCCTTGATTGTTTCAGAAATGCCGGATTATTTTAATAATGTAATTTTTTACTGTCTGATTCTCTCGTTTCACGCACTCTCTCGACTATTCTCTCTTTCTCTAACGTTGTTTTTGCGGTTGCGCCTTCGGATGCTGTGGGAAAGAATCATCAACGGCGTCTTTTCAATTGAGAATTTTTCCTGCTTCGTTATACGGGTGTGAAACATGGGTCCAGACTAAAGCTCAATGCGAAATATATCTTTTGGATCAAAAACTTATGGAGAGGAAGCGGAAGCGGTCGGTTTCATAAAAAATGTTATAAATCGCTTTAAAGTTAAAAGTGTTCTTAGGTTCTTTGTTCGTTCGAACGCGCGGCTCGGTTGCTCACTGGAACTCAGAAGTCGGCCAAATCGGATCTTGCGTGGCAATTGCGCTCTGCCGAACTTTTTTTTGAAAAAAAAATTTTTTATGCCATTGTTCCAAACAGTGTCATTTGCAGTGTAAATATTCATAAACAATCTAAAAACACCATACAAGTTGTTTTTGGGGACTTTTAAAGTGAACTTTTTGAGAGAGAAAAATTCGAAAAATTTCAATGCTGAAATTCACTTTTGAAGAAACTGTACTTTACAAGGTCCTATTGTGTACTAATGTTGTCATAATCGTTAGGGATGATGCTGGACGGAAGATTTGTGCAGATACATGCAGAGACTAAAACAGTTATCGTGTTTCCAACACTCTTCGTGTGATGATCGGTTTCATATCTTACACCGCTAGCCATATCCTTAGAATTTCCCTCATCTTGCTAAGAGCAGTCGGAAAATTGAAAGTGAGTCTCTATCTCATCATTGTAGGCAGCTACAACAACTAAGTTTTCCAATATTTGACTGAAAGCGCGTGTTCTGCCTTCTCAAAGAGCAAATATCGTATTTTTCGAAAATACATCCACTTTTTCACACATATCTCAGAAATCTGGATATCCACCGAATCCTGGCGCAGGTCAAATTGTTCGGAGAGTTTAGTTGAATCATTTTGTAGTTGACAGTATTCAAATCTAACGATGAATAGATATCGAAAAAATATAAACCTCAAAATTGCTCAAATATCTGAACAAAAAATAATAATTCTGAGGATTTCTGAAACGTTTCGAACGAAATATTGTCCTCATTCATTTCCATGTACCTAAGAAGAACAATGAAACTGATTACTTAAACTTCTGAAAAAAATAATTTTTGTAAAATACCATGAACCCGGGTTCATAGTGAAAAGTATTTTGGGTTCATGGTATTTTTCAAAAAAATTTTGTTTTCATAATTTTATGTTATTAGTTTCATAGTTCTTCTTTAGGTATATGAAAAAGAATGTTGGCAATATTTCACAGGAAGCGTTTCAAATATCCTCAGAATTATTTTTTTAATGTGAGAAATTGGAGCACTTTTGAGGTTTATATTTTTTTCGATATCAATTCATCGTTAGATTTGAATACTGTCAACTACAAAATGATTCAACTAAACTCTCCGAACAATTTGACCTGCACCAGGATTCGGTGGATATCCAGATTTCTGAGATATGTGTGAAAAAGTGGATGTATTTTCGAAAAAATACGATATTTGCTCTTTGAGAAGGCAGAACACGCGCTTTCAGTCAAATATTGGAAAACTTAGTTGTTGTAGCTGCCCACAATGATGAGATAGAGACTCACTTTCGATTTTCCGACTGCTCTTAGCAAGATGAGGGAAATTCTAAGGATATGGCTAGCGGTGTAAGATATGAAACCGATCATCACACGAAGAGTGTTGGAAACACGATAACTGTTTTAGTCTCTGCATGTATCTGCACAAATCTTCCGTCCAGCATCATCCCTAACGATTATGACAACATTAGTACACAATAGGACCTTGTAAAGTACAGTTTCTTCAAAAGTGAATTTCAGCCTTGAAATTTTTCGAATTTTTCTCTCTCAAAAAGTTCACTTTAAAAGTCCCCAAAAACAACTTGTATGGTGTTTTTAGAATGTTTATGAATATTTACACTGCAAATGACACTGTTTGGAACAATGGCATAAAAAAAAATTTTTTCAAAAAAAAGTTCGGCAGAGCGCAATTGCCACGCAAGATCCGATTTGGCCGACTTCTGAGTTCCAGTGAGCAACCGAGCTGCGCGTTCGAACGAAAAATGAACCTAAGAACACTTTTAACTTTACAGCGATTTATAACATTTTTTATGAAACCGACCGCTTCGCTCCCATGAATCAGCCAGGAATGAGGTGGAACGGTCCAAACTGTAGCCAACTATATTCTCTATCTAACAAACAAAACCGCAATTGACAACCTTTATTTTGAACCGAGTTATGATTTCTCAAACTTTGAACTCTCGGCGGAAAAATCCGAAGACTCCAGGTTTGGATATGTTTCACGCGATTGCGAATTTTTTTATCAAAATTCTGTCAACGCCAATCGATAGAGGAGGTGTTGAAATACCATAGAAAAAATATTCAGCCAATTTAAAAATCATGAATTTCTACGTCCCGGCCATGGTCGAGTCTCTCCCGATTCCTCTCATATGGTGTCTTCTGCTAAATAGTACTTGGGCTATTTGATATGAGTATTATTTCTAAATAAGCCCTTTCAGCGGTTCGTAGAAATTTAAAATTCTAAAATTGTAAAGCATCTCAGATTTCCTGAAAACCGACAATTTTGGGTACCATGTTCGATGGACTGTCTTATTGAGCATAGGCGAAACCGAAACACACCTGACGAATCAGTCCTACTACTAGACATTCTCTCTAAAATTAACGAAAAAGGAAATGTGTACAAGCTTCTCAAAATTAGTGACATCCTTTCGTCTCATTTTTGTCTCATTTTCGATCTCTAATTTTGATCCTTACATGGTGTCTTAATCAGTTCGGTAGTGAAAGCTCCACACTCAAAGTGAGTAATACTTTTATAACAAGGATAAATTGCACCATACATCAGAGGAGAATGGGGCATCAATCCCAATCGCCAGCGATACTGTGTCAAAAAATTGAAATTTCGTGATTATTCATCACTAACTTTTATATTCTAGGCCTCATTAGCGGCTCGTCCAGCATGGCGATTCAGTCCTGTCCCGCCTTGTTAATTCAGTGTACAATATGCTTTCAATAAACCACTTGCTACGGGCCTTGCCTCGTTCCACAATAAAAAATACACGTCAAAGAAAAAGTCGGGTCGAAACCAACCGAGTCGACTTTGTTCCCTTACAACTCTTCCCAATATTGTCCGTTAGCCATGACGTAGTGGTTCATCAAAGAGGAAGACTTGCTACATATGCCTATACTAGAGATTATTTGTCTGGCCAGCATACAAGAAAATTCGGACGGAAATTCAAGAATCTCAAAATCGGGCAAAACTTTCGTGCCAACCTGATAGTCAGAGTTAGTTAGTTAGTCGGCGAGAAGACATAGGAGTGCAGCAGGCATTCCTAATTTCAATACGTCCCAAACTCGAAACTCTTTCTCTCGAGGCTAAATGTGAGACCCTTTCGAATTCTCCTGCAGAGATATTTTTGTCATCTTCATCTTTGCATGGACAGTTCGTGGACAGGGGATGCCGGCGTGACCCTTTTCGGCGGCGGATCAGATATTGCGAATTCACATACACTCGACCAAAATAATAATAAAACGTTCCGCTGCTAAACAGAGAAATGATAGTCGAAAGAGCATGCCAGAGCAACATGCATGTCGAGTTATACAGAGAGAGAGAGTGTGCACACATACCAGTAGTCTATTTAATGAATGGTTATTAAAATGTAATGGACCAATTTTCCTTTTTTTTTCCTTAGCAAACATGTTCAGCCCACCGTGTTTCGCAACAACAATGACTACATTGAAGAGGACAAATTGCATACATTGCTCTATGAATACTTAGATACGCCTTTACGATATGCAATGAATGATAGCCCAATGTGTTTCACCGAGTAATGATAAAGAGATTGGGACTCCACATAACAATCTTTTCTCGTTTTCAGTCACATTTGAATAAAAGTAAGCATTGAACTCTGATCATTCTAGACTCTTTTCCATATCTCGAGGGAGAGCTTGAAATTCGATAAATAATTAGATTAGATATCATTACGCACACTCCCTACGTCTGCCGATTTGTGAGAGAGTGTGCTAATGAGGAAATTTGATGCAATTATTTATTCGAAATTATTTTTTTACAGCGAAACGGCATTTCAATTTGCATTTCCGTGTTTGTTACTTGTAGCAATGAAATGAACAATTATCTTTCGTTTCTGTAAAGCATTGTGTAGTGGCGAAAAATAGCCAGCCAAGGTGAAAATTGATAATTTCTTGTCTTTTGTTCTTTGTGATGATAACTATCTCCAATACTTCTCCATCTATGTGTCTTCTGATTCTTTTCTTTGCCTCCTGTCAGTATTCTCGTTATATTCCCAATAAAAGATTAAAGTATCACCTCGATTCCGACTACACAACCGATATTTCAGTATGTCTATCGAATGGACAATAAGAGTGTGCGAAATGTAGAAACCGTTGTCTCATATTTCGCACCTTATCACTCAGTGCACTTTCGACTCAAACAACGTTTCCGACTGGTGTAGAGAGTGTGTGAAGTTAAAGCAACTTATACCGAATTTCAACCTCTACCGTACAAGACAACTGCGATATCTTCTATTCCAGAACCTTCGATCTGGCGTGGTATACAATAACATCGACACAATAACAAGTACAACCAATAACATGGAGAGGAATCGGGGCATCGATGATCACTCGATTCACAGCACCAATCGATCAAGAAGAAGAAATGGACAAAGAGGAATCAATTATGGAAAGCTTGAATGGATCAGAGGCTATCGAACTCGAAAGTAGTGCATCTCACATTCTCTGTTTGCACATACTCACTATCAGTAATGTAGTTTTATTGCGGTTACTGTATTAACCGATATTTATTGATCTTATTCTTTATAAGTGTCTCTAGGCGACTTTTTAAAATCGTGTTTATCTATGCGGGTTCCATTTTAATACTCATCTTTGTTACGAGTAATAGAGATTGAATAAAGATTATGAGTGATAGTCTGCACTGCAAAATTGGATAGATCATTTGAGGAGAGAGAAAGAAAAGCTATAAGACAAAATGAAGACAAAAAGACTGATAGAAATGCGTGCATTTCTTCAATCTACAATTTATTCATTGATTTTACATCTAATTTATTGTTTCATTGCAATTATTTTTTTAAAAAGAAACAAGGAATAATCAATCAACTTACCGGTAGCATAGACAACACCAGGCATTTTTCTCAATTGGTTGGTAAGATCGGAAAAAAATTATGATTATCAAGAACACAATTGTTCGTTTCGATGGTTCGCATTCCGATATGTTTCACGCACAAAATAAGTCAATTGTGTGGTGAGAATCGGTAATTTTTGCCATACCAGGAGTTCTATTTTAACACATTTATCAAGAGACAGTTCTGAAGCGCATGGCTGATTACTAGTGCTGTTAGATCGAATAATTATATTCGCGAGAACAAAGGGTTGTTTGCGAATAGGATTATTCGATCTAACAACACTACTGATTACTCTGGCCTTGGTCTCAGAAATGTCGATATTTGAAGAGATCTTTCCAACTTTTCGTTGATCGTCCACTTCACCGTTTGAATGCGAAAATTGTTGAAAATTATCGAGACCACAATTGTTTGATTCGATGGTTCGGACACCGATATGTTGGTGGTAATCTGCAATTCTTCAGGACAATGAGACGCAACCTATAAATATTCGGCTCCGCTTCTAATCATGAACACTAGCAAGCCTGGCACCTAGTGCCACTTTCTTTTCAAGGAGATATTTTCCAACTATGTTTTGAATGGAAAAGAGAGCGAGGGGGAATCCGTTCCTCTATTTTGTTCATGATTTTATCATTGAAATTTTATAAAGTGAGCACAATATTATTTAAATCCTAGTAAACAACAACATGCGATTTTGTGATATTTCTATGTTTTCATGCTCGCCTCTCGTTGTTTGGGGTGTGAAGAGTGCGAAGTGTCCCCATAATGGTGTTTTAGTGTGTTGGTTGCACGCTACAACATAGTGATTTCTTGTTTTTGTGGTTTCACCAGTTTCACCCTGCACACTACTTAGATATCTGTCTTCCTTTTCTTTTCTTCTCATTTTGTTGCACGTTTCCATGGGATTCCTTCGTGTGTTTAGCAGTTTACTCATAAAGATCATGAGATCACACGAACAGAATGAGTAATATGAGTAATGCTATAAAATAAATACAGGTATTGTGGTTTCGTCATTTAATGTTTTGAAGACACAAATGAAAAGTATATATAATTAAAACATAATCAAAATATGTTTAGACGGCATTCGAACTCCTATATAGTGAACGTTGATCATAAATTTAACTATTTTGAAAGTCGGATTTTATGTATTTTCGTTTCGAGCCTTTTTCCTTCTACCGACGTTCTGATTTACTAATGTGAGCACTAGTACTGTCAGCACTATTGTTCTACTCTCCGAAAGAACTCTGCTAGCTTTTCAAACTCCACAACTCATTTTGTGATCTACGCGGTTGGTGAGCATTGGTGGTTCGGAGTCAGCATGCATGAGAAAGTTTGTTGTTTCGTTTTCATCCAAGTTCTTTGTTTTCCTGATAAATAGTGCTTAGCAACATCTCCCATTTGCACACACTCCCCGCCCTCAATTGATGGTGTTTCATCACCCGACTCAGTACAAAATGTTGCTAAGATCAGGAAACATGAGAACATCTTGACTTACCTGTATGAGAAATGCCTCTTATTTCTTGTGACTTTCACTAACTCGTGAGTTAACATGCTCACGTTGGACCTTGATTCTAGTTTTTTCTCTCATTTTCCAATCCGTTCCTTTGCACAGGCAAAATACCCGTTATGACAATCCGTCTTTTCCTACTCCTTTGCTCGGTTCAATTCGTCCGCGTACTCGGATCCGCGTGCTTCACGCAGTCCGCGCCGCTGTCGATGGCGCGTCCGGTGCGGAAGATGCTGGACACCGCCGCGACCCAAGCGGACTGCGAAAACGCCTGCATAGCGGATGTTGTGGGGCGAGATAAGGTACGCGGCTATTGCTGAATCGAACAGGTAACCCTGGCTTAGGGCTTGATAAATGTTAGACAACGCTTTATTCCATTCACACTATCCGATGAGCGAGTGCGCGAAATCGAGAAATGGGCTTGTGAAATTTGATTTGACTAGTTAGAATGCTGAATCATAGCCATACGAGTACATGAAGGGTTGGATCAGGGGGCTGCATAATCTGTCAGAACTTGACCAAGTTTTCGGCGATCTTTTTTCGTCTGTTTTTGACTTAATCTCAATTTCTTTGCAATTGGTAGATTAAGCAAGATGAAAAAGTAACAATGCCAAAGAAATTAACATGAAATATAATGATAGCAATTAGCAAATCCGTGAAAAAGATGGACGAAAACGGAACTTCGCCAAGTTTTGTTTTGGGCGAGCTAGACAGTGGCGAGAGAGCACGGAGATCGAGGAGAGGGAAAAGTATGCATGTGTTGTTTACGTTTATTGCGAAACACTGCGCTCTCTCTTCTTTACGTGCTCTCTCGTCACTGTCTAGCTCGCCCAAAACAAAACTTGGCGAAGTTCCGTTTTCGTCCATCTTTAACACGGATTTGCTAGTCTCTAATATTATATTTAAGGTTAATTTCTTTGGCATTGTTACTTTTTCACCGTGCTTAATCGACCCATTGCAAAGAAATTAAGATTAAGTCAAAAACAGATCAAAAAAGATCGCCGAAAACTTGGCCATGTTCTGACAGATTATACAGCCCCCAGATTTTTATCGGGTCAGAGAAAAAAAATCTGATCCAACCCTTCATGTACTCGTATGGCTATGATTCAGCATTCTAACTAGTTGATTCCCTCATGAAGATAACAAAGTATTCCCTCTTCAAATTTGATTTGCCCATTGTGCAGTGCGATGCATACACATTCATCGGCGCAAAATGCGTGTTGTTCGGTGCGAAAGAATTCGAAGATCAGCTGATGCTACGAATGGCAAACTGTGAGTGGACGTTTGCCATTCCTTAGCCCACATTTTCTTCATTTCTAAGGGAACTCTTCATCTCAGACGTGGGAACTATGGGCATTTCTCTCCTTTCTAATGAATTGGTTGCTAACTTTATTGTGTATGCGATAGAAGTAACACATGTATTTTGATTGAAGGTGCTGCGACTACGGTACCTACGACGACGTTATTGACAACTGCGCAATCAACAACTACAGTATCGGCGACTACGCAATCGACAACTGCACAATTTACGATTACGACATCGACATGCGCCAAAATCACAGCGGAAATGCCGCCCGATTGCGTGGCGTGTACCCTGCCCGAAATCACGCTGAACGCCGTCGTTTGCGCCACTGGAACACTGTCGGTGAACGGGCTGGTGAGATTATATTCCCGCAATTGGGCATCCTAAGATTGAGGCTTGAAAAAAAAGGAAAAAAAGAATTGAGTAGAACTGCTTCACATCCTTTGGGGAAATTCTATTACGAGGGTATCATGGTGACGCAGTGGGCGAGTGGGAGTTAACAGAATCGCTGAAACATTAATCGGGCAAGTTATGTACTGAGGTGAGGGGGACAAAATGACTAGTATAAAATTCAGATGCACATTTGATCTTCAGAGTCCGGGCACCTCGTTGGCGTGCATGGATGGTTCGTGGACAGGGAATGACGGTGTAACCCTTTTCGGAGGCGGATCAGGTATTTCAAAATTCACATACAATCGTCCAAAATATTAACAAAACGTTCCGCTGCTGAACACAGGAATGACATGTGGGAGAGCATGACAGAAATATACATACCAGCAGTCCATTTCATGAATGGTTTTGTTTTTTAATGTAGTGATTTTCATTTCTTCTTTTTTTTCTTCACTAAACATTTTCAGCCCACTGCATAGCGCAAGAGCAGTGACTGCATCGAAGAGGACCAATTGCATCCATTGATCTATGAATATTTACTCCCCTACGATATGCCATGAGTGATAACCAAATGTGTTTAACCAAGCAACGATAAAGAGACAAGACTACATAACGACAGTGCAATTTCTTTAATAAGATTTCACTCTAGGCTCCTTTCATACCTCGAGCCAGAACTTTAGATTTGAGTAAATGATTGCATTAGATCTCTTTATTTATCACACGTTTGGTGAGAGAGTGTGCGAAATGAGAAAATATCGTACGCCAATAACACTCTGTACAAAGGTGTGGCACTGTGTGGCACAGTGTGGCACTTTTTGGCACTTTTTAGCACTTTCTGATTTTTACCTCGAAAGAAGCGAATTTTGTGGCATATGAGTCGATTGAGATTCTCTCTACAGTGGCCGTACAAGCAAAACCTAACCTATGCTGAAAAGATGTCCCAAGGGTAAACTTTGACCGTAGAGACCGAAAATGGCCATGAAAAGTTTCGTAGATCAAACCCGGCTGAGATATGTTTCACATTATGTTGAAAAGTGAAATTTTCAACTTTGGTTAAACGCATCCAAACCCCTTACATGGCTAGATTTTCTGAAAGCTCTTATTCTAAGGATCATTTTTCATGTTGTGACTAAGATTGTATCTCATCGGAGAAAAAAGTTACATTTTTTTGAAAACTGAAATTTAAAAATTCGGTATTTCAACGTTGCCCATAGCACTTCTAACCAAGTCCATTCGATTGCGCGTGCAAAACTACCCCCATGTGTTTGAAATGAGCAAAATCGAGATGCTGAATCGCATTTAAAAATGCCAGTGAACATGGCTATCGCATGGCTACCGCGACGCAGCACGCAACGCGTGCCTCAATGGAGTAAACAACTATGCTGCATTGGGTGTTAAAATTACAAACCAAATATGGAAACACTATTACCTATCAAGATTCACTCGGAAATCAACAAAAAATTGATCTTTCTGCAAATCGGGAAACTTGGATTTTTATGTGTTTCACTTAATTTGTAGATCTGGTGTCCATATGAAAAGAGCTGGAAACACATTCACACAATTTTAGTATTATGGTAGATGCTCCTGGATACTTTTCCTTGCTATGTATTAGGTAAATTCCGTGTGAGACACTTGCTCCTGCACTTTCCTTCATGGCAATAAACACACGATCAAAGTAAATCAACAAATTCGTGATTATTCGTTTTTCCTTAACTTCAGTAAACACTGCAATCAAAATTTGGATACTTTCTGCAATTAATAAAATAAAATTTGAAGTAAACTGGCGAGTCTATCATATATTTTAAACACCAACTATCAACTATGAGAATGTGAAAACCCATTGTTGAAATTTTGTTTCTATTAAGATTGGAGGTGTTTTTGACGTTAAAAACAAGCTCAATTCCAAATCTGACTAATATTCTAATACTGCAAAAATGTGATTAATCTGTTTTCCCTAGTTTCTGATAGATGGGGTCGAACCCATGTGATATGAGCGAAATTCTGAAGCTCTACTGATACTACTCATTACATTTGTTCAAAATTTCAACAGTGGGCATCCTGCAAAAAAAGCTTGTTTTGCACGTCAAAAACACATCTTAATAGAAACAAAATTTCAACAATGGGTCTTCACATTCTCATAGTTGATAGTTGGTGTTTAAAATATATGATAGACTCGCCAGTTTACTTCAAATTTTATTTTATTAATTGCAGAAAGTATCAAAATTTTGATTGCAGTGTTTACTGAAGTTAAGGAAAAACGAATAATCACGAATTTGTTGATTTACTTTGATCGTGTGTTTATTGCCATGAAGGAAAGTGCAGGAGCGTGTCTCGCACGGAATTTACCTATTACATAGCAAGGAAAAGTATCCAGGAGCATCTACCATAATACTAAAATTGTGTAAATGTGTTTCCAGCTCTTTTCATATGGACACCAGATCTACAAATTAAGTGAAACACATAAAAATCCAAGTTTCCCAATTTGCAGAAACATCAATTTTTTGTTGATTTCCGAGTGAATCTTGATAGGTAATAGTGTTTCCATATTTGGTTTGTAATTTTAACAGCCAATGTAGCATAGTTGTTTACTCCATTGAGGCACGCGTTGCGTGCTGCGTCGCGGTAGCCATGCGATAGCCATGTTCACTGGCATTTTTAAATGCGATTCAACATCTTGATTTTGCTCATTTCAAACACATGGGGGTAGTTTTGCACGCGCAATCGAATGGACTTGGTTAGAAGTGCTATGGGCAACGTTGAAATACCGAATTTTTAAATTTCAGTTTTCAAAAAAATGTAACTTTTTTCTCCGATGAGATACAATCTTAGTCACAACATGAAAAATGATCCTTAGAATGAGAGCTTTCAGAAAATCTAGCCATGTAAGGGGTTTGGATGCGTTTAACCAAAGTTGAAAATTTCACTTTTCAACATAATGTGAAACATATCTTAGCCGGGTTTGATCTACGAAACTTTTCATGGCCTTTTCGGTCTCTACGGTCAAAGTTTACCCTTGGGACATCTTTTCAGCATAGGTTAGGTTTTGCTTGTACGGCCGTATCTCAATCGACTCAGAAAGTCTCTCATATCTTGTTATAAACCGTTTCCTATCTAACTTTCCTCTAACATAGCACAAAAAATTAAAATTAATAAAATAAAATAATTAATTTAGAATGGTTCAGCTGCCAAGGTCGAAAAATAAAACCAGTTGTCAATCACGCTCAATCGCATCAAACACTGTAATCAACGCTTGAAGCAGGTGCGATTGACAACTGATTTTATTTTTCGACCTTTGCAATTGAATCCTTCTAAATTAATTATTTTAATTAATTTGTTTTAATTTTTTGTGCTATGTTAGAGGAAAGTTAGATAGGAAACGGTTTATAACAAGATATGCCACAAAATTAGCTTCTTTCGAGGCGAAAATCAGAAAGTGCTAAAAAGTGCCACACTGTGCCACACAGTGCCACACCTTTGTACAGAGTGTTATTGGCGTACGATATTATCTACTGTACCCTACTGTACTCTACCCACTATAAAATATTATCTACTAGATAGTAGACGACATCTACTGAAAATAATATCCGAACTTCAATCTTCACCGCAAAACGCCATCCCATTTCTTTATGCTCATACAGTGCCCGAGTTAAGGTTAACAAGAAATTGCAAGTATTGCTAGTAATTTGCACGTTGTGATTATATCTCTCTCCTATTTTGTATTACCAGCTTTTTTGTTTTTTTTTATTACCAGCACAATTCTTGAATTACCAATTTATCGTGTCTTAAATGCTTAAAGAAGGAGTATCACGAATCTCCTGCTCCATCATTCCTCATCTCATATGTTTCAATGAAGCGGTCGCTTTCTCCTCGTCTACCCTTATCCCTCCCTCTCATTTTTGAATCCCTGCATTCAGGGTCAGTTTGACACAGAGCCAAACGCGAATAACTTTGTTCAAACTTATCGGCTGAACATGCGGTTTGTGGGGCTGTTATCTGGAAATCGATTACCATAACCCGCCACTGAGAACTCAGTTGACCAAAAGTTCGTGGGACACCACCTTTAAACTGCACTTGCGGGGTCTCACTGCCAATACATGGAGTAAAGGTAAAGGTAAAGGTGTTAGGTCTTCTCAAGCAAGGCGGTCTCGACCACCCCTATGTATGCCTGAGGGGCAACGAAAGCCTGTCCTGAGATGATCAGCGGTGTGTGGAGAGAGCGGATGAGTGAGTACGGGTAAGGCTGTAACGGACGGAGCCGGTCCACCTTTGGGTTCAGGAATGGCGGGGACGGGTGCATCCTGGGTTCCGTAGGGGACGTCCGCGCCCTCCTTGGCTCGTTCTTCAAGCTCTATTTTTATGCATAGAATCGTCTCAAGATCAAACTTCATATCAAACTGTGCGCGGAACGCTTGGAAAACGACGTTCACTGAAATGCGCTATGTTACATAGTGATGACGCAATGTAATGAAGTCATTTCCCTTATGACCATGCAATAGGATGGTGACTGTGAGATGTGTGTGCTTTTCTTTTTTCTAGTCCCTCTTCACAGTAAAATTTGCTCGTGTGCGAACTTGCGACGTAATATAAACCAAGAATGAATGTATATGGAGTGAATTGCGTAGTGATGACGCAACAACTAACCATCGAACCGCTACGCCGCCGCTCGCTGTGTACTTCACCACATTCATATTATGGAGGGGGAATAATCATATTATCGGCAGCTTCATTTTACGTCGATTACATTGCTGTGTATGAGACTAGTCATGTGTCTGACATAGCGAACTAGTCGCGCCCCAACACAACTTCCCGTACACTTGGCGCCAAATTCAAACCGTTGACTGAGTATCACGCTCTTCATTGTATACTCTACATATTGACTGCGTAGCTGAGAGTTCCCGCTCTTTTCCTACGTAATTCAGTCTTATCCTCCGCTCGCCTAGCGAGACGTCGTTATTCCTTTTGCCCCCGTATTATATAAATATTATTACTAAAACACCCGTTGTGCACAGACATAACATACATAATTTCATTTCCTAGCACGCTTAGCCTGTCGATTCTTTACTCGTTTGAGGTCCTTTAATCGATAATATCTCGCTTTAAAGACTACTGTACAATTTAAGCGACAGAGAGCCGCTCCGTATTTTGCACACACCTTTCTTTTCTTCCGACTCCTTTCTGGAGGATTTGTAAGGCGATTCCTCTTCATTTTCCTATATTCAAAATAACTACATCAAAAATCAAATGTCGAAAATGATGCAGGAAATCTCTTGGTGTCTCAAGAAAATGAACAAAGAAGTAAGTCATTATCAAACTTTACTCTCCAAGAGATTCTTCTTCTACATGAACTGCATTTTTGGTCACTATTGGAGCATTTTCAGAGTAAGATCATTTACAATTGCAGATTACTGATGCGGTCATTACTGCATATAGAGATCGCACGGAATTCGCAGATGAAATCGGCAATTGCACCACCAAATTCTTCAAGGCATATTGAAACACGAATTATGCACCTAAAGTTGATTGCAGGGCATAATCCATCCCACCAATGCGACTCCTCTTGGAATTGAAAGCTGCTTTAGTTCTGTGTGGGGATTAGTCTTCTACAAAGGAGAGGGCGAGCCTATGGCATGAATATGGTTTCAGTAATTGAATAAAGCTCCTTTATTATATTGATATGGGATAGTCAGCGCACTCTTACTAATTTTTACTTTGACATCCATACAATAATCAAGATTTGGAATGAGGCAAATCTGTGATCGAGTAGACCCCTCCCCCGGACAACGTGCCGGCGATACGGACAACCAACAGCAAGATTTAAAAATCTCATCGTCATTTTTTCTCCATGCATGAGTACAGAGTGACGAAACATGCAGATCAGAGACTGTTCTTGACAAAGGCGGTATGTTTTTATCTGAGACCAAATGCTCCATCATGCATTACGGCCTCCACAACCCACTTAGGACCTTTTACATAAATAATGTTGCCCTTAAACCTTCCCTGACTGTAAAAGATCTAGGAGTAATTTTCACCCCTTCGCTCTCTTTCTCTAAGCACATAGAGAAGATTATTTCAAAAGCTCGTTCCAAACTGTATCTTCTGTTCAATTCATTCCGTAGTAATACAACTGATGTTTATTTAAAGTCATTTACTACTTATATCCTTCCTGGTCTCGAGACCTGCTCTGTCATTTGGAATCCAGTTCATGCCGTTGAAATAACTATGGAAATAGAAAAAGTCCAGCGCGATTTCACTAGAAAGTTGTATTATCGATGTTCCCTTCCCCACACCAACTACCGTAATCGTCTGCTTGCACTGAATCTAGTAACATTAGAAAGGCGTAGAGTTATCACAGATATCGTATTCCTGCATTCAACCCTCCATAGGAAGTATGAACTTGATTATTCCTCTCTTCTTACCCTCTCTCCTCTCACTCGTTTTATACGCAATTCCCATCCTTTCCGCATTTCACTTCCCTTCCTCCCTCACAATTCCCATTCCACATTTGCCTCTAGAACTATCACAATCTGGAACTCCCTCCCTTATAAATCAGTTTTCACCTCACATGATACTTTCCGCAAATTTCTCGCTCTCAACCCATCTCATTTTTTCACCGATTCGACGACGTCGACGGACATCCGTCTCTTGCCCCCCATTCACAGTTATAATTCTTGTACATGATTCTGACGGAATAAACAATGAATGAATGAATGAATTGTTCTTTGTCGCTTTCTGTTTATTATTACTCGGTGAAGCACACTTCAACACATGTACAGAATAACACAACACGTGTGACACTTGGTTATCATTCATTGTTTATTGAAAAGTAGTAACTATTCAGAGATCAATGTATCTATTTGGTGCTCTTCGATGCAGCCACTGCTGTTGCGCTAAGCAGTGGGCTGGACATGATTAATGAAGAAAAGTTTGTTAAAGGAAATTCATCACACTTTTAAAATGATGCGTTCACCAAAAGGATTACTGGCGGGGGTAATCTACTGCGTTCATGCTGTTCCTCTTGTCAATCTGTTTTAGCAGCAGAAAGTTTTAATATTTTGTGTTTTTGGATTTGTAATACCTGGTCCGCCTCCGAAAAGGGTTACACCGGCATTCCCAGTCCACGAACCGTCAATGCATGCCAACGATGTTCCCGGGCTCTGAAGATCTGCTTACATTTTTTTTCTGGGATGTTAAACAGTTTTACATCCTCCAAAGGTAGCCCAGTAAGGGTTAGAGTACTACTAATATATCTATTCCTTTCTTGATCATAGCTGATGTCGTGAGATTTACGATGAAACATAAATTGCATATTAAACTAAAATATACTCTCACCAGTCCGTTCACCGACATAGTTCCAGTGGCACAAATGATGGTGTTCAACGTGATTTCGGGCAGGGTACACGCCACGCAAGCGGGCGGCAATTCCCCCGTGATCTTGGTGCATGTCGATGTCGTAATCGTAAATTGTGCAGTTGTCGATTGTGTGGCCACTGATACCGTAGTAGTAGATTCCGAAGTTGTCGATTCGGTTGTCGCACTCCGGGATTTCAAAGCACGATGCGCGCGCGATTTCCACTACTAGTTTCGCGTCATGCAAAACGAGTAGCGGAAATGTCGCGCGTCGTGTGGAAATCGTGTGCTCTGTTGAAGGTCTTGAACGGAAATTACGGTTTCAGGATCAGGCCCGCGCGCGACTTGTGGAAATCTCGCGCGCATCAGGTGAAAATCGCGCGCGCACGATGTTTTACCGGAATCGCGCGCACATCGTGCGTGGAAACTCCGGAGCATGTACCGTCGCACTAGCTGTTATTTATAAATAAATTGTTAGTCGTAAACATTTATTTTTGAAATATAAACGCATACCGTGCGAAACTAAAAAAAAAAGATATTGTGCCAAACTGGCAAGCAAGAAACACATATACCAAAAAAATATAATTTTTGATCTCTTCGTTCGCTTAGATTTGATTTATTCTGATTTATCTTTGCGGGTTTTCTTGTTATTAATAGGGACACGCCTGCCTGTGAGAGAAAATTCTGGCGGAACCACTCAGCACAACTCGCTGAACATGGATCTACTAAGATACTTAGAAACAGAGACAGCCGATACCGTAGTGTTGTAGCCGATACCGTAGTCGTCGATTGTCCAGTTGTCGATACCGTAGTCGCAGCACCTTTAAACAGTATACATGAAGTACTCCTATCGTATACTCAATGGCGTCAGCAATAATATCATAAAGGATAGAAAAATTAAGGAAAGTGCTAAATTCAAAATGAACCTAAACCCACAGTTTGCCACTCTTAGCATCAGCTGATCTTCATATTCTTTGACACCGAACAGAACGCATTTTGTGCCGATGATCGCGTATGCATCGCACTGCAAAGTGTGAAAACATGTAAACAAAGTTTTTTTTATAGAGGTGAAGGGAATATTCGTAATCAAACTGGAAGGACATGTATATTTCTGCCCTGAACGATTATGCAATCCCATCCCGAAGTTGCGAATCGCTAATCGAAATTTGATATTTACTTGTCTACTCACGGGGAAATAAGTCTACGACTTCATACGTCTAAGCTGGCCAGCAACGACTTCAAAGTCTACTAGGCGCAGGAGAGAGAGTCCTTTAGACTTTGAATGTCGTCGCTGGAGAGCCCAGAAGTCTAGAATCGTAGACTTATTTACCACTGAGCAATTCTAGGTCGCTAGTTACTTATTCTCACTCAAATAAATAAGGGACGAAAATGGGAGAGGGGAGGGGCTGTATGTGCCTCACTTGAGATTACGGATATTTATCCAAACGGGGGTCACATACGTACCGAATGCAGAAAATAAAAATGATTTTTTTACTGTTTTGAAGCGGGATCGAACATTCGATTAGTCATCTATGCATTTTTTTTGTTTTGAAGGACTGAAAGTGAAACACATTTTACGAGATGCACCCTTCCCTTTTCTATTAAAGAATAGCGACGTACCTTATCTCGCCCCACGACATCCGCAATACAGGCGTTTTCGCAGTGCGCTTGCGTCGCGGCGGTGTCCAGCATCTTCCGCACCTAATCCAAAAATGCGTATAGTCTGCGAAAGCGGAGGTGTTCAATACAGTATGCTGTCAGGAGTGAAAGAATATGTAAAAGTGAGAGATACTATCTCACTCCTCTCCCCGTTTCTGGAGGTTCGACATAAACTGATAGACTTAAACTGACTGATAAACTTAAACTGACATAAACTGATAGACGTGAGAGGCTGCAAAAAATCGGGTAAAATGGATGCGGGAACGGGGAAAAATATATGTGAAACTAGTAAATGGCCGAAAAATTCGGGCAAACTTCCTACAATGTACACTTGTGTTTCATCCTAATAATAAGGTTCATATGGGAGTTTTTCTAATGATATTGCACAAGCTATTTCTTGAAACTGCTATACTGATCAACAAACAAACGAAAGAAAGGAAAAATAATGCGAGAGGCTACAGATTCCGCGAAATTTACCGTAACCAGCAGCCGGAGCATCTGTGAATGCCGTAACCCGACCATAGCCACTTGTATCCTGACTTGTAAACCGTGACTCCCGTTTCTTAGGGAAATAATATACTGTTTTGTATGTTCTCACTGTAGACCTACTTTGTATTACACGTTCTTGCAATTTTCGAATATTAACTTGCAAATTAATAACGGTGCCTAATAAAGATACTAATTTATTGATCATTCAAAGGAAACAAACTAGTCGAATGTGTAGTCAACAACTCTCTTTCCATCGCATCTTCTCTATCTTTAACGGCTTGTAAATTTTCCAGAAGAGCTAGGCACACGAAACTTGTTGTATGATTTCTAAACGGGAAAATTAGCCCTATAACGAAGTTTCGCATGTCTATCGTCACTTGGAGCCGAGATACTGAAAATGCGGGAATTCAAATCTCGGGCATTTTCCGAAAAAGGCCGCGGAAAACTATCACCAATTTTTTTCCATTTTCTTTTCCAAGAAACAACACAATAGAGAAGAAAAATATTATCCATAACCAAACACATGTCCAAAGGAATCTGTAGCCTCTCGCATTATTTTTCCTTTCTTTCGTTTGTTTATTGATCAGTATAGCAGTTTCAAGAAATAGCTTGTGCAATATCATTAGAAAAACTCCCATATGAACCTTATTATTAGGATGAAACACAAGTGTACATTGTAGGAAGTTTGCCCGAATTTTTCGGCCATTTACTAGTTTCACATATATTTTTCCCCGTTCCCGCATCCATTTTACCCGATTTTTTGCAGCCTCTCACGTCTATCAGTTTATGTCAGTTTAAGTTTATCAGTCAGTTTAAGTCTATCAGTTTATGTCGAACCTCCAGAAACGTGTCGAGGAGTGAGATAGTACCTCTCACTTTTACATATTCTCTCGCTCCTGACATCATACTGTGTTGAACACCTCCTCTTTAGCATACTATACGCATTTTTGGATTAGGTGCGGAAGATGCTGGACACCGCCGCGACGCAAGCGCACTGCGAAAACGCCTGTATTGCGGATGTGGTGGGGCGAGATAAGGTACGTCGCTATTCTTTAATCGAAAAGGGAAGGGTGCATCTCGTAAAATGTGTTTCACTTTCAGTCCTTCAAAACAAAACAAAAATGCATAGATGACTAATCGAATGTTCGATCCCGCTTCAAAACAATAAAAAAATCATTTTTATTTTCTGCATTCGGTACGTATGTGACCCCCGTTTGGATAAATATCCGTAATCTCAAGTGAGGTACATACAGCCCCTCCCCTCTCCCATTTTCGTCCCTTATTTATTTGAGTGAGAATAAGTAACTAGCGACCTAGAATTGCTCAGTGGTAAATAAGTCTACGATTCTAGACTTCTGGGCTCTCCAGCGACGACATTCAAAGTCTAAAGGACTCTCTCTCCTGCGCCTAGTAGACTTTGAAGTCGTTGCTGGCCAGCTTAGACGTATGAAGTCGTAGACTTATTTCCCCGTGAGTAGACAAGTAAAGATCAAATTTCGATTAGCAATAAAATATTCCCTTCACCTCTATAAAAAAAACTTTGTTTACATGTTTTCACACTTTGCAGTGCGATGCATACGCGATCATCGGCACAAAATGCGTTCTGTTCGGTGTCAAAGAATATGAAGATCAGCTGATGCTAAGAGTGGCAAACTGTGGGTTTAGGTTCATTTTGAATTTAGCACTTTCCTTAATTTTTCTACCCTTTATGATATTATTGCTGACGCCATTGAGTATACGATAGGAGTACTTCATGTATACTGTTTAAAGGTGCTGCGACTACGGTATCGACAACTGGACAATCGACGACTACGGTATCGGCTACAACACTACGGTATCGGCTGTCTCTGTTTCTAAGTATCTTAGTAGATCCATGTTCAGCGAGTTGTGCCGAGTGGTTCCGCCAGAATTTTCTCTCACAGGCAGGCGTGTCCCTATTAATAACAAGAAAACCCGCAAAGATAAATCAGAATAAATCAAATCTAAGCGAACGAAGAGATCAAAAATTATATTTTTTTGGTATATGTGTTTCTTGCTTGCCAGTTTGGCACAATACCTTTTTTTTTAGTTTCGCACGGTATGCGTTTATATTTCAAAAATAAATGTTTACGACTAACAATTTATTTATAAATAACAGCTAGTGCGACGGTACATGCTCCGGAGTTTCCACGCACGATGTGCGCGCGATTCCGGTAAAACATCGTGCGCGCGCGATTTTCACCTGATGCGCGCGAGATTTCCACAAGTCGCGCGCGGGCCTGATCCTGAAACCGTAATTTCCGTTCCAGACCTTCAACAGAGCACACGATTTCCACACGACGCGCGCGACATTTCCGCTACTCGTTTTGCATGACGCGAAACTAGTAGTGGAAATCGCGCGCGCATCGTGCTTTGAAATCCCGGAGTGCGACAACCGAATCGACAACTTCGGAATCTACTACTACGGTATCAGTGGCCACACAATCGACAACTGCACAATTTACGATTACGACATCGACATGCACCAAGATCACGGGGGAATTGCCGCCCGCTTGCGTGGCGTGTACCCTGCCCGAAATCACGTTGAACACCATCATTTGTGCCACTGGAACTATGTCGGTGAACGGACTGGTGAGAGAAAAAACATATTTTAGTTTAATATGCAATTTATGTTTCATCGTAAATCTCACGACACATGTTCGAAAATATGAAGAAGGGAATAGATAAACAAGCGGGCCAGTAACCGCTGAGTTACCCTAGGGGGGATGTAAAACAGTTTTGCATCCCAGAAAAAACTGTAAGCCGATCTTCAGAGCCCGGGAACATCGTTGGCATGCATGGACGGTTCGTGGACTGGGAATGCCGGTGTAACCCTTTTCGGAGGCGGACCAGGTATTACAAATCCAAAAACACACAATATTTTAATAACCGGTGAAGAGCCATCTGCGATCTTTTAGCAACAGAAATGACATGAGAGACAGCATGAACGCAGTAGATTGCCCACGCCAGTAGTCCATTTCATGATCTTATCATTTTAGAAGAGTAATGAATCTCCTTTAAAAAAACTTTTCTTCATTGAACATGTTCAGCCCACTGCGTGGCGCAACAGCAGTGATTACATTGAAGTGGACCAATTGCATCTATGAAGACTCATTCCTTTTCAATTTACCATGAATGATAACCAACTGTCAGACGTGTTGTGTTATTCAGTACACTTGTTGAAGTGTGTTTCTCCGAGTAATAATAAAGAGAAAGGAAAAAGCAAAGAACAATGATATTTCTTCGTCGCAAATTTGTTTTTAAATATTAACAAATCTGAGCATGCTCTGATGTGCATGGCTGGGCACTCTTAACTCCTTGATTGTCTCAGGAATGCTGGATTGTTTTCATAATGAAATATCTCCATCTTTCTTGTGGTCCACGTCGATATTTTTCAAGAAGATCGAACATCATCTCATACTAGTGAGATCTCAGAGCTGCATATTCGAGATAAGATCTAGTGCAGTGCACCCGACCATCTCCATGCTCAGTAACCGTTTACTTTCCCTTTGTGGTGGTAGCAGTACTCTCTGCGACCATCTGCGATCTCTTCAATTCATGCACTCTCTACACCGGTTGATTGATGAGAGATTATAACAAATGAACGCACCGTAGTCCGCACGTTAGCTCCCATTTCACTTATTTTTTCATGTTTCCAATCTTAGTGAGATCATGTCATCGACTATTCGAGATATCCTTTTTTACAAAGCGGGTTTCATTTTATCGACTCATAATTGTTAGCAATAAAAATATACTATTTTATGGCACATTTAGGTAAACCTTGCGATTTGCGTGTCACTTACGATATTTCAAAATTGTAATGTTTGTCTCTACGATGCATCAGTTATAAATTACTTGACGATGCATCCACTGTTATGAAGAACTAGATGTGAAACACATTTCATTCTGCATTCTAACATCAACTTTTACAAGGATGCTGTTGGAAAAATGAGTTAATTTTGAGAAAACGATTGCGAAACCAGGAATATAAATGCACTTTTTCAATTTAATGTTGAGCGATCACTATGCAATCTAATGATAACTTTGTTTTTAAATAGCCTCACATGACGCTTGCTGGTGACGGAGTCTGAGATGAGAAAACAGTGATCTTTGATCTTTAAATGTCAATCTTCACCATCATTACCATCGACTGTCAACATTTTCGAGTGTCTTCCCTCAGTAAACGATATTTCGGGTACGATACTCACTCCCCCGAACTGAGCTTTACTTCTAAAAATAGACAAGGACGAATCGATAATGGATAATTTTAGTGGAGAGGAGAAGATCAAACTCGAAAGTAGTTCATCACAATTTCTTTGTCTACAAATACTCACTACTGTACTTGTACTAAGTTTACTGTCTCCCTTAGTGGTTAGGTTTTTTTGTTGTGTCCACCCTCTGTCTCTAGGCGACGTTTTAAAAATCGTGTGTATCGAAGTGGGTTCCATTTTAATATTCATCATTGTTACGAGTAATATAGATTGAATATTTAAAGGAAGAAGAATAGCTAAATACCCTAAAAGACGGTATGGTGAGAGACAGGGGGTCACGCGAGACAAGAGTATGATCTACCAGGGAGAGCCGGGTAGAGTGACTAGAGGTCACGAAGTGCTTAATTCATCACTAAGTATGTAATTAATTGATAAAGTCAAAATTTCAGGGCGAGGAGTAGATATTTATCAATTATTGAGAACTCAATTACTCAATTTGATTTTTCTGACTACGATATGTTTCACGCTAAGTCTAAAATTCATTCATTGATTATTTATTGTTTCATTGCAATTATTATTTGAAAAAGTAACAAGGAATTATCAATTTACTGGTAGTATAGACAACATCAGACAATTGTTCTCAATTGGTAAAATCGGAAAAAATATGATTAGCGAAATCCTAATAATTCGGAACGTTTCTTCTGACTCCGATATGTTTCAGGCTCAAATCAAGTCAGTTGTGGGGTGTGAATCAGCTATTCTTTCCACACTAAGAGATCTATTCTAACGCATTTATCAAGAGAAGGTTCTGATGCGCATGGCTGATTACTCTGGGCTCCTGCTTGTCTCAGACATGTCGACCGGATTATTCAAATGAAGAGATCTATTAAACTTTTCGCTGATCGTCCGCGTCACAGTTTGAATGTGATAACTGTTAAGAATTATCAAGAACTCAATTTTTCGTTTCGATGGTTCTCACTCCAATATGTGTCACTGTCAGCGTAAGTGATTTTGTGGCGGCAATCGGCAATTCATTCCAGCACATAACATGCAATCGATAACTACTCTATTCCACTTCAGGTTCGTGATTAGGTGCAACCAATGCCATATTCCTAAAATTCTATTTAAAAATAACAGCACTTAATACACTTTTGAGATATTTCCATGCTTTAATGCTCGCCTCTCGTTGTGGAAGGTGCGCAGTAGGGTTACTTAATGATGCACGAAAAGCAAATTATAAAAAGTTGAACAATATAAATTCACTACGTTCTACAGGGGGGTATGCGAGAGAACGAGGGCATAGAGAAAGAGAGAGAACTGCAAGTACCGTAACCCTGGCATTTTGCCAATTTCTTGAAAAACTAAACACAGATTTCCCCGATTCTATTTTCCCTGTCATTTTCTCTGGAATGGCCGAGTATTTTGAAACCGCATATTTAGAAATTCGTCAAAAAATGAATAACCATTCCAAATTCGATTGAATAGCTCTGTGTGATCATAAAAAATTCGTTTTCTCGCTGCTTCAATATCTTATAACATGTTTTAAGGTATACTCAAGAAGAGGATGTGATTGTTTGAAATTGAGAGAACCGGCCATCTTTGATATTCTGGCACCTTTGAACCAAGGCTCGTGTTCATTTTCAAAGTAAATATTCCTATTTAAATTTCGAAACCTGATTTTATTTGCTTCCTGAATGTTTTGTCTCGTACAGGTGAATGTGGATAAAATACAAACTTAGCGCCATGTCGATATTCTCATTCAATATATTTTACTAAGACCTAATGATACTCGTTTAACGAAGGAGTACCACGAAACCAACGTTGCCTGATTCTCAATAAGCCAATATAGTTTACTGGAACATGAAAATGGAGCGCGCACACTCGGAATAGGAACAATTATAAAAACTTTATTAACGAAAACTATTACATTTCTTTATGAAAACCTATATTATCCATCGCTGGGGAACATCATTTTTGTTTGAAATTGAGAGAACCGGCCATCTTTGATATTCTGGCACCTTTGAACCAAGACTCGTGTTCATTTTCAAAGTAAATATTCCTATTTAAATTAACAAACCTTCATAGAAAGAAAATACTCCCATGTATTCCATTATCGAAGTTGCCATTAAAGAAGACCTTTCACGGGCTTATGATCATATAGACGACAGTACGTTGGGAACGCGCAAACGATCACATTGCAACGCACCCGAAAATCTACCGGAATCTATAAATCGATGAATTGTGAGCCAATAATCGAATGGAAAAGCGCGTTCGGACACGTGAGAATACATAAAAAAAATTAAAATTAAGAAACAGTAATGATGTTCCCCAGCGATGGATAATATCGGTTTTCATAAAGAAATGTAATAGTTTTCGTTAATAAAGTTTTTATAATTGTTCCTATTCCGAGTGTGCGCGCTCCATTTTCATGTTCCAGTAAACTATATTGGCTTATTGAGAATCAGGCAACGTTGGTTTCGTGGTACTCCTTCGTTAAACGAGTATCATTAGGTCTTAGTAAAATATATTGAATGAGAATATCGACATGGCGCTAAGTTTGTATTTTATCCACATTCACCTGTACGAGACAAAACATTCAGGAAGCAAATAAAATCAGGTTTCGAAATTTAAATAGGAATATTTACTTTGAAAATGAACACGAGCCTTGGTTCAAAGGTGCCAGAATATCAAAGATGGCCGGTTCTCTCAATTTCAAACAATCACATCCTCTTCTTGAGTATATCTTAAAACATGTTATAAGATATTGAAGCAGCGAGAAAACGAATTTTTTTATGATCACACAGAGCTATTCAATCGAATTTTGAATGGTTATTCATTTTTTGACGAATTTCTAAATATGCGGTTTCAAAATACTCGGCCATTCCAGAGATAAAAGTTTTCTCGACTTGACATATCTTGAAAATTTTGCTTACATATAATCGTGAAAATACATAAAATACTTATTAAACATAAATTACTGCATTATGCTTTACTATCATGAGATGTTTTGTGTTTGAATTATTCATTCCGCTCTAAGGTTGTGTATTTATTGAAAAATTACTTTTTGCGCGTAGATTCCCATTTGTCGAGTGCCAATTCATTGCATTATTATTTTTAAGTCATACGCATCAAGTTTTTGATCAAATACGCGCTAAATATTTCGCAACCGAAAAGTCTGTATTTTTCGATAACCAAGAAAAGACCCTTTTAGCTGTTTTCGTCGCCTTATAGCGTCATCGCAGGCAGGACTCAGATTAAGTGGTATGGTACATTAGACGTAGTTTTTGATGGAGAATACGAAAATACAATAAAATTTTATCCACTGAAGAGGAACACTTTTCAGGACGGCAAAAAAACGGAGAAAAATCAAAATTTCGACCCTTTTTCGATGTCGGATCGCTTCCAAAGTGGTTTCATTCGTATTTTTTTCGCAAAATACACCTAGAACGCCTATAAAAATCTACATTTTCGAATGGTAAAAAAATCGATATCGGAAGGCACTGTAACTTTTCGGGGGTTACTGTAACTTTTCGGGGTGAGACCCAAAACCTTAGTTACTTGGCCAAATATCAGCACTCGTGATACTGACTTCACCCCCGAGTTATTGGGATATGTTGCAAAAAAGTCATCCGTGGGGTACCCCCACCCTCTCGTGGATGCTCTCTTAATCTCTCTCGCTCGCTCATGTAGTGATAGGAAAGGCTTGAGAAAGAGAGATTGATAGAGAGAGAAAGAGAAAGAGAGAGAATGGAATCGGCCGATGACTAACCTAGAGAGAAAAAAAAGTTATGTATTGTACGGTCGTATCTCAATCTTCTCAGATAGTCTCCCATATGGCATTGCAGCCTTAAAAACGGTAGTTACAGTACTCCTGAACCGATGAGTGAAATGCAAAATGCTTGTCACCATGATGATCAGCGCACCCGACAACATCAATGTTCACATTTTGGAAGTACTTTTCAATTTCAGTGTACGTCCATTTCACTGATCCTTTCATACAGCCTCATATGTAAAAATGAGAGGAACTATCTCACTATCAAGATAAGAAAAAAGTAAATGGCCGAAAAACATAGAGGGGATGCGATGGAAAGAGAGTTGTTGACTACACATTCGACTAGTTTGTTTCCTTTGAATGATCGATAAATTAGTATCTTTATTAGGGATCATTATTGATTTGCAAGTTAATATTCGAAAATTGCAAGAACGTGTAATACAAAGTAGCTCTACAGTGAGAACATACAAAACGGTATATTATTTCCCTAAGAAACGGGAGTCACGGTTTACAAGTCAGTATACAAGTGGCTATGGTCGGGTTACGGTATTCACAGATGGTCCGGCTGCTGGTTACGGTAAATCTCGTGAAGTCTGTAGCCTCTCTAATCGGTATTATTTTTTCCTTTCTTTCGTTTGTTTGTTGATCAGTATAGCAGTTTGAAGAAATAGCTAATGCAATATCATTAGAAAAACTCCCATATGAACCTTATTATTAGGATGAAACACAAGTGTACATTGTAGGAAGTTTGCCCGAATTTTTCGGCCATTTACTAGTTTCACATATATTTTTCCCCGTTCCCGCATCCATTTTACCCGATTTTTTGCAGCCTCTCACGTCTATCAGTTTATGTCAGTTTAAGTTTATCAGTCAGTTTAAGTCTATCAGTTTATGTCGAACCTCCAGAAACGGGGAGAGGAGTGAGATAGTATCTCTCACTTTTACATATTCTTTCACTCCTGACAGCATACTGTATTGAACACCTCCGCTTTCGCAGACTATACGCATTTTTGGATTAGCTTTCATAGGAATTTCGAAGCTGGCTCACTATATATTTCTTCTTTGGTTGTTGTTTAGTCGATTTACCAAATGGTATTATTTTCAATATTTCGTTCAAACCCGGCTCGAATATTTTTTATCGCGTAGATCACATTGTATTGAAAATACACTATGGCTCTTCAGAAAAAAAATTTAGAATCAAGGTGTAAAAAGCACAATGTGAACATTTTTCACTTACCTGTAAGTGAAAATCACTAGTAATAAGAGACATTTCACATACAGCTAAGTCAAGATGCTCTTAGCTGTATGTGAAATGTCTCTCCTGATCTTTCCTGACTTTTCTGCGACTTTTTGCACTGAGTTTTCGGGTGATGAAACACCTTCAATTGAGGGCGGGGAGTGTGTGCAAATGGGAACTGTTGCTAAGCAGTATTTATCAGGAAAACAAAGAACTGGGACGAAAACGAAACAACAAACTTTCTCATGCATACTGACTCCGAACCACCAATGCTCACCAACCGAGTAGATCACAAAATGAGTTGTGGAGTTTGAAAAGCTAGCAGAGTTCTTTTGGAGAGTAGATCAATAGTGCTGACAGTACTAGAGCTCACATTAGTAAATCAGAACGTCGGTTGAAGGGAAAAGGCTCGAAACAAAAATACATAAAATCCGGCTTTCAAAATAGTTGAATTTATGATCCCGTACGTTCACTCTATAGGAGTTCGAATGCCGTCTAAACATATTTTGATTAATGTTTTAAATATATTTACTTTTCTTCTGAGTCTTCAAAACATTAAAATACACTAGATAATCCATGAGGAAACCATAATACCTGGGGGCTGTATAATCTGTTAGAAGTTGGCCATCTTTTCTTTTTTTCTTTTTCGTCAGTTTTTGACTTATGCTGCGCAAATTTCATGGAGTGCAAGGTGCAAAACAGTTTTATGCACCCTTTCATAACTTTTTTCCTAGTGAAGCTACAACTTACAAACTTGCTACAGGGATTGCAAGCCACGTTTGGAACATTTTCCTTTTGGATTGGAGAGATTTCGTTCAGTTTGAGCTGAGTTACACGAGTTTTCCACCCTCGGAGGGTGGAATTCCACCCATGAAATTTGCGCAGCATTAATCTTAATTTCTTTGCATCAGTTCGATAAAGCACGATGAAAAAGTAAGAATGCTAAAGAAATCAAGTTAAAATATAATGTTAGCGACTAGCAAATCCGTGTTAAAGATTGCTTTAAACTAGAAGTTGGCCATCTTTTAATTAGAAGTTGGCCATCTTCTGTTTTGCGGGCTAGACAGTGGCGAGAGAGCACGTAAATAAGTGAGAGCGCAGAGTTTCGCAATAAATGTAAACAACACATGCATATTTTCCCCTCTCCTCGATCCCCATGCTCTCTCGTCACTGTCTAGCCAGCGCAAACAGAAGATGGCCAACTTCTAGTTTTCAGCCATCTTTAACACGGATTTTCTAGTCGCTAACATTATATTTTATAATGATTTCGATGGCAATCTTACTTTTTCATCGTGCTTTATCGAACTAATGCAAAGAAATTAAGATTAAGTCAAAAATTGACGAAAAAGAAAAATGAAAAGATGGCCAACTTCTAAACAGATAATACAGCCCCCTGTATTTCTTTTATAGCATTACTCATATTTTAGTGTGATCTCATGCTCTTTATGAGCAAACTGCTAAACACACGAAGGAATCCCATGGAAACGTGCAAAATGAGAAGAAAAGAGAAGAAAGACAGACATCTAAGTAGTGTGCAGGGTGAAACTGTGCAGGGTGAAAACGCGAGTCCACAAAAACAAGAAACCGCTATGTTGTAGCGTGCACCCAACACACTAAAACACCATTTTGGGGACACTGCGCACCCTCCGCACCTTCCACAACGAGAGGCGAGCATGAAAACATAGAAATATCACAAAATCGCACGTTGCTGTTTTACTAGGATTTCAATAATATAGTGCTCACTTTATAAAATTTCAATGATAAAATCATGAAAAGTGAATTTTGCTCGTCAACAAATCGACGAACATAGTTGGAAAATATCTCCTTGAAATGAAAGTGGCACTGGGTGTCAACTGATCATGATGGAACAGATTAGATATGAGCCCGTTTGCGTAAGAGTCGGACAAACGTCAACAGGCCTCCGCACAGCAAAAAAGTGATGGTCTCGGATAATACCTGTTTTCGACACACTTCGATGGGTTAGTAAGACTGGCAGAATTTAATGAAATGCAAATTTTTTTTGGAGATCAATATGGAGATCTGAAGATTCGACTTATTAGCGGTTTATTGAGAATAGCAATAACCAGTTGTCGAAACCGAAATATCCAAAGAAGGACTCTAGTTGAATTTGTGAGAGGAACATCACTGTGTACTTCAATTTTCGAAAGTGCCTTACATTTTGGAAATTCAATTAATATAAAAATCATAACCAAAAAGAGATAGCTGAAACTTTCACAGTATCTCGAGCGTACCTTAGGCGATCCATGGTATTTTTCTGGTAGCACAAAACCTCCTGCAAAGGGAGTTATGATTTTTTGAGTGTCGAAATGTGAGGGTGAAAATCCAAATTCGACAGTAAATTGCCCAATTTGCATCAAATCGCCTTCTTTCATTTCTAATCCCCGAGTCCGCGCGGTGTCTGAAAATGAGAAATGAGGCGGCTAATTCATGCAAATCGGGCAATTTACTGTTTTTTATTTTTTTATTTTTAAATCGGGCGAGTCGTTCTTTGGATATTTTTATTTCGACAACTGGTTATTGAGTTATTCTCAATAAACCGCTAATAAGTCGAATCTTCAGAGCTCCATATTGATCTCCAATCAAATTTGCATATCATTAAATTCTGCCAGTCTTACTAACCCATCGAAGCGTGTCGAAAACAGGTATTATCCGAGACCATCACTTTTTTGCTGTATCGAGCTTTGTCTGACTCTTACGCAAACGGGCTCATATCGATTGAATCTCAATGACTGGGAAAATTACCGCCACAAACTGATTATGCTGAGAATGAAACATATCGGAATCCGAATCAGCGAATCGAACAATTGTGTTCTCGATAATTCTTAACAATTATCACATTGAAACGGTGAAGCGGACGATAAGCGAATAGTTGGAAAGATCTCTTCACGCGAATAATCGGATCGACATGTCTGAGACAAGCAGGAGCCCCAATCAGCCATGCGCATCAGAACCTTCTCTTGATAAATGCGTTAGAATAGATCTCCTAGTCTGGAAAGAATTGCTGATTCACACCCCACAACTGACTTAATTTGAGCCTGAAACATATCGGAGTCAGACGAAACGTACCGAATAATTAGGATCTCGCTAATCATATTTTTTTCCCGATTTTACAAACTGAGAAAAAATGCCTGGTGTTGGCTATGCTACCGGTAGGTTGATTGATTATTCCTTGTTACTTTTTCAAATAATAATTGCAATGAAGCAATAAATAATCAATGAAAGAATTGTAGATTGAAAAATACATGCATTTCTATCAGCCTTTTTAGCCTTTTTGTCTCTCTCCTCAAATAATTTGGTTAATTTTGCAGTGCAGAGATTGACCATCACTCATAATCTTTATTCAATCTCTATTACTCGTAACAAAGATGAGTATTAAAATGGAACCCGCATCGATAAACACGATTACAGCGAAAGTCGCCTAGAGACACTGATAGATAATAAATACTGGTTAATACAGTAACCTCAATAAAAGTAGTGAGTATTTGTAGACAGAAAAGGTTAGATGCACTACTTTCGACTTCGATAGTCTCCGATCCACTCAAACTGTCCATAATCGAATCCTCTTTGTCCATTTCTTCTTCTTGATCGATTGGTGCTGTGAATCGAGTGATCATCGATGCCCCGATTCCTCTCGATGTTATTGGTTGCACTTCGACATTGTACTCCACTCCGGGTCGGAGATTCTGGAATAGATAGTTAGTGACGTCGTGGTTGTTAGAGCCCAGAAATTGTTCGTGTAGCTCTGATTACGACACGATAAATAGTTCAAGCACCGTACCTGGAAAGTAGTTTCGGGAGTTTGCGGGGGCAGAATTGATATTTCCGAAGTCTTCGAATCGGCCGAAGTGTGTGAGACGCGATAGCCGATCGTTGATCTATAACGATTCTAAGAGTAATTAGTTAATTCCATTCAATTTTCCGGAGCTATAAGGGTGTCCGGAAAGTTTTTTCACGTTTTCACGGAAATGCTCCTCCCTCTTTTCCTATTATCCGCATGGACTATTGCTGTAACACGTTAGTGTGAGGGCCTGCTCTTACTACTTTTCCAGCTTTGACTAGGGAGATATGACACACATGGTGCCTTCTGTGCAACTGCAAACCTACCATACTCAAAGCAAAAATTCAAAAGTTTTAAGATTTTATCTCGAATAGCAGTCGGAAAAGTTCGCCCAAAGGGGCAAATGAGTCAACGGATGATTGCGGATAATTTCTGAATAATTTCGTCATCACTACGCAAGAACAAATTTTCAACGTGTTTTTTGAACCGCTGAGATTTTCTACGTAAAATCAGTGGCTATGCATTACTATTCACTTATAAATGTTTATAAGCCATGTTTGAAGGGAATTGGGGCTGAAGGAGTAGGAATTTTGAAAATTTCGAAAAAAATATTTTTGGCGATTTTCCAGTTTTCACTTTTGACAACGAGCAGCTCTCGATTTTAGCATTTGGAATAAAAGTAAAATTCACTCTATTCATACTAATAAAGTTGCATTTTATTTGCTTGAATATTCATCTAGATATTGATTTGCCAATTTGAGCTTTCGAAATCGATTAATTTCATATTGCATCACTACTAGGTAATATTTGGATAAGACAACAGCATAAGAAATTTTGCCTATTTTTTGTATTGATATAACTAATGAAAAATAGTGACCAGGAGGTGCAAATTTTCTAAAATTTTCGAAAAACGAAAAGTGAAAAAACTTTTCGGACACCCTTATACCTGGATAATGAAGAATGCTGAGCAAAGAAAGGGAAATTATGATTACGATTATGTATTTTTTTAAAAGTTGAGTTAAATTATTGTAAAATTATGACTTATTATGATAACTCACTCTTTGCTGCTAGAGTGGAAATGCGGCCAGTGACAGAGAACGAGGAAGGATTGAATGGAAGTGGATGGAAGAGTGGAGAAAGACGAGGAAACCATTTGATATCAGTGATATTACTTCCATTTTTTTTAATTTTCACCAATCAGAAAGAACTGTGAGGGAACAATGGTTTTTGATTATGTTTCAACGGCAATTCTTTATTCTTTTTTTCAATTCTTTTCGTTGTACTTCTTCCTGGCCTAAATTTGCTCTATCGTCCTGGGTGTGCACTTGGATCGAATAATTGCAATCATGCTCAAGTCCATCGATGATTGTTGAACAAGAAGAGAGAAGTCTCTCCTCCCATTGAGAATCGCTCTTTTCCCCTCCACAAACCTCATTCTTCCATCTGAAATGAATACCTTCTTCACACAGTACATATCAGTTTGTAATCGACCATCTACAGTAGTCCTGTTTACCATAGGAGAGAATCAGAGGACTCTAAAGAAGGTTTCTCAAATCTATTCAGGCTCTTTTGGTTTTTCCCCTTTTTCTGAAGGCGTAAAAGGCACTTATAAATTTGTAAAAAATAAAGATCATTGATTAACCATATTTTTATCGGCCATCTATGTCTTAAAAACACAAAAACACCATATTCCAGGGGGAACACTATTTTCCTTTGCTTGCATTTCTAGTATTGTTTGTCTCAACTCTTGCTCTTCATGTGCAATCTGCTAAAAGAACAAACGAAAACCATGGAAATTTCCGAGTAAAAATTAAATAAAAGAGAAGGAAGACAGACAAATAGGTAGTGTGCTACATGGGCCCAACAAAACATTGATCACTACGTTGTAGCGTGCAACCAACAAACGAAAACACCACTTCTGGTTCACTGCGCACTAGCGTTGTTAGGTCGAATAATCCTATTCCAAAATAACAAAGGTTATTCTCGCATAACAATACATTATTCGCGAATAACCCTTTGTTCTTACGATTAGAAATATTCCATCTATCAACACTACTGCGCACCATCCACAACGAAGGACGATCATGAAAACATAGAAACATAACAAAAAGCGTATCGTGAATTGTATCGTTCAACTAGAAGTTCGCTAAAAACTATTCACCTGGAACCAATTGAAAATTCTCGCCGTCACACGGGCTTATGCTGCCCATGAAACAATAACGGAGTCAGAATTGTCGAATACATTATTGAAATCTTGATAATGTCGGCGTTTTGGCGGGAGACAATTTGAATTGCTCTTGCTAATTCGGCACGAGATCGAATGGAGGATCCCCTGATTGGCAGAATGCTTATTCTCTCTCACTTCCTCGCATGTCTCGCTGACTTATTCCCTTAGAGGGACTGTTTCTATTGTTCTCTACCTCCCTCCTAAAAGTAAAATTACGTGATAATTATTTGATCATCGCTATCACGAACGACAGACCTGATCTAAAGAGCTGATAAATTATCTAGTGAGCAAACAATCAATCAATAAGCTATGAATTTGTTATATAAATATAATAATTCACTGAGTCAATGAATAGGTTATTATTAAAAAACGAACGAATTGAAATTTCAATCAAACCTTTTTTTAAATATTCAAATTAAAGTCATCGCCAAATATAGTGCTCTTTCACAGATATTTTCTTGGTGGAAAATTATACTGTTTTTTCTTTGCTTGTATTTCTGGTATTTCTCGTGTGTTCTCCTGCTCCTTCTGAGCAACTTTTTAAACGCACAGTGGAAAACCATGGAAATGTGCAACAAAATGAGAAGAAAAGAGAAGGAAGACAGACAACTAGGTAGTGTGCTAAGTGAGCCCACCAAAACATTCATTGCTACGTTGTAGCGAACCAACACACGAAAACTCCATTATAGGTTCACTGCGCACTAGGGTTCATTGATGATACATGAAAATCCAATTATATAAAGTGGAGCAAAAGAATTTACACTACGTTCTGCCAAAAATAAATTTAAACGCCCGCCAGGGAAATGCTCCCTGCGAGACCAATCGCGCGAGTATGGTGCGAGCATCGTGTAATCGCGCGCGCACTTGGAATTTTGCCAAATTTTTTGAAAATTCGGACCAGTGTGTCTTTCTGTTTTATTTTTCTTTATTTATCGATTTGTTGGATCTTTGAGCGATGTGTTTGTTATTTATTTTGCTCAAAGTGAGATGCTGGCCAGTTCTCTCGATTACGACGTCCTTCATAGGGGTAGCTCTTCTTTTGTCATCGCCTAATTCCGTTTTATCATTGTTGTTTGAATTCCTTAAGTTTTCGTTCAGTTTTGGAGGGATCTAGGCAACGACGAGGCCTCCAAGTCGGCGCGTATCACCGCCTTCATGGGAGTAAAGGCCTGGGCGAACTACATCCTCCGCCACGTAAGTATTTCGCAGACTCAGTGCATATTTTTCCTTCATTTTGACGTTGCTAAACGAGTTATTTATTCTTTTCATTTTTCAGCAGAAGCTCCTCAAGCACCGCAACAAGAAGGCCAACATCATGGAGCTACAGCGTAACTGAAGCGCCATCGCCGATAAGGTCGAATAGGCGCGTGGGCGTCTTGAGAAGCAGGTGAGGACGGAATCTTTTTTTTGTTTCGCGTTTGCGATTATCAACTCATAGATGGGCAAGGGTTGTTGCTCGAAGGTCTAAAGCGGGAGGGTCGGAGATAAACCTGGTCAATTTGACCTCACCAGGTTTAGCTTTGAGCTAAAAAAGGGAGGGTCTGTGGCAAAAAGCGGGAGGGTACTGTTGCTGGCTACACCGTAGCCCATGCATGAAATGACTGTTAGCCTGTCCGATATAATTGACGAACATCATCCAGTCCACTGCTGCCTACCTTTATTAAATATTGTTCTACCGTATTTATATCGAATACGCATTCAAGCTTTGCCTTTTCAGGTCATCACCGATCAGGTTTTCGCACAGGACGAGATGGTCGACATCATTGATTTTACCCGCGGAAAAGGATTCAAGTGTGTTACTACCATATAGCACACCAAGAAGCTTACTCGCAAGACCCACAAGGTAATTCATGTTGCATTTATATCGATGCGTAAACAGCTGAAAGTAGCTAACATAATGATACTCGTTGATAGAATAATCGGTGTTGAGCCCACTCGGGCAAATGCTGATAAAATTTGGTTTACGCTTATATTTATATTTCCTTTAATAGGTCGCGTCCAGTTCACGGTTGCCCGTTCTGGTCAGAAGGAATACCATCACCGTACCGAGATGAACAAGAAGATCTACCGTATCCGCAAGTCTGCTCCCACCGCTGACGGCAAGGCTAACGGAGCCACCGATTTTTAGTCTTCGGAGAGATTAATATTGTCCACAAATTATTATTAAATGCTGAATCACTTATGAAAATCGATAAATCTCTTATTCCTGCGAGTTATGGGACAGGGAAAATAGAATCGGGGAAATCTGTGTTTAGTTTTTCAAGAAATTGGCAAAATGCCAGGGTTACGGTACTTGCAGTTCTCTCTCTTTCTCTATGCCCTCTTTCTCTCGCATACCCCCCTGTAGAACGTAGTGAATTTATATTGTTCAACTTTTTATAATTTGCTTTTCGTGCATCATTAAGTAACCCTACTGCGCACCTTCCACAACGAGAGGCGAGCATTAAAGCATGGAAATATCTCAAAAGTGTATTAAGTGCTGTTATTTTTAAATAGAATTTTAGGAATATGGCATTGGTTGCACCTAATCACGAACCTGAAGTGGAATAGAGTAGTTATCGATTGCATGTTATGTGCTGGAATGAATTGCCGATTGCCGCCACAAAATCACTTACGCTGACAGTGACACATATTGGAGTGAGAACCATCGAAACGAAAAATTGAGTTCTTGATAATTCTTAACGGTTATCACATTCAAACTGCGACTCGGACGATCAGCGAAAAGTTTAATAGATCTCTTCATTTGAATAATCCGGTCGACATGTCTGAGACAAGCAGGAGCCCAGAGTAATCAGCCATGCGCATCAGAACCTTCTCTTGATAAATGCGTTAGAATAGATCTCTTAGTGTGGAAAGAATTGCAGATTCACACCCCATAACTGACTTGATTTGAGCCTGAAACATATCGGAGTCAGAAGAAACGTTCCGAATTATTAGGATCTCGCTAATCATATTTTTTTTTCCGATTTTACCAATTGAGAACAATTGTCTGATGTTGTCTATACTACCAGTAAATTGATAATTCCTTGTTACTTTTTCAAATAATAATTTCAATGAAACAATAAATAATCAATGAATGAATTTTAGACTGCGCGTGAAACATATCGTAGTCAGAAAAATCAAATTGAGTAATTGAGTTCTCGATAATTATTAACTATCTACGCCTCTCCCTGAATTTTTGACTTTACCAATTAATTACATACTTAGTGATGAATTACGCACTTCGTGGCC
Source organism: Pristionchus fissidentatus (assembly GCA_036245785.1). Classification (NCBI taxonomy): domain Eukaryota; kingdom Metazoa; phylum Nematoda; class Chromadorea; order Rhabditida; family Neodiplogasteridae; genus Pristionchus; species Pristionchus fissidentatus. The sequence continues at coordinate 9,442,724 of BTSY01000005.1, read as the reverse complement.
TCTAGTCACTCTACCCGGCTCTCCCTGGTAGATCAGACTCTTGTCTCGCGTGACCCCCTGTCTCTCACCATACCGTCTTTTAGGATATATCTATATCTATTCTCTATAGCTATTCTTCTTCCTTTTAATATCACTCATAATCTTTATTCAATCTATATTACTCGTAACAATGATGAGTATTAAAATGGAACCCGCATCGATAAACACGATTTCAACGAAAGTCGCCTAGAGACATTGATAGAGAATAAATACTGGTTAATATAGTAACCTCAATAAAACTACAGTAGTGAGCATTTGTAGACAGGGAAGGTAAGATGAACTACTTTCGACTTCGATGGTCTCTGTTCCACTCAAACTATCCATAATCGATTCCTCTTTGTCCATTTCTTCTTCTTGATCGATTGGTGCTGTGAATCGAGAGATCATCGAGGCCCCGATTCCTCTCGATGTTATTGGTTGCACTTCGACATTGTACTCCACTCCGGGTCGGAGATTCTGCAATAGATGAGATCATGGATAGTGGTATCACAATCGCAGTGTTATCCTCAGACTTTTTTCATGGTGTTTTGGGGGAAAGTACCTTACCTGGAAAGTAGTTTCGGGAGTTTGCGGGGGCAGAATTGATATTTCCGAAGTTTTGGAATCGGCTGATGTGAGAGAGACGCGGTAGCCGATTGTTGACCTGCAATAATTCAATTTTTAACGTATTTTTTTCGAGCAATTCGTTAACTCTGATCAATTTGCGTCAATGCAATTTGCAAAATAGTAAATTGTCAGAATGGAGAAGATAGGAATAACTGACTCTTTGCTGCTGGAGTGAAAGTGCGGCCAGTGACAGAGAACGAGGAAGGATTGAATGGAGCAGATGAGAGATGAAGAAGAAGTGGAAGGAAGAGTGGAGAAGGACGAGGAAACCATCTGATATCAATTATATTGCTTAAATTTTAGAAGAAAAGACGACAAAAATGTGGGGGAAAAGAGTTTTGATTATGTTTCAACGGCAATTCTTTATTCTTTTTTTTCAATTCTTTTCGTTGCACTTCTTCCTAGTTGATAATCAATGAAAACGAATTTTAAGCGAGGTACCAACAAGGCAACCCTCAACTTTGCTCTATCGTCCTGGGTGTGCACTTGGATCGAATAATTGCAATCATGCTCAAGTCCATCGATGATTGTTGAACAAGAAGAGAGAAGTCTTTCTTCCCATTGAGAATCGCTCTTTTCCCCTCCACATACCTCATTCTTCGATCTGAAATCAATACCTTCTTCACACCGTACATATCAGTTCGTAATCGACCATCTACAGTAGTCCTGCTTACTGTGGGAACTAATCAGACGACTCTAAAGAAGGTTTCTCAAATCTATTCAAGCTCTCTTAGTTTTTCCCCTTTTCTGAAGGCGTATAAGGCACTTATAAATTTGTAAAAAATAAAGATCATTGATTAACCATATTTTTATCGGCCATCTATGTCTTAAAAACACAAAAACACCATATTCCAGGGGTAGCACTATTTTCCTTTGCTTGCATTTCTCGTATTGTTTTCTCATCTCTTGCTCTTCATGTGCAATCTGCTAAACGAACAAACGAAAACCATGGAAATGTGCGAGAAAAATTAGATAAAAGAGAAGGAAGACAGACAAATAGGTAGTGTGCTACATGGGCCCAACAAAACATTCATCACTACGTTGTAGCGTGAAACCAACACATGATAACACTACTATAGGTCACTGCGCACCCTCCACAACGAAGGACTATCATGAAAACATAGAAACATAACAAAAAGCGTATCGTGACACTGCGCACTAGGGTTCCTTGATGATACACGAAAATCCAATTATGAGAGGTATCACGAGAGATTGTAGGTAAACATGACCTTTGAGGAACAATTTTCAAAAAAATATTTCTGATTTCGATCAAACTTTTATGTGAGAGTACCCAGGAGATAAGAATTCGATTTATCCTGGTCCCAGGTCTCGGAGCCGGCTTTTAGGAATTAGCCGGTTTTGTCACCGGAATCGTCATAACTCAGCTTAAAGTTGAGTAGGAAAGCTGGCATAGAGCTCAAAATGTGCGGAAAAGATTGCCGAACAACTTTTATGAAGTCAATGAGTACGTATCTCTTCATCACAAAAAGTTATATGCCAAAAACTAAATTCCAGAATGTTTGAAAAAAATTCTCCCAAGTTAGATGAGCGATAGGTGCTATTTTTATTTCGGATTTTGAAAGAGTACATCATGCAGTATTAAAATAAAAATATAAACTGGGTGATTAGGGTATCACCCGTGGGGTAAAAACTGCGTTGAATCCATTTTTCACCTTATTTTCGAGAAATAAGCTTACTCTAAGTTTGCTCAAACTGTTCAGAAACATCGGAGTTCACATTTATAATTTATATTTGAACATATTGAATTGTAATTAGCCACTTCTTGGTCATTAAATCCATTTTTTCGCTTGCGCATTTGGCGAAGCTCTGAGAAATTTAGCAAAAACATATTTTTTTCGGAAGCACTTTTATTCTCTCGAAATATAGTTGAATTTATTTTTGTCGATAAAATGCATGATGATAAATATTAAGTAGCGATACAAAACATTACAATACAAGATAATTTTTTTTTTTGTAAAATTTTTTTTTGCATGAATTTTCTACATATCATCGGAAAATGCACAAGTGAGAATATGAATTTTATGACCAAGAAGTGGCTAATTACAATTCAATATGTTCAAATATAAATTTTAAATGTGAACTCCGATGTTTCTGAACAGTTTGAGCAAACTTAGAGTAAGCTTATTTCTCGAAAATACGGTGAAAAATGGATTCAACGCAGTTTTTACCCCACGGATGATACCCTAATCACCCAGTTTATATTTTTATTTTAATGCTGCATGATGTACTCTTTCATAATCCGAAATAAAAATAGCACCTATCGCTCATCTAACTTGGGAGAATTTTTTTCAAACATTCTGGAATTTAGTTTTTGGCATATAACTTTTTGTGATGAAGAGATACGTACTCATTGACTTCATAAAAGTTGTTCGGCAATCTTTTCCGCACAGTTTGAGCTCTATGCCAGCTTTCCTCTTCAACTTTAAGCTGAGTTATGACGATTCCGGTGACAGAACCGGCTAATTCCTAAAAGCCGGCTCCGAGACCTGGGACCAGGATAAATCGAATTCTTATCTCCTGGGTACTCTCACATAAAAGTTTGATCAAAATCAGAAATATTTTTTTGAAAATTGTTCCGAGCAACCTACAATCTCTGGTGATACCTCTCTTATATAAAGTGGAACAAAAGAATTCCTCCACTTATAGGAAATCAAAATGTCTGTCTGTTTGCTGTGTGTTGGTTTTTTTTTCCGTCGCGTGACGGACATTTTTTTCCGCATTTTCCTTATAAATCGCTTCAAAATCGCGCTATCTTCCCAGATCCTTTTGCATATGATAGCCCATCACGAAACACATCGAACTTTATATTTGAAAAATCGATAATTTCATGGCCAAGTCGGTAGCGAGCTCGAATTCAAATCCGAGGGTCTCAGGTTCGATCCCCGCCGGTGCATAGTCTTTTGCCGCATTTTTTTGCAAGTGTAACAAGTGGTCCAAATCCATTTTTGAGTAACGAGAAACATATTTGAGCATCTTTTGCCGAGTTTCAAAGTGAATTATCGATTGATTTCACGCGATTTCACGCGATTTCATGAAATTTTCGCACATATAGTTCCAAATCATTCCTCATGCCGGCAATCTCGCAGGAATGGAGTTAGAACGAGAGTGTAAGGGAAATAGAGAGTGACTCTCTCACTTTGGCACACTCTCTCGCCCCTGACCCCTTTCTGGAGGCCGGAATCATGCATCCGGAAGCTTCCTAATAAATCGCCTCAAAATCGCTATATCTTCTCGGATCCTTTTGCTTACGACAACAGACCAAAATCCCTTTAAAATTTTGCAATATTTAATTGACCAAATCCATAGCAAAGTGGGTTACGCGCTTGACTTACAATCCGAGACCCCGGGTTCGAACCCCGCCGCGGGCAAAACGTTTGCCGCATTTTTCGGGTCAAATGCCCTTCTAGCACGTTCTTCAGTAAGGTGAAACACGTTTTCACCTGTTTTGCAGAGTTTTAACATGGAAAATCGAAAATTTCGAAAAGTTCCCAATTTGTTCGCAGGGCGTGGGGGATCACTGGAAAAGTGTTTTACGATGTCGGAAACGTGTCTGAACGTTTTCTAACACGTTTTAACATGAAAAATCGAAAATTTCGAAAAGTTTCCAATTGATTTGCAGAGCTTGGGGGATCACAGGAAAAGTGTTTTGCGATGTCGTAAACGTGCCTTGATGTGTTCTAACACGTTTTAACGTGGAAAATTGAAAATTTCGTAAAGTTTCCAAATGATCCGGCGAGCGTAGGGAATCATTGGAAAAGTGTTTTGCGATGCCACAAACGTGTTCGAACACGCCATTGAAATCAACACACGGTATCCTGCGTTTCCGTTGAGAAAGGCTGGTGAGGCTGAGAGCGATCGAAAAAAAGTTGCCACGGAGCCACGAAGTGGCGTAGTAGCAACTTTTTTCGATCGCTCTCAGCCTCACGAGCCTTTTGCAACGGAATAAGCCAGTACTCTTTCTAGAGATTAACATTCCCCAAGATACTAAACTCCCCCTGGACCGTACTTGGAGCCGGCTACCGAGTCCTCCTCCCTGGACTGAGCCTCAAGCAAGCTACCGAGTTCTCCCTGAACCGTACCTGAAGAAGGCTACTGAGCCCCCCCTGGACCGAACCTGGTGCCAGCTACCGCTCTCCCCCTGGACCGAACCTGGAGCCAGCTACCGATCTTCCCCTGGACCGAACCTGGAGCAAGCTACCGTTTCCCCCCTGGACCGAACCTGGAGCCAGCTACCGATCTCCCGTGGACCCAACCTGCACTCAGAACTGTGCATAGAGCGTAGTGTACGCACAGAGCGTAGTGTATTTAACCTCAACACATCCCGACTAGTTTATATTGTTCAACTTTTTATAATTTGCTTTTCGTGCATCATTAAGCAGCCCTACTGCGCACCTTCCACAACGAGAGGCGAGCATTAAAGCATGGAAATATCTCAAAAGTGTATTAAGTGCTGTTATTTTTAAATAGAATTTTAGGAATATGGCATTGGTTGCACCTAATCACGAACCTGAAGTGGAATAGAGTAGTTATCGATTGCATGTTATGTGCTGGAATGAATTGCCGATTGCCGCCACAAAATCACTTACGCTGACAGTGACACATATTGGAGTGAGAACCATCGAAACGAAAAATTGAGTTCTTGATAATTCTTAACGGTTATCACATTCAAACTGCGACTCGGACGATCAGCGAAAAGTTTAATAGATCTCTTCATTTGAATAATCCGGTCGACATGTCTGAGACAAGCAGGAGCCCAGAGTAATCAGCCATGCGCATCAGAACCTTCTCTTGATAAATGCGTTAGAATAGATCTCTTAGTGTGGAAAGAATAGCTGATTCACACCCCACAAAATCACTTACGCTGACAGTGAAACATATTGGAGTGAGAACCATCGAAACGAAAAATTGAGTTCTTGATAATTCTTAACAGTTATCACATTCAAACTGTGACGCGGACGATCAGCGAAAAGTTTAATAGATCTCTTCATTTGAATAATCCGGTTGACATTTCTGAGACCAAAAGGAGCCCAGAGTAGTCAGCCATGCGCATCAGAAACTTCTCTTGATAAATACGTTAGAATACATCTCCTAGTCTGGAATGAATTGCTGATTCACACCCCACAACTGACTTGATTTGAGCCTGAAACATATCGGAGTCAGACGAAACGTACCGAATTATTAGGATCCCGCTAATCATAATTTCTTTCCGATCTTACCAACTGAGAAAAAATGAATGGTGTTGTCTATGCTACCGGTAAGTTGATTGATTATTCCTTGTTTATTTTTAAAATAATAATTGCAATGAAACAATAAATAAGATGTACAATCCATAAAGGAATTGTAGTTTGAAGAAATGCATGCATTTCTATCAGCCTTTTTAGCCTCTCCTTAAATAATTTCTTTAATTTCCCAGAGTAGAGATAGACCATCACTCATAATCTTTATTCAATCTCTATTACTCGTAACAAAAAATGAGTGTTAAAATGGAACCCGCATCGATAAACACGATTTCGAAAAGTTGCCTAGAGACAGAGATACAGAAACTATTTTAGAATTCGGCAGATCAATAAATACTGGTTAATACAGTAGCCTTAATAAAACTACAGTAGTGAGTATTTGTAAACAAGGAAGGTTAGATGCACTACTTTCGACTTCGATAGTCTCTGATCCACTCAAACTATCCATAATCGATTCCTCTTTGTCCATTTCTTCTTCTTGATCGATTGGTGCTGTGACTCGAGTAATCATCGAGGCCCCGATTCCTCTCGATGTTATTGGTTGCACTTCGACATTGTACTCCACGCCGGATCGAAGGTTCTGCAAAAGATGAGATCATGGATAGTGGTATCACAATCGCAGTGTTATCCTCAGACTTTTTTCATGGTGTTTTGGGGGAAAGTACCTTACCTGGAAAGTAGTTTCGGGAGTTTGCGGGGGCAGAATTGATATTTCCGAAGTTTTGGAATCGGCTGATGTGAGTGAGACGCGGTAGCCGATCGTTGACCTCCAATAATTCAATTTTTAACGTAATTTTTTTCGAGCAATTCGTTAACTCTGAAAAATTTGCGTCAATGCAATTTGCAAAATAGTAAATTGTCAGAATGGAGAAGATAGGAATAACTGACTCTTTGCTGCTGGAGTGAAAGTGCGGCCAGTGGCAGAGGACGAGGAATGATTGAATGGAGCAAATGAGAGATGAAGAAGAAGTGGATGGAAGAGTGGAGAAGGACGATGAGATCATCTTATTTCAATTATATTACTTCCATTTTAGAAAAAAATTTAGACCTCTTGCAAAAATATGTGGGGAACAGAGAATCTTGATTATCTATTTTTTCAACGGCAATTCTTTTGATTTTCTTCAATTTTTTTATTGATCTCTTTCGATCGGTTTCTTCAAAACAAATTTCGAGCAAGCAAAAAAAGATAAACGAAGAAGTGCGATATCAGAGAGTCTCTCCTCACCTTTGCTCTCTCGTCCTGGGTGTGCACTTGGATCGAATAATTGCAATCATGCTCAAGTCCATCGACGATTGTTGAACAAGAAGAGAGAAGTCTCTCCTCCCATTGAGAATCGCTCTTTGCCCCTCCACAAGACTCCTTCTTCAGACTGCAATGAAAACTTTCTACATACAGTACTCATCAGTTTGCAATCGACCATCTACAGTAGTCCTGCTTACCGTAGTACGTAGCTTCCCCGTCTCGTGCAAATGTTAGTGTCGATCCATTTGACACTGGTAACAAGTTTGTTCTTTTCCATGTATGGTGTTTGAACTTGGAGAGATCCTGTCGATTCTGAAAAAAAAAGTTAGACGTTACTCTCCTACATTTCATATGATTCGAAGTCTCAAGGGAGTAGGATGAGAGACAGAATGCAAAGATTAAAGAGTCTCTCAATTTTTTTAAAACTTTCATTACTGGATTCGTTCTGGCGGTTTGGAAAACACCAATCATACGATTTTGAATATGTAAAAAACCAAAGATCGCCGACTCACCTGTTCGTTCTTTAATTTGTGGCGTTTCTTGAGTAGAATCGGGCACTGAGAGACTCGAGGTAGAGATGAACACTAGTCCTTTCTCTCCATGCAATTCACCCTCGGAGGAGTCGACCGTTGCGTGAACCTGGACAAATTACTGCGTTGACCATATTACTGTACGGAGAACTGTACGGTGTTATCGACTAGATTACGGTAGTAAAAAAACGGTTTTGAGAGCATTACGGAAGGAAGGTAACGTCTAGACAACGGTAAGATCTATTTTATATCGATTAGATTACGGTATGACGAATGCTGTGAGAGTATGCTCACCTCTACCATATAGACTGAATTGGGTTGTAGTTCCTCGATGAAGTAGCTGTTGTGATGAGAGGGAACGATCGTCGACTTCTTCAGTTTTCTCCCTCCAAATCCACCGAACGAAAAGGAATCAACGATGGATTCATCGTCGTCGTCATCCTAAGTATTCTATTTATTCCATTTTTATTACACTACTTTCGACATTTCGTAGGCCATGCATACATACATACATACAACCTTAAGGAAAGGGGCGGAAGCAAGAGTGCGTATAAAATGGTCAGGGACTTCCTTACTTTCACGTACTCGCGCTTTCAACCCCTTTCTGCTTTTTGAAGTCATGTGTGCCTACCTCGAGACTTCTCTTCAACGCAGCCATTGTACGTCCTTCGAAAGAGTTAGCCTCTTCAAGGGTCGATTCCTCCCATGATATCTGAATTTTAATTCTCTTACAGCTCTGCGTATTCCAAATTGTGCTTTTTGGACTCTGGAACAATTTAGATTAATTTCAATAGGCTCGTCCGGGAGCGGAAATTATTAGAGTGCGAAATGTGCGCTTTCCCTCTCGCTTATAGACCGGTCTAGAAAGTGTGCGAAATGAAGAGAGCGTGGTCTCACATTTTGCACTCTAGAAATTATGTCATTTTCTTCTGAAACTATGTGTACCTCATAGTTCTTGATAGGCAGATCACTTGCTGGAGGAGTCCATTGCACGGTTTGACTCCACAGATTGTACATGGACAATCTGCTCGGTCCGAGAATGACTGCAGGCGCATTGGGAGCACGGGGTTCCTGAAGGGAATGGAAGGTTACGGTGGCAGGCAAGAATCGATATCTACCTTGGAGAGCTTGAATGGTTCTGAGGGGGCGGAAAATCCTAGTGAGCCATCGATGGAAACAGCGGCCACTTTGAATTGGTAGAGACGACCAGGAGAGAGGAGATGCTTGAGAATAGCGAACGGCTTGTTCTTCTGAACATTTAATGATTTATATCGCTACCAAAAGGCATTTCATTGTCTTTTATTCAATCTTTTCTGTACATGTTGCCGCACCCTTGCGGTGTACGATAAATAAATAATAACAGAGAGAGGCTCTCTTACATGTTATAATAGAGAGGTCTATCATACATGCACACGTACACTTTCTCACTTCGGACCTGTTTCTATTGGTTTGTAATCGTGTATATACCAATTCGAAATTAATTCGATCGCTCACAATAAGAATCGTCTGCCACGATCCCATCGATTCTTCGTGTATTCCCCATCTCCATTGGATGACGTAGAGATTGGACAGAGATCGAGATTGGACTGACTTCATCTTCTTCATATTCCATCGAATCATTGCAGATCTGACACAGTTTATTGATTTATTTCGAAAACATCTGGTTAAATAATTGTATTCGCATTTATCTCAGCCCCTCTAGTTGCCCTTTTTGGTTCACCCAGTGCGATAATCGGATTTCCACCCGAAGGCAGTGTGCAGCGTTAATGACATTTAAGGACAGGGGCGGGAGAAAAAGAACATGCACTCTAGTTGACCCGCCTACTAAGATGAAAGTAGGGCCAACTTATGACGGGTAAACTTGAGTGCTTGATCTAAGAGTGCTTTATCTCGGCGTATGTACCTCTTCCTCTTCCTCTCCGTCACTGAGATGCCGGTGGGCACAGGGAGGAGATTGAGAGTGGTCGTCTCTGGTTGGAGACACTTTCGACTGCATCCGACTGAGCAACACTTCGACGTCTCTCCACAGTCTCCGTCTAGATGACAAGCGGCGGTGCACTCCTGCAACAGTTGGACGGTTACGGTAGAATATAACGATTTATGGTAGGATGAGTTGATTCTCAATCGAAGAATAGGTCGTTCAATACTCACGTATACTGTAGAAATCTCATCGAATGCAGGGCATTGCCCCGGTTTCTCTTCATATATCTTATGGAGGAATCGGCAAGATTCTTCACAGGACTGCTTCGCCTCTCCCTCATTCTGAGAAATCGCGTTTGATATTAGTTAGAATTAGAGTTTCCAGTTTGGCTGAATAATTGGATCATAGCTCTACACTCTCCACGCTATTCTAAATGACGGGAGCCAATTATTTGCACGAATCTCAAATTCTAGGTAGAACTATGATGAGATGCAAATAAGGTTGCGTCAATGAGTACCTTGGAGCAGAATTTGAGAGTGCACGAGCTAATGTCGCTGAAGCTTTCGCTGCATGGCTTCGTACACTGAAAAGAGCGGACGATTAGCGTACATAATCCATGGTCTTCTCACTCTACTTCAACCCCCCCCCACTAAGACTGCTCGTGTGACCTAACCCTGGTTGATCCCCCTCCCTTACGCCAAAGGAGGCGGAGAATAGGCACCGTACCCCTATCATTGTCCGCCCATTAGACCGGTGTGTCATAATCATGATTGGGCCATAAGGTTGGAAGTGTGGACAGACGCCCTTTGAACGGCGCCGAAATGGGTCAAAAGAGAGAGGAAAGAGAGAGAGACGCATCATTGGAGAGAATTTATCGTGTTAATTCGTAACGGAAGGGACGATTCGAGGGGGGGAAGACATCATTCCACAGACCGGCCAACCGTTCCGAACCGAACCGTCTAAGAAAGTGGTTGTGAGTGAGAGAGCGTGTCAAATCGAGAGGGACTCTCTCACTTTTGCACACTATCTCACCCTGGTCCCTCTCTGTAAGTTAGGGTTAATGTGGAAAGTCGGTTGGCACAGTGGTTGAGAAAGATCGTTAATCTGCGCCTGCTAATCCACCGGTAGTCTTTATCTTTTCTCTTCTTGTCCATTCTAATCTTACCCCCGTCTCCCCCTTGAGGCAGAGTGGATTCTTTAACCTCTCTCGAGTCTCTCTAGAAGGAAACAGCTGTAATGAGGACGGGGCGAGCTTCTCTCCCCCTCTCTCTTTTCGAGTATCTCCCTTCCTGCCTCTCCCCTCTTCACCCCACTAATCGTTGCCACTCTTATTCACGATGAAAACAATAGGAACAATGGCCGGGAAACAACGCAATGGCGAGAATGCCTGTGTACCTCTCAGCCCCCATTAACACTCGGTTTACACCCCTCTGGTACACTGGGTTCTTTATGGTAGTTGGTTCATCCTTTCTTGCACTCGTGGTTCACACCACTTGGTTCCCCTGTTACACTTGGTTCATCACTAGTACTCCCTGGTACCCGGATTTCCCCCCACCCGATGGGCACTAAAATGTGGTAATAAGCGCAATGAGAGGGTAGTCGTAACGAGAACACACAATATGTGGGGGGGGATTATAAGACTACTCGATCCTCTTCCGTTCCCCATTCCATCCGAGTAATCTGATGAGCACGATTATGAGCCAAAAACTAATGAATCTATGGATGGAGGAGGAAGACTCACAATAGAGAGAATACATCGATGATTTATCGTGGATATTCCTAATTTCCTCCTTCTTCTTTATGTTTTGCCTTGCTCTAACAGAGCAGCGTGTCAAATATCCTTTTATTGACAAGACTCAGACTTGAAAAGATAACTTACCGCTGCGCAATGCTGATCTTCACTGCACACGGCGACTATCTGGTGTTTCATTGATCGAAGCACTTCCGAGTTGTTCTGCAATGGATTCATTGTCTTTTGTGAAGATCCATTATAGGGTGGCTAAGGGCCATTCGCGAACCGAGGTATACGTACTACGCTGGTATGGGGGAATCGGTTTCCATGTAGAGCTCACATGTGTAAACTTTCAAAACCGAAAGAAGTGTCCAATTGTATGTGTTTTATTTCATGATCCGAGTACCATCAGAATCTGGTCGATTACACCGTGCAGATAATCTCAATCGATTGCATCACGCACTCTTACTTCTTCACAGCTTCATTAATTGCGCAACAACGAGGGAACAAGTGTACACTCTTCTCTCATTGTATCTTGTCTCTATTCTCTCTAGACCGTATCGAGTCCTAGTCGGGTGTCATCTGGGTAATCAATATCCCCCACATCAGTCCGGCCAACATTTCAGGGTTTGAAACTGAGAGAGTGAAAAATAGCGAAAGAGTTCTCTCTTACTTCCACAAACTTTCTACCTTCTGGCCCTTGCCTGGTCATTTGGAATGAAGATTACGTAACCAATTGAGAGCAAGCACTTCTCCCTCATGGTCTCTTCTCCCTTGTACCTATCGTGTCTCGATCGGGTCAGATCAATAGAATGACCCCACATGAATAAAAAAGGGTACGATCCTCTCTCTCTCTATCTTTCTCTCTGGCGCCAGTTCATCTGCATAGGCCATTCATCTCCGCATTATTCATCTCCCCAAACATTGGATGAGCACTAATGAGAGACTGTCGCTCTCTGTGGGCACCGACAATGAATGGATCAATTCATTCCCCTGTTCCCTATCGGTTCTATCGGTCCTATCGGTCCTATCGGTTCCATGTCTTAGTCTAGACCTAGACTTAGCCCTAAGTAAGGGGGTATACGACAGTCTTACATCACTTTAAAAGAGTAGCACCTCACCCTGCCTATTAGACTTTGAAGTCGGAACTGCCCCCTTAGACTCGTGGATACGTAGCCTTGTTTCCATGTGAGGGAACTACGCAAGCGTGAATACACGACGACTTCCCCCCTTTGAGAGGGCGCGTACGAAGTGTGTTCCATTATTGATGATTGAGCCAATAAGACACAAAGGGACACCTTCCCCCCCTTTATCGACGACTAATCTGGACCAGGTTAATCCCCACCGTATCTGTCTTTCTCGTCTTCTCCCTCTTATCTTGCCTTCATTGTCCATCAACCTCCCATTTTGAGAGAGCGATTGTGTCAAAAGACGTCGAAAATGTGAAGGGCCAGCTGTTTTTGGCCAACGAATAGTGTTTGAACAGCGCAAAATGAGTCCTTCAAATACAAAATGAAGGAAGATGGAAGGAGGCATTGGGAAGAAATGGACACCTCTTCTTCCCACTAATCTCGACCAGGTTAATCCCCGATAGTTTGAGTCCTGACCGTCTTCTCTTTCCCCATTACACACTCTCCAATCTCAATCCATCTGCCCAATTGTTCTCTCCTCTCTAATCACTTTATTCTCTCTCTCTCCCTCTTGATTCCTCCCACAAAAGAAGTCGTCTCGTATGGCATCGGAAGGGGAAATGAACGATTGTGGGAGATGGGTGCTCATTAGAGGTTCGATCTCTCTCTCTCTCTCTCTCTCTCTCTCTCTCTCAAGAGAGAGAGAGACACCGGCGCCAGTCTGGTATCTACTGTGCATGACCACAATGGAATATCGAGGTTAAGTAAAGATGTGAGTGCCCCGGAATGGGAGATTGATTGGACAGATGCCTATCTACTCTACTCTAAGTATTGTCCTTGTGATTGGGATAGACAAACTCTCTCTCTCTCTCTCCGTCCCTCCCCCTCTCTCTCCCACTCTACTCAAACCCATTCATTCCTGGTCCACTTGTGAAACCAATATTGAGTCGCTCTCCAGAGTCCTTTCCTTTGTTTAGAGACACCTTTCATAGTCGGGATGGAAGAGGGGGGGG